>JBBPCZ010000001.1:8402484-8415711 GCA_037974445.1 Brycinus macrolepidotus
TATATATATAATTAAATCAAAGATATACTTGATATAAGATATACTTGTTGAAAAGCAGATGTTGATTTAAGTATAGCATTTCAGGTTGATGTGGACTACTTGAGCACTGATGCACGTCGCTCTGGATAAGAGTGTCTGCTAAATGCCGTAAATGTAAATGTAAATATATACTTGGAGGTATGCTATGTACTTTATCCTACCTGAAGATTTAACTATCATTCATTTAAAAACTAGCTTTGGTGAAGGAAATTTGAGTGAAGTGAGTTTATTAACAGAGTTTGCATGAAGTAAACTGGCTAGTTTAGTTTGGCAAATGTACTAGTTCAGTTTAGGTGAGGTGAAATTGATCTTTTAATTTCAGTGAAGTAAACTTGCCAGTGTAGCCTGAGCGATGTACATTTTCTAGTTGAGTCTCAGTGAAGTGTATTCTGTCGGAGTAAATTTGCTAATTTATTTTGAGTGAAATAAATGTGCTGAGTGAAGTAAAAATACTAGTTCATCGTGAGTGAAGTATCTTTGCTAATTTAGTTTGAGTGAAGTAAAAATGCTAGTTTACCCTGAATGAAATAAACTTGAAAGTTCAGTCTGAGTGAAGTAAATATGCTAGTTTAGCCTGAGCGAAGTACATTTTCTGGTTGAGCCTCAGTGTAGTATATTTTGCTGGAGTTAAGTATACTTGCTAATTTAGTTTGAGCAAAAATGCCAGTTTAGCCTGAGTGAAGAAAACTTTAGTTCAGTTGAGGCAAAGTAAACTGCTTGATAATATTGTCCTTTAAGGGTAAGTAAGTAAGTGAGAGAGACACTATGTATTTCAAGGTGTAGAAGTAAAGAGGCCTGAGTTGTTAATGGCTTTCAAGGGGTTGGACATCCAGCACATGGCTGTAGAGCACTCAGAGAGAGAGATGAAAGTAAACTGCCTCGACATGAATCAGCAAGGCTGTTTATTTCAGTCTGTGACCACCATGAAACAATAATTACACACACACACGCACACTCCACAGCACACACTCTCTGTATGCTTATCCAAACACATGTGGGAACACATATAGAGGCATAAATACACAGATAAAGGACCAAACAAGCTAAAACACACACACCCAGGTTCACACACACAGGCACTCAACACCTTATTACAGGCAACCTACTCTGCCTTACTGGGACAGCTCAGTCCCTATGACGGAGGACGTTAATCTGACGTGATCACACCTGCATTTCTGAGCCACTTGAGCATAGCTTCTGTCTAACTGTTAGCTTCTCTTCATTCTGAAGGTGACAAGTCAGTCGAACATGCTCACATCCAGCACAACATTAGGTCTGCCGACAGGGGAGAAAATAGCTGCGGTATAATTTTCTCCTCTTTCCAGAGGGCAGTGTGGAGAGGACAGGTGGGCAGTAGTAGCATGCAGGGAGGGAGGAAGGGAGCGGAGGCCTATTTCAGCCCACACAAGCCTGAGGCTCTAGCACACTGAGTCTGGCTGCTAGAAACAAAACAGCTAGCGAAGGCCCAGGCAGCCCAGGAGAGAATGTACGCCATTAACCTCTTCAAGAGCGAACAGGCTGTCAGAGTGATTCAGTTGAGAATTTATGCAAACAGGGCGCTTTGAGTGCTGTATCTGATAGACCTGCTGAAAAAAACACTCCTCCTAGTGAATGAGCTGGAAACATCAGAGGGACAACCCCTGTGAAGAGAGCTCACTCACTGGCCCGTGTTATCATCCGAATGTAAAAATGAGTGCTGCCTTTTGTCTCATTTCCTGTTAACTCAACTGGAACGTTTCCTCTGACCACACAAAGCTAAATGAAAGTGGTCAGAACATGCCCACACAATCTGCTTAAAATGTGTTTTTATTTATTTCTTTGCCATAGCATCATCTACAATTTAGCAGTTTTATTTTGCACTATTATCTTTTTCAGTATCAGAACCAACTTGTTAATGACAATCTTATAAATATTAGCAATGTAGATGAAACATTCAATGGTTAGGTCTAAAACAACCTCATGAATACTCAAAACCAATAGTGACCGACAGTACAGCACGGTTTCAAATATTCCTTATTTGAAAACAGTTCAAAAAACATTATCAGCTGATTATTGAGTCTTTCTTGAGGTGGATAAGGTGGGTTAGGGCTATGAAAAGTGATATGGCCAGGAGCAGGATTAGGAAATTCTGCTTAGAGTAAGACATTGAACAACCATTCAAAATAGATTAGAAACTATTAAAGACAATATAAATGAATGATAAAAGCTATTTCCTCAACAGGTGTGTTTCTACCATAAACCAAGCAGTGAGACAAAATAATGAATATCATATAATCATGACCAAATATCTGATAAGAGTGAGATCACATCTCATAACCACCATATCTCATAATAGTCTATAGCAATATGAGGTTGTGCTCATTTTGTTCTTGCGCAGACCACTTAAACTGTAAAAAAAAAAAAAAAAAAGGGTTTCGCATATGAGCATGTTTCCAGATGTGGTGGGCTCATTAGGCTCATTGACAGCTGACCGAAGTGGTGGGCCTTTTGCAAGCCCTCTCCGTCTCAGGGCAGGGCTGTGGAAGGGTAAAAATAGGCAGGTTGAAGGGCTGGCTTGCTGGATGTACACAGGGCTAAATGCCTGACTTACTCCAGCCCTGTGTGGCAGGATGGAGAAAAGGCGAGCTGGTGCTGCGCACTTGGCCTGAGCCCACGGGTCACTGAGCAAGACTGAGCAGGGGAGGTTATGATTCAGTCACTCTAGCCTTTGGGATCCCAGAACCAAGCCTCATCCCCCACTCCCACAGCAAACACTCTCTCTCTCTCTCTCTCTCTCTCTCTCTCTCTCTCTCTCTCTCTCTCTCTCTCTCGCAAATCCACACTCATGCATAACAGCAAAAACAGCCTGCCAAAGAGAATCAGCCGTCCCAAATACAGCTCTAGACGTGTTCTCTAGAAAGATATGTTTGTTCTATCAGGCAATCATTCATCTCTGTTATTTATTGCACATTGCAGATAGTGTTTGATGAAACGGTGACAAGAACTTGGCTAATAAAAGCATGTGAAACTTCTGACTAAAGGCTCTATATATGTATACACATTCAAAAGTGCAGATAATAGTGAAGAACTGGGTGAGAAACCATGGTAACTTTGGCGTCTAATCTCTCAGCAGTCACAGCTCTCCTAAAGCTTGCCTAATGTCCGGCCTCGTGGTTGTGGTTTGCTCAAATTTCCCAAATTACCGTCTCGGCCAAAGAGGCTTTTCAGCGCATCCGGGCAGGTATTGACAACCACCTCTCCGACCTCTGCATGCCGCCAACAGGAAATGTTGTCCCACGTCCCCCGGCAGCCTGCGGAGAGGAAACCCACATTATTATACTCGCATTAAAGTCGGCAGAGAGCATCTCGGTGTGGCTTAAAAACAAGGAGATGGCTGCACTTCCATGAGCATCAAGGCTGTGAGAAATTTACCATGTGGTTTAGGAAGTGACCCTGACAAAGCAGGACTTTATGATAACACCATTTGTTCAGATATGCTGGGAAAAAGGGTCAGCATATTTCTCAATAAGTCCAGAACCAGACAGCAGTCAGTATCACACCATTTTTGTTCTCACTCAAGTAAGCCATTTGAGCAATAATGTCAGCTGATGTTCTCACTTAAAGTAAAAGTTTGGCAGAAAAATTTAATATACACTTTTCCTGTTACCACCGATGTAAAACATTTGGTGTTGGAAATGGGCTTCTTAACTTTTGTACAGGGCAAAAATAGAAGAAAAAAACTATGACCTTGCAAACTTCAGACCTCTAAACATTTTTTGTCTAATCACCTACATTCACTGTAATGGGAAAATGGTGCAGGATTTGACTTTTTGCCATGCTTTTCCTTTAAACAAAACAAAGTACATGTTAGGGGAAAGTCACTGAGTCCCAGGGGATGGACTAACCTAGGGTGGAAAAGCTAGATCCATCTCTCTTAATGAGCGCCTCTTGGTCGAGTGTGATGTGAAGGGCTGAACATAAATAGTGTGTTGGTCAGAGAAGTTTGAGGGTGCCATGACATTGCCATCCATCAATGTGGACAAGCAAAGCACAGCAACGCACATAAGAGCTTTGAAGCTTTAAAAATGAGCAAAAGCCAAGGATTATCCCGAGTACAGTGCCACTCTATTAGCGTCCATCGTTCGCTGTTTTATAGTGGAATTTCTGCAGGAATTAATCTACTAGACGGAGATGAAAGAGTGGCTCATGTCTCAGCATAAAGACGCGTAAAGATAGAAAGAGAGGGGGAGAGAAAGGAAAAGAAGAATTGAGATAGAAAGACAGGACAATAGAGAAAGAAAGAGAGAGAGTGAGAGAGAGAGAGGGAGAATGTGGGAGAGTGTCATGCAAATAACCATGATTAATGATTTAATTGTTTTCTTGTAGATATTCTTTTTACTGATTAGATATTTGCTGTTTCCTTAGTAGCTGACATTTGTTGTACTGACACGAAGGGATGTACTAACATGTGCGTGCACACGCACACACACACACACGTCAAAAGTAACACAGAATCATGTGCAGAATCAAGGCTATACTTCTCCTTGAGCAAGCATGAATGCTAAATAATAAATTCTACTCTTGCTGCCCTCTAGATGTGTTATGGCACCAAGTTAGAAGTGTTCTTGATTTTTCTAAAGTCTGTGTATTGCTTTCTTTTTTTTTCTTTATATATATCTGCCTCAACGTGTCATTTCAGTCATTTTAAATACTTGTGGTTAGGACATTATATAATAAATGTGACAAGGGAGAGAGAAAGAGAGAGAGAGAGAGGGAAGGCAGAGGAGCAGAGAGATAGAGAGGCGGGCTACAGAGAAGATGGCATGGGGAGACATGCAGAAATAGAGAGGGCTACACAGAAGGGGGCCAGAGAGACAGTGAGAGGGGGGTCCTGAGAAGGGAGGATATAAAGTGGGTGATTACATTGTGAAAAATCAATTTACTGCAGTGTCTCATCCTTTCTTAAGCAGCACCAGCTGCTTCGTTTCTGACTCAGTCGCCGTGTTGTGAAACTGAAGTGGCTGCAGGAGCCTGAGCCCAGACTTCATTTCTCCTCCACTTCGCGCTACAGGCCGCATCACACATGGCGTCTGGAAACTCAGACAGTCACATGGGCGCGTGAGTTTCCTCCGCCTTATTTCCAAATGTCACAACACACACAATGCGTTACTCTTACTCTGAGTTTGTATAGCAAAATCCAATTAGCTGCATCCTTCTCGGTATTCCAGAAATGTGTCCTCCTGACACCGTACGATGCTTTTGCTAGTTGGGGTAAAAATAGGCCACAGGAGTAAATAAAGTCAGATTCGTGTCATGCACTTGGTAAGAACCAGCATGGCTTTTGGGCTCTTTTTACACTTTTCCCCCCTCACACAAAATGATTCTCTTTAAACAAGGGAGTTATAGTGTAAATGAGTGGCAGCACATTCGTCTTTGTGGCAACGACAAGCAAAAAAAAAAAAAAAAAAAAAAGGCCGACTGCAGCAAACGCATCGGCGCTTACTGTCGCTTTGTGTTACGCTCTAGCATATCATCCGAGGGTTTAATGATTAATACACTGATGCAGACATCAACAATGAGCCGAGATGACGGGCTTTGAGAAGCTGCAGACTGGAGGAGGGTCTGAAAGAGAATGCTGTCTACCCTTTAAACGTGCCTTACTACTTTTAAGCAACTGGGAAATTTCCACCCTCATCTGATCTGTCATTCTGATAACAGTCGCATGCATTAAGGGCGCAATTACAGAGTGATCCTCACAATCAGTCTTTAATAAGTCACGCAACCACGACGCACCTGGAGGGCGAGCGCTAAACCTCCTGTTCCGAATGCTCATTCTCATACGAAGGGCTGGTTGAAGATCAAACATGATCCCACAAAGTCTGACAGATTATGAGCATGAGATCCCATTCCAAAGGGGTGAGAGAGAGTTTAAACTAGTTTAACGTTTCTGGCTGTGGCCTCGTGACCTTAAAATAACATGGAATGTATCGACATGCGAAGAATCTGGGAAACTCCACTGCAAAACCGTCGACGTTTTACTGCGTTTTACTAATCTTTCTTTTGGGAAGAACGAGAAATCATAGTAACCTTTTGCACAAGTGTGGTCCTGTGTGATCTCAATAAAACATGACAAGAAACAGAACTAGATGCTGTTCACAATCATATGCACTCTCAAATGCATTTTTTAGACCTTATGCCTCCACTCATTGGCTAACTAATTAGGAACACCAATCATAAAGTCCTCCATAAAGACATACAGTTACTTATTTGCTTTCATCTCATTTATCATTGGTCAGTTTATGAACTTTGAACTGCTGTTTATTAGTGCTGTTGTGATTTTAAATGGCCCATATTCTACATTTGCCTTGAACTTTACTCCCCCCAGACAGCCCACTTAAAATTTTACAATCGCTATATATATATATATATATATATATTCTATGTATATATATTCTAATTGGTCATGTATTCCCCTCATTCAACAAGCCAAAACACTCCTTATAACTTCATGAATGGGTGGATCAACAGCATGACAACATTCATCTGTCAGCACATGTGACATGTACAGTACCTCTGGACTCTGGGACCTGCTCCTCTTCCAGCTTGGCCAGGCATTCCTTCTCTGCCAACTGCAGCTCAAACAAGAAGTGACAGTTCGGGTGTCTCCCGCTGACCTTTGGAGAGGAAAAGCCGTATTATCAGCTATATTATTCCACCATCAACTCCAGCGACTCATCCCTCATATCAAACCTGACTTAAAGAGATGACAGGTAAAGGTCTTGGCAAGTAAGACCTTCCCCGAGACGCATCTGTGTAAATATTTCGACATCCGTGACCTACGGAGATGTTCCGAACAGGCGTGGTTTTTTTTTTCAGCCAGGCATGATTTGTTTCAGTTAAAGCTCTTAGAGCTCTGAGCACTTTGCGTACAGTTGAACATCCTCCGTGTTAGCAGCATCCAAAGCTAAGGATCAGCGGAAAGGATTCAAAATGGCACGGTTCACAACAGTGCCAGGCTGATCAAAGTAGCACCATAAAGCCTGCATAGCTGATGGCCTGAAATCCCCTGGGAAATGAACAGAAACGACATGAGGAGGTATTAGCAAGTCATGTGAAATCTTAAAGGGAGCAAAATACAGCGATGCACAATAAACCGTTAATTGTTACCAAGATATTACCCTTTGCAATGCTAATATGGAAATTAGTCCTCTATCATTGTTTTTTAATGTCTAATAAGTGAACATAAATACTGTTTTATACTTAATTCATTTAGATTTACAGCTGTTCATATATCGGCATCAGCTAAGCCGATTACCTGTTATCTCTGTTTGCCTCTCAGCTCCAGGGGAGCTAAACAAATGACTGGGAATAAGTCAAATGAATGTGTATTTGGTTGTTTCTCATTGTTTTTTTTTTGTTTGGTTGGTTTTTTTTGCTTTTTTTTTACCATTTACTTGAATAACTTTTGTTTCTAAAAATGTCAGGAATCCACAAGTATTCTGCTGTATAAAGGCTTACCAAATGAATACTCAAGCTGTCAAGTTATTGAAGTTGTTTGCGACAGCCCTACAACAGCTAATCTTCAACTAGGAATGTGCATGGGTATTTGACTGCCTTGATCTGTTCCAAGAGTCAATATAAACCCAAGTTTCAGAGAACTCCACCCCAAGTTCAAGTTTAAAAAATGAGAGACCACTTGGGATGGAAGGGAGATGGGCACTCCAAAGCAAAAAGAATAATAACAATAACATAACAATAATCAAAAAAGCATATTGCAACATATTGTAACATAACTGATCACAATAAGAATAAATATTATCATATTAACCCTTTGAACGTGAGTGGCACGGATCCGTGCTGGAAGCACAACAAATGGTAAATTGTCATCAAAACAACTCCTTATATGGAAGTTCCTTCAGTTTGTGTTGATGTTCACGATGTCAGATGTCATGCTAAGCTTTGTTTGGTGTTCTTATGTTATTGTAATTTAAAAAACATGTAATAATAATAACTGCTACTGGGGTTTTAAAAATGGCATCACACACAAATGCCCATTAAGAACAAAAATGCCCAAATGTCTTTTATTTTAGGTCTTAGAAACAAAAGGAAAAAACACAAGATCTTTGAACCCGGGAGAACTTTCAGGATAGTCTCCGCCCACAAGTGGGTGGGGAAAACCCATAGAGGGAGGGGTTCCGGAGAGCGCCCGAGCGGCAGCGCGCCAAACGAAAGAGCAGCAAACAGCGAGTGTGTAGGTGAGCAAACACCGGTTTTAGACTATTTTACACCATTTTTATTTGTTGAAATCAGATTTTACTAATACACTCTGAGTTCTAAGGGTTAACCAGTCCTATCGTAAAGGTCCCACATCATGAAAAAACACATTTTCTTTCCTTTTTTTTTTTTTTTTTTTAATAAAGTCAAGTCAAGTCAAGTAGGTTTATTGTCATTTCAACCATATGCACAGTGCACAGTGAAGTAAAATAACGTGCCTACAAGATCATGGTGCAACACAAGAAAAGAAACAGAACGCCACGAGACCACAAGTGCAGACAGGATGAAAGAGAGTGTAAGAAAAACACAAGAGCAACAAAAACAACAGGACAAGACAACATTTAGTGCAGTCAACAGCTACAGCACTAGTTTGATTGAACATAGTATTATGACAGATTCTGTATTCTAGCAGTGGACAGTTCCGTGTGCAAAAATGCAGAACAGAGCTAGACAGCAATAAATGTAACTGTGCAAATATAGCAACACCAGGACAGAGATTCTGCAGTATAATAAATAGAGGAGTAGTTACAGAGGCCATTGGAGTGTTTGTTTTTTGTTTAAGGCAGCGTGTAAAAATCAGCTTAATATAGTAAGCACTTTTACATCTATGGACTGTATGACCAAGCTGCAAAACCAGCTTATTTTCTCTGTTGTTGTGAGGTCACAAGAACCAATCTATTTACATATACACTAAATAGACAGTGAAGGACAGTCTTAATGCTTCAGCATACCAAGACATTTTGGACAATGCCATGCTTCCAACTTTGTGGAAACAGTTTGAGGAAGAACCTTTTCTATGCATGACTGTGCCCCAGTGCACAAAGCAAGGTTCATAAAGACATGGTTGGATGAGTTTGGTGGCCTGATCTTGACTGGCCCACACAGAGCCCTGACCTCAACCCCATCCAACACCTTTGGGATGAACTAGAACGGAGATTGCGAGCCAGGCCGTCTCGTCCAACATCAGTTCCTGGCCTCATAAATGCTCTACAGAATGAATGGACACAAATTCTCACAGAAACACTCCAAAATATTGTGAATTTTGTTATAGGTGCAAAGGGGGGGACCAACTCCATATTAAAGTGTATGTATTTGATTGCAATGTCATTAAAGTCCATGTTGGTGTAATGGTCAGGTGTCCCAATACTTTTGTCCATATACTGTATCTATCTATTCAGTCCCACTTATTCACAATAAAGTTAAAATAAGTGTTTTCTGGGCTGCTGTTTGAATAATACAGGACAGCCAAGTAGAGCAGAGATCATATGCATTTTCTTAAAGCCACGGTAACAAAAACAGCTTGTTTAATTCTAAAGGATAAAGAGGGTTTGGAAATGGGTCATTTAAAAATGTAATGCATCTGTTTTTAGTGTATGAGCCCTTTAAATTATGGATATAGGTCCTTTAAACCATGCCATATTGCTGGTTGACCAGTGCATTTTTAATATATTGTAAAGCGTATTGCATTTGCATTATGACGCAAAATCATCATAAAAAAAAAAAAATTATGATGGATAAATTTTGAGTCGAAAAAAAAACAAATCCTCATATAGTTTCTAAAACTACAAGCCCTCAAATACATCAGCGACCTCTAGGCCAGACGTATGTCATGTACTACAGACCACCAGATATTCCAGCTATATCTGACCTCAACTGCTTGAGATGGGAGGTCACCATCTTAGGCACCATAATAAGTCTGTGTGTGTGTGCCTGCCAGTCACACTAAGACAACCATTAGTCACTTTGGCTCTGGGGTTTTTTTTCCAAACGGCGCACATAAGGATGTTTCTCTGAATCAGACTGAATCACAGCCTGCCCCTCTAAACTGTCAGTGTCCATCTCTTCCTAAAACGCAGGCTAATTTCCCATCAGGCAGAACAATACATGGGATCAACGTATTTATTCAGCTTGTAGATAACAAGGCACCACGGGCAAGAATACAATGCAATTCTATTAGTGATTCTAATAAGGATTGCTTCAGAAGAGAGCAGTTCATTAAATACAGAGCAAACGCATGTGATCTATAATTAAGTCAATTACACAGTAAGTACTGTACCATGGGAAAAATGGATGGTTTTCATTTAGTGCACATAATATTCATTTCTGTGTGAGAGGAAGGGTGTAGTGTCATGATTATGTGAATCTAGTAATAATCATCAAATAAGTAAAAACAGCATTATGTAAGCTTGATTAGCTGTACGTGTGGGTCCTGGCAATAAATTACCCTTGATTCTATCCATATTTGATTTCTCTTATATGACAGTAGTGTCTGCATCTTTATGCAGTAAACCGAGGGAGGCTCAGTGTGCAAATCTGTTGCATGAGCATGTACTACTGACTCATCCCACTGTCTTGGTGCCACAAGCTCTAAAAGGATTCATTAGGCCTGGCCCACAAGACAGGGTAATCGGGCCAATTTTGAAGATGTGTTGCCCCACCCGGCAATCACAAAAGTGTCCTGATTTGAGCTTTTTTTAAAATGTCTATATCCAGATTATCCCTTAGAGTGTATATAACCCAATCTTTACCCATCCAGCCTACTCACAGTCAAACTGTAGCAACATGATTTCAAGTAATTCATAAATATTAGACAATACACAATAATTATGACATGATCAGTAATTATGAGTGTGGCGTAACGCCAGTTCTTTTATATGAAGCACTGTGTTGACATCATGCATGAAAGTCTGTTAACCAATAAGTGCTGTGCTGAATGGAAGGAATACAAATCTTTTTACCCTAATGTATATTGTGAAAAAAAATTATTTGTTGGGCAAGTTCTTCCAGTGAGTAAAATAAAACAACTAACTAAAAACCCTAATAATGATTAAAAAAAAAATCACAATTATAATTCTTTACACCCTTATTGTCTACGTAACTGAAACACAGAAGTTGTATTTGAACAGGAGGCTAAAATCAGGGCTTCTATATCAACATACGGCGCAAACAGCTGGACTTCCACTGACTATTAATCACTGTTGCTGCCTACTGGACATATTTTGAGTGAAAAAACTACTTAGTGTTTAAAGATAATCAAATTTACATAGGTTACCCCAAATGTAGTCAAATCGCCAAATCCTGTTTGGTGTTTGGTTCTTTAATTCTGCGCTGGAGCTACGACGCTATTGTAACGAAGTTATAAAACCTTAAGCCTCAATAGAGCTAGGTATCATTTAGAATTATTTGACCTGAAAGGTAATTTTTTCAATGCCTTCTTTTTATATCGTAACAAAGGTGAGGTGCTGGAAGTGGACATATTTATATGGTGGACTGATCAAGAAGGGCTAAAAAAATTTTACTTAAGCAGGCAGTCACAAGTCTGGATTATAGAACATGCAGAGCCTATCCCAGTGCTCCTAGGGTGAAAGGAAGGAAGCACCCTGGACAGGTCACCAGTCCAATGCAGGGGGGCCACAAACACATTCACGTACACAGTCAGTCTCACCTAGGGGCAATTTAGTATCTCCAGTCCACCCATAAGTAATAAAAACTCAGTAGTATTGAAGTAATTCAGTTGGTAACATAAGCAATAAATTTTGATATCCAGTCCTACTTACAAACTGAATGTGAAAACTGAATGGCATAGTCATCACACACTAGCCTCAGTGAACGTCAGGATTTTAAAAATGGAAAAAACTGCAAATTAGACTTTTTATCAAACCGTCACTTTAATGTATTGAGGTTTACTTTGTGATGACCACCACATAAACCCCAGCACAGATAAGTTCTCTGGAGCTCTGCATAAGCTAGCCTAAAGGATGCTTTTGCACAGAAACTCTTGTAATAGAAGGTTTTTAGGCTTGACATTTGCCTGGTGACCACGAATACAGTCCTCCTAATCCCTCCCCGTGTAAAGTCCCGACTCCAGCCGTTTCCTGTTGAAAAACATGACTTGACGTGGCACCTGAAAGCAGTGGGCTCAGCACAGTAGCAGATTTAGACGTGCGAGCTCGCTTCCCTTCATCTTTATAATGTCGGCTCGGCTCCTTCGCTCATGCCCTTGCCGTCTGTCCCTCTCTCTCTCTCTCTCTCTCTCTCTCTCTCTCTCTCTCTCTCTCTCTCTCTGTTTCCTGCACACACACACTTTATACACACTGAATCAGCAACTGCAAAATGGCCAGTGTCACACTGCTCTTGATGTTCTTTACTAAACTGCTCATTCTAAAATAATCAGTAGTGTCTTTTAATAATTCTGTAGTGCCCTAAGCCCCAGAGTGTTAGGGCTCAACGTCTGCCAAAATAGTGAGTATTATGTCAGAGGCCTGGGGTGGCCGGGGGGGTTTTACACCCTTATCCCGCTGCTATGGTTCAGCTCGAAAAAATGCATAAACTTCTCATTGGTGTTTATGGAAGACATAAGCTTAATATTACACTGTGTGAATTTGCTGGGTTTCTGTAAGCGGCTCAACTGACTCATAGAGATGATGTTTTGCTGTCGTAGCAAAATTTTTGTCGTTTTTCACTTTTCAACATTATTTGAACATAGCAGATACTCTTTACACTGTATCAGAATTTCATGACGAACAGACCAATAGAAGCAGTCCAAAAAGATTCAGAATGAAACCTTTTTACATTACTTGATAATGAGAATGTTTTTACCTTCTCAGGTAAAGTATTTCTTTGGACAAACAAGGTTTTGTTCTGATGATGTACACTATATGGACAAAAGTACTGGGATGCCTGACCATTACACCAGTAGGGACACTGCATTCAAATACATAGACTTTAAACTGGAGTTGGTCCCCCCTTTGCAGCTGTAACAGCTTCCACTCTTCTTGGAAGGCTTTCCACTAGATTTTGCAGAGTTTCTGTGGGAAATTTGTGCCCATTCATTCTGTAGAGCATTTATTAGGTCAGACACTGATGTTGGACGAGAAGGCCTGGCTCGCAATCTCCGTTCTAGTTCATCCCAAAGGTGTTGGATGGGGTTGAGGT
>JBBPCZ010000001.1:8452533-8469842 GCA_037974445.1 Brycinus macrolepidotus
CCCCCCCCCCCCCCCCCCCCCCCCCCCCCCCCCCCCCCCCCCCCCCCCCCCCCCCCCCCCCCCCCCCCACACCCACAAACGGCAAAAAAAAAATTAAAAGGGGCAAATTGCTGGAGGACAGTTGCAATTATACATAAAAACGTATCGGTTTTTTGTACCTTTTTTTAACGGAAGGACCAAAAAAAAAAAAAAATGGTGTCCTGCATTGTTTATATATGTAGAACTTTGAACAAGTTACTCCAAATCAACAGTAAACGTAAAATACACAGTTTGCCACAGTATGTAGATATTTAAAAATCCTTTGCTCGTGGAGGGTTGACTAAAAATGAGCAACGCTGCGATACCGTACATGAAAACAGAGCGACACACTTGTAAAAAGCGATATCCAAACGAGCAAAAGCAAGGGCTCTTCTTCCATTCTGGAGAAAGACGACTGCTTCCTTTCTTCCAAAATGAACGGATTCGTCCTTCAACTCACTTCTTTGTCAGAGTGCTCATATTTTTCCCCATGAATTCTCACATTGTCAGTATTTTTATTTTTTTTTTTGGATGATCCAACCAGTCATTTGCAATCAGCAAATACGCACACAGGCATAAACCCACATACACACACTGGGGCTACATGTTATAGGCCACATAAATGGGGTCCAGCTGGTCAGCGAGGAAGCCGTCGCGCAGGTGCATCCTCTGCTTCTCGCCACGCGAGTTGATGGGAATAACTCCGACATCCACCACCACCACCACGCCCACGATCAGATAATGCTCCTCCAGAACCGCGTTGGTCACCAATGGCACCAGGTCCAGGGCCTCCTGCTCAGAACCCTCCAGCTCCACCACCACCACCAGCAGGTTGGTCCAGGGAAACACCGCACTGGGAAAAAAATTGTATATACAGATCAGCCATAACCGCCTAATAGCCTAATAATGTGTAGGGCCCTCTCATGCCGCCAAAAAGATCTGACCCATTGAGGCATGGACTCCACAAGACCTCTGAGGGTGTGATGTGGTATCTGGTACCAAGACATTAGCAGCAGATCCTTTAAGATCTGTACGGTTAGAGGTGGGGCCTCCAGTTTGACCAGCACATCCCACAGATGCTTGATCAGACTGAGATCTGGGGAATTTGGAGGCCAAGTCAACCTTGAACTCTTTGTCCTGTTCCTCAGACCATTCCTGAACAGTTTTTGCTGGGTGGCAGGGAGCATTATCCTGCTGAAAGAGACCACTACACCCTGAAGGGGTGTACTTGGTCTGCAATAATGTTTAGGTATGCAGTGCAATTCAATGTAACATTTCCATTAATGCCAGGACCCAAGGTGTCCCAGCAGAACATTGCCTAGAACATCACACTGCATCTGCCGGCTTGCCTTCTACCCATAGCGCATCCTCGTGCCGTCTCTTTCCCAGGTAAAACAAATGGTCAGTCACATGATGTCAAGAATTAATGAGGTCTTGTAAAGTCCATGCCACCATGTGTCAGAGCTGTTTTGCTGCCAGGAGGGGGACCCACACAATATTAGGCAGTTGGTTTTCATGTTACGGCTGAGAGATGTGTGATCCATAGACGATCAATAGAAAAGTTCCAAAATGGCTTTACACTCCATTACAATTTATTAATGTTTTTCTTTTTCTTGAAAAGCTATTTTGGGGAAAAGAAGTTTTTGTCCTGACAGTGATAGTGGTGTACATGTATCTACACAGCTGTTCTCAGCTAAGCCAGCAGGTCACAGTGCTTAACACAAGTAAACAATAAGATGCACTGATAAATAATGATGCATTGCTTTAAGGACAGCAGCTAAACAGCATAGATGTTTTTAACATTAGAAACAGTTACAAAAAAATAATGCACTAATTTTTGCCCAAAATAAAAATCTAAAAGGCTCTTTTCAAATGTCAAATCTGTGTAAACTTTGATGAAATTTGACATTTCCTGAGTCAGGATAATTTCGTCAATAATCATACACTGAATCGTTAATAAGGCTCTATTTGTGTGAGAATTGACATCCCTGATAAAATGATTTTTAAAGTTACACGGCATAATTTTGTGCATTGACTCAATCTTATTTAGATTAAGTGTAGGTTTAGTAAGTGATGTAGTTCCAAAAATGTACTGATTAAGGGCTCTAAAAAGTTCTTTGTGGGTCGTGGGCAGAACATACCACTCCATGATGCTCTTGTGTGCCCGGATAACGGAGGTTTCGATGTCGATGGGGTGGTACCTCATCCCCCTCAGCTCCATAGCCTCATCTAGAGCTCCCACCACATACAGTGCATCATGTCTCTCTGTGAACACATCGCACACCACAGATAAGTGCCGAGTGACGCATCATTCATTATGGATCACTTAATACTTGAAACACAACCTGAAAATGATAACAGCAGTATAATACACAAAATTGTTCATCAAGATAAAAATAAAACCAAAATACAAATAATAACATAGACATAAACAGACATAAAACCAAAAAAGAATAAAGTTGCTGTTAAACTTTTTCCTCTCCACAATTTCAACACTGAAAATGGCTAATGATTACTAACTAATGATTAAACAGTAATGATGTGTGGGTCGACCCATGATCCACAGGTCCCACAGGCAGGACATGTGACCAAGCACTGTTCTGACGACGTTACAAACAACTTACAGAAACTTTGTGGGTCACGTTTGGGTAATTAATTAAATATGTTTGCTTTTCAGATTGGGCAAGTTGGCTCTCATAGTGGATCTGGCGATTTGGGTCATAAAAAAACTGTTTTTTATGAGTCCCCATGAAAATAAAGTGCATAAAATTGTTTTTGCCAACACAGACCAACCAAACTGCACCGAGTGTACTTTGCAAGTCAGAGGCCCAATCAATAGATCTGTGGTGAAAGCTGTGTGAACACAGGATCACCTCCACTGGCATCAGTCAGCTCAGTCCGGCGCAGAAATCCCAGGTAGCCAGTGCGCGCCCATACAGTCTGCGTGTCGCCGAAACTGAGACGCGAGTTGAAGTGGTCCGACTGCAGAGCCTCGTCTCCGTATACGGTGAAGTAGCCGCTGCCGTTATGACCGCTGTGCACCCAGATCTACAGTCAGAGAACAGCGGCGTGGAACAGAACACACTGAGCATTACAGGCTTTTCAAAAAACATGAAGGTCTAATGTAAAACAGCCACGACAGTATAGAAGTTTATTTACAGACAAGAAGAACATAAAATATTTTGCTACATTTTGATATTTTGTCATGAGTGAAAAAAATAGTGGGGAATTAATGCCTTTTTAAACTTTTTTAATGCCTTATTAATCTTTTCATTGTGGTCTTTGGAGCACCTACAAGAGTGTCTACAGCTAACCAATCAATGTTGAGAAAAGCTTTTCAATCACTCATCCAACCTGGAGGAAAAGCTTGTTTTTTGAACCACACTAAATTGTATTCTTGCTTTATTTTCTTCATTTTATTTTTTGGTACTGTTTTTCTATTAAAGCATAAGACGCATCACGCCTCACATTTAAGAGGGTGTTTTTTGGAAGCCCCCCCCCCCCCCCCCCACAGGGAAGCAAAGGCTATGTATTTAAGGGTTTTTAAAACTGTCAAATACCTCTCCAAGATGGGAATCTCCTAAAGGACCCTTGGTCTCTGGATTAGCGATGATGATTCGCACTCCAGGTAAGATCTGTGAACAAAAGCATTACTTCAGCATTTGAAATATTTTCAGCGTGATATTAATCCAAACAGGTAAATCAGTGTAAAAATTAAAAAAGTAAAAAAGCTTCACACCTTTCCAGACTCCATGAGAGGCAGGCTATGTGGAGAACCTCGCTCAACCAACCGCACCCTGTAAGAAAAAAGAAAAAAAAAATCAGTGTTCTGCTCTTAGTAGTCCCAAAGATTTCAGTTCAGTCATAAGTGAGAAAACAGTGAGAAAACAACCTATAGCAGCCTTTAGTATAACATTTAGTACAACTAAACACCGTTCCTCAGAGAAGAGCAACAAAATGTTAATTGTGATGGAAGAGAAATAAATATGGTTCAGTATTTTGGACATGATTTTGGAAAATAAACATTTCAAGTGTTTGTACGGGTTTACTGATGCCCATTGCTTGCGCATGTGTCTGCAGTGATTGTCCTTTATTAGGCAGTCTTGCCAGTAAACTGTAATTAGAGTTCTGACTATGCAGCCACAGCCTGCAATATCCCGTCCAATTAAAGACAACAAAAGAACCTGTCAGTGAAGCAGACGTCTTCTGACAAACACTCTTAATAACTTTTCAGTTTTATGCAGAATGTTGTTAAGATGACTATGGAGAGCAGGAGAGAAATACTGAGTCTTTCACAGCTGTTCTGTTCCATGTTAATGACTACTGTGCTTTAAGGGTTTGGAAATGTGAGAAAACACTGGAATGTGAACATACAAAGACAAAAATATACTTAAAGCAACAGTACAGAGAAGAATCTAATATAGTTTTCCTCTTGTAGTTGATCAGTGTTGGGTCTTAAGTTTGCTTCTTTAGTTTTGCACAGGAGCTACAAGGCTCACATAATGTGATGGAAGCCATTGTACCACCTGCTGGCATTGCGCAAACTGCATTTGTAAATCAACTCCATATTAAAGTCTATGTATTTGAATACAATGTCATTGAAGTCTGTGTTGGTGTAATGGTCAGGCGTCCCAATACTTTTGTCAACATAGTGTTTTTATGAAACAAGCTACTGGAAGCACGTCACCTGAGGTTGGCACGTAAGAGTAGGCTCTCATGTGTAAACTACTCAAACACCTATACTCATCAGTACTGATATGCTACCTATACTTGACACATGGTGAGATATAAGGTTTCTTTCCTTGTTAAATTAGTCTTCTAGAACTACTGCAAAAATGAGGAACTTTAGACCTGAAATATAGCTGATCAACTACATTTGGGGTAAAACTGTATGAAATATAATTTCTCTGAAGCACCATGTTTCAGGATTCTTCCAAATGCTCCCAAAGCATCTAAAACAGCAGGTTAATGTTCTCATTTTCAAAAGGGTAAATGATGCTGAATTGCTCACCTGTCATGTCTGAGGGCCCTCATGTCCACAAACACAGTAGTTGGGTCTGGTCCAGAGGTGCCCTACAATCCATTCAGACAAAAGTTAGCATTCATCACAACTCTGACATTACCTTCCTTAAAATCAAACCTTTATCGAGTGCACCAAAGACTCGAAATGTTCTTTCTTTTTTAAAGAAAGTAATATATAGTTAATTTTAGTTAGTAAATCAATACCTAAAATGAACAAACAAACAAAAACAGAACAAAAGTGCAAAGATTTGAGTGAAAAGAGTGAAGCAGCCAAATCCAAGCAGAAAAATCCCACCTCAAAACATCACTCACAGGTGGCTCTAAAGTAAAAAGTTTATGAAGCAGAGAAACGCTGGAGCTGTGATTGACAGGGCTTGGATGTTAAAAGTGACGGTGTGTATGTGCGTTGAGAAGAAGAGAACAGAAGTCTCGTGGAGACTTCCAGAGGGGCGTTAAAGTTCTGCGGCCTCAGAGGCGCCTCACTGAACGTTCACGTCTGTCAGTTCCTTCACTGCTCTGATCGGAGATCGCTTGTCTGTATTATGGCCTAAATGATATATTTGCTGGTTGATATTATCAGTCAATATCGAGGTCCCCAGTATCGAAGCGCTGATATTTACTCCCTCTAATAAGAAAGAAACACTCATTTCATAGAAGCTGCAAGACTGACACTCACCACCTGCTCATATTTATTGGAGAAAAAATATTGAACTCATGAATCTGAACACAAAACACTGTCATGGTTAAAATAACAAAAGCATAAAATGCAAGAGAGCCTCAACCTTACCATGAGAAAAACAGCTAATTAATAGAAAAAAGCAACAAATTCTAGGAAGATCTAACCTTGGGTTATTCTCACAAACAGAACAAAACTGGAACATAAAAAGGTTAAAACATTAAAATGTTTTTCTGTTTTTGAATATACAGACAGAGATGGCTGACTGAATAACTAAAAGTAAACCTGAATGATTTGTTTGATATTAAACAGATTTTTCGTTACATTTTCTAATTTAACTAGCCACATTCTCATTGCTGGATTTATTTGAAAACAAATCTATAAAATCTACTTTTCTGCCTAATTTTTTATTTGATAGTGCCAAACTAAGTATTTTAAAGCTAAACATTAAATAAATTCTCAAAAATACTATCGAGCCATTTTAAATTGTGCCATAAAAAATTTTTGTTTGGTTCACTTTCTTGGAGTGCACTAAAAACACAGACACGCAACAGTTAACAGTATTACAAACTCACATTCTCATTAAAAAACTTCATATCACTCATACGAAACAGATGTATGGACTTTAAAATGCACAAAATCAATAATTTAACACGGTGGCTGTTCTAGAATTCCAATTGATCTCTCAACTGTATGAAAACTGCCTGCATAAGGATTATGACACTCAAACATTCATGGACATGGTCTGAGGCGCATTCATGAGAATAACCCAACTGACAACTGATAATATCTGATGTTTAAGCACTGTTTACATATTGTATCTTTACAAATTATATCTGCCAGTATTATCAGTTAATGGACTGTGTAGCTCGTTAAGATCAGTACCTGTATGAGTATGTATGAATTTAAAAGAAAGGGTTTTGGAGTTTGGTTCACCAAGCAGTGAAGAAGCCCCCTTGACAGCTGACCAAGGGCCAGCAGAGAAAAGGAAGTCACTGGAGCATGCACCTTCAAACCCAACTATGCCAGCGTAAATGAGCCACACACTAAGAGCCTAACCAACACACAGCCCTACCCCTCTCCCAGCAGGGGGCGCCCTCCATACAGATACCCAGACCACACCCAAGCCATTCAGCCAACACTGGCCCCATCAAAGCCTGGTTTCAGGTCACTGACTCCATATGATTTGACTACATATGGGCTCATTTTCATCTCAAGTGTTGCAGCTTGGCAGAGCTAAAGGTTCGCAGTTGACAATTTACAGTTGGTCTATTAATTTGAAGGTCAGTGGTGGACAGAATAAACTCATTCTCCACCATGAGGCCATCATCTTAGCATGCTAAGGACCACAAACTGCCGCCTTTACATGCTTGGAATTAGGCCTGGGTATCAAAATTCAGTAGTATTATAGTACTGACCAAATTACTTCAATACCACTGAGTATCAAAAAAATGCTGCTGTTCAAGTAGTCTTATTGGCTCATCAGTGAACCAATCAGCATGCTCATTACAAAATCTAGACTGTTCATTGGCTATCCATAATATGCCATATGTTATATGTTTCTTTCAATACTTTCCAATCAATTGCAGTTAAAAGCAGGAGCTTCAAAAATAATTCCTTTAGTAGTCACTAATTAGGTCGTAGACCTCTGTTTATATCTGTAACTAATAGTTGCATTTAGTACTCTTTACTATGGAGGGGCATATGGAATAAAACATATTTTAAAACAGGATTTGGCAAACTAACTAGCAAACATTAGCAGTGCATTTATAAAATAGATGTGGCTAAAACAAATTCATCAGTGACATTAAATGAATACATTACCAAGCCAATAACACAAACACTCTTGCTAAACAGTAAAGATGGCCCTCTCCAACTTGATGCACTCCTGATATCTACAAAGCACGTTTCAAGTGAAAGTAATTAAAAATGAACGACTGTGCCTAAATGATCATATGAACTCTCTGAGCCCACGCTCAGATGAATATGATGAGTCTGGAGGGTCCCACTGGGATGGGGGTTTGAGCCTTACAGCTCTACGTCCTTCTAAGAGCACTGGGGTCAGCAGCTATTAGTCTATTAGTCCATTTAGCCTTGTAATCCTGCACTGCCCATGGATAGAGGTAGACATGTTAAACAACGCCCACACATACGGACCACCCATTAGCACAAGGCACAATGCATGGGGCGTCTCACGCTGAGGAAACCAGAATCTGGCAAAGCTCATGTGCCAAACCCACACCACAACCAGCTTGGGGGAGAGTGTGGAGCCCCTACCTGATCAAGCTTCCCAAGCTTGTGAGGCTACAGCAGCCAGTGATGAGAAGAAGTGATGGACAAAGAAAGAATGACAGGGAAACAAGAAGGGAGAAAATGAAGAGTAAGAATATGAGTGAAGGAAAGGGAGGGAAAATGATAAGCAGGAGCATGGAAAGATAAAGGTTATGACAGAAGGAAAAAATGTGAGAAATGCATAAAACAAATCAGTGAAAAGAAAAGGTCAAAACTACATGCAAAAATGATGAGAGACTAAGATAATGCATGGCCATCCTTTGAGTAATTCTTTGACTGCAGGTCTACTTTGCAGGGATATTTCTGGTGTATTTTAATGCTACGTTTCTGACAAAAGATGCAGCGAAGGTCCTTCTGTTATTATCACTCCTACCCTGATAACTGGATGTAACAGAAACCCTCCAGACAGACATAAAGTAACACAACAGCATCATAAATGTAAGCCTTACCAAAATGTCAAGTCTCAAGAGTGCAACAATCCAGGCTCCACATAGAATAACAGAGTTATCTTTTAAATACCCCGACATAAATATATTATTAACTACAGTCTAAACTAATAATGCTGTATCTCAGTATGAGATGAAAGTCAATTTCACCTGCCAAAATGAAATGCAAAGATTGGCTCTTGGTTTGATGGATGTCTGAGAGATGAGAAACAGCATAAGCACAGTTAAACCACCAAAGGCACTCTCAGCACCCACATGAGATGTGCTGTGGGGCTCAAATCCTCCCTCCAGACTCTGTGCACTAATCTAGCAGTGCGGACAGAAATCAAGATCACATAAAAATGTCAGGATAAGGATTACTGCCCAATCTCCACATCGGAGTCCGGGACTGCATCAGACACCCTTGCAATCGCTGTAATAGTGCTGCAACTAACACATTTTTCTGTGGTCGATTAATCTATCCACAATTATTCAGCTAATAGACTAATCAAACTGTTACACCTTCTGCCAAGTCATCTCATTTTATGGCCAGTCAGAGTGCCGTCATCATTCAGAGCACCATATGTGCAACAAGTGATGCCTTCTTTTATGATGCATCAAAACAACAGAGAGAAACTGCCCCCTATGCTTCCCTTAATGTACTGCAGTCTGTCAATCTGAGTGCATGAACCATTTGAACTTTGCATGCCATTATATAGCATTTTTGTTTGAAGTAAATTGAATGCTTGTATGTTTTCTGCATAACTAATTTTGCTGGCAACTAATCAACTTTGCCGACTGACCACTGTAGCCCTACTTTGAAGATGTGGTTGAAGATCATTTGCTCTTTCTCTCACTCTCTTTCACTGTCTCTCACTCTCTCTCTCTCTCTCATACACACACAAACACATAAACTTACACAAGACATCAAGTTCACCAACCTGCAGGCAGATGGCCAGGTTCACTCTGCAGCCAAAAGATGTGCTGACAGCCCGTGGGTGCAGGCCGAGGTCTTTGAAGAGTTTGGAGAAAGACTGAGTGAGAGCTATCCGGGGCCTCTCCTCCGCCACCACCACACAGGTCCTCACACGGGACAGGTCCAAGCCACGAGACTGAACACACACACAAACAGAGGGTCAACACAACTGTTTTACCAGTTACAACATCAAACTAGAATTTAAGAGAAATGCTCCTTTGCTTCTTCTGTCCCCTTTTAAATGTAATCCTCAGAAGTAAATCAGAATCAAAATCAAAATCGGAAACCTTTATTGATCCCGGAGGAAACTGCTTATGTTATGACTGCAAAGACACACAGAGACAAAAACAATATAAAATATAAAGGCTAAATAAATCTAAATAAAAATCTGTCGAAAAAAACTCAATATGAAAATACACCATGGTATATACACAAATGCTGGGGTATAAATACTATAGATAAGTAACTAGTTAAGTGAATTGCTAACGACACAGGTGGTAGTTAGGAGTACATTATTGCACTTAGTAGAGATCAGTAGTATATAAGTAAGAAGCAGTGATAGAGTTATAGACCTCTGATTCTGTACAGAGCGTCTTGCCCATGATAAGTACTTGGGGTCTTCGATTTCTTTATGAAATGAACTATGAATGGAGTTTACTAAAACTACAAAAACGTTCCAAACCCAATACATTTTGTATGCTATACATCTCCCTGCCAAGTGACATTGGATCCTCTGAAGGTCATTAAGGAGTCAAAATATCAAAGATGCTGTGTATGTACTACAAACGAACTAACACTCCTACACACTGAAATAACACTGCATTACAGTGAGTTTACTATTAAACTTCCATACTATTGTGTACCGACATTAGCTTCTCAAAGTGCAGTCTGACACTGATAATGCAAACAAACAACCACATTGGACAAAACCTGCTGGTTTGCGTGGAGTGTTTTGATGAGGTTGATGTCAGTTTTATGTCTGTTTGGAACACTTTTGTCTACACGGTGGGACAGCAGCTATTTTCAAAAACATTATTTTTTTTAACAGAGAAAACCAGCTTAAGCCCAGAACTTCTCATGTGAGCACGATGACAACACAACTTCAGCAGTCTATAGCTGCCATAACATTGCTGTAATTTTACATTATTTATTGTTCATCCATCAAGCATCCGCCAAATGTGTGGATTCCAAATTTAGAATCAGTACATTTGTGTTTGTAATTAGAAGAGGAGATATTTTAAATCGCCCTTTGCATCATTTTTTTATCTTTCGATGATAACAAAACAGACAGAAAAGTCTGTAAACATATATCAAATATATGTAATTCATTATGTAAAGAGCTATGTCATCATGTAATTATGAAAATACATTTAAATTGTGATTATATCTTATATACTTTTTACGAACATTAAATTGATTAATGTTACTTACATTATTAAAATGAAGGTGTTTAGAAGATAATACATAGGAGAATGTCACCACTTCACTTTTTTGATAAAAGGATTTTATTTGAGTCCGGTTTCTCTCCCTCATCGATTGCTCCTAATCTTAATGAACTGCACGCTGCTGCTCTAGATGTCCCCAAAGTTAATGAAGTGCACCGCTGCTTGAGACGGTAGTCAGTAACAATGGCAATCTCAGCCGACTAAATCACAGTAAATAAAGCGCGTTTTACAAGGCAGCCTCGCCAGAAGGCACAGGCGGCCTTTTCTTTTTCCCCAGCCCTGCTGAGGCAGTAATTATACACACATTCACGCCCAGTGCAGGCACGGTATTTGCCAGCTCTGAGCCGCAGGATAAAAGCACTACAACACTACAACCAGCCCGCTAGCACAGATATCATTTATAAATATGGCTAATAAGCTGTTTTCAGCAATAATTAGGTGCCAGTCCCTAAATAGGACTCAATAAAAGCTATGATTTAACTAATACAAGTGTGGAATTTATGAACATATGAATGAACAGCAAATGACTAAAAACTGTTACATCATCTTGTCATGATATATATTGCTTCAAAATATCACTACTCCTAATAAATGTATGCAAATTGTACACTTCTACTGTTGCTGCTGAGACTCTGCATATTCATTTAAAATAAATGTTTCTGAACAAACTTTTAGACAGATTTCCCAGCTAGGCACTCTGTTGGAAGCATTATTTTGAGTGCTCTTTCTCGAGTGCGAGATCATCAAAGTTTTATTTTGTACCATAACTTTATTTCTTTGCATCAAATAAAAATAATTAACTATGTAAACTGTGTAATGCTAATAAAAAAGAGCTATGCGCATTTCTCAATATGCGTTCTTCTCTGTACTTGCGTTGGACAAACACTGTTCCAATTTCAAAGTTTACATCTAGCCAAGAAGGTAACTTGTGTGGAACTGAGTAGTCAAGTTTCCTAAAATGCATTTCACACAAAGAAGCAGCAATGGCGGCAGAGGAACTACCCCATAACTGCAAACTCCCACAATTATTTCCTACCATTGCTCCTTTTCTAGGCACATTTTGTCAACATGTAATTTTTATTAGTATTTTAATTAGTATTTGATTATAAAATGAAAAACTTTACAGCAAAGAAATGTGATGTATTATATGTTATTTATCGTAAATGTCAATGAGGTGAAAACGCAGGGTCTCGAGCCTAGAGCTGAGATTCTTAAGATGAGCTGAGCTGTGATGTCAGCAAGAACGCTGCTGTTCCAAATGCAGACTGAGCGCTCTGCATCCTCCTGTTCTGAACTTGCTTGACGCGCTCCGTATTGAGAAATGCCCATTGTTTAAGATACCAGATACTCAAATGTGCTGTTAGATCAAACCTATTACAATCAGTTGTCAATTATCAATCAATGATATTAATGTTTGCACCCTAAACAATAATGAAACTGTGTCCTTCGAGAAATACTACATTGGATGCTGGACTAAACCCTTATCAACTGTACCTTGAGTGATTCGGTCTGTAGGCCTAGGCCCTTGGTGCACAGCTCCATGACGGAGTAGGAACAGAAGGTGTCTCTAACACGGAACTGACTGACAGCCAGCAGCCAGAGCGCCGGATTCACTTCCAGCTCCGACGGCGGAATCAGGATGGACTGGTGCCCTGAGTACACACTTCACACAGCAGAGAGAAAGCACACACTCAGTACAACACACAAACGCAGCAAGAGAACAGGGCTGAAAGGAGGGGTGGGGCACCAACTACAGAGCAGCATCCGGAAAGCATACTTCGCTCAAGCAAGACAGACGTGCTGAGTGCACACTTCTCACTCAAGGAGTAGACACAGCACAAAAAAGAGCCTGTGCTCCCCCACCAGAAACGTAGACGCAGCACAAAAAGAGGATTTGCCAAAGGAGCATTCTCTGCAAACCAGTTCAATACTTGAATCCGGAAGACAGCTAGCCACCTGCAGCGCTCTCACAGGCTGCCACAATGCAGGCATTGTGCTGGACAGGATGAGGGACGGGCATGTGGATGTACGGAAGCGTCCGTCTCTTTTACACTAGGGGTAAAAATGGTGCCGATTCAGCTGCATTTTGAAAATGATTATAGTAACTGATTATACAGTCATATGCAGCCCTGGTTGAATTACATTTTGTTTATTTTTTGAAGTGAAAAGTACACATCCTCTGCAGAGAACGCTGTTGATTAGTGCACCATTACTGTTTATATGTTCATTTTACATACAGGGTGGCTTTGCAAAAGTTATGGCATTTTATATGTTATGTTTTTTTTTTCAATATGTTAAACTCATACAAATGCAAATTATGTATTAAAAGGTCAGTAAAGGATAGATGTTTAGAAATATATCAAATCAAAAGGTCTGGTGTATTGTTTTTATTGTCTGTGGTCCTCCAGTGACACTTGTGTATTAAGTGCATTCAGTACTTTTTCATAATAATTAATACCTTAGCAACTGATTTGAAGTAAAAAGAAAAAGTTAAAAAAAAAAGATTTCAAGATGCATTAATTGTAGAATGTAGAACTACTTCACCCGAGTGTGATTCTTCAGCAGACAATTTTATGCATCATGACATGTCAAACTTAGTGTACTGTTAATATCTGTATGACGTATTAAAATTCCTGAAAAATTAAGTGTGGACACACTGTTTGCACTCAGCAGCCTCAGGAGGCCACACACAGCAGAAGAGAAGCAGAGTCTGAATAATAATATGTGTCATCATACTGCACAGCTCTAAACCAGGGATCTTTTCAAAATGGTTAACACGCCACCCGAGACCACCACAACCCTCATACAGTAAGTGAGACAGATGTCCGATTTGTCTTGTTTTATGTCTTATTTGTCTTGTCTTATGCCTACATGACTTATGTCTACATGTCTCAATGACAGGGCAGGTACTATACGGTAATTTCTGTTTAGTGCAAACCATTAAAGAGTATATTACCCAACCGAAATCCGGGGACTAGTAAAGTACAAAGCCTTTTCTCTCTTCTTCGTTCTTACCTGCAGAGACACCAGAGTACGAAGCCCAGGCCGCAGTACGGGTCCAGGCAGATGGCCACCTCGCGAGAGGGGTACAGCTCACACTGGAGCTTGATTGAGCGGCAGAAGGCACTGGTGGCGGAGTGAGACATCTGAAAGAAGAAGGTGAAGGGATGAAAGAGGAGAAAGGAAGAGTGTGAGATAGAATGAGGAAGGATAGCAAAAAAGAGAAGAAGAATGAGGCAGAGAAGTAAGACAAGGAAAACATAAGAGAGAGAACGAGAGGAAAAGAGAGACAGAGGCAAAGTGAGAGAGAGGAAAACCGAGAAAGAGAAGGGGGGGGGGGGGGGACCTTAGCACTTGATTCACTAATGTGACAGGTGCAATGCTGCAGCCTGAGGAAAGTGACGATGTCGCCTCGGGGGTGTTCTTAATGTTCGAAACGTCATTTTTCTCTTTTTTTTGTTTGACAGACTCCTGATACAATAATAAGGCCAGCTTGTTTTGCCAAAAAGCAATTTACAACATGAACTTTCCAACCCATCAACAGTCACCACTGCAAATTAGTATCTCACCCAATTATGCTAATTTACTCACAGCCAAGCAATAACAATTACAGTCCATTTTTTTTCACAATTCATTAGCGACCCCCAATTGCAGGAAATGTAAGTCATTTTCAAGACAAGCATGGGCACAGACGTACGCCGGAATATTATTGCCTGTGAGTGGCAAAAACGCAATGGGAGTGAGTTCATTTCGCTTTGTTGCTGCACAGATGATGGGACAGTAGCGGGTGGTCTCAGTAGGCACACAGTGCACTATTAGTCATCCTTTTCCACCGTCCTGTTTTTCATTGCAAAACATTAAGAATAGAAAGCTCATGTTCTTCCACACCCTCCATTCTTAATATTACATTTCACCACCTGCTAACCAAATAATGGAGAATGTTTTTAAAACTCAGCTGCTCTGGTGCAGCGTGGCTAAATTCTTAACAGACTGAACAAACACAGAGACTGAAAACCCCTATGACTGAGAAAGGTGGATATGTGTGACTTTATATGTTTCTCCGTGAAGTTTGCTGATTGTTCAGGTACCTTTACTCCTGCGAGCATCCCTGTGGTGGACACACTGAAGTCCAGGTAGGCCAGTGTGTCTGGGTTGGAGGGCTTGTACAGTTGTGGGGGCTTCTTCTTTGGCAGATCATCTACAAAACATTCAAGAAAAGTTCAAGTTTGTTAAAAACGTATCTTTCTTTCAGAACACTGGTTTTTTTTTTAACTGAGAGCATTAAATGGACCACAGTAGGTTAAAATGAGTGGCCAAATTATTTGAGATCAAAAACAGACACGGCACTAATCCTAATACCAAGGATATCATGCTCACTGGAACAATGCTCAACTAGACAAAGAAAGTACTTTCTCCCATTTACCTTCTATTTTGTTAAAAATATGCTTTGTGGACTGTTGATTTAAAATGTCTGAACTTCAGGTTTTGAGTACATCAAGCGTTAGCAAATATCAGTAGTTTTATCATTTTAAAATAGTGCAAAATATTCAGATTTTGACGTAGATGCTTCATATAACCAATAATTAATCGGAGTGTGATTTAAAAGCAGGTCAATAGCTGACAAAAAGTTTAGGCTTGTTACTGTTTTCATGGATTATCTTATAACTATCAATGCAAACTCAGAATTTTTAAGTTTTTTTATTAACTTTTTCTCAAAATCTATTCATCTATATGGCAATTCCTTTTCAAATGCAGCTGTTCAGCTTTCACTGCACCTTTTTAGAGATGTCTTTTTTCTTTTGCTGGAGCAACTACATGTAGAGCTGATCTTATTTTAGAATTAAGCATGCTAACCAGTTCATGGACTTTTATGTTTTTTCACTAAAAACAGGTCTATTATTTAAAACATTTATGAAATCATTTTAGGTTGATGCATTAAAATACCAATAATGTTTTTACATTTTGATTCTGTACTTATGTTGATTAATGCTGTAAAAACATGATCTGAAACTTTACAATTTTGTCCATGTTTAAACACTAGCCATTAAAAATAAGTACATCTAGTGTATGTCCTTGATTATGGGATTTGTAACGTGCTGGTTAAAATTTGGCAATTTTAAAAGCTGTGTAAAATCTGTGGCATAATCAATCACCATTCAGAATATTCATTATAAGAGACACAGATTGTCAATAGTTCTCAGTTCAGGGGAGAAGGAGGGTGTGCGCTTTGGCGGACAGAAAATCGTTAGCAGTATAGCAGTAGGATTGTTTTTTGACCTTTCAATACAAAAGACAGATATTCAAAAGATGAGATAATACCAAAATTGTGTCTTTGCAGTTAAAAGAGTCCTTATTTCGATAAGGGAGGCTGCTCCCTTTCAGTCCAGCCAAGCTTCTGTTATGCATATAAATGTAGTGTTTCTCACATATAAGGTCATCAACTCTAAAAGTCTTGTTTGTCAGAGCTCTAACACACGAAAGGCCATCTTATGATTTTTTTGGGGCTTTATGCTCTTGAACATTTAGCTTGAATACTAACACTAATCGGTGCTTGATCTTTAAAATTGTTGAGAGGTGTTACGGCCTGTTCCCAGTCTTTGGACTAATGAGCTTTATAGGCTTGTGCTCACCTCCTGGCCTGAGTTTTATCTGGCTTGTGGATCATCGCTGGGTTCGTTAGTTTTTCTATTCATGTACTTTCCACAGTTCGCTCATCTCCTCGTTTTTTCTGCCCTTTTGCATTACTTACAAGAGCAAAAGCCCAGCTGCTGGGCCTTTGACTGTTTTCCCCTTGTTTCTTTAAGAAGAGCAGCTGGTCTAGTGGTTAGGGAATTGCCCCTGCAATCAGAAGGTTGTGGGTTCGAATCCCAGGACTCCTAGTGACATCAGTGAGGTACCTTTGAGCAAGGTACCATCCCCACAGACTGTTCCCTGGGTGCCCCCCATTGGTGGTAGGGTTGCAACAACTAGAGATTTTTGTGGTACGATTATAGTCTGGGAAATTATCACGGTTATTTTACGTGAATTGATTTCACAACTGTATTAACATATATAAATCACACAAACACAATCTGTAAAGGTTTTGAACTTCAGAAGCTATTTATTGCTGCTTTTCAGAGATACTGCTTAGAAAAATGAAATTGTAAAATAAAAGTAATCTCTGTAATTATCTGAAAGGCTGTAAAAATCTGTAAGCTGCACAGACAGACGTTATTGCTGCCTTTTGAATACACCACAGTCAAAAAAGTTAAAGTAAAAAAAATCAAGTAATCTCTGGCAAACAGATATTTAAAGCTGTATTTTAACAGACTCATGGAACAGAGAATTTGTAAATAAATTCAAGTAAACTTGCTCTGTAAACACATCCAGCTCCTTCACAATTTTTATATTTTCAGTTTGTATGTCTTTTTTTAGCAAGAGAAATGAACTCAGACCAACCTGATGACTTGAACATA
>JBBPCZ010000001.1:8472279-8484911 GCA_037974445.1 Brycinus macrolepidotus
GGAGCTCCTCTGCATGTGCACTCCACCAAACCATGATCCGCGTGCGTATTGTTTTTGTCCGTGCGGGTCGCGCTATTTTATGTCTTTGGTTCTGGCGTTTTTTTGTTTTTTTTTGGCAGTGTTGGGGAAGTCTTAACGGTGGATTAACTGCAAAGTTTCACACCGTGGTTAATAGTCAAACCGGTTAATCCCTGCAACCCTAATTGGTGGCAGCCCACTGCTTCACTGGGGCAGCCGGTGGCCTAGTGGTTAGGGTGGCCTGCAATCAGAAGGTTGTGGGTTCGAATCCCAGGACTGCAAGTTGCACCACTGAGGTATCCTTGAGCAAGGTTCCCACACACTGCTCCCTGGGTGCCCCCCCACTGGTGGGTTAAATGCAGAGAAAGAAGTTCACACTGTGTCGTGTGTTCACATGTGACTATAAACTTTCAACAGCAAGAGGCAGTTAATCAGAGGAATAATGAGCACAGGAGAAGTAGTTACTAGTGGAAGAACATTATTGGCAGTACTGTAATTTACCCCTCTCCTTTCAAGTCCCAGTCGGTTTAAAATCATTTGAAGTTTTCTGATAAAAATCGATGAGCTGACTTGAATGAAAACCATTTTTGCAATAAAATGATAGTCTTTCCCAAAAATCTACCCAATTATTAATAAAAACCTACATTCTTATTGTTGCACCAGTCTTTTAGCCAACACTGTAATTGCAAACATCTGCTAAAAACCTTACATACTCCACTGTAAGTCAGCTAAGGGCCTGAAATGTTAACTATTGTTATTTCCCGTGCCATGCAGTAGAGTGGTAAAACGTTCACAGTAGACATGCCGTTCACTTGTACGTGTACAGCCACAGTTCCGATGTCTTTGTCTTTAACTATTTATGCACGATAGCAAGGGATAACTTTAGTTTTAGACAACTTTAGCTTGTGATTTAAACAGCAAATGAAGTACCAGCAGGTTAACTGAGGCTAAGATGGATGTTCACAGTGGAATGGCAAGTACAGTTAAGAAAAAGCTGAAGTGGCTCAGGAATACTATTTGCTCAAAGGGCATTTAATTTTACAACAGGCTGCATATGGCATGAACAATGTTGGCAGGGTCAGAAAAAAATATAGGCTGTTTGAAAAAATCTGTTTGAAAATCACTGATCCAAAGAAAGCCCTTATTTTCCATGATATGACTTCACCACTGTAGAACAATGTGGAATGATATAGTATAATATTATGCTGGATAACGTGGGTGTGAAGCCCATTTGCTCACCTGTGTCTAGGACAGGAGGCCACGTCCTGACGTCCACTGCGGCGGACGCTTCCTTTGACTTCAGCAGCTTGCATATGACTTGTGTGGTCATCACACAGGCCGACCGGCTCACCTGAACACATGAGCACAAAAGTGCATCATTAGTGCCTTAGCACAAACAAGCACACGAGCACCTAAAATATCCAACTGAACACAGCACCACTGGGGGAAACAAAGGGGCAATGCCCATTCAACTGAAACATTCTTTCCTTTCCTTTGCATTTCTATTAAGCCCATTAATAAGAACTGAACCCAAAACCTCCCCCAACTGAAACAATATCAAAAGAAATAGGAGAAGAAAACTACCAATAGAAAAAAATGGACTTAAGTTTAACTCTATCTGTTATCTGATCTATCTATTAAAAGTTAACATTGCCATAGTTGTTTATTTTGATTTCTTTTGTCTTTCGTGACAGTTAATTATTTGTATCCCTTCTGCATATCTTATCTCTACCTATCTGACATTAGATGTGTATAACCATTTGTCATGGTTATAGAAATAAACGTGCTAATCCTAAGCAAGTTAGTCACTCACTTTCTGTAACCGCTTAATCCTCACTAGGGTCGCAGGTACCCAGAGCCCGTGGGCGCAAGGCAGGGACTCACCCTGAGCGAGGCTCCAGCCCACCATTCTCTTACACCTACGGTCAACTTAGAAACCCCAATTCACATAACACGCATGTCTTTGGACTATGGGAGAAACCAGAGACCCCAGAGGAAACCCACGCCACCATGAACGTGCAAACTGCGGACACACAAGGCCAAGACCCAGATTGAAACCCCCAACCTTAGAAGTGTGAGGCACAGCGCTACTCACTGCACCACCATGGGGCCCAGCAAGTCAGATATACTAATATCACCTATAGCACCAGTCGTTCATTGAGTCATTTCCTTTGCCCCCTTTCTCTACTTGATCTAGCTGCCAGCAATGTATTCAGTCTTTATGGACTCCCTTTATTGATTTTACTCTTTAAACAGCTTTTCTCAGTGAGTAACAAATATGTATATTTTGCAACTGATGTATTACAAGCTGTAAGGAGACACAGTGGGCATTGTGAACATCAGTGGCACTTCTCTGTTGAGAATCCACAAAGAAGGTTCCAGTATACTAGGTCATAAACCCAGTTCGGTTTAGATTAGCACTCACCTCCACAATCATCTTCACAGTGGGCAAAGTGGTGGCAATGTTCTGGGGGTGCGGCGGGCGCACAGTGATGGGTACACAGCCAGCGTACAGGCACCCGTAAAAGGCCGCTATCAGGTCTATACCTAGAGGACGAGGGAAAAGGATAAGGTACTCATCTAATGCATATGCAGGTGAACAAATAGAGAATGTTACGAAGGAAAGCCTGTGATATACCAGGTGGGTAGACCAGTGCCACATGGTCTCCATCCTGCAGGTGGCCTCGCTCCATAAGCATGGCCGCGATCTTCTCAGCCCGTTTATGCAGCTGAAGACACGTCAGTGAGCTCAGAACTGCCCCCTACACATGGACATCCAAATACACAGTCAATCAGGAATGCTTAGCATCCTTAATAATAAATGACCTATACTGGGGGGTCACAAAAATCAATTCATTTACACATATAGGCCAACTCAGCCTACAAAAATAAATAAAAGTACAAGAAAAAATGTAGATTTAAAGGAGCCATTAATTAAAGTGAGCTTTAGGGAAGCAATAAGTGTCATATATATATATATATATATATTTGCAGGTGTGTAAGTATGGGTAGTGTGCATTACCCGTGAGCTGAGAAGGGTGAAGAGCACATGGTCCGGAGTGGTCTGTGCCCGCCACTGCAGTACCTCAGACAAGAAGAGGAACTACAGGAAGAGAATACACTCAGTCAGTCCACATTACAAAAATCCAACACTTGCACAAAAAAAGACATATAAAAAAGGCATGCTAAATTTATTACATATCTCAACATCTGAAATGTTCAAAATTGTAATGTATTATCCATTCAACAAGAAACAAAGCGTATCTTCATAACACCTTTTCAACAGATGGGAAATATTTGCACTAAAACATCCACTGTTTAGTTAACAGGGAAAGCTCTGCTAAATGAATTAGCAGCTGGAGTTGACGTTACCTCGGGTCTGAAAGTGGCGAAGGTGTTACTTCCTCATTTACAGCCCTGTTATTCCCAGGCGAGGTTCGAGCCCTTCTTAAAAGCAGTGAAACAGCAGGGAGCTCTCACACACACAAATCGGGCCCGATTTTCATTAGCATGAATGGAATGGCAGAGTGATGGGATGAGAGCATGCTTGGATATGGAAAGGTGCAAACAAGCATCTATAGGTGTAAATAAATGTGTAACGAAGGCCGCACGGATGCTGTGGATGAGATGCAGCGATGGTATCGGACATCCCGTACTCATGCAAGGTTAGGGTGCATGACATGCAGTGAGAGAGCGAGAAAGAGAGAGAGAGAAATACACAAGGAGGAAAATGATGACGGTTCCTGCACAAGTTATTGAGTGAGGGACAAGATGTGTGAGAATGACACTCAGAGTGCTGATGTAGAGGTAGCCAACAAGGAGGGGGAAACAGAGAGAAAGAGAGGGAGAGAGAGAGAAAGCAAGAGTGCAAGAGTAAAAAACAAAATCAAAATAAATGCAGAGACACAAAAAACAAAGAAAGGTGAGTGGGTGAATGAGTGAGTGAGACTGAGTGAGTGTGTGTGTGTGAGCAGATGAGCAAAGATGTTGGTGAGCGAGTGAATGAGTGAGGGGATGTATAAGTGAGTAAGCAAGCATGTGTGTGAGCAAATGAATGAGTGAATCGGTGAGGATGTTGGTGAATAAGTGATTCTATGAGTGTGTGAAAAAAAAAACAGAACAAAGAGAGTGAGCAAGAGAGAAAGCAGACAAGTGAGTAAGTGAGGGAGTGAGGGAGTGAGTGAGTGTGTGAGTGAGAGAGAGAGAGAGTCGGTGTAAGTGAGCAAAAGAGCCGGTGTGTGAGCGAGTGAGTATGAGAATAAGTGAGTGAGTGCGTACAGTAGCGCGAGCATGTCAGGGTTAAGGTAGGGCGAGCAGCAGTCATGCTGATGCAGTAATGGCTGCCATCTTTCAGCTTGAGAGGACACAGTAATGGATTCTGTCTGAGCAAAAAGCTGACTGACTGACAGCAAAGCAAAATGCAGAGAAATCAACCTAACACAAACACAGGAAGAAAACAGCTCCCCGTGAAGAATAATTACTCTGATGTCTGTTCTGCCCTGACTTTTCAACAAATGTCAGCAGAGCTCCAAAAAAGTGGGAGGATCTTTTCAAACCAATTTACAAAATCCGGACTTGAGAGATTAAAAAATGCAGTTCAGAATCCATTAATATTCAAAGTGAGGATCCAAACTAAAACCGTGTGCAAATACAAGGTATTATAGAGCTTGCCAGGCCCACAGAGGTCTGGCGGTTCTTGGGACTGTGCTCTCTGCAGACTCCGGCTATGACACTTATTGATTGCAGAAATAAATATGTAGTCAGAATTAAACAAGACTCCAGCCTCCCTAAAAGTGGAAAGATGAAAAATGACTGCAGCATAGGCAGTCCGAAATACAGCAGTCACAAATGGACTTGGTTATCTATCTTATCAGGGTAATTATGGAGCATGTGGGGTGGGGTGGGGTGGGGGGTACTTGCTTATCTACATGATAAGTGAGGCCGGACATTGACAAATTTCTGAGAAACTCATAATGCAGAGAGTGTGGTCAGGGACAGCAAAATGAAAGTGGACATTTAAGCATTTTCTTTCTCTGCTCGTGTTGCCTGGGCTTCATTTGCATGGGTGAAAGGATGACATATGGATGGATGAGTGGATGGATGGAGGCATGGATGAAAATCGGGGCCCCATGGTGCCACACACACACCTTTCTTGCCTGATCATTGTCTTCGATCTGGCCCAGGTCTCTGCCGCTGGCTTGTGCAATTCTCTTCCCCGACACCAGGTTCCCCACCATCACTGAAGCAGGCCCGATCTCTGCACAACACAGAGAGAGTGGGTCACACACACTGATGCACACACTCACAGAGACACTTCAAAGGACAAAACAGATGCCGCTGTGTCATTCTCTCTCTCTGACATACATCCACATGTAAATTCTCCATCTGAGTCACAAACAAATGGTGCATGCAAACTGCTCCAAAAACGCCAACCCCCACCCACCTTCACATGAAAAACAGGCACACCAGGCTAATCTAACACAAACGATAGTTCAAATAAAAAGGAATTAATTCAGAAATCATTTATCCAATTATCTCCTTTCTCCTATTTTAGTGGATCAGCTACATGTTTGGTGCCTGAAGTTGCTTTAGTTTTATTAGCCCATGAGACTAGTGTAGTTAAGAATGAATAGAAGCATGTGACCACCAGTTATCATCCTGTAAACTGAATTATCACACTGTATGGCACACCTTATTTACAGTATCCAAAGTTTTGGCACCCCTAACCAAATGACATGTTTTGTTGATAATAAAAAGTAAGTACGCATAAATATCCTCTACAGAGAACACACTTCTGCACATTTATTGCGCATATTATATAAACAAAAAAAACATTAAATGTGCCCTGTGTAAAAGTTATGGCACTTTTTCAACTCTGTGCACTACACTTTGCAGAAAATGTCATATTTAAGTTTGCCTAGATGATGTGTAGTTATTTTCAATACATAATACGAAGTTTGACCGGGGGTGTTTAAACTTTTGCATAAAACTGTATATTAATAAAGGCTTTAAGGTGGGTGTTGCTGTTTTTAGTTCTGTGACATACTATTCCATTTTTACAAATAACGTCATACAGTGCTGCACTACTCCTTTCCTGTCATAGGTGATATCGCTATGAAGACATACCTGGCTGTTTCTGTCTGGGTTTGGGCAGGTTGGTGACGCAGGTGTGGGGGCACATGAGCACGTTGCAGGGGTGCAGCGAGCCCTCCAGGAACAGCTGTTTGGTCTCCGACAGGTGGATCCCACCCAGGGGCGTCTTGGGAAGTGTGTTAGCGGGAACCAAGGCCAGACAGAACACTCCCACGTTGTGGATGCTGTCTATGGCCTGCAGAATAGGAGGCATATGAGAAAGCAAGAGGCTTAAAAATAACCACAAAATAAGCACGGAGCATCAGTGTGGGCTGAAGCAGGACCGCCTGCAGAGAGCAAAGCAGACGTGCTGCAGCTCCTGACCTTTACTGCCGAGCGCCGCCGCAAATTGCAAACACAAATAGTGGGACAAGGAAAAAATACCCCACTTACAAGATTAATGACCTGCAAACAAAGAGAGACGAGCAAAAACAAAATGAGGGAACATCAGCGCTTGTGTTCTGGTAGTTGAGTTTGCTTTCCGCGTGCGTGACAGGCTTTTAAGGACATGCTGATGTGCAGGCTGGAGTAGGTCAGCCATATCCTGAGCTCTAACTGAATCTGGAGTGGTGGGAGTTCCTCAGCGGCAGGGGTGAGGGAGTTCACAGCACAAACACCTCACCTCTGGCAGAGTTTTATGCTGGGCAGGGTAAAGATAGCTCAGATACGACAGAACCTGGCTACAGCAGTCCTGGGTTTGATCTCAGTTCACTGTTACTGTCATTATGTGCTTGAACCGGCCGAGGAGAACTGTCCTGATTGTGCTTTGTGAAAAGTTAGGGAACCTGCATAAAACTTAATCAATATTTCCAAGCCTAGTTCTTATGGTGCTACAGGTTGTTTTTATTAAAGAAAAGGGTTTTCATCATATATGCTACAACTGTTTACATTTACGGCACTTAGCAGACGCTCTTATCCAGACATATCAGCTGTTAATATGTCCTGACAGTAGCACATAAAACGGTTAATCTGTGAAAAATTCAGACTCCTCTGGCCACTAATGTCATTTGCTTCTAACGTCATTTGCAAGCGCCTGAATCAAAACAACCAATCAGAGCTAGAGGGAGTGTCTGACGGAGTGTCAATCACTGCTCATACGCATGGAACGGAAAGCTCTCCCCCACACGTTCTCACACTGAAAGGATTCAAAACCGATGTTGATGTTCTTAACACAAACTGTTAGTTAAATGAATGGTTAAAAAAAGAGACAAAGCATCAGCTAAATGAGAGAATGTAAGTACCTGTAGTACTCTGCTCATCCATTGGAAGCTGTCCTCCTCTGTGGAGTCAGGCCTCTGCTCGGCCACCACCACGATGCGCTCATCGTGTAGCACCGTCACAGAGAACACAGCTATCCTGCATGAGGACAGGGTGAATGTGTTACATCCACAGGCTTCAGACCAAAAATTGTATATAAAGCCCAGGAGAGCTTCAAATGCTCCCCATCCTCTGACAGTTTCTGCAGGTGGAAATCAAAGCCAGTTCTCTAAACGAAACGGAAGAAGGTAAACCCTGATTCACTACTCCCTAAGCTCTCTTGTGTACATATGCAACACTGTGCAAACGGCAGGCCTGATTAACACACTGTAGTCAAAAAGGATAAAACAAACCCTGGAGCAGAATACTCCTGCGTGTATGTGTGTTTCTGCTTCTTTTCCTTACAAATATAGGGAAGCATGGTAGAATAACAGGTAGAATGTTTACTTTGGTTTTGGTTAGGTACATAATTTGGCTTACTAAGTGGAAATTAGCACAGAGAACACACTTCTGAACATTCTTATATGCTCAATATAACATTTTTATTTTTTTATTTTTTTATTTAATATATTGCCTGTGCAAAGGTTGTAACATTTTCTGTTATGATATTTTGTGTGAAATTTTCCAATATACTAAACTCAGCAAATAAACAGAAACTGTGCACTAAAATTGCCATATTTATGTTCTTTGTAGAAGAAAAACATGTATCAGGGTGTTCAAAGTGCGAATGTCTCTACAGGGAACTCCAAAATGTAAATACAACATATTGTTTTCACATTAACATTTCTTCTGTTACCATTACAGTTACAGTCACGGGAAGGCTGTAAGGCTCTGTAAAGATATTCTATGGATAGTACAGATTTTAAACTGAATACTGAATCTATGATGGTTCAGGTAGGTTCAATTTAGTGTTAGGGTTCAGATTTCAGTTATGAATTGTTTTTTTAGTTACAAAACATCATGTATATGTCAAAGCTTGGCTCTCACAAGCACAGAGATGCTGTTTGTGTGAGTATGTGTATGTGGATTTTGTGACTTTATGGCAATACTCACTGACCTGCCTCTGTACACAAACTTCATGGGCTCCACAGCCAGTGCCGTGGCAACAATATCATCTGCATTGTGCCTCCTTCCGCTGACCACCATGAGGCCATCCATCTTCCCAGCGATGAAGACCAGGCCGCCTGGACCCACAAAGCCCAGCAGGCCTGTTCGGGTGAAGGGGTACTCACTAACAGGAGCCCCAGAACTACTCATAGGGAAAACCTAAAAGCAATACAAACAGGAGTTAAGATGAGTCCAGATAATCCTTTGTCAAATAACTCGTTTCTCTAAGACTTGAATTCAGCCCTTAGAATTTACAGGTTTTTAAAAGTGAAAGCAAAAGCATGATGCAATGTTATATTATCTCTCACTCTTGAAACAAGTGGAGAAATTCTGGAAAGCACAGATTCTGAACATCTGGTCAACACAACATTTATAATCAGAAGATGGGATATTTTATGTATTAAAAATGATATATTTAAAGTTATGACTAAAAATCAAGATTATACTCGTCTGTAGTTACTGCTCACTGCTGCATAGTCATGGTGTACATCCCACCCAGCGATAATGCTAACAACACACTGGCTGAACTTTAAAAAGTCATCAGCAACCTCCCAAACTCACGTCCAGACGGACCGTTTATTGTTGCCACAGATTTCAACCATGCAAATATCAAGTCAGTTCTCCCTAAATTCCACCAGTATGTAGACTTTGCAATGAGGGGGGGCAGACTGGACTGTTTTCACACAAACATTGCTGGCACATACTGCGCTGAGCCCCACTCATCAGACATGCCAAGCCATATTTAGGGAGGCTGCAACCTATGGTAGCTCCACCAACCTGGAGGAGCACACAGCATCAGTGACTGGCTACATCATGGCGCATGTGGCAGGGCATCTGTACCATCATCAACTACAGAGCATCTCCATCTGCCTGTGACAGTGAAGCCTCCCCTCCCAGATGCGCTGAATCACTTCTATGCACGGTTTCAAGCACAAAATGACATGGTAGTGAGGAAGACCAACGACTAGGTGCTCTGTCTGACCATGCTGATGTGAGGAAAACTCAACCCAAGGAAGGCTGCCGGACCAGACAATGTTCCTGGTTGTGTGCTGTGCAGACCAGCTGGCAGATGTTTTCACAGACATCTTCAACATCTCTCTTAGCACCACATTCATTCCAATGTGTTCCAAAGCCACCACCATCACCCCCGTGCCAAAGAAGTTGTCACTGTCCTGCCTCAATGACAATCATCCCGTCACAGTCATACCCATCATCACAAAGTGCTTTGAGAGGCTTGTCATAAGGTATATTAAATCACAGCTGCTCTCCTCCTCACTAGACCCCCTGCAGCTTGCATTTTGTCCCAACCACTCAACGGATGATGGCATCACCAAACTTCACCTGGCCAAAAGGGACACCATCATTCCTCAGCAACTGATTGGGTAGTTGAGACTGATGGGCCCGAACACTTCCCTCTGCATCTGGATCCTTGACTTCCTTACTGGGAGACCTCAGTAAGGTTCAGGAGCAACATCTCCAGCACCGCTATGAGGAACACAGGGGCCCTCTAGGGCTGTGTGCTCAGCTCTCTACTGTTCACACCGAAGACTGTGCAGCAATGCACAGTTCAAACTATATCATCAAATTTGTTGATGATATGACCGTGATGGGTTTGATCAATGGGAACAATAAGGTGGTGTACAGAGAGGAGGTGCAACAGCTTACGTTCTTGTGCAAAGTCAACAACCTGTCTCTGAATGTGGACAAAAAGAGATGGTTGTTCACTTCAGGAGGACACGACATAATCACTCTATGCTGAATATCAATGGCTCTTCAGTTGAGATCGTCCAGAGAGCCAGGTTGCTTGGTGTTCACATTGTGGAGAACCGCACATGGACCCTCAACACCATCTCAATCACCAAGAATGTCCAGCTGCATCATAGCGTAGTACGGAAATTGTTCTGTTTCGGATCACAAGACCCTACAAAGGATAGTGAGGACAACTGAGAAGATCATCGGGGTCTCTCTCCACTCTGTCATGGACATTTACACCACACGCTGCATCTGCAAAGCCACCAGCATTGTGGATGAAACCACACACACCCTCTTCTCCCTCCTCTCATTCGGCAGTGGGTTCAAACTTATTCTGTATCTGCCACTACACTACATGTTGTCTTGTCCTGTTGTATTGTTGCTCCTGTGTTTTTCTTGCACTCTCTCCCTTGCTTTCTTTGCACTCTGTGTGTTTTGTCCTGTCTGCATTTGTGGTGTTTCTGATTTTGTTCTTGTGTTGCACCATAGTCCTAGAGGAATGTTGTTTCATTTCTCTGTGTACTATGTATATGGCTAAAATGACAATAAACGTACTTGACTTGACTGTAAGCGTGTGAACTCAAAACTGAGTCGGTTTAACGACAGAATATTTGTACGCAAACCTCAAAGGTGTTCTTTGTCATGCCTGAGAGCCCGTAGTACGATGTTCCCGTGGCGACAGAACACACACACAACTCTCCAATCTCATCAGTTCGGCACAGCTGCGGAACTCCCTCTGGTTTCACCACACACATCAAAGCTGCGGAACAACAAGAGAGTCATATGCATGCGTGCGCACACACATCATGTTTATGAACCATTAAATACAATAAACATCTCAGGATTTATCCCCCAAAACCAAGAGAATTTTATAACTTTATAACTTTTATAACTAGATTCTTTTTTGGGGAAAGACTATAGTTTTATGCTGTGGTGTTTGTACAGTTGACCTGATGGAACGAATGAATGAGCAGCAATCTCTAGGATAACTGACCATAACTGTTGTTGTGATTAAATGTAATTTAATTTAGAGCATGTAGGTTTATGTATTTCAATAACTGCAACAAATGGTTTGTCCACATTATTGTTTACATGCCCTTCACAAAGCTGTGGCAAATCTATCCCTGTTATTAGTTTTGTAACAAGGTTTGAAGACAAAATGCAAAATCCCTTGCCACTCCAAACAATATTGCTTCTCTGACTCTCCAATACTGACATTACAAAACTACATTGATCTGACTGTGTTTTGTTTGTATGGGTGTGAATATGTGCGTGGGTGTAACTTTGTGTGTGTGTGTGTGTGTGTGTGTGTGTGCCCCTATGACTCACAACTCTGTGGGTGACTCATGTGAATGTGTTTAGGTGTGTGTACCTCCAGGCATGACCGTGCCCACGTCCTGAACTGTGAGGACAGAGAGGCGCTCCTCTGAGTCCACTCTGATGACCCCATGGCTCAGACCCTGCATGGACAGGACCCCTCGACCCGGCGGCTGGTTACTGTCATCTGTGGGCCTGTAAAACAGCACAAACAGCAGGGGTGTAAAAATGCCTCAGCGCATCATGATGTGTCGATTCAACGGCAGCGGTTTTGGAAAGTATATTTGATTAGAATAGCATTCAATAAAACATGTAGCTCATTTCACAGACGATTTTCCAATGTACCAAAAAGGCTTTGAGTTTTTTATGCTGTCTACATCCTATGGTCTGATCGATATGAACGTTTTGTCTCTGATATGAATACAGATTTTGAGGAGCTGTGGGTGGCGCTGTCGCCTCACAGCAAGAAGGTCCTGGGTTCGATTCCTGGCTGGGTCTTTTCTGTGTAGAGTTTGCATGTTTTCCCTGTATCTGTGCGGGTTTCTGTCAGGTGCTCCGGTTTCCTCCCACAGTTCAAAGACATGCACATCAAGTGAACTGGAGATACTAAATTGTCCGTAGGTAAGAATGTATTTGTCTCTGTGTCTGCCCTGTGATGGATTGGTGATCTGCCAAGGGTATTTCTCCACCTTTCTCCATGTGACCAATGGGATAGGCTCCAGCACCCTCTGGGACCTTCATTAAGGATAAGCGGTTCAGAGAATGGATGGATGGATGGTATATAAGTGGTTATTGTAGTTTTAATTAAACGGTGCTTTACTGAGTGACATGGTTGTTCGACCATAGTCACACTTTTCAAACTCAAACAGCGGAAACTCACAGTCTCAAATAATATGGTAGGATTGTAGAGCTATCCAGGGAGGAACTACTCTGCAGTGTTATTTCTTGTTAATCAACTCTCTTCATAAGAATTGTGTGTGTGTGTGTGTGTTTCTGTGTGTGTGTGTGTGTGTGTGTGTGTGTGTGTGTGTGTGTGTGTGTGTGTGTGT
>JBBPCZ010000001.1:8485011-8497511 GCA_037974445.1 Brycinus macrolepidotus
GTGTGTGTTTTTGTGTGTGTGTGTGTGTGTGTGTGTGTGTGTGTGTGTGTGTGTGTGTGTGTGTGTGTGTGTGTGTTGTATACCATGTAATTTTATGGCTAACAGCAAGGTTTGGATACATTTTATATGTTCCAGCAAAACCCCAGACGTAGCTGATCAACCAGATGCAGTCGATCAGCCAAGACAGCCATTTCAGACAATATCAGGGCTGAAGAGGACTGAATCTGGATCAGATTCCCTCATATTTATAATGGCCATTGTTACAAAATCTAATTCTAGATCAGCACTTCTAGTCCTGAAGTGGTTTGTGAAAACAGACCCTGTTGTCTAAAATAGCTGTCTGCAAATCATCAAATTGAATCACAGCGAAATCTGAGATTTTATGAAGCAATGAAGAGTTTCCTGAAAAATTGCAATGGTCCACCAGTCTGAGATCTGAGATTTCCACCCCATCACCCAGCACTGCCAGAACTCTCAACCCTCAATGTTTTTGGAATATGGTATTGGGAATACACTCAGCAAAACACACCAACAATCACTTAATGTCTTGTGTACTTTCCTTCTAGAGCAACAGTCAACAGGACACACCTATTAATTTACTATTTACTTCATTTTACAATAATGGAACTATCCAAATGTGGAACGAAGAACACATATGGAACTACCCAAGTAATCAAAAAAACTTACAAAACTCAAACATCTATTTTAGATTCTTCAAAGTGGCTTTATGCTGCTTTACCCTGGAACTCTCTCAAGCAATGCTGAAGCACAAGCCTTTGGTTAAAAAACATTTAGTGTTATGTAAACATACATCCAGTCAGGTGTGTCTAAACTTTTTGAGCGCCACTGTTTGTGTGTGTGTGTGTGTGTGTGTGTGTGTGTGTATGTGTATTTGTAGTGTATCACAGAGTTACTGTGGGAAGGGCAAAGAAAGAAAGAAACGAGTTTAGGAGATGTAAAAGTGTGCCAGTCCGGTTGAACCCCAAAACATGCTTTCCTCGCACTTTTATTTAATGGTGTGTAAAAGGGTGTATATGTGTGTGTGTGTGTGTGTGTGTGTGTGTGTGTGTGTGTGTGTGTGTGTGTGTGTGTGGTGGGGGTGTGAGAGGCACAGCTAAGGGGTCATTACTGGTCTGTTGGTAACATCTGGGAATTGCAAATTAAATGATGTCATTGCCCCAATGACAAAAACAGCACTAAATTAACGTATCACTGGCTGAGTTTGGTGTTTCTCGCTGAATGGAGACTTTCCTCATCTCTGCACGCAATTTTGTCAGCGGAGGTTTTATTAAATTTTTATTCTTTTTTTTTTTTTCTTTTTTTTGGTTGGGCTTCATAAAAATTCTTTTTTTTATTTGAACAGTGTCATGAAAGAGGGTGCAAGCTGCAGAAATGACCAGAGACAGAGCTAATCCAGCTGAATGAAAACCATATGCCGCATTCGACTGGGTCACACTATAGATATGTCGGCCTTCTCCACAGACGTAATTACAGGACCAGTCTGAGAAAACATTATTTCTTGTAAATGGTTTTGGAAAATGCATTAAAGGCACAAAGAGCTTCACAAAGAGCTGATGTGTCACTTATAAGAGCTCTTAGACAGCAGAAGTCTTTTGGAAAGACACAAATGTATGTTTTAAAGATGATTTCAAATGACTTTCTGCGAGAGCAGTGTCGGCCAGTAATGGAATCCATGTAACAGTGTTACGTAATGACACGAAAAGGTAACTGTAATTCCATAACAGTTACAGATAAAGCAGGATTACATTAAAACATACATGCAACTGTTAGCTAACATTAAGTTATATAACATTAACACTAATACTTCATATAGTTGAATGGAATTATTACAGCAAAAATGCCTAAATGTCTTTGAGTGAAATCACTGCCTTTTCAGGTAGGACACACTGATTTCTGCGGACGGTCGTAATCGCTGAGAGTCTACAAATTACACTGCAAATCATCAAAACCATATGAGCTTGTACAGGCCTTTAAGCAGACAGACCACGAACGATTGCTTCTGTTCATTGTAACTGCTGATGAGGAATCTTGAAAGAAGACGCCTACCACATTCTGTACAGATTGGCCTTTTGTATTTGACATGATAAGCAACAGATTGTTACCAAATAAAGCACAATCAGAGGAAAACAGAATAGTGATTATTATTACTTGCATTTGCATAGCTGCTGAACTCAATGAACTGAATAATTCTGCAATGATTACCCTGTATTTCTCAGAGTTTGCAGTCTCAGAGTGCACCAGTAGGGTACATTTTTGTGTCATTTTTTTATTCCAAAGCACACATGCCTTACTTTAATATCTAACCTAACTCCTTCAAAATATTTCATGACATTTTCAAACGCTTGTACTCTTAGCCCACAAGAAGCACATACACACCACCTATAACTTAACATCATGTGCAGTTCCCTTGTTTGCCTCGTGTAAAATACATCTCGTATATAGTAGTGCTTTGGAATAGGTTACAGAGTAGACTTTTATCATGTAATCAGTAACAGAATATATTTTTGAAGTATATATTTTTAAAGTAACCCGCCCAGTCATGTGTTACAGTCACTGCTATGTATACACGATGAGTGATAGAAATGATAGCAAAATTTGGTCAGCAGAACTAGTGATAATGAATCATGGAAAACTAGTGTCAGAATGAATCATGCCAGAATGGATCAGAACGGATTGGACTAAAGGTCCATAGTGAGGAAGAGAGGTGGGGGACAGGACTGGGTGGTAAGATGTGTGGGTGGGGGTTGAACTGGGCCAGAGAATAATTGTGTGTATGTGTGTGTTTGTGTGTGCATGTGTGAGGGCGGAGCATCCTTTTGGACTAGGGGCTGGTAGTCTGTACGGGGGTGAGGAGCAGGATTGGTGTGAAAGTAGTGAGTTTGTGCAAGGCTCAACCTCAGCCTCATCGGATTAGCAAAAACATCTTATAAATACGTGACATTGTCTTCAGTCACATACAATCAGTTTGTCAAAGGCATCAGTTTATCAGTTGATCAATCAACAACAGTTTTTACCAGGCATTTTCAGACAAAGCTGTTGAACAGAGCATTTTCATAAACCTGCACTGATAATGGTTTATGAATACAGGTTTATATCAGATATATAGACAGAATACATTCTCGGTGGATTTTAACACTGAGAAAAATGTTACTACGCAAAATAAAACTTATCCACTGGCTGGAGTAATGGCATGTTGATTTTCCTTTATGCTATGACTTTCTATGATATTATAACAATTTAGAATAACTTAGGGTCTGTTTACTCACCACACTAAAGTAGAGTAAAGTATAGAGTGGGTATTCACTCTAGGTCTTTTTGCCAGTGCCTTGGTCAAAGACCTGATACTAGCATGTATATCTTTGGGGCGGGAAGAAACCGGGGCGACCAGAGGAAACCCACACAGATGGAGAAGGACTCTGGCTGCCCTGACTGTTTCATTATTTGTTCTTATTTTTAATAATAAGTTCATGTTTATTTTTAAAGTGTAATTTAATTTTTGACCAGATTCTGCAGGAATGATGAGTACATAAACACACCGGTCCACTGTTGAACTACAAACTAGTAATGTGTATGAGACTGGCAGGATGCTCCTCACCTCCTTATGGCCACAGTGAGGGCCTCAGGGGAGCTTGCACACGGACAAATGACCTCCGGCCTTAGCCCCTTACTCTGGAAGACATTGAGGAACGCATCACATGATGAGATAGACCCTGGAGAGAGCAGAGGAAAGAGAACGAGAGAGAGAGAGAGAGACAAAGAGAGAGAAAAAATTAAAAAGTAGAGAAATTTCATTACTTCCTAATGAGTATCAAAACCAACAAAAACACACTTTTGCTGGAGGCTTGGGTGCAACATAGTCGTCATAGTTGTATCAGAGCAAAAGTGACACTGGAGCACTTATCTGGCACAATAGCAACTTATCTGAAACTGATTTCAACAGCAAGCACACTCACGCCTGTACATTTAATAGAGGGCCTGATATAGCAGTAATAAGACTGTGTGTATGTGTGTGTGTGTGTGTGTGTGTGCGCGTGTGCGTGTGCATTATCTGTAATACATCTTATTCCCCTAAAGCAGTATTAAAAATAGTACAATAATCAAAATAATTAATCAGAATAAATAATACTGTTGTTGAGTTTGTTCGGTTTGCTCAAATTTGACCTATAGCTATTTTTAATGGACAAAGCTTCATCTGAATGTATTTGTTCCATTTAATTATTCAGTAACATTATTTTCACTGAGTGAATGCAGGATTAACATGCATAATTTGATTTCCATTGTTTGGACGTTGGTGATGAAAATCAGAATCTGTTTCAGAGTGTCTGAATGTTCCAACTAATGACTCTATAAATCATATATGTCACATATACAGTCACTGGTTTCAACTCCTCAGCAATTGTAACCTCTCGCTCTCCTTCTCATTTCTATGGTTCATGTGTAGTTACAGTGGAGGCTCTTAGGGAGAACAGGAGCTTTCCACTTTGCTGTTGCTTTTATTAGTTTACTGTTCATTTAACAATCCGCACTTTTTCTGCAAGCAGTGTTCAGTGTAGCCTGCCGAAGGTAGAAGCCTTTACTGCTCACTTGCAGTCACAACATTTACATTTATATTTATGGCACTCACAGGCACACACACACACACACACGCACACAAATAAATAGGGTTCTAAGCATTAGCTCTTTCTAACAATACTGACCATGTAAACAACTGTTCAAATATTATCCTTAATTTTAACATCACAGTTCAAACTGTTGTGAAAAGAAGAAGAGAGAAAGCTGTAAAGAGAGACGAGTGAGAAAGAAAGCATAGAGAAAGCGAGAAAGAAATAGAGAGAAATGGATTAATAATTAACTCACACGGGTTGGATCCGTCAGCCACCACCAGCATGCGCAGTGAGCTCAGGTTGATGTCTCTCTGATCTCTGTGGGCCACCAAAGCCCAGTGCATGTCCCTGCTCTTCACACACGCCACTTTGGCTGTACACACAAACACACAACAGAACACAACAACATAAACACTTCAGCATAATACGTTAAGCTGTACACCAAGGCTGCCGTACTGAGTGGAAAGTGTTAACAGTGGGACAGACCTTTGTACTGGCACACTTTCTGGATCCACGAGAGTGGGTTGACCTTCATCAAGGAGTAGGGAATGCTGATCACGTGCATCATGTTCATCACGCTCTGAGGGACACACACATGACGTCAGCATTTCTCATTTCTCTGTGGGAGCGTTTGGCTTCAGGACGGAGTGACCAGCCTTCAAGAGTAGGACTTACCGTCAGAATGCCATGCCACAGGCCAACATCCTTCTTAAAGTCTAATACATTCACTATGGTCTCAGCTGGTAGGGAGAGATAAGAGAGAGAGATTCTTTGTGCAAAATGTATGTCATTTTATTACATTTAAAACATCATAAAAATCATAAAGACAGTCTTTGTGTAAACATACATGTGTGAGGGTGGTAGTTCTTATACATACTTTCTGGGCAAAAAAGGCCTTAGAAGGACTTACTTTGTACACTTGGATTGTACAATCAAATTTGTGTGTGTGTGTGTGTGTGTGTGTGTGTGTGTGTGTGTGTGTGTGTGTTTGCGTACTCACCCTCTGTGTATCCACAGGACTGTGTGAGGGCCTGGCAGTGTGTGAGCAGAGCAATCCTCATCACCGTCACACCCAAAACACTTCCATCCTTGCAGGTCTTATACTGCCAATCACAAAAGATACGACTCACAGCTGATACACACACAAGCACGTGTTTCTAAATACACAAATGTATTTTTGAAATACTGGGTAAACTGGGCAAAAAACAAATTTGTACATCTCTTTGAGATAACATAAGAACTTGATAGGGTGTGACAACAGTTTGCACAACGCTAAGTGATGAAATTTACCTTTGTAAGCTTGTTAGTTATATTAAATTCATTGTGAACAACTATAGAGGCAATCTTTTTGTTGTCTATTTGATTCTATCCAGGCTCAGGTAAAACAAACTATTGCTTTAACTGTGCGAATTTGCAGTACCAAATGAGCAGACCCCTTAATGCAGCTAATCTAAATCTGAGCCTTCATACTTTGCATTGTGTCTGTTAATAGAAGTGCCTATGTCTGATGGGTCTCAGATTTCTCTGCCTTCATGATGGATGGGCTGAGGGTTTATCCCTCACACAATCAATAAAGCCCATACGGGGGCGTCCGTGCTCGTCCTGTACTACCTTGTTGTGATTTAAGAGGAAACGCCATTATCTTATCTTAATACCCCCGACATGAGCCTCACTTCACAATTAAGCATGCGTTAATCATTCATCAGCCACTCTGTGATATGCCGCTAATGGAAGCCAGGTCGGTTCCTGCACGTTGATTGGAGCTATTGATTTTTATTCCACCCAGCAGGCAGGCTTGAGATATGGAATATCCAAGAATGAGAGATCGTAATACAGTTTAAAGCGGCGGGGTGTAAGAGCATATGGAAAATGGATGACTAGGCCTAGGATGGGCTCCAGCAAGAGAGAAAACACAGACAATTCACAGTGCCTGAAGCAGGAAAAAATTCACCCATTGGCTGGTAAAAATGGGTGAATGGAAGTAAGAATCTAGAATCCAGCTTGCTATACCTGAAAGATTTTGGACGAAAGAGCAGCTGTGAGTTTTGGGTCGCTCACCTCTATGTAGGCGGTGTCGTTGTTTGCGTCTTTGATATGGGGGAACCAGTCGCGAGGTGGCTTGGAGAGGTGTTTGGATTCCGTGACGAACCACAGGAGCTTGGGCCATCCTGCAGTGGACATCAACAACAAACATATTTCATGAAAACATTGGTATTCATTTTCAGCTTTGGATCAGTACCGCATTTATGATTGTAAGTAGTCAGAGGTCATAGTTGCTCCAGTTGTTTTCTCCCTTTAATGTTCCTAGCTAAAGCAGAGTGCACAGAGTTCATATGTGAGTCACTGATTAACTTATTTAGCAGGATGGGCTGTTACCCAGTGTATTTGAGTCATTATTTCTCCCTGAATCCATTCTTCTTCCTCTTTTCCTACTCTAGTGCATAGGAGATAACATTAAAAAACATATCACTGTCAAATATGTGTGTGGAAACGCCTCTTTGTGACTAAACCATAGACCATTAAGCTACAAGAAAGGAAAACACTCCTCCAGTGTGACATTCACTCACACTTCAACTCACTGGACAAAACCAGCATAGTAGATTCAGAAATCCAGAGTACAGATTGGAGCTCATGCATTAAAAATAAATAAATAAATAAAATAAAAATAAATTCCACACATCAGTTTTATGGCTGTTTAAAAGTCCCAGGCCTGCTGTACTTAAGAATGTGTCTCTCTCTCTTCACCCGTCTGTCTCTCTGTGCAAATGAACATCCAGTATTTTTTGTTTTTTATCATTACTACAGCAGTACCATAATCTCGTTACCTCTGCCTATCTATGCTATTTATAAACCTTTGTCTCACTGCAGCTGAGGGCAGAAATGCTGACTGCGGGCGTCCTGGCTTAGATCACTTCACACACATATATACACAACCACACACACACACAACTCCTTCTTCGTGACCTTGGTGCCCCATTACGCTTCCACACACACTCTTTTCCTCTTTCTCTCTCTCCATTGCGCACCTCCATGCACACACACTCCCGTGTTTGATTGAATCAGACTCACCTTTGAACTGGGGTATTTCTCCGGTGGGTCCTTTGGGCAGCCCCTTGTGGCACGCGTCGCTGGTCAAAGCCACCGTCACCCCACAGCTGCCCAAGAGAAAACCAATCTGCTGGCTGCCCGCGTCCTAGAGCGCGCCAAGCAGAGAGAACATGAAGCCATGCTTTAAACAGCCTCACAATACAAAACATCCATCACCACCTGCCAGAAATACACCACGGGGGCGGCCGGGGACTTTTTCTGAAGTTAAGCTGTGAGAGATGACTGTGTGTTTCCAAAACAGCCTGTAAACTAATGTGTGTGCGCATGTGCACGCTTTTAAACAAAGCTGTATGAACACTTTTAACCCCTTAAAACTGCCTGGATGTGGGTCCATCATTCCTCACTCTCAGAACTACATATCAGAGCTGCACAATATATTGCTTGTTAACTGGTATCACAAATTTCAACCCATCACAAATGAGTTTCAAATGAGTGATTATTTAAGTGTTTTGGTAAATCAAGGTGTTCACATAATCCATTGCTTATCTGGCAATGGGTTTTTAATACACTGTAAGGTGTTCTGTAACTGTAATATGCAGCAACATGAGTGCAATACCAGTATTTTGTCCATCCTATGCAGCTCTATTGCATAACTTATATAAGTCTCATAGTAGTTACAAGGAATGTTTAAGTAGTGACTGTAGGTACTTCACAATGGTTTGATGTGAAATGCTCTTTAAGAGAATCTTAGAATTGTTCGCATTGCTGTAGTGATAAGAACTAGACATTTAAAGTGTTTTATGTTTCTAAGAGCTACATGACAGAAAACTGTTAGAAGAAATGTCTCCGATAAGATGAATGATGTCTGAGACGTTGCCTTACTTTGGCTCTTAGATAAGTTTGGCCTTAAAATACCCTTTTTAAAATACATGCAGGGCGGAGAGGGTGTTGTAAGTCAAACCAGTACCCAAAGAAAACTTTTATTTTGTATCAGATTTAACGGTTTTACTGTTATTAACACTGCATAAAAACTCACCGACATGTATACGTTCACTGGTTATTTTGGATAGTAAAAAAAACTGGCTATATGGATTGTAGTCCCCAAGTTTCTTATCACTAATCTAAATAGAGTCAGTATGTTTCTCTACAACACACCATTTAATATCAAACCACTCTGAATGACGTTTACATCTTAACGGTTGATTTATGCAGTAATTTCAGAAAATTGGTCAAATTTCCCATTGAGATGAATAATGTTTCCCTATAAAATGAATAATTTTCCACTTTGAGGATATCTCCTGTCCTCTGACGGCTCAGTGCAACAAGTGCAAAAAGATCCTGAGGAATTCAGCTAGAAAGCGGACAGAGTTTTATTGGTGTTGCAGAGAAAGGAAGCCAGAGAGTGTTCTGCCAGTTTCAAGGTCCTTTTCCTGGAATTTTTGGACTGATGAGGGATTGGACTAAGTCTTGCCAAAGGGCTGAGCCACTCCCCTCATACACACACTCACACTCTCTCTCTCACACACACACACACACACACACACACCTCCCCCCATCTTCTACAGCGAGAAACTCCAACGTATGCATTTCAGCCAGACAAGGCCTGGGCCTCCGCAAGGATACATTCAGACTGACACTCGACAAAAAACAGCAGCTTCAAAAATAGACGAGGGCGCCTGCAATATTTACAGTGCTCTGAACTGAAGTTTCCATAAGGTCTTCGTAACACTTGACATTAAACATGAATAATACAGAAACATTAATATTTTGCATCGCAAAGCCTGTTGCCTTGGCACTGCATAGTGGGAGCTCAAGCTGCGAGGATATGCTGCAGGGAGGGAGGGGGGTACTGCAACTTGACACATAGTCAGAAATGAAGATCAAATTAAATCCTGCCTTTCCAGCTTCAAAGTCGACACAATACGACTTTCAAAACCCCAGAATTGAGGCACTACTCATACTACATGACAATTGCAATCTGTTGTCAATTGGATGTAGCAGTGATCCACTACACATTCACACAGAGATCAGACTCGCAGAAATCCCATCATCTTTCACAGGGATTTTTTTTTTATCACATGCCTAAATGGAGCCTGAGCAACCTGAGCGAAGTAGTTTGAGAGAATCTTGTGATCATTTTCAAACTTCACAAAAAACAAGCATTAATCCTCTCGCCTTCCACTTGTCCCCACTCCATTATGTGGCTGCACTCTGAAATGTGAGTGATTATTGTAAGGGGTGGGAGAAAAACTGACACAGCATAATGTTGCAATGTACTGGGTTTCAAAACAGTATACGTAAACACATGGAAGCTCAAGTACTGATATTTTAAAAGCAATATTGTAATTGCCCGTTATAAAAACATAAATATGTAAACTTATAATCTAGCTTATAATAGAGCTAGAATATAGAAATCTTTATTTTTGACTTCAAGACAAAGCTTCTTCTTCAGTAGAGGAATATAATGTGTTATCAAAAGTAATACATCGAAATATATCTCAAGATGCACTTAGCACATCACAAATTTATTAATATCAGAGTGGAATCATGTTGTGGTTCAAATACTGTGATAATATCAAAACTCAGGGCCTGCAGCTATTCCCACCCCTGATTATTGATGGTCTGACTGTTCCCAGTTGACTCCCAGTAGCTACTGGCTATTGCTCATTCTTACTAATTATCATATGTACCACGGTAGATTAATCTCCGGCAAATTCAAGCATGCTGGACACTGCTGAGGCATCTCCAACAACTCTCAGCTTGAGGTAAATGCCTTTATATAAGTTATGTAGTTATGAAAGAGAGGAATTATCGCGTGAGACGTACAGACCCTTAGGGTTCAAGGGGCTAAAGAGCTGTCACGAATAACCACCAGTCTGGGGTGGGGGCAGATGGAGGGGGCTGTCACAGGTGCCAAAAAACAACATGGAGAATCAAGTCTGAAATCATGTTGTCTGCTCCTGCACTGCTTGAGAACCTCAGCAACCATATGAATCCACTCACCTTCCTGGTGAGTGGCACCTCGATAGGCACGGGCACCACCTCGGCCAGCAGGCAGCCATAGAAGGCCACCATGAAGGCGGCAGGATCATTGTTGGGGAACACGAGTGCCACCTGCTCACAAAGAGATAAGAGAGAGGGAGAGAGAGTGTCGGAAGCTAGACAGGCCCAGGTGCTGACATGACACCAGAGTGAGACTACCAAGACTAAATGAGGATTGAAGGGTATGAAATGAGACGAGACAAGCTAGCGGTAGCTAAGTCATAGTTGCAGCTTGTTACAATGACTACATGGTGTTATTTGATATTAATTAGTTTTTTTTTTACTTCAAGCTTATTGACACAAGTGTTAAAATTATGTTTGAACACAGATTCAGACTTCAATACTCAATTTGTGTACATTTCAATAATGTTAGTTATATAATTATTTAAATATTATATAATTACATTTAAAAAGCAAGCATAGTCATTCAGGTCCTAGTAAATTAATTAGATATTCATGATTAAATTCATGTACTTATTTTAATATCAAGTCATTGTAAAACCGTGGACATCAGCATCGGTCCTGTCACTCACCCGATCTCCCGGCCTGACCATTGGCTCCTGCTTGGTTCCCAGTTTGTGGAGGATGTTGTAGGCTACTTTGATGCTCCGTGACCACAGCTTCCCTGCCATGCAGATCACACAGACGCATTACATCCTGAACAAACCACACACCAGCAGCAGCCTCACAGTGCTTTCATCTCCATCCTATTGTCAAAGACCTCCCTTTATGTCAGGCAGATTAAAATACCCCGAATAGTCAGAAACTCCAACAGGAAACAGCCTAAAGTCCAAGAGAAAGATCAAACATAAAACATTCACCACACATAAAAACAACCCAGAATCTCACATCAAGAGATAAAGAGAAGAGAAGTGAATTAAGGTGCAGTAAACAGTTACATCCTTATTTAAATGTAACGGTCACCGACAGTTTTATTAAAGAGCTCAGCGGCTACAAAGTCAAATACATTTATAATACTATAAAGCATCCTCATCTGGGTATGAAAACGTTCTAAAACAATATTAAGAATATCACTTAGGTCAAGAAACTAAGTCCTCCACATTTAAAATGCTATAAATCATATCACTTGGGTCCGGCTGAATTTCTGACCCCATGTTATCAGGCGACAATTCACACAGAGGACGTGAATAAAACCCCAGTGTGAAGCGAGCAGCGGGCGAGAGATATCAATCTCACTCTGGTCCCGCGTTCATGGTGAAGTTAATTACTCTTTTGATTTGGGTGAGGTTTTAATGAGCTGACGAGCAGCCTGAAATTCCCCCCAGGCTTTAGAAAGGAAGAGAGAGAGAGGGAGAGAGAGAGAGAGAGAGAGAGAAAGAGAGAGAGAAAGGGAGAGGAAAGGGAGAGAGAGAGGGAGAGAGAGAGAAAGGGAGAGGAAAGGGAGAGAGAGAGAGAGAGAGACAAAGGGAGAGGAAAGAGAGAGAAAGAGAGAGAGAGACAGAAGAGGAGGAGCAAGCAGAGCGAGAGAAGAAGGAAGAGGAGAGAAGAGGAGAGTAGACGCCACAGAAACAGGCAGCCGGCTTTTCTATTTTCAGACAAAGCCTCGGCCCACACAGCCCGGCACACAGAGAGCGCAGCGGGCCCATCCCGGATCAGTGTGTGTGTTTGTGTGTGTGTGTGTGTGTGTGTGTGTGTGTGTGTGTGTGTGTGGAGGTGGAGGCTGGCTGCTGCGTGTCTGTGAGCCAGCATTGCACAACTCCTGCTGACTCAACTCACAGCTCCGCAGGCAACCCAAGCAGGAGAAAGAGGGGGGGGGGGGGGGGG
>JBBPCZ010000001.1:8501986-8515196 GCA_037974445.1 Brycinus macrolepidotus
TTCCTTCCCCTCCTAGCTCTCTGTCTTATCTTTTCTCCTCTTGCTGCAGTGTGCATGTTTATGACAAAAGAATTTCCTTCGGGATAAATAAAGTTCTTTCTTATCTTATTCTTATCTCTTTCTTATTGTTGTTTTAAATGATATATTTAACTGTATTTGTTATTCTATTTATTTTTGATTCTAGGCTTATTTCTAACCCTAATTTTATAGAAGGTTAAAAATATTTCCTTTAAACTCACTGCTCTTCATATGTGGATTAATGAAGTCAAATTATTGGGTACTGTTATCAGAAATCCCATCCCGTGCACTAATAACTACATTTCGAAAACTTCTCACAAACCAGAATTCCCTCTCACATAGACACTTCCATTCATGCATAGAATCAGATGAATGAACCAACGAAAAAACGCAAGCACATGTTGCGGGAAGTCAGAACAAATTGGCTGGCTGGCTGGCAAGGCTTGCTTTCCGCTCTTCCGCTTTCTTATTACCTAATGCCTGAATTTTCACGTCACTCCAAACAAATCTATTCCACGAAGGTTATTGATTAATGCTTATGACAAATGCAGTCGGATGCAGACGCCCGAGGATGTCCCTGTGGAGCAAATTAAATTGTCATAAAAGAGGCAGATCAATGCTCTCAATCATGGCTTAATCTCGGAGGATCCATCACTACAAATACCAGCTCAGAGCTCAGGCAGACGGAGCTGTCTATCAACCGTACAAGTTACACTGCGCGGCACCAGGGAATACACGGCCTAATGAATAGATGGGGCATGTAGGGTGCATACAAACAACCTCAGGAAGTAGAACGCAAGCATGTTTTCGAAGCTTGCTCATTCTCTATATAGCTCTTTACAGTGGGGATTTGCTCAACTGATGTATATGGTAACCCATAGAAGATACTAATTAGTTTAAACTCATCACTCAATGAAATAAGCGAATCTAACCTTTCAATCAATAACGCATTTGTGTTTAAAGTGGAAGAGCACATGTTTATTTCAGTTTTAAACTTAATAAACTTGTATTATTTAAATTATCATTTAGTAATATATCTAGATTTGTTTAGTGGGGAAAAATTGCTCCACTTTGTAATTTTTGACATTGATAAATCACACACACACACACACACACACACACACACACACACACACTCACCGTCTCCAGTCTCCATGAGCTCAGCGTTGCCATATTTGGGCGTGGTCCGGGGCACGGTGGACACCTGTGGCCGCTCCACCTGGGCTGGGTGCTCCGAGGTATAGGTGGTGACATCTGGCGGGGCCGAGTGGTTCTCTGGGTTTTGGGGGAAGCACAGGGGTCAGAAGTCAAAGGGCAGGAAAAGAGAGTCGAGGCGCCGCCTCCCTCTGACAAAGGCCCACAGACACTCAGCACATTGTTCAGTAGAGGGAGCGGAAAGAAGGCCAGAGGAGGGAGGGGTGAGAGTGATTTCTTCAAAAACATGCATATGTCTGAGGAGAAGATGGATGGAGAGGAGATGGAGGACACAGAGGAGAGCTTTCTTCCTCCTCTCCGTAATTACAGTCCCTTTTACTTCCACCCTGTTACTCCTCAGGGCTTCATCTCTCTCTCTCTCTCCCTCTCTCTCTCTCTCTCTCTCTCGCTGATTGTAAATCCTCAGCTGTCCATGGCCTATTATTCACCACTCATTCCTCCCAGGTCTCACTAATACATTAAAGAGTCTCCTCCAGAGTGGATGTTTCTATCATATCAGTGCCTACAGCCCCTGGACGACGCGCTTATGATGCTGACACCATCTGCAGGTGAATCAGAGGCCATCAATCTGACGCGTTTCTTTCTTTCTCTTCATGAAAGTAACGTTTCGCCGGTCGCGCCGTGGGCTCTCTGTGAGCTCGTAAACTGTCACTGGTTGTCCAACATTACCCGCGCTCCATTACGTCCCAATTGAGCAGCTAGGTGAGAAGAGAGCGGCCGATGCACAATTTGTGCTTTTGAAGAGAGAAAAAGGCACGGGGGTAGAATGCCAATGAGGCCTGAGCTAGCCGCGTCACCTCTGCAATAAAACATCACGACGGCCCAGAGCAGTGCATCTGACAAACTCAATGACAAACGCAGGGGGGACGTTTGGACTGAACTTGAACTTGGCTGTCCTCGAGTTTCATTACGAAGAAAAGCACCTCAATAACAGTAGGTCTTGTTTAATACATCGACATCATACCAGAGGGCTGGCGCAGTGCTGCATTTTGTAAAAAGGAGAATCATTGGGGTACTTTGCTTTAGGCAAATTCACAGCCGAAGCGCAGCCCGATTCGATCAATGGCTGTGTAATTTCGTTCAGCAGTTCTGCAACAGCCTTCCTCTCTTTGGATTAAATCTTTGATAAAAATGCATGTATTAGTCATACGGCTGAGAGGAGTGAGTCAGGGCTGCTGCCAGTGGCTGGCTGTGGGCAGCGTGTATGTGAGAAAGACAGAGAGAAAAGGGGGAAGAGAGAGAGGCAGAAGGCATTTCCGTTAACCTGCTTAATGCGCAATTAAAAATAGAAACACGAATTTCGAAAAAGCTCGCTAAAAAGGTTTTGTGCTCACGAGGTAATGTATATAAAGCAATAGTTCACAAAATCGAAATGGAAACATCTTTTTCACATTTAAGTTGCATGACATGACATAAGAAGTCACATGACTTCTTGGTTGGAACTGGCATGATACGGACAATCGCCATGAGCTGTCCTATTGCATTGCATAACTCATCATATGTTGGGAAAGTCATTTCCACAGGACCGCTATAAAATCACTGGAGACAATGACCTCCAAGAAATCCCTGATACGTGGTCTCTCCCGGGTATAAGAGGGCTGCCTTTTCGTTACTGCATCACATGTCTTTAATTACACCCTACCATGGTGATCGAAGTCATCATTGATAAGATCTTGCAGATCAGTCACCATATTTAATCTGAATGACTATCACGAGAGGAGAAGACCCAGCTTTAATCACACAACATCACTCAGACCATTCGCAGCTGAGTTTTGTCAACTTTTTACAAATATTGCTTCTATTTTGCCCAAAACTGCAATAGAAACCAGCCTAGAAAGAGAGAGAGAAAGACAAAGAGAAAAAAAGATAAAGGCAGATGCCGACAGCAAGTTTGTGCTTGAGGGAGAAAGACCACACCAGACGTGGACGTCTTCTTTGAAAGTGTGATTGAGGATGTGTCCATTTTCCAGGCCGAGCAAACAAAGACCACTAGCTGAGGTCCTTTTGGTCCTCCTACCAGTACAACTTCTAACTGTGTTTGGTGCATCAGCCTCTAAACATGTCCAACCCAACATTTCATAATTTGAAAATTTGAAAATATCAGCTGCCGTTTATGCTGTGTCAATTTTTCAAGACAACAGAATCCATATAAAGGTTAAAATGATTATTTGGAATACAATCTTGTTACATTCATTTACATTACAAAGTTAAGAAATTACATTTTTAGGAAGGCTCACATAGTAAACAAGACATAACGATTGTAGCTTAACATTTTCCAGCTTCAAATTTAATTATAAATCTGAATAAAGCTACTTGCAGAGGAGCTGATTTTTATTTAAATTGTTCATTTTGAAAATACATTTGTCAATTTAAGTATTTACATTGGTCTTTTCAACAAATCTGATGCACCTTTTCCTAAGACTTGTGTTGCACTATGTATGATGTAAAATGGGCTGTTTTTAAAAGATTTGAAAGGAAATGTTTCTAATATTTTTGACTATAGCACTTTTAAATCAAAATGTCATGCTTTCAAGCAAGTGCATCCCCAGTATTTGACTTATACTGTACTGTATATTAGCTCCAAGAAAGCTTGGACTGGCACTGCTCCTACCCGTTTGGCCTATATCCACCCCTTCCCCTTCCCTTCCCCTACTCCCAACCCCTGCCCCATCCCCTCCATCAGGCATGAGTGTCAGAGGAAACACCAAACATCCACTTTGCTTACGTAAGACTGCTAAAAATAGCCCGGTGACTGCTCACATTCGCTCACTCACACTTTCTCCCGCACTGACGCAGGCGCTAATGAGTTCCCACCGAGCCCAGAGGAGTTTGCAGGAGCCGGGAAGGACAGAAAGGGAGTTTCGACTTCTAAGTGATATGGCACGAACGCCTGGGAGAGGAATCGGCTGGGGTACTCTGTGTCAGTCGAAGGTCTTATTACAACGGATTAAACTGCTGGCCTATTGATAGAGAGACTGTATCCTGTATAATGTGGCTTTGACTGGCACTTGGTGACTATGGTTTGGGCCCACAGCAGTGATGTGACTTCTCTTACCACAGGACATCATTTTTTGGCGACACTTTACTTTAGGGTACTGTTCATAAGCCTACACATCTACATAAGCCTTTTACGACATTAACCTTCATAGAAAATTATAAAGGCTCATTCCATCAAGTGTTCATTGTCATTATATTGTTGGGGGGGGGGGGGGGGGGAACCAATGTCAAATTAGACCTTTAAAAATGTTAATGTAGGTTTAAGTCAACTGTCATAAAAGACTTATGTAGTCTTATGAACGCAGCCCTTCAGTAATGGTACCCATTTTCTGACTGAAATTTCTTTTCTCATAATTTATTGTCATATCAAAACCTCCTTATTATTGTCATATCAAAATGACAGCTCCTTTTTACAATGTGTGAATATTTTATGGACTGAAATGGACCGAGAGTAATGGTCCAAAATTGCTTGGAATACCAGATTATTACACAAAATTACCACATTATATTACACACATAGAGTCTGGAAATTCTTTTGTTTCTTCTGCAACCATTACAGACATACAGGGTTTTGTCATGATAGCGTAGGGGTGGGCAATATGTCATAAATCACATCACATACACATTTCTGAGCACACTGGAAGGACTCAAAGAACACTGACTAATGGCATAATTAAGAAAAACTAGCTGTCATGACACATATTGTGTATTATTGTGTATATTTATGCCATGACATGCACAAAATGTTATTTATAGGACAATAATAACAGAATCTTATTTGTTCAGCAGTTAATTGTTGCATCATGCTAATGTTCAGATATTTCAAACCAATATTTGGTTACACCTCTGGGATACCAGAAGTTTTGTTCCTTTAAATGCATGTAACGCTCTACAAATAAGTATTATATACCTCTGTAATACTAGTGCAGGTAGATACAGTCCCAATATCTACATTTTTTACATTTATATGTATCTGTACAGGCAGATGCATATAAAAATAGAAGAAACTGGCATTATCCAATAGGCCAGATCCTACATCAGTGCATCCCTTCTTATTGCATTGTAAATCATTAAGCATTTCAGACACATCACATTCAACAGTCAACAAAACTTATGACATTTAGGTCGGCATGCATGTAAAAATGGAGACACACAACATAAGCAGCTATTTAGGAAAGTAGGGAAACACTAGACCAACAATTATACACACACAAGGCCAGAAAAGAACAGCACATACACACACAGATGCAGACAGCATGGACGGAACATCTAAAAGCAGACTGAATAAAAGCCCCATTACCACAGAATAAATCAAGCACACTGTACTTTGTGACCAACAAAAAAAAACAAACAAATAAATAAAAAAATAGTCCGCTTTTGCACAACGTCACACTTTGTATCTTGGGATAACAACAGCAGATACAGAAGCGCAGGGCCATTTGGGAGGACATCTCTATAGTCCTTACAAACATGGAACAGCTGATGGTCAGACACACCATCGGCACATAACGTAGCTTCATCTCACACACACACACACCAACACACACACTATATGTACACCATACCCACACTGAAAGGCCTGTAGTCCTGTGTAGATACGAAGAACCACACACAGGACACAGTGATGCCGAGGCGGTCTGGATGGAGAGGGATGAAGAAGGTGGGGTGGGGCAGAGTGTGTGTTGAGGGGGAGGGGTTTATACTGACCATCCGACTCCAAGGGAGGTGGCCAAAGGAGGTCAGATCCGAACTCACAGGAGCGACGCAGCGAGTTGCCGTTCTCAGCTACACCAAGCATAGTTTTCCGCTTCAGCGAGAGGTGAGCGATCGGCCCTGGATGTGGAAGGAGGAGGAGGAGGAGGAGGAGGAGGAAGGGGGAGAGAACCAGAACCTTAAAAGTTGACGAAGAGTCACCGGCCACAGCAAGGATGGGCAGGAGGAGAGGCAGATGACCGGAGCATGGACGCTGCCATGTTCCCCACAGAGCACAGCATGGTCCGGAGCGACTCACATGAATGATTGGGGGCGGTGGGGGGAAAGGGTGGGGGGCAAACTATCTTATTTCTGAGTAACATTAAGATCATTATTACAGATATGCTCATTTAGTATCCATTTATTATCATCCTACAGATGCCCCTGAATGAACACAGAAGTACTGAAAGTATAAAAATAGGACTACAAGTAAGGATTATTTCCATTATCTATGATTAGGTCTATTAGGTTTCCATTAACTGGGGACAAAAAATGTGATCTTAGTTTCACAGTAATTAACATTACATATTTAAAGTCATACGTTTTATTTATGGAAAATACAGCTCAACAGTACAGCAAAACAGCTCTTGTAATCCGCATGAGAACAGCTTTTATCAACAGTTACATAAGTTATCTTTTACCTCTCCCAACCAAAAATACTGACAACTAATAAATCTCCTGTCCAGAGAGCCTTTTCTGTTATTGTACGGTTGGGAATCCACAACAAAGAGGAGAGAAATGTAAGTATAAATAGAATAGCATAGTCTAACTATGTAATCTTACCAAACTATCTCTAAATACACATTTCTAACATCAGTCAACATAGAAAACTGTCTTTTTAAAGTGACAGGCTTCGATAATTGACTTTTTACGTCATTTTGACCTTCAACCCTGCTCTGCAATCTTCACTGTTTTTTTTTTTTGTTTTTTTTTTAACTAAGTAGTGCAACGTTGGAAGGGAAGCAGAATCCTTGTCAAATCAACTAATCAATAACAAGATTTGCTGTCAGCTACTTTTCATGATTAGTGTTACTGATTTCACTGAAGTAACGCAATCTCTAAATGTTGTCGTCTTATTAAATACAAAGAAAAAAATCTAACAATGTATAGAAATGTGCTTTACACTTCTATACCAGCATTACAGCACCATCACTGCTTCCTTTCAGCATCTACAATGTGTTATAATGCTAGAAAGCATGGTTTAAGGACCACAACTTCTAGTGTCCTCAGCACAAGTGGGCCTGTGTGATGTGTTCAATACTGCAAAGTTTCAAAAAACTATTATAGAGTTATTGGAAATTAAACGCTGTGTTGTAAACCAAACTACGGAAACCAAAGCAAGCTAAAGAAGAAACCGTGGTCAGCACTGAGGGGCTTGAGCCCGACATTCAACCAATGCGGGGTGTGAAGTGCTGAGGTCTGGGCCCACCTATTAAAAACACATTCCATGCTCGATGGCAGTTGTTACAATATCGGAATGAATTGAATCCTGAGCCGCTGGAATGCGTGTGCCTTTGTGAAAAATAAAGACACATGATTACATTTATACCCCTTCTACGATCGTCCAAAACTGCCATGAGCAAATGTTCTGGGCGCGTTCCAGATAGCTCTCTTGCTCTCTTTGTACGGTTGTCTGCTTTTAGATGGTGCCACAACATAATCATGTGAGGGGGAACAGAGACAGGACAGAGGGAGAGAGAGAGAGAGAGAGAGAGAGAGAGAGAGAGAAACAGAAAATACAAGTGGAGAGAGACGAGGAGAAAGAAAACACAAAACAGACAGAGAGGCAACGAAGTGAGAAGAAAAATGAGGGAGGAAATGAAAAACCGAGGGAGAGAATCAGAGCGGAGAGAGAAAGGAAAGAGGGAACAAAACAAGAACATGGGAGAGAGATGTGTTTTTCCCCTCTAGACTTTAAACCTGACCGTAGGGAGCTCTCCGACGTGATACAGCTAATAATGCAGTCCAGTTTGTCGCTGAGGCGGGTGAAGGGGCTCGATGAACCTCTAAACAGTATTTCCCTTCCTACACTCTTTGGGTGGGGGAAGGAGAACAGGCAGTAAAAGTCTTTCCTCTTCCTACTGTGCCTTGTGTTTACCTTTAAACGAGCTGCCTGGATTGATTTAACATCTGCACGGCATACGTTGGCTATATCCACAGCTGAGTCCTTTGGAGTGCATTTTTCTTCCTGCACACCCAACGCAGTGTCACATACCAGAAGCTAGCGACAAGCTAACGCTGGCAGTGCTTAAAAAAGGACGTTGCATAGCTGAAAACTGTTGTAGGAGCCATATTGCAGGCTAAATTATGTCCAAAAGGTATGACATTTTTATCAACAGCACCATAAACCATAGAAGGAAGGGTTTTTGAGGTTACTAAGTTTGAGGCAAAAGTGTGATGATTCAGGCCTATAGATTGCACAGGGCCAATTTATACAGTCACATGTAAAACAACCCCCGTCAAATTATATGTTTTGTTGAAACAAATATGTTCATGTGTTTGTGAAAACAAAGAATACTGTTCATTTAAATATAGAGTTTCTCTGCACGTTTTATTGCACAATTTCTACTTACATGCTGAGTTTAACATACTGGAAAAACCTAAAACATAAAAAGTAAAATACGTAATTTAAAAAAAACGTTTTCACTATGCTGAATTCGGCAAATAAACAGTAATTATGCATTATTAAAATGTGCAAAAGTGTGTATGTGACTTTTGTATGTTACTAAAAGCCTTTGTATGTGACTAAAAGCTTCCATTCTTGTAGCTCCAGTGTAGACTAAAGAAGTAAGAATATATATACATGCCTGTTCAGCTATATTTAAGATACAGAGAAACTGGGTAAATTAACTACTTTGTCAAACTATATCTCTAAAGAAACAAAAAGCGCTAAAGTGCAAATAGCTGAAGCCAGCATCTATAAGCCAATGGACCCGAAGCAGGTAAATGGCACAAAGGTTGGGTAAGCTGGAGGCACACACATAACAGGGAAAGAGGAAGCAACGAAAAAGGACAAGTAGCTGATAGCAGACTGAGGCAGCATAAAAGCAGCGGAGGAGGTTGAGGCAGCAGAGGCAGATGTTAGGCAGAAAGCAGTGAGAGCAGGACAGAGAAAGTGGAGGAGGGTGAGGAGGAGGAGGAAGGAAGATGCTGGAGTTACCTGGCTTGTTGACATGTGTCTGGGCCAGGACGTCTGCCAGGCGTCCTGCTGCCCCGCTGCCGCCGCTCTGCGTGCTGGAGGACGAGGAGGAGGTGGTGGAACCCTGGTGGATGGCACGGCTGATCCAGTGGTCCATGCTGACGCTGCCCTGGCTGGACGTGGGGGTCCCCTCACCCTGGCCGCCCTCCTCCTCCGAGCCAGACGACGTATCTGTCAGGGGGGGCAGGAGGGACGAAAGCGGGGAGAGGCCTAGTGAGAGTCACTCACACCCACTCAACACTCAGCCCAGACAGTGGAATTAAGTGCGTGTGAAGCATACACTGCCGTCAAAAGAAGGGAAGGACGATGATATCAGCTTCCAATCAGTATCGGCCGATAAATGTTTTGTTATCAGTGTTGGACATTTACTGATATTTCAAGATGAAATTTAAGGACGTATTTACCGTATTATGGAAGACGAGAACATTTAGAACGCTGCGCAAAAACACCTGCATTTTATTCATTTTACTGCATTTGCACTTTCCACATAAACATAATTCAGTATTTTTCAGTTCGTTCATGCTCAAAGTAATATTTTCTGTAACAATCAAGCTGGAATTTAATCATATATAATCAGTTATTCCTTCAGTACTTAAACTGAGAAAAACTGCCAACTCTAAACAGCTAGTATGTTACTTAATGCTAGTGGATAAAGAAAGGATGCTCATTTATTTCAAAAACATTCTTTTGACGGGCAGCGTATGGCTGTGATGTGAAGGGTGGAGATGAGGCTCACCTGGAGGGGTGTAGGCATCCATGGAAGTCTGGACCACCAGAGAGCGGCGTTTTGAGGGCATGGGGACAGCGACTTTCCTTTCCTTGTGTTTGGCTAGGGCTGCTTGTACCGCTTCTGTGTGGACGTCTGAGGGACAGTGAGTCAAGAGTCAGAGAGTGAAAATGGAAAAACAAAGAGGCAGGTACACAAACAAGCTCACGGGGCGCTAACAATGGCCATGGACCGAAACCTAACAGATGACACAATCTGTGACATGAGTAGAGCGGTAGAAGGGCTGTGACAGAAGCCAAAGCACCACCTCCAGCCCTTATGTGTGATGGGCTTACTGAGTCATCTTACTGTTGATTTGTGTTTCAGAGAGAGAGAGAGAGAAAAAGGAGAGAGAATCTGAGTGTGTATAAAAGCTGACGGCATAGTTGACAGTACCCTGCACCCACTGCCATGTGTAGTCACAGGAAAATATGAAAGTATGGCACTGTTCCTCACACTGACACCGCCATGGCCTCTAATGATCCAAGCTGTTATTGGGACAGCTCTACAGAACAATACACAGCTACAAGCTAGCAATGGGCATGTTTTCATTAAAAATATTAGGTTATCCAAACTCGTTTTAATCGGGGTCCAACGCTTCCTTCCCCTCAACTTACTATCCTGACGAGTTTTTACTGTTCCCTGCAAAACAAAATCGCTTTAGTTGCAAAGAATACTGCTGTAGTAATGTTTACCATTTACTGTTATTTGTGTCTGTGTGTGTGGGTGTCATACACATGATATAACAAACTACATTCAATATGAATGGATCAAAACTCAAATCAATGAAATAAGCCTTTATAGAGGGAACAGAGTTTCTCATTCACTTCACAGCATATTCCTACATTTTTTGCCATTTCAAATTACAAGAAGAAATACCACACTAGATGGTAAGATCTAGTTCTCTGGCTTCGTTTACCTCGGACTGGATTAAACATTTTTCCCACAGTAAGAGGGTGTTTGCTTATGTATGAAAATAAATGAAATATCAAGTCCTCTGTACATTGAATCGATGGTCCGGGCCAGTGATTTTTACCACTGCTGGCCAGATTTAGCAATTGACTGGCACCTGGCAGTGATGCATGCCGAACTCTGTTAGATATAAATAATACCTGGTTAAATAAACAAGTGTGCTGCACTTTTTTTTTTCATGAAATAAATAACATAAAAGTATGTCCATTTAAATGCTGCTGCTATACCTACACCATGCTTCAAGGAAATATTAACTCAAGAACATGAACATCAAGCCAATCGAGTTTTCAGCTGTCTTAATTCAGTTGTAAATGCGGGTCAAATACAGCATATTTTTCTTGTTACCAGCACAATATGGAACTTTCCGAAAAGGATTTTTTTAAAACAACAACAGACATTACAGTGACAAACGTTGTTAAGTGACTCATTTGATCTTTCCAACAGATGTATGTTTAACCCTGCACAAATCATAGAAAAACCTTTGGGGAGTTTGTAAAGCAAATTTGAGTCTGAATTTTCATGATTTGGGTTTCTGAGCTATAAAAAGACATTTTTGTTTTTGTAAGTGGCTTTCCATGAGAAATGACACAAAAGAAAAACTGACAGACAGTCAAAGTTATCAGGAGTCTGAATCAACTCGCTTGCTGAACACCTCCAGCTCCTAACAGATTAATCTCTCCTTGTCACTCACGCACACACCGGAACACCATATGTCTGCTGTGCAGATAAAGCACAAAGCACTCCTAGGCCATGAGATACTTCAAACGGAGATCCAATCAGAAAGTTCGGTTTGCTGACACATCAATTGCCATATATTTGCTCTGGGGGAGGAGGTTAGCAACACGCCTATCTGAGATAAGCAAGTCATAATATTAACACACAGCCTCCGGTGCACACGTTAACTGAGAATCAGGAGAAGCTGAAAATACAGGCCTTTTAAAGTGATTTTATCCAAAATTACCCAAGACCAAATTTTTGCCTAACGTTTTCTTCCAAAATTTTGCAAGCTATGAGGCTAATGTAGCCAACGAGCAAAGGACGCCTATAACACAAACCCAACAGTATGTCACACACATATACATTCTAACTGGAACAGCTCTCCAGGCTTCCTTTTAAGTCCAGTAACTGAATCTGACCAGTTTCAGAGGAATGTTTTTTGTTTGTTAAGCCAAACAGTGGCCTACGTATGAATCCTTCAAGCATGTAAGCAACAAAGCCATCTAACTTAAGGCCTGAACAAGTGAAGAAACGGGTGCAGATGATTCCAGATGATAAGACCAGTCATCAGTATACTGGTGGTGCTGAATGCTGAATGGTTTGGAACACCTCTGTCTGCGCACCTTGTCTCTTTAGGCAGTAAAATATTTGTTCCTATTTCATTTGTTCTAGTCACTATACCAATGATAAGACAGTTTGACAGGTTTGACAAACAGTGTTTTTGCACCAACTAGGTGATTCAAAGCAAAGTATAAAGAAATGAGGGGTGGCTCAAGACTTCTGCACATTACTGTATTTAAATCTAAATACTATGGAATGCGCCAGAATTACTGTCTATAGTGATCAACTGTGATATACTGATTCCGCAGATAAAATTAGGTAAGACGATGTAAGAACAACAAGCGGGTGATAACTTAGAAATGCAGTTCCCTTAACGCCAACTGCTGGGTCATAAGTTTCTGTTCATTGCTTGCTAGATAATTTAGAGTCTTAGCTGATACTAACTTTATTGAGTACATTTGAAGTAAGCCGAAAACAGACGTTTTTCACACTTACAGATTTGACGCATCACAAATCATTGTAAATTTCTGCAGCGTCACATCTGTATATGACTAACTTATGCTACAATGCTGTGAGAGACGCTCCAATGAGATTTCAGGGTGCTCCCTGTAGGGGGCGCTGCTGGTGACTCACCTGATCTGTAGCGCTCGTCTCTGGTGCCGGACGAGCGTCTGCGGTGATACCGGGAGGCGGAGGAGGGGCCCATGGGCGGTCTGCGCTCGTGTGCCATGGATGCTTCTAGCCCTGAAGGACAGACAGGGAGACAGAGATAAAGAGAGACAGAGACAAAGAGAGAAAGAGAGAGAGAGTGGCAGGGAGGGAGAGAGAGAGAGGTGAGGAGAGAGAGAGAGAGAGAGAGAGGTAAAGAGAGAGAGAGACAGAGAAACAGAGAGAGAGAGGTAATGATAGAGAGAGTGGTAGGGAGGGAGAGAGAGTGAGGGAGGAGAGAGAGAGAGAGAGAGAGACAGACAGAGAGAGAGAGAGAGAGAAAGAGATAGAGGCATTGAGAGAGA
>JBBPCZ010000001.1:8515296-8527659 GCA_037974445.1 Brycinus macrolepidotus
AAAGAGATAGAGGCATTGAGAGAGAGAGAGAGGTAAAGAGAGAGAGAGACAGAGAAAGAGAGAGAGAGAGAGAGAGAGAGAGAGAGAGAGAGAAAGAAAGGATTATGCAACCTTGCGAGAACACTGCAGGCCTGCTTTTATTACTTATTCACCTCGCACATCTCCACATCTACCACTCTCCTTCTCTCCTTCTCTCATCCTCACCCCGCTTGGGGTGTTTTCTGCTTTTAACACTCCCCCACTACAACCCCTGCGCACCTGCCTCCGCGATTTGCATTCTCCATTTCCTGAAACCTCTTTTCCTCCGGTTCTTTATTTTCTTCCTCCCTCTCTTTTTCACGCCCTCTCTCTTCTCTTTCTTTGTCCCCAACTCTGTCACTCCCTCTCCTTTTTCCTCTCTCTCTTTCTGTTGGTGGTAGCTATAACTGCAGCAGAGGCAGAGCGTAGATAACCTTCTTTGAGGCTTTCAGTGTAGGTATATAAAGCTGCGGGAAGGCTCAGTGGTTCCAGGGTTCTGCAGTTTAGTGCTGTAATGTCGTTTCTAAAGACATCCGATCAAGGCATGTTTTAATGGATAAGTATTGGTTATATCAGGTCAGAGACAGGACAGGACATTAAGTGACAACAGAGAGTGATCTGGGCGGCAGATCGCTACACCAGATCAGCTCTACTGTCTCTGCAGGACATTTACACCAGGAGATGCAGGACCAGAGCAACCAGGATTATCAGAGTATTATGGAGCTTCTGTCCTCAGGCCATAAGACTCTTCAACCAGGACACAACACAACTTTAACCATTCATTATAACACAAACTGAACTCTCTGCCTCACTGTAGCTTACTTGCTATCGGTCATTTAAGTCTATACATAAACCAGCAAACCAGCACACTCCACTTTGCAGCACAGATTTGATTCTGTCACACTCTCCACACTGTACATACACTACATGGGCAAAAGTATTGGGACAAACTTGTTTTTCAGAGTTTGGGCTAGGCCCTTTACTTCCAGTGAAGGACAATCTTAGTGCTTCAGCAGACCAAGACATTCTGGACAACGCCATGCTTCCACCTTTGTGGACCCAGTTTGGGGAAGAACCTTTTCTATTTCAGCACGACTGTGCCCCAGTGCACAAAGCAAGATCCATAAAGACATGGTTGGATGAGTTCAGTGTGGAAGAGCCTCACAGAGCCCTGATCTCAACCTCATCCAACACCTTTGGGATGAACTGGAACGGAGATTCCGAGCCACAAAAACAATCCAAAATCTTGTGGAAAGCCTTCCAAGAAGAGTGGAAGCTGTTCTAGCTGCAAAGGGGGGACCAAATCCATATTAAAGTCTGTCTATTTGAATGCAATGTCATTAAAGTCCATGCTGGTGCAATGGTCAGGTGTCCCAATACTTTTGCCCATTTAGTGTATCTTGCTTCTGTTTGGAATGTTTGTAATATTTGTTTAGTTGGAATATGGTTTTTTTTCTGTATATTTTTTATTACCTTAGTTTTATTACCTTTAGCCTTTCTCTTTCAGTTAATTTGAATTATTTGATAACTTTATTGCACAGTCTTTTGGGTCGACTCAGGGACTCATTTCACTACATGTTGTATAACCATGTACATGACAAATAAAGGATCTTGATCTTCTTCTTGATATTTTGTTAACAATTCTTTATTCCATTGCGTTCTATTTACACTGCTCTTGCTGAGATGACAAAACCAGGTGTTATTCACAGGAGTGAGGCACAAACATGCCTGTGGCGTAATTGTTTGCAGTGCAAAGCTCTATTAAAGTAATTAAAAAAGTGAAAAATTATAATAGATGAGTATTTTTGTAGTATTTTATGGTAATTAGAAGCCCTGCATATCTTTCCTACAGAGAGATGGGAGAGCTATCTTACTAGTTTGTCCTCTGCAGCTGTACAGTCAGTGAATAAGAATACTGTACCAGTACTCAGTATTGCGGACCCTAGTCCACTGTTTTCAGGAGGACGAGGGACTGATATTCTGGACTGACTCCCAGGTTTGAAAAACAGCTTTAACACTCAGCCAAACACGCCAAACTCTGGAGGTAAACTGCCCGAGGCTCAGAAAAAAAGCATGAAAACACTCTAAAAGGTTCTAATTGGAATCAAGCCCGTCCTTAGTTGCTGTATGTGTGGACTGTTAAGCTGTAGTATCAACCAGTTTTACTGTGTTATGATGCTGCACTGTTGAATTATGTTTTGGGGCTGTGGTGAAAAAGTTGTTGTCTTGTGTCTCGGTGTCTTCCAGACTGAGGAACACTTGCCCTCTCGTCTGGCCCTCCATCCAGGGACTGACTGACCTCTGGGCCAGAAATAAATTTCATCTTGCGATGTCAAAGCCTCGAAATTTATTCATTCGACAAGGTGCAAAGGTGAAAGGGCTTGTCCGGCCCAGGTGACGCATGAATGTACAGAGCGTTTGATGGAGGCTGGAACAGGATGGGCGTGGGGGTCAAGCACTGCTGTGATGTGCTGAACAGAATGATGGACAGAAAGTGTTGATGGCAGACTCGCCCGCTGCTTCCTACCTTGCGACTTTCGACTCTTAACAGCTGGAACCAGACTAGTCAAGCTGAGTTTCATCATTTCTCAACTATTTGTTGGGCTCAGGTCGGGTTTAAAAATCTCGTCTAGGTTCCTCACAGCCTGTTTCTTTAACAGAGTTTAGTTGCATATGTTTCCTCTGTAGGTGCCATCTTAAACAGTTTTCAATTTTAAATGATGTTCATTTCGATTTTGTTTAATGATAATCTAATGACAGCTGTCATTGTTGCTACCAAATATCTTAACAGTCACTATCGCTAGGAATTTGGAGTCTCCAGTTATAAATGGTCAAGCTTTGTCAAGCTTTAGGTAGATTTAGATTGAAGTTTTGCAGCCAGATTCAAATTGAATTTTGCTGCTCTACTGTTGGGTTCATACAGACTTCAGTCAGAATACGATCAGGTTCCAACAGAATTTTGACAGACTACATTCTGGTTCAGAAAGTATTTTATCAAGATTCAAGATTCTTTATTTGTCACACACATAGTTATACAGGTACATCATGCAGTGAAATGAGCCCCTGAGTCCGCACATGTGCAATAAAGTAATAATATAATAATTTAAATTAAATTAAAGAGAAATTTGCAAAGGCTAAACTAAGGCAATAAAGTATACAGAAAAGAAACACTCCAACGTAACAAGTATTACAAACATAAACAAGATCTGCACAGTGTGCAGAAATGCAACAGAATGGAATATCCGTGCAGTAAAGTGCAGTGTACTGGTTTGCTGGTTGACTTGCGAGAGAATTTTCTCAGGCTTCAGTCATGCTTGGGCAATTTTATCAAGCTATAGTCAGGTCAAACAGAATTTGAGATTGGATCAAATTTCATAAGTATGAGACTGATTCAAAAATCCAGGTCTGTTAAAGCCCTACAGGACAATTTTTTCAAGCCATAGTCAGGTTAAACAGACTTTCACTGGGCTACAATCAGGTGCAGATAAAATTCTGTCAGGCTACAATCAGCGCAAGGTGTGACGACTGTAGGGAGGACTGGAGGTGGACGTAGGTGCAGGCGTGAGTTTATTGAACAAAAACAAACAAGATGAAGATAAGGCAAAACAAAATAATGAACGAAGAACTGGATAACAGACAAAAGCACAGGTGAAGACAGGGAAGTGACAGGGACCGACAAGCAATGACTCACAAACAGGGACACATACCAAGTCAAAATGTGGAACACCTGGGAAGGGGCGGAGACATGGACGAGACACAGTTCAGTACAGTGATCAAGGGGCAGGACTAAAGTGGAGCTGAAAACCAAAACAAAAGGCCACAAGGCCCACAGGAAAGCAAAGGCAGAGAGCATTAAGTTCAGACAGATTTTTGTCAAGCAACAGTTGGGTGCGTTAGGTGGGTTGGGTGGGTAGGTTCATGTTAGACTCAGGCAAAATGTTCTTGGGCTGTATTTGGGATTGGATCAAAAATCCAGGTCTACTAAATTTTACCAAGCTATAGTCAGGATAAATAGAATTTTGCTGGGTTACAGTCAGTGCAGACTGTTCCTTTATGTCAGGTTACAGTTGGGTAGGAAGGGTCAAATCGGACTCAGGCAAAATGTTCTTGGGCTGTATTTGGGATTGGATCAAAAATCCAGGCACGTAAAAGACCTACTGGTTCTCTAAGTCAGGATCATATCTACCAATCACTCCTGACTGGACTAAGGTTCTCGCGCCAAAGTGTCCTGCAGAGACAGTCTCTGTTTTGTGTGGATGAATCGATGCGTTTTAGGAGACGGATTTTAGGAAACACAAGATGAGTGTATTCAGCCTCTTTGGAAAGAGACTGCTGAGGCGTGGTGTGTGTTGTGGGGGCAGACTGTACCTCGTGTCCCACACAGACACAAAAACAAAGGAAGGAGAATCTGGCTAAGAACTGATTATAGATGCATTCAAACTGTAGCGAGGTTTGCTAAAGCTTCTTTCTAGATCTTGTCTGCAGCACAAAGCAATCCGGGGACACTGCTGTCCATCCGTGCAGCACACACACACACACACACACATGCACACACACACACACACACACACACACACACACACACACACACACACCCCAAGCTGCAGCCATGATGTCATATTTTACTCACAACCAGACAGAGGACATGCTGGCTGCCTGTTGCTATGGCGACAAACGCTGCTCTCATCAACAATGCAGTTGCAGTGTACAGTCGTGGTAAGAAAAAAAGGCTCGAAATGTCAAATTGTCAGTTAAAAATAAAACGGCAAGGACTCCAGAACACACTGGAAAGGGTGAGAAGTCTCTCCTTAGACACACACACAAAAAAAGAGGTGCCCGTCTACAGACAGCCATGGACAGTGACACAGGCTCCAGAGATGAAACGAGCAATTACTTTGCAAGGGATCTCTCCATACTAATGGCGACGACCTGCTCCCATTACGTTCCGACTAATGGCATCTCACAGTTTGAGAACAAGAGGCGGTCAGCCTCCAAGGGCTGGGAGGACAGAGATTTGTGAATGTATCGATGATTTTACATATTTTATAGAGAGGACAAGTGCTAATTAAGTAACCTGAGGCCCATTTAAAAAAAAATATATATATATACATTTTCCCTATAGCTCTCCCATCTCTCTCTATTCCTCAGAATTAAACAAGCAGTTTTCACTACTCTGTCTTTAAGACTGAAATATGTAAATTATCTCTCCGATTGGTTGCCTTGTATTGTGGCCAGTAGATGGATCATAAATGAAGCAACATGCTGGTGGTGGGAGATTATTTCCCAATTGAGACAATCAGTAATCAAAAATACTCTTTGCAAAATCAGTAACACCAGTATAGCAGAAATTTTTCCTAATCCAATTGTTACATTGGTATGCAAATTAGAGCAGATGTGCAACATACAAACAGTGTATAATGTTATTGCTAGTCCTCATATCTCCCACTGTGTAGTCAATCTGACGTAGTGTTATAAACACAACACACACATATATAGATATAGACACTCCTTCTAAATACTATGAGTTCAGGTGTTTAAGTCACAAGCTCTGCTAACAGGTGTATCAAATCAAGCACACAGCCATGCAATCTCCTTAAATGAACAGTAGCAATAAGAATGGGTGGTACTGAAGAGCTTAATGACTATCACAGGCCACCTTTTCTGTCCTGACATATCGTCCCCACTAAACTATACTGTTATTATTGTGAAATGAAAGCATCTAGAGTACCAAGTCCTGTGCTTGTTTGTTGCATACTGGGTATTACGGTAATTACAAAACCTTAGGGCGATTTTTTAAATGGTACATTAGATAACCCCACTGCTTGTCTCAGACAGCCTTTTGTGGGTTTGGGCTAGGCCCCTTAGTTCCAGTGAAGGTTAATGTTAACAGATAATTATATAATAGACAATTATATACTGTGTATATAACTGTGTAGCCACAAAGTTTAGGGAAAGTTCTTACTGTGCCCCATTGCACAAGGCAAGAACCATGAAGACATGGTTTGTTGAGCTTGGTATGTAGGAAATCAAGTGGCCTGCACACAGCCCAGACTTCAACCCAAATGAACATCTTTCGGATGAACTGGAACATCGATTGTAAGCCAGTCCTCCTCGTCCAATATCCTCACAAAAGACTTCACAAATGCTCTTTTGACTAAATGGGCTCAAATCCCCACAGACACTCCAAAATCTTGTGGAAAGCCTTCCTAGAATAGTGCAGGCTGTTGCAGCCACAAAGGGAGAGGCAACATTATATTAATGGCCATAGTTTTGTAATGGGCTGTCTAACAAGCTTATTTATGGTAATATATGGTCCACATAGTTTTGGGCCACATACTTGGGATCAGTGCTTTCCTGATGAGGAACATGAGAATAAATAATCTTCAACCACTTTTTTTCAGATGTCTAGAAAATTTAAACAAAGTTTTAGAACATCACAAAGTTTCCCCCATATCATCTGGACCACCACTATGCTACAGAACGTCTGCAGAAACAACGCTCAACACATTTCAGCACAGATGGGTTCCTAATTGCTGATGGCTATGCAGACATTCATGTTAAAATGTGTTTGTGGTTGTGACATCACATCAAAATGAGCTTGTCTTGCAGATTAGTTACACTTTTTGGACCATATGTGGTGAATGGTATGCTCTTTAAAAATGTAAAACTTTAAAAATGCTCTCTTAGTACATTAAAGTAATTTAAAAAAACAAGCATAACACAATTTTCAATGATATAAGCCCTTGAAAATATTTCAAACAAGGTCTCCGTCATCGAGAGAATTCGTATTTAATGTAGCGGAAAAATAAAGCCTTGGAGAAGCTATGGGAGATTATAACAGTTCAATCCCATGTTAAAGCAGAGAGAATTTTCTGAGTACCCTTTATGAAGCCCTCAAGTCAGGCTTATGAAGAAGTCTTAATTCAAGTGCAGACACTCTCTTATCAGCTCAGAGCAAACGGGGGCCAGGGAGCAATGTGTAGAAAGCTTCATTAGCTCCATGGCTGGATAAGGTTATGGAATGCTAGGCTTTCCTAATGAGGCTTTGAGAGGGCTACGGGAAAAACTAGGCAATTACCGTACTGTTTGAAAAAAGGAACCAAGAGAATGAAGACAATGAGTTAGAAATAACCCTTTGAGGAGCTGAGCCGAAGATACCTGAGGAATCATTCTGCTCAGATCTCAAGCCCTGGACTCCCTGCTCTGGAGAAATTGTACACCCAAAGCAGCTTCTTAAGGCCTCTTCAAATAGGAGGAGGAGTGGAGGAGACAGCAACTGCTGAGAGAGACGTCTCTCCTTCCCTCTGTCTCTCTCTCTCTCTCTCCCTCGCTTAGATCAGTATCGCTGCTAACTCTATGGGTGCACCATTCTCTAGGCTAAGATAAGCTCATGCGTACCAGCAGAGGGAGGCCAAGCAATGGGCATCACCAAGAAATTTACCTGGAGGCTGTGGCAGATAAGCTCCGAGTAATTTCGCCCTCTTCTTCTCATAGCCTTTCTGTGTGATATCTCCTGCAAGAAAGTAGAAAAAGGCAACATCAGAACAAAAGGTGCAGAGTATTTCAGCATGCAAACCCTTTTAAAGAGGCTTTCTTGCAGCGGTAACATACAAAAACACCCTCTCTAGTGCACCAACATTTGCAGAAAGATTGATTTCAGCTAAGCACTGCACCAAACTAAAATACGAAAGGATTCTTTTGGGGGGAAATCACATTTACACAGCTTTCCCCTCACCAAACATAGTCAGACAGCCAAGACATGTTGGGTGTTGGAAGCTCCTTGACTTTTGCACTGGAACAATGAGGCTAATGTACAGGGTTCCACATTAATAATTGCCTGATCACCCTGAGGAAGTAAAACACTCAAGGCTTGATTACACTACTTCAGTACCGCAGGTCTGTGAACATTTACAGGTGTTGTGCACAGACATTCGCAAAGGTGTGCACTAGGGGGAAAGTATCCAAACTGTAAAGACTGTAAAGTTTTGCAAAGTACAAAGTTTTGTGAGTATTAATATTTAAGTATAAATGTTCACTCCGTTTCATGCTGGTCCATTTTGATTTTGCACTACTTCTGGTTCAGACCAAATACTGTCTGGGTCTTGTCCCACCCCCAGGATTACAAGACAAGCGCTTGATTGACATTCAGCTGTGGCAGATTTGCGTGACGTACAGTGGACAGTTTAGTGTGCACTTTATGGTCTCTGTGAACCTCTACCCCTTCTCACCAGTCTTTGAAGAAGGATAAATCAGCCTTTACTCAGGATTGAAGCACTGAAAGCACCTAATCTGACAACTTAATGTTCAGTAAGTGAATAGTTTTGACTTTTTTTAGGGACAGCCCATTCAGTGGACAGCATACTTAACGTTGCCTTCATTATCTTTCATATGCAAACACCACCCTGCCATAGGTAAAACATACTTAGTCAGTGTGTCAAGTTAAATTTATCCAAACACAGTGTTGCTGGTACTCAACTGTAGCACGAGAAGTGATTTAAAACTTTGATGAAGCAGGAGTCTGCAAACAAGTGAGTTAGAATTCTTTGAATCAACACTGCCATTTATGGCAAGCAGTCACTAGAGTGTTATGAAATATCCCTTGGTCATCTTGCATCTTAGAGCGCTGGCTTGTCATCAGAATAACCAGATCATGCGTATACAGGAAACGCATACACCAATAATTTAATTTGATCGCGCATAAGACACGGCCTCACACAGTCGTGAGTGCAGAAGCACAAAAACAACAGAAAAAAATGAACACATAATTCCTTCAATTTCTATAGATATTTTGTCACTACCATTTTTACAGAGAACAGTATAACAAAGTGTCTAAGTCTATTACTGGTGCAAATGGGTGAGACTTAAGACAAATGATCTAGGAATGTATTTTGCACAGTGCTACTCGCTAAAGTTTCCATTATTTATTAGCTATATTACTCTCCAGTGCAGAAATGAAGAAGCATTGGGCAAGGGTGACAAACACGAAAATCTGATTTTTGGCTAAACTATTCCTCTCAAAACAGAAGCGGACGTGATGATAGACTGCGCCTCAGTGAGGCCCTCTGGTTTGGGTGGCTGACCGGCTGGTATCATTCAGGAGGAAAGAGTCGGGTGAGAGAATGCCACACGATCTGTAATGATTAATGCAACAGGGCTTTTTCTGTGACTCCTGTCACCGAGCATTAGCCACGAGGGCTTTCTCATTTGCCTGGAAATTAGGGGAGGATCTGGTGCAGAACAGATGAGGCAGGCACTGTCAGAGAAGCGACAATCTACAGAGGAAGGAGCCTCTTCTTCCTCCCTGCTATTAGTTCTATCTTTTGAGAAATAGTTCAGTAAGAAAACATGTTTGTACAGTTTAAACCAAATGTAGTTCATTTTTGGTGTCTGAAGTTTGTTAGTTTGCTACGAAGTAGATAAGAAGCTCACTAACAAGTATTTTAAGGTTATTTATCAGTTAGCATCCTGCAAACTGTTTGTCTCAAGCATTAAATAGATGCGTTTTTATGTATACTATTTATTTTCCATCTACAAAAGTGCACAAAAAATTTTGTAGCTTGAATTTTGCCCCAACTGTCCATTTTATAGGTAACAGTATTTCATATTTAAGTAAGTATTTAAGATCACTTAACAACTTGATGTATTTTGAGGCAAGAAACTACCAAATAATCTTCCATTACTAGCTACATTAACCTACATGAATGTAAAATTAAAGAAGAACCAAATACGTCATGGTTAGCTGACTACATCAGGTCTCAGGATGATATTGTGTAAACTGGATTTTTCAATGAACTCCACCTTTAACCAACAACCTGCATGACTCTTGAGAAACTCTTTGAAGCAACTGAGGCCTCATTTGATCCCTCGGGAGTCTTTCTGTTGGTTACCAATATAAACCCGCCCTCCCCCTGCTCCTTCCTTCTCATTCTAATGTCATGCTTTGAGCGTCAAGGCTGTGGAGAGAGGACACGGATGGAGATGAATCAGGTTTGCGGGGACTGAGGATGAGAAAGGAGAAGAAGAAGAGGTTTAAAAAAAAAAAGGATTGATGATTCATTTCCTCACACCCACACGCCGCCAATCAAAAGTCCCTCGCTTGGGTAGCGTCTCCTGCTCCACGGAGGAGAACCAGCCTCTCTCTCTCTCTTCACTCCCTCCCCTCTCTCGCTGTCTCCCTCCCTTTCTATCAGTCCGTCTCTCCCCACCCTCACTCGTCCTCGTAAATTTTGACACCTCTGTAGCACAGAGTGAATTGAAATGCACAGCGCACTTCTGCTATGAGGAGAGAGGGAAACGGCAGTGTGGCGGAATGTGCTTGTGCGAGGCGGCCATATTCCAGGGGCTCAAATTCAACATGTCCAAAAACATTTTGTTCTTTCAAATCAAACTGGTGTTAGAGCTCAGATCTCATATCAGAATTCCTACTGACATGCTTCTTTCATACTACAGCTTGACTGATATGCACATTTTGATACTGATACTGATTTTAAGGAGCTAAACATTCTGATAATGTCAGCTGGTATTTTGGTTTTATATATGGTCATACTTTTAGTTAGAGATAAATAACTATAAATTGTCAAATATAATTATCAGTCATGTTTATAAAAATAGCTGCACTAGGGACAGAGGTTACCAGCATTCTGTTAATCAGTTACTATTAACAAGCAAAAGCATGCTAACTGCTGAGATAAATGGTTTTAAAACAATCGGCTTAGGCGCCTAAGACTTTTGCACAGTACTGCACATGGGGCCAGATGTGATCTGCACCACAGCATGAGGCAAATCCCTACTCACACCTGCCCAAGGTGCCAGCAGAGCTACACCTCAGCACAGCATACGGAGGCAGTTACACATGGCACAGACACCGCATTTTATATTTCGAGCAAACGTGCAACAGATGCACAGATTCAGCATCGCTCCCAGTGACTGATGAGTCTGTCCATACAGCTGACTATTGTGTGGAGAAATATTTTGAAAAGCCCTCTCTTTCGTCATATATCTTTAAAAAAAAAAAAAACACACACACACACACACACACAGAAAATGCTGGCCCTGAGATGATGGACGTTCATGATGGATTTGTCAAGACTGTAAACCAACACCATAAACTATGGATCACAGCAAACGAAACACTGACATACTGTCAGTATGGGCAGAAAATACATGCTGCAGTTTTTATCCTCGTCTTTAATAAATCTGACCCCAATGAAAACCTCCTAAACTCTTTCAAAAGGACATGAAATTCTAGTAAAGGATCAGATATTAGCACCGAGTAATTTAAACAAATATCTTAAGCCCTAAATTACAGCAAAGCAAACACTCAGACATACTGTGGGTTTAGGAAGAACATGGAGCGCTGTGCAAAAGTCTTACACAAGTACAGAAAATGCTTAAAACTAGAGACGCATGATTGGAATGGGCCAAGTTTGGAATCTTCTGATTTTCCCTCAAAACATCAGCAATCAGTCAGTTTACTGTGTTTTAGGTAAGTGCACTCATGCTGTATTCAAAGCTGCCTCTACACTTTTGAGGTAGCACTCCGATTCATGATATCCAAAATTATTTTTTCATTTGAAATTCCAGTCAGGCCTGATATTGTGACTTTGACTAACAGAAAGTGCTGCCAACGCCCTGTGTACTTGTTCCGCTTCCACAGTCTTTGGCCAATTTGGCTGGAAAGAAATTGGAATCATTCATAAAAGTTCATGACTGATGAGTCCCTACTTAAAAATATCTATTTAAGAGAAAGTGTATTAAACAAGGCATTAATCTGCTGGCTAGGAAATATAGTTAAAAGAACATATCTACTTAAAACAATACATCTATTTAACGGAAAGCATATTGAGCAAGTCATTAATTTGCTGGTTAGAAAATATAGTTAAATGAGCACAGGTTTGATTTCCAGTCATTGTATGCATTTGTTAAATCCCATTAGCAGCACCTGACTTAATTTCAACCAGACTAGGTAGTGGACTGTGACTGTAAACACTGGGCTTCCTCAAAGATGTTCTGAAAGAACTGAAGTTTGAAAGGAGGATCATGACTGAACTCCTGTTAGCGCCTATTACTAACTAGCTGGTGGCCTAGTGGTTAGGGAGTTGCCCCTGTGATCAGAAGGTTGTGGGTTCGAATCCCAGGACTGCTAGTGCCACCAGTGAGGTACCCTTGAGTAAGGTACAATCCCCACTAGGACTACACAAAATGTTGCAAATTTACCGTCATTGCGGTATCAACATGCGCAATATACATATTGCGAAAGACTGACTGGACTGCGATAAATGGTGTTTTTCCAAAGCTCAACATATTTGGCCAATCAGATGTGTCGGTGTCCCTCTCGATATCGTG
>JBBPCZ010000001.1:8527759-8540871 GCA_037974445.1 Brycinus macrolepidotus
ACTATAAAGGCTAAGTTTTTACTTACTTATCGCATGTGATATCGCCATTGCAACACTCAACAACATTATCGCATATCGCATGATTTCCTAATATCGTGCAGCCCTAATCCCTACACACTGCTCCCCTGGCGCCCACCATTGGCGGCAGTCCATTGCTTCACTTGGTAAAGGGGTTAAATGCAGAGAAAGAAGTTCACACTGTGTGGTGAACTATACATGACTATAAGGGGCCACTTTACTTCCAATTAATTCCCATCTCTGCCTTTGTCACCTTACCTGTGACAAAGTTTTCACTCCCCAGCACCAGCCTATTCCACAGTCCTCTCTCAGCCCTGTCTCTATTAAGAAGGGCTGCTAGCCCATACAGAAGCCCCTAGACCTCTAGATCAGCCGAACCCACAGGGAACCTCTTGATCAGAAATTCCTGTGTGGTGTCTTTCATGAGCTAGAACAGCCATAATGTCATAATCTCTGTACGTGTAACGAAAACTTCAGCTCCAACAGCAGGTATGATACAATGCTCTGGAAGCTGTTTTGTGTTTCTCTTGACAGATTTAAGAGAGGTCAGGGTCCACAGGTTATCCACCAGTCACGACCCCATACAGTTGTAAAAACCTGACCCAGTCATGTTTAGTTACCAGGTAGAACATTTGTTCCATAAAGAGCTACAACATATGTGAATTTAGCTAAAAGCCTACTGATCAACTCACCAGCCAAGTCATCCATACAAATTCCTAAACTTACCTACATGACTCATTTTTATTACTTGTTTACCAGATTTTTAAACCTATTCATCTTCTAGGAGCAGCTGGTTGATTCAAGGCAAATCCAAGAAATAGAGGAACCTAATGAGAGCAAATGAATCTCTAATGGTGGGCTTCTGAATGATGCTCTAAGTATCTAAAGCCTATTTGAAAGCATATTGTTCGAAAGAACCAAGGACAAAATCATGAGGGTACTTAGCTGGGCCGCTTTATCGTTTGTGCATTATTATTACGGCTGCTGCATTCTGGGTATATTAATTGAAATTGCAGTTTTGGCTGCTTCAATTAGTCTGAAATATTGAAAGACTGGAATGAGTGTAGCTCAATTAGCAGTGTCCTGGATGCATTACAATCATTTCAACAAGTATTTCAAAAGACAAATCACACTAAAGACCAGAACTTTCCTGCATGTTCTTAGCACAGTGACCAGCCAAGGCTTAGATATTGCTGATTGCAGTACCTGGACAGTAACTGGCACTCACACAACTTCACAACTGAATTATATGCCCAAAAGTATCCAGACACCTCTTCTAGTTAGTAAATTAAACTACTTTATACACCCTGACACAGATATACAAATAGCTTGTATTATTTTAATAGGAAAGAACTGACAACAGAATTGGCAGCCACACATGAGCCTAAGATCACCATGCCCAATATCCAGCATTGATTTGAAGGGTATGAAGCACCCCAGCATTGGGCTGTGAAGCAGTTGAACTGCATCCTCTAGAGTGATGGAGTTCCATCCAATACATCTGGAATGAGTGGGAGTGGCATTATGATCCAGAACTAATCCATCAACATTAGTACCTGACCTCATTAATGCTCCTGTGGCTGAACGTGATCAAATCTTCACAGCAATGTTCTTTAACACAGTGTAAAGTCTTCCCAGAAGAGTAGAGACTGTTTCTGCTACAGAGGAGCAATAAATTCTACATTAAACATCATGAAATACCACGGGTGTAAATCTATCATTTCATAATAAAGTCAACCTGAAATCAAAACTGACATTTTTCACCCTCTTAGTTCATTATATTAAGCATGATTCATTATGTCATATTTAAATCTTCTATCCAATTATAACAACTTGTCCACCTCAAAAGCATCTTTTAATTTTTGATTGTCATGTACTATAAAAACTATTCATAAACTGTTACCAAAGCTACCTCACTGTAGCATCACTTGTAGGAGTGCGCCAATACACAAATTTCTCAGGTTCAATTCAAGGTCAAGATTTGATTCTATTTTCTGTACTTCGTCTGTAAAAAGGTCTTGATACTGCATCCCTCTGATTCAGTATTACCCAGAAATCCAAGTGTGCAACAGTAAACTGATATAACAGTGTACAACAAATGTATAATAAACAATACATAAATAGCCAGAGTAGGCATGGGTACGTAGTCCTAACAATGGTTTCCACCAAAGTCAACAAATGAGAGATGCTCTCATGTGTTTAAGAACACAATGTTGAATGTTCACATTATCAGTAATACTAATACTTTATTGAAACTGTTACACCTTAAAGCATTAACTACAGGAAATGCAGGCAGCTACATTATTACACCTGGTTAACTATATGTTAAAAAACCAAACCAAACCATTCTAGCATCATGAGCAACAACATTAACGGACATGGCTAACTGTAGAGAAGCACTTCTCAAACTACCATGTGTACGCACATCTGGTGGCCTTGTCCAAGTGTGAGTATGTGTTTGTTTGGTGTTACATTTACAGGCCGTTCAACAACAAACACTGTGATTAACAGTTTGTACCACACTGCAGTGCTGGAGAGAAGCTAAGGTGGAAGAGGACAGCAATGCAAAACAATGTTCAGCTCCAGGTTAGTCTCTACTCGCGGCTCCCGTCCTCCCACCGCTCGGCACTACATCTCCTGAAACAGGCCCGAGAGCACGGCTCAGATTACAACACACACGTGTGTCTCGAGGAGCTTCCATCTGGATCCCACTAAACTGAAAAATCAATAGCAAAGGCTCTGTCTGCTGAAAAAAACAAACACATGAATAAAGTACTACTCCATGACCTTGGTAACTATTCTTGTGTGAAGTGCCTCAATACACAGATCATGAGTTAAACTCTAAAAAGCAGTTCAGTGGCTCAGCCGTTAACAGCTGAGTCAATGAGCAGCAGCCGCATGAATGTACCGTATATTTACCTCCCTCCTCTTTTATTTCTTCCCGTACTTTCCTTCTGACTTTCCTTTCTTGCTCTTTCCATCTTTCTTCACTTTTTTACTCGGCAAAGTTTTTTTTCTGCTTCGTTCTTTCTGTCTTTTTTTCTGAATTTATCTGTCATTGTCTTTCTCTTCTCCCTTTACTCTTTTTTCTCCCATTTTTCCTCCTTTATTTTCTTTCTTTTTGACTTTCCTTTCTTGCTCGTTCCATCTTTCTTTTCTCTTTTTCTACTGTTCCTTCTCACTTTTTCCTCTGTAAAGCTTTTTTCTGCTTCTTTCTTTTTTCTATTTTGACTCTCGTTGTCTTTTTCTTTTATCTTCGTTCTCTTTTCCTCCTTCATTTTCTGTCTTACATTCTTTCCTTTCTTTTTGTTTTCTCGCTTTCTTGTCTTCTTTCTTTTAATTTCTTTCTAACTGTCTTTCTTTCTAATTCTACTTTTTCTCTCTCTCTCTCTCTCTCTCTCTCTTGTTCTCTTTCACTTTTCAGTTTTTTGTACTTTCTTCACATCTTTCTAGCTCTTTATTTCCTCCTCTGTTCCTTCTTTCCACGAAATGACAGGCTGCAGGTACTTCGGCCCATGAGAACAGTAGTACAGTCTCTCTGCAGTCGGAGGCCACTCCCCTGCCTCCTCATTCCGGCCTGTGGTGGAAAGAATCTGCATGGCTGGAAAGCACAGCCTCATGAGCAAAAATTCTGCTTTATTTATCCAAGAGGGATTACGAGCAGGCAGAATATTTCCAAGCCAGCGCTTCGTCAAGCCCGGGGACAAGACAGGAACAGCAGTGCAGCTACAGTTCGTCCCAAAGCTCCTTTATTGATCAACACTACAAGATCCAGCTAAGGCCAGAGCAGAACAGTCTGTTTTTTCTCCTCAGCTTCCACTCAGAGCGAGTTGTGCTACGAGGATAAGCGCTAAACACACATGATGATAATGATGTTGTGATATCACTGGTTTCCTGTTTGGTGTGAAGGACTGTTGCACGTGGGTTCAATCAGGACTGAGCAGCTCACACAAGGAGTGCAAAGATCAGAGTGTGTGTGTTTGGGGTGGGAAGTAAACCAACAGAATGTTCTTCATTTTACAGTGGACACTGAGCTCCGCTTTTTTTAAAAAAGCCACAGACAGCACCACCTCCAATATGAACAGCTTAAATGAGTCTGGGGCAGCCGGTGGTCTGTTGGTTAGGGAGTTGCCCCTGCAATCAGAAGGTAGGTTCGAATCCCAGGACTGCCAGTGGCACCACAGAGGTACCCTTAAGCAAGGTACCGTCCCCACCCACTTTAGTTTAAAGGCACCAAAAGTGACATTTATACACCGAAACACACATATATGTTCATTTTTAAAAACACAATACTATTCACATATTCAAGCATTTAGCTTCACCCAGTTCCTTGCAGTGAAAATGCAACCAACTCAGTTAATTACTGTTGATTTAAACAACCTCTCCAAGTCCTTTTATGCTAATATTTATATCCCCTCAAGAGGAAGCAGGTGGGCTCACTTCCGGATACAGCACAGAGATATCTACTATAAATATCCTTTGGAAGGAGACTAGCACCTTCAGTTGAAAAAAAATCTCAAACAAGTAAATACATAATCATTCCACACATGGCCATATTCTGCTAAAATGAATGTTCTCTTCTTACAGGTACTTATTACTATAAATAATATGACTGTTCTGGGTTAAAAATCAATGATTCTCAGCGCACATACCCACACACACTTCTATATGGACATAGTGACGTCACAAGGCAATAAAGCTTTCAGTGTTTCCATGTATTGTTTCATCCATTGGATAATAGTTATATTGGTACATTGCACACTTGTGCAGACAGGTCACCTTCGCTAACAATAATAATAATAAAAAAACAAATAAAATGGCCCCTTATAGTCACGCGTAAACACACCACAGTGTGAACAGTCTGAAATTCTTTTTCTGCATTAAGCCCATTCACAAAGTAAGCAGTGGGCTGCTACCAATGAGGGGTGCCCAGGGAGCAGTGTGTGGGGACGGTACCTTGCTCAAGGGTACCTCAGTGGTGTCACTAGCAGTGCTGGGATTCAAACCCACAACCTTCTGATTGCAGGGGCACCTCCCGAACCACCAGGCCACCAGCTGCCACCAAAACTAATACTACGACTACTTCCAAAAACAACAAAACAACAAAACAACATTATTATTGTTGCTGTTGTTGTTGTTGTTGTTGTTGTTATTGCTGCTGCTGCGGCTGTTGTTGTTGTTGTTGTTTACATGTTGATATCCAGGGTGCCAGACCAAGCCAGATTCTCCCAGTGTGGACTTTCATGGATGCAGCTGTTTACATAAATATATGCATGTGACCATCTGTAGCGATGAATAAAGAAAAAATCATAATTATATTTTCAACAAACAACTCTACATACAGAACAGAGCAAAATATGCTAAAGCAGGCTTTCACCTTTAGTTTGGGTGCCCATGGTGATAGAACCGTTGAACGCTATACCTTTACTAAGGTGTGAGAGAATTCGATACTAGTACTCACACTAGATCAAACATTACTGAGAAAGCTCACACTGAGCTGTGTGTCTGTGTTTATCACTCTAGAACCTCCCCCAGCCACCTGCCTGATCCTATTCAGTATTCTGGGAACACATTATTTAATTAAACCCCACTGATGATGCATAATTATTGTCTGAATAGTGAAAAATACTCTGATAAATGGCGTGAGTTCATATCGCCCACCCCTTATTTGTGTGTATGTGTGTGTGAGCGTGTGTGTGTGTGTGTGTTTGTTTCTTTAATGAGAGGTTTGCTGATTGTACAGCAGGTGAGTTTGTTTAAACATGGTGTAACTTCAGTATCAGATCTCCTGTACAGCACAACACCACATTCCTCCACCCAGCATGCACACACAGACACACACACACATACACGTGCCTCATAAACGAGATCACTCCTCATATTTACAGTTTCACACACACAGACACACATGTACGTATGAACACACACACACACACACACACAGAAAGAGCCCAGGTCTTATGACAAAAACAATGAGTTGTGTGTTTTATCTCTGCCAGTTGAACACATCTCATGTTACAAAAGAAAAAAAAAAATTGTTATGCTGCAGGCCTAACCGCTTCTTCTAACAGTTAAATCTTTGTCTGACACAGAAAAAGCTCATAGTGAGCATGTTTCTCTCAGGAAGGCTACCACACAGCTGCTCTGGAATTTCCACTCCAAAGCCAGTACAGACAATTATGCCACTTTTCACCAACACAAGGCTTTCTGTTTACTGTCCAGCTCCTAATATGTCAAATACTGTTTTACAAAGTTAGATTAGAGCACAAAGCACTTCGAATGATACAACCCTTTTCTTCAGCCCAGCTTAACTGAGTTTCACAGTGAAGCTGCTGTTCGTCTCTCTCTGTCCTCCTGTCAATAGTCTTTCACACAAACCATGTCCATGAGGTCCTGTGGGTGTTTTGAAATTTGGCCTGGAATTCCAAAGTACAACCCACAATTGAACAAAATGATGATCGATGTTTAAGTACAAAAAGTTAAATTGGCAATTCCTTGGCTCAGTCATGTGTCCAGTGGGACAACAGTGACTGTGGCCCCAGGCCTGTGAGACAAAACAGTCAGCAGAACCTCAAATGAAGCCTCTGAGATGCTAAGATGCTGCATTAGTCTGTAAATAGCGTAAAGAGAGTGTAGTGTAGTGTAGCGATGTTTAAATAAACGGTACCTTAAACGTGTATAAATATGTGCTTGCTTACATCCTTAAACAACACTCTTCAAAAAAAAAGGTGTCACACAGGATTGCAGTCTAGTTCCCTAAAGAACTGTTTTTCTAAATGATGTGGAGGCATGAGGAATCATTTAAAGATATAAGCAACTTTCACATAATGTAAAGGACCTCTGTTCTGTGTAAGTTCTTTAAAAAGATTCACTCACAAACATGGTTCTTTTAAGGACCACATATTAAGGGGTTCTTCTATGAGATCATGCAAACAACTCTTTCTTGCACATTCGATTTTAAAATTCGAGAGTAGAATTTTTTCAGTGTGTGTTCAAGGTTACAATGTGTGTAATTTGAAATGGCTTACATCAAATAAAATTCTCTACATTTTTTAAAATACAGGAGTTTGATGTATAATTAAAGTTTCAAAACATACCACATACTCCCCATTTTACCAAGTCCATATATTTTTAACCAAGCAGCAAATGCAGCTCATTTTGAATTCCTGGGAAAATTTTATTATCTTAAATTATAAACATATAAAATCTATGTTATAGTAAATTATATTCATTACTTTTTCAGTACAATGATGCGAAAAAGCTTTGAAATATTTTCCCGAACTTCAGAATTTCTTAGTATTTGGTGAGCCCCCCTTTTTCCGTAACAACAGCTCGCAACTGAGCTGGCAGGGACTTCACAAGTTTGTGCAAAAGTCCCTGGTAAGCAGATCAAATCCACCTGAGACTTGCCTGAGCTTGTGCTTCAATGGAATGATGACTCTCAAAAAAAATCTGACCTCGACATGGTCAATGTCACAATGTCCAATATTACCTGATCTCAAAACACTCCTAATAATGCTTCATAATGTTGGGCTGTTAACTGAACTAGCTAGGAAACTGTTCACTCTCCACACACTGGAACACTGAAATAGGCTTTAAGCAGTAGTGCTTTTGTCTCAGTAAATAAACACACGACCCTAGATACAGAAATATGGCCATTCCCACAGGGACTCCACTGCCCGTGACCCGGGTGTAGAGTGCTGGCTGATAAGAGCCGCTGGAGGTGTCCGTATCAACAACTGAGGGCGTAAAAATAAAAAACTGTCCAAGCTAACAGGAAGTGCTGCACATTGACGGGAAGCAAACAGCGTGGACAGTTTCAATTCTGACAGGCCTTATCTAATCAGATATATCACCCTGGAGTGCTTTTTTCACACAATTGGACAATAGACAGTAGGAAATATCACTGTACCATAACAACCAGTCAGGGGGAAAAAAGGGCCAAAACAATCCAGAGCAAATTCTGTTACTGACAAACTATGTCAAGAATCTAATTTATGTCCATTCGATTGTCATCATGATGAAGGCATCACAGAAAGAACACTGTGAACCAAAGGAAAGCAGGTAACTATGGCGACGGGAGGGAGAGAGAGAGAGGGAAAGAGAGAGAGAGATGACAGCAGGAGTAAAATCCTCTGTTATTGGCATTGACTGTCGAAATCCCGAGAGGCCTTAGTGGATGAAGTGCTCGCTCTAGTCTAGGACACACAGCTGCATTTGAGTGAATGGCCCTCATTGTAAGCACATGTAAGTGTACAAGCATGTACAGTTTTCCATTGCAAAATCTTGCTATATGGCCATGTCCCCGGCCGGGCCCTTTCAGCCTCAGTCAGTGTAGCTCTTCAGGGCATGAATAGAGCAATTCATTAAACAATATTGGACAGATCAATCATTTAAATTGTTAATTTCCTTGTGTCGTAACAAGATTTGCCCTAATTAGACTGAAAATTGCATAAGCTACATCCTTCATGTCTTTGCTGTCGCAAAAAGAGGGACTTGGAGTGTTTCTCTCAGTGATAGGTGAGGGTACCGTGTTTAAATAATAAAACGGGATGAATCGTGCTGAATATGAACAGGGACAAGAACTAACATGGTATTTTGATTTCAAATACAAAACACATAAAAATCCCACAAGACGAAGCATGTGAGTGTGCGCTGTTTCGGGCTTGATTGTTACAGGACTGGCTATTTTTCCCTCCAAAATCCGATGAGGCACTTCTGTCCGAATACCCCTCTATGCAGATGTTCCATCTCTGCATTTTATTTAAATTGGGACCATATCTTTAGGTTGTTGGTCCTGAAATGTCCACACAATAAAAAAGGAGCTTTTCAAAATAATAAAAATAACAAACAACTAAAAAAAAGATGCAAGGTTTTGATATGACAGCAACAAGTTGCCATATGGATATAAATCAGTTCTAATATCATGAGTATTCTAGTGAAAACAAGAGAAGCTTTAAGCAAGCAGTGAGTGTTGTTTAGCTCGAGAGGATAATGCCTTATGGTGCCTTTAAATACTGTAAAGGAGATGGAGCGGGATTAGCTGGCTGGTTGGGCTGGAGAGTGCGCATACACACACACACACACACACACACACACAGGCAAGCATGGGGAGAAAGGGGAGTGCACTGGCTTTCCACTGAGTGATTTGCTGGGGTTGAAGTTAAAGCAGATGATATAGTAATCAGTGCCCTGCCTGAGCTCAGCCAGCCTTAACCGGGCGATAGACTGCCTCTCGCCCACGTGGCACAGAGCACCAACGGGCTAAGCCATCCCTTGTGGCATACACATTCTGCCCTTATAAAGGTACTATGGTGTGTGTGTGTGTGTGCGTGGATAAATTAAATAATGAATAAAAGGTCATTGGAAGTAAGCAGGCTCAATTCAATTAAAATGGCCCAAAAAATCCACTGCTTTCTTAATTGGAAAATTAATAAGCATAGCACACTTATAGTCGCTGTGGCATTTCCTTTTTTTTTCCTTTTCTTTTTTTTTCAACACATCAAAAGTCTTAGAATGCTTAATGTTTGGGCTCTATAAAAAGGCCAGAGCTTTGCATATTAGTTACAATACTTAGCGAGAAGTGTTTGGGATGGAGCTGCTAGCCCTCCGTGGGCTAATGAAGTCATCTTACAGCGCATTAGAGCTCCGTTTTAATCTGGCTTTACTGAGTCAGCCTACTGCCGCGTAATGCTGTGGGCTTAAGCTCCCGCATTGACACACTGCAAATGTTCAGCATGAAGGACTTTGTATTGCAGGTAGATAGGCCTGTAGGCCCAGACATTCAAATCTATCTAGCGTAATCCAGGCAGTGGTGACGCATCCTCCGTTCCACATGCATCTCCACACATCTCGCGAGGCAAAGTGACGGATTACACGCACAACTATCAGTAAGCCCGGAAAGTAGCTGCAGTTAGCAGTCGCCCCTTAAAAATGGAATGCAAAGTACATTTACTTGAGTCTAGGTATGTCCCAATTCATTTTTTTTCCAGAACTGAGCCCTTTAATATCTAATTGCCATATTTTCATTTTTGTGCATAACACAACTGCACAGTCTACACTTTACATATGTTTCTGTTAGCACAACCAATCCATTTCAGCCCCTGTTGGGTTAGTTGCAAGGGCAAATCAAATGCATTCTGCCCACGTTATGTCGGAAACTGCCCCACAAGCTTAAATGGGCAGCTTAGGGGTTGTGTGCTTGGTGAAAATCAAAAGGGCCAAGCAAAACGTGGGAGGATTTGCACAAAAAGTGGGTGCAGATATTACATGTGCAGCCGATATATTCCATCTGAGCAGCTTGTGCCGGCTGTTTTGAGTGGATTTTCCTCCCCCTTAAAAAAGCAGGTGTAAATTAACTTTAGGGTCTCAAAAGACGTGCTGATGAGAGACTTCCTTAAACAATGGGAGTAGACACAGCAGTGAGACGGATGCACGTGCTGAAAGACTGTTTACCATCAGAATTACACTGTTTAAACTCTTGGGAACAGACGTACATATGTTTGAGAAGATGCGCCGCAGAGTGTGGGGTTGTGTGGCCGCACAGTCTGTGTTCTCAAACCCGCTAGACAAAAAAAAAAAAAAAAACAAGCTAAAAAAAGCTACTTTTCTTAGGCGGAGTGGAGTCACACTTGTGGAGGATGCTCTGGTGGGAAAAAACGTATTTACATCACTCTTTGTCACTCTTTTTTTGTCTCTGAACCTTCATGTTCTGTTTTGTCTCAAACTAATTATTACCCTGTTAAACGCTCTTCTTACTGTTATTTTTATTGTCAGTGTTTTTACTATTATTATTTTATTACTGTTGTTTGTAGCATTACTTGATTTGTGTGTTGTTTTGTTCTTTGCGTTTTAAACAACAATAAAAAATCTTATGTTTTGCACTCAAAAACTGGCTTGAAATCATAGCAAATAAATTCTCCCTCAGAATGCAGTTTAATTTAACAAGTCAGTAGAGCACGAACATATTAAATACCTACTCCAGTACTATTCAGAGTTAAGCTTTAAGTGGAAATGCTCACTGAAAGGCTCAATGTAAACTGCAATATACCAAAATATACTACCTGAATACAAGCTGATACAAGCTTCAGACTTGTGTGTGGCTGTATGCAGGTTTTCCACATGCAGTCGGCTGTATGCTTGTTCTGTGTTAAATCCATTAGCTTCTTGCTAATTATAAAGTAAAGTCACTGGCAGGTTAACTGAAATTAGCTTTATTACTTATAGATCCAACCAAACTGTGCACTGTTATAGCATGATATTCATGGAGACAGACACAAAGACTGGGAAGGTTTAGTTATGACATATTGGCTCGCATTTAAAATAACTTTTCCTTCTTCCTAAGCCAGCTCTCATTACTTGAAGAGGCCTGCAGTTTTTCAGAACTCATTCAGCGGGATCTGTTCTACCTGTGTATGACAGAGAGTGAGCGTGGGAAGAAAACAGAGATTGCCATCTCGCCACGTTTGACCGCACAGGACAACTCTCCCTTGTCAAACAGACAGGACCTGATCCAAGGCAGCCACCCCGTTTGTTTTATGTACGCCACCAACCTTTAACAGGCCCTTCATCCTCAGCACAGATGTCTGTGAAGAGGATGAAGGACCAAAACAGAAGCTGTGCTACGATACACTTAGGATATACGTTAAGTATATATATATATATATATATATATATATATATATAAAAACATATATAAATAACATGTATAACATAGGTATAACGTATTTATAAATACAACAATCAGCCATAATATTAAAACCAACTCATACTGTGTAGGTCTTCCTTGTGCCCCCAAATCAGCTCTGACACACTGAGGCATCAACATGAGGCATCCATGCATCTGACCAATTTTTCTCACATGTCAGATGCTCGACAGGATTGGCCTAATCAACACCTTGTCATATTTCTCAAACCATTCCTGAACAAGTGTTGCCGTGTGGCAGGGCACATTATTCTACTGAAAGAGGTCACTGACATTAGAGAATACCTTTGGCATAAAGGAGTCAACAACATTTAGGTAGGTGGTACATGTCAAAATAACATCCACATGAACGCTAGGACCCAATGTTTCCCAGCAGAACACTGCCCAGAGCATCACACTGCATCCATCGCCTGGCCTTCTTCTGCAACCTGATATCATCTTCCCCAGGTAAGCAATGTACACACACCTGACCATCCACATGATGTACAAGAAGACGCGAAGAATCAAACCAGGCTACCTTATTCCATTGCTCCATGGTTCTCCTCTGATACTCATGTACCCATTGAATACCCTGTCAGAGGCAGACGGGGTCAGCATGGGCACTCTGACCAGTCTGCAGCCACACAGTCCCATTCACAGCAACCTGCAATGCATTGTTACCCCTTTTTACACTGTTCTGTTCTGGTTCACGCACCAAATTTTGAACTGTTTGGAGCATTTAGACCAAAAACAAATTGGTTCAGAATCTGAAAAGTTGTTTTCCCAACTAGAACCAAAAGATTTTTCCCGTGCAAATCCTGTCGTCATTAGTAGGTGTGGCATTCTACAGTTTTGAAAGGAACCAGAACATAACAACTGAGAACACAATAGAAAAAAACATATCTTCCTAAAAAAGAACATCCACTGTCCTGCTGAGGAAGCAAAACGTGTGCTGGCAATTTGTCTTACTACTACTGTTTACTCCATTGATTACACAGCCTTGATTACAATGGTTGTACCACTTTTAGTAGGTACATCCCACATAATTTGCCACTTCGGATGTTCCGACCCAGTCGTCTAGCCATCACAGTTTGGGTCTTGTCAAAGTCAACCAGATCTTTATGCTTCTCCATTTTTCCTGCATCCAACACATCAACTTCAAGAACTGACTGTCCACTTGCTGCCTAATTTATCCTTTGTCAGGTGCCATTGTAGCAAAACAATGAATGTTATTCACTTCTCCTGTCAATGGTTTTAATTTTATGGCCGACCTGTATATGTGCATATATGTATTCTTCATTTTTGTTGTTTGTCACTTATTTATTTTAAATAATTTGAAATTGTCAGATGCTGTTTACACTGTATTCATTCATATTTCATGATAAATGGACTAATACGAGCGAAGTTGATG
>JBBPCZ010000001.1:8540971-8563161 GCA_037974445.1 Brycinus macrolepidotus
ATATATGTATATCCAAATTGAACATTTAAAATTTGTACAGTATTTTGTATAATGCTTCATCTGCCAGCAACCAACAAGCCAACAAGATCATTTCCAGCAATCTTTGTGTCCAAACCCTCCCAGAACCTTTTTAAGCATGCAAACAGTTTTTTGCTGGAAGCTCATTTCAAACTTGTCAGTCCAGCTCATCCCATGCCAGGATTTACTTTTGGCACCATTTTAGGATCATTATCCTGTTGAAGAATGAAATTTTGTCCATTGATACATAAACCAGAAGGAATTGCGTGATGTTGAAAAACTGAGTTATACTTTTCTTTTTCATGATCCAACACAAAGTGAAAGTCAATGCACTAAAGACAGACCTGATATGTCCTTTTGAAAACCTGTAGCTTGAGCCTTTGTGGCTAAATAATGTGTTACTACAGACTACAAAATACTGAAAACCAACCAGTTACATCTGTTATAAGTATTTGCAATGTTTTCTTGTAATAAAACTTCGAAAAAGCAATGTATCGTTTATTTTCTTTAATCTGAGGGAGGGCCCATACTTCTGGCCTGTTGTGGATATATTTATATAAAGCTGGCTGATGTAATGTGGTGTGCATGTGGTTAATGTGATGTAACGCATGAATTCCAAGGTGAGATTAATCCCATCACCCGTGATAGCCTGTGTGTGTATAAATAAACATCAAGCACTTCTCCATTTCCTCTCCTCATTCAGAGTAAGCACATATCCTTCTTCATAAATACTTTTTTCACTTTTCCCGACGCAGGACATCAGGCCTGACGCTCATTTGCATTTAGATTAGCTGGTTAAAGCGACAGGGTCCCCATGGTGGCGTCTTGGAATCGGTTTGGCACCAAGGAGAACCCAGCCCAACCATGTCAATGGCTACTGCCCAGATAAGAGGTAGGGAATAGCTTCTAGGGGATAAATCGATCCAAATCTCGTTTTATCTGGAGCAGATGTGACCACACAGCAGATGAAAGTAGCTGAGGAACCACAGCCTGAACCTCAGAGGTGAGCACCCACAAAACACCAGCGTTCAAAATGACCTGTCTGCAGAGTGTCTGGCAGTTTTTTTTTCTGAGGAGTTTAAATATCCTGCAATACCATCATTTCCCTAACCTTCACACAGACATTTCCTCTACCGTAATCCATAAAAAATGCACTATGAAGAGTTGAGTCAGGTACTAAATGTGCCTCGAATCAGCTCAGCTCGGCCACGGCAGACAAACTTTGAGCAAAATACATCATAAAGGAAACATTTTTCTTTGAAATATGTGAAAATGGTGAAGCTTCAAAAGCTAGTGAGTGGGAGAAAAATACATGCTCAGAAATCTGTAACGTTATGTGAGAATTTAGCATGAAAGAAGTAAATATAATACTGCTCGCCCCTACAGGTAAAAACAGGGTTTCACGGCTGTTCAAATATTTGGAATTACAAATAATTATTATTTAGTCCAGAGTAACTTATGCAGTGTAGTTTGAAATTCATTGCCAGAAGGTATTTCAAGCTGTTTAATTCAGTATTAATAATGTTAATTAAGTTTTTGGGAACAGTAAGAAGTTATGATAAATAATATACTGTAATTGTCCATTTACAATAGGAATGCACCAAAATCATGGCCGAAATTTTCAAAACTGCAGGTTTTGGTTTACACCCGCAAAAAACAGGAAATAATAAAGTGTCAAAATGTTACGCTTAATAAACAGCTTTAATGGTAATTAAAATATTAAATATTAAATTAAAATTGAGTTTGCTACCTTCCTATAACAGCTAAGAACTCCTTTGCAGATTTGACACCACTTGAACATCTTACCCTGCATTTTATTATTATTATAATGAATCTGAACTGCTTATCCTTAACGAGGGTCGTGGGGGTGCTGGAGCCTGTCCCAGAGGTCACAGCGGTCACAGGGCAAAAGCCAGAAAAACAGCCTGGACAGGTCACCAGTTCATTGCAGGGCAAATCTCAAGCAACATACAATAGAAAATACAACACACACAGAACACAGCAAAACAACAGCAACAGAAAGAACGTAGCCAGAGTTTTTTTTAACAAAAGTGCAAAGTACAACTAAAAAAAAAAAAAATGCACTGCACTGCACCGACTGTTCTCTGATGTTGAGGACAATGAATTTAAGCCACTTTATTTTATGTAAATTTTATTTTGTGTCAGTTCAGGTTTGTCCTATTGGAAGCAGATTTTATCAATAGAAGTGTAATTTCATACATTTCTTACAATTAACTTTACAACTACCTTTAGTTTTAGACATTTAGTAATTATAAAAAATTCAACAGTGCAAATAAAACGGCAAATGAAATTTAAAAAAAAATTACTTTCAGTTATGAATTACAGTTGCAGTTTAAGAACGCTCATTCTGTCAGGATATTTGGCTTGAGATTTGATGACCACTTTACAAATATGAGGCATTCTGGATGGTAATCTTTAAAACTTCAGTCTTAACGTTAAAAAGCTTTCTCAGTCATTATGGAATGACCTACAGATCCATTCATCATTTTATGATGAAAACAGTGATTCAAAACTTTCGATCAGTGCATCGGATACAATGCCGTGTAAAACAGAGAAATAAGAACTAGGTCTACCTGGACACAAACAATATTTTATTTTGATACACCCACTCTCATGTTCTGTAACGCGCACACACACAATTCACTCACATGCAAACTCCACACACACAAGGCCAGCACCCAGATTCGAACCCCCAACCCTGGAGGTGAGAGGCAAATGCACTGCCCGCTGTGCCACCGTGGGGTCACTTTTGATACAAATGTAGTAAAATGGATAAAGTGCAAACAGTAGGGCATAACAGCCCAGCACTGCTGAAACATTTCGGTCTTCAGGAATACAGTAAATACCTCATCAAATATCTGTTTGACTTACTGATCAAATGAAAACATCAATATCACAGTCACCAGATCCATTTTCCTAAAGAAATGATCTGCCAGTGCCGATATGATTCCGATGCCATCATGAAAACCTACTAAAACATTCAGGGACCTGCAGTGCTTAAAATAAATTGGTGCCCAAACATTACTGTTCACACAGGGTCTCTACTGGAGAAGCAATCACTTTAAGTACATGCACAAATCACATCCAGTCATCTGTGCATATATTAGGTGTCCACAGAGACACTACTGTTAAGGGGCTTATTTTGGTGCAGCTCCTGCCCACCACCCCAGCCCTGCTGTAAATCACCGGCGGTCCGAGGAGACGCTTTTAAAAAGACCATCCTATTGAGACGTGGCCAAAGAGGCAAATAATCAATGAGCATCACGCAGCCAGCACTTTGGAGATCTCTCTATTCTCTTCGTCCCCCTCCTTCTTTTTCCTCTTCTCTCCATCCCCCTCTTTTTCTCAGGCCCTCCTTTTCCTCTCTTTTTCCTTTCTCTCCCTATTTCTCTCTCCTTCTCTTTCTTTCTCCCCCTCTCTTTTAGTCTCTCCCTCTATGTCTCTTCCTCTACCTATCTCACTTTCTTCTCATCCAGTTTTTTTCTGTTTCCCTCGTTCTCTCTCTCTCTCTGTCTTTCCTTCTCTATCTTTTACTCTCTCACTCGTTCTCTCTCTCTTTGCTTCACTCTATGCAATCTTTCCTACTCTATCTTTTACTCTCTCTTTCTTTCTCTCTATTTTGTTCTATCCATATCTTTTACTCTCTCTCTCTCCTCTCTTTTCTCTCTCTCTCTCTCTCTCGCTCCCTCTCTCTCCCTTTCTTTCTCTCTTTGCTTCACTCTATGCAATCCTTACTTCTGTTTTACTTTCTCTCTCTTTCTCTCTCTCTCTCTCTACTTCAATCTATGCAATGTTTCCTACTCTATCTTTTACTCTCTCTCTCTCTCTCCGTTTTGTTCTGTCCATATCTTTTACTCTCTCTCTCCTCCCTCTTTCTTTCTCTCTCTCGCTCTCTCTTGCTCTCTCTTCCTCTCTTTCTCTCTCTGCTTCACTCTATGCAATCTTTTCTTCTCTCTATCTTTTACCCCCCCCTCGTCTGTAAGTGGTATGTTGGCACTGAATGCTGGAGCACTTCTAGCAGGGCTCAATAAAGGAGCTGATGGAATGCTCCATCGTACGAGACTCCCCTCAATCAAATTAAAAAACATTACTGCCAAGTCAATCGGGTTACCACGGTGTTGAGCCGATGCTCGGATCCAGCTCACTCTTAACTAGGGGACAGGAGTAGTAAACATCTGACTCCGGCAGTCGCTGAGGAAGTCCGGTGCAGCCACGGCGCTAGCAACCATTAGCAAGCTAATAAAACAATTACAGTCAAATGGATAAGGTTGTAAATCAGTAGGGGATGGAAGGAAGACCTAAAGATCGAGCTGGGTCACACACACACGCATGCACACACCTCTGCAGGCTAGAGAGAGAGGGAGAGAGAGATAGAAAGAGGAGGAGACAGCAGGTGCGTGTACCAGTCGCTTCTCGCTCATGTCTGTGCTCTGTTGCATCTGAAGGTGCAGCAATAAAAGAGCTTTTTACACACAGCAGTAATGGACTCTGGACTGTTAGGGAAAAACCAGCCTTCACTCCACCCCCAAGCACCACCGGCACCACCTCACACACACACACACACTAGTCAGGGCGTAACAATCAGAATAAAGTGGGTGGGGGAGGACGCAGACGCACGTGCCTATGGTCAAATGAATCCTCTTTTTTCTGAGGTCCCCTTTCAATTCTAGGAGTTGCAATGTTTGTAGCTAATTTTGTTACACGCAGACATTGAAAAACTTGCGTATTTTAGCGAAATCACCTTCTGTAGTATATAAATGACGCACTGTAGAATAAAGACATTTATAGTAGAAAACATATTTTTTAAAAAACACATTCCAACTTGGAAATGTATATTACTACACCCCAACACAAGAGGGGTGCATGGGAACTTCGTTTTACATGCCATCTCAATTTTTGTGGTAAATAAACTCACACTGTGTTCGGTATGGTATAAAGAACCGCTAGTAATTTGGTGCTGGTTCCTGAGTTGCCAATACCAAAATATGGATGAGATCCTGGACGAATGGTCCTGCTATTTCTGCGTTAAAGCATTCTAATATAGCTGGAATTCTCAAATGGTTTGATGCTAGATTGGATCAGTGGGATCCAACACTTGTTGACCAGACATTTGTAGTGACTGACCCTCCCATATTATATACACAGGAAACTCAGGAAATAATTTAGCTTGTTATTTCTCCAAAATAACTGTTGAATCTTTTAACATCTTTTCATACGATGTCTTTATTTTTTTGCACCAAATTGTGGTATCAATAAGGGTATTGGTAAGAAAGCACCCCCTCTCCTGAAGATCTACCCTAAATCACACTTACCCTTCTCTCTGAATAAGCTTACATCTTCTTGCACTACTTCCTACTTAAAGATTTAGCACTTAGTACTCTCCTCTGGTTCTTCCACTGTCCTGAAGCCTGAGTGTTTCCTCAAATTGCGAGTCACATTGGATAAAAGCATCTGCCAAATGAACGTAATGTAATGTATTATTATCACTAAGCACTATCAGCACTAATACTGGCATCAGCAAAATCCTAACTATACCCATTCCTACACTGAGGGCATTCTGGATCTTGCATTCTTCAGATTTTCTCCCTTTCATGTTGCAGTCGGTCAACGTTTTGCATGATTAGTTTGTTTGTGGTGTAACAAAACCACAGTGTGGCTAACACTTCATCTAGTGCAGTGTAGTGTGAAATCAACAGTTAGATTGGCCACATACATGATGTATATTACACAGCATTACAAAGGACAGTAAACAGCACATCAGCAATAAAAATCCCCACCAACATATTCTGGTAATCAATATTTTTGTTAATCACAGTCCTCGCTGCTCACAGTCACTGTTTTTCTTTCGCATTTGGAGAAAAGTCAGTCTGCATCTGGTTTTGGCAGAAACCCGCTGTCACCAGGCGAATGAGTCTGCCATTAGACTAATCTTTTCTGAACGGGGAGCGGGCGGATGTGCGGATGAATCGGGAGAATGTGAGGATGAAAAACGGGAGCGGTGTAGGTGGCCTTGCATAAGGACGAGCGCTAATCAAAGGCAATATTATAAAAATAATAGGAGAGGCCGAGGACAGAGGACTCAGGTAAAGGTCAATCGTTCACTCGCTCACTGCTGGGGGGGAGGCAGGGGAGAAAGCTGCGTGGCTAATCAACACACAGCGAGGGGTGGGGACAACTAACGAGGAAATAACGCCAGAGAAAAAGAGAGAGACGGAGGGAGAGACAGAGAAGGAGGCAGAGAAAGAGAGAGAGCGAGATCAGCGTTTATGCTGGTAACATTTGTCTCATCCAAAATCACTCACCACCCCCCGTTGACAGTCGACAGAATGAAATCACATGGCCTCCCCCCTCCCGTTGTCAAAAAGAAATCGCATGCCACCCACCAGTCGACAAAACACAGTCGCAGGCCACAACGAAATTGTTCACCCACCGTCACACCAGACCCCTGCATCCACAGGAAATACAGCAGATACAGATGTAGGAGACACAGAGAGATAGAGAGAGGGAGGGAGAGACAGAGAGAGAGAGACTGTATAAGTGTATGTATGTGAGGGAAAAAGGAAACAAGGAGGAGAGCTGGAATGACAGAGAGTGGTAGAATGTGTGTGTGTGTGTGTGTGTGTGTGTGTGTGTGTGTGTGTGTGTGTGTGTGTTTGTGTGACGGAAAACAAGAGAGAGAGAGAGAGAGAGATAAGGAAAACAAGTTAGTGAGACAAAGTGTGGGTGAGGGGATCAAGAGGGAGGGAGGGAAATAAGGAGCAAAAAAGAAGATAATAAGGAGAGACTGACAAAGTGAGTGTGTGTGTGTGGGTGTGTGTGTGTGGGTGTGTGTGTGTGTGTGTGGGAGAGAGAGAGAGAGAGAGAGAGACAAAGGAGTGTGAGTGTTTGTGTGTGTGTTTGTATGTGTGTGTGTGTGTGTGTGTGTGTGTGATTGTATGTGTGTGTGTGTGAGTGTGTGTGTGTGTGTGTGTGTGTGTGTGAGCAGCAGGGTCACGACTGAGCTCCAGCTCTTCACACTTGGGCAAAGACCAAGGCCTTTTCACGGCAGGGTCCGGATGACATCACAACCCTTACATCGGTTGCTATGGCGAAACCTTTGTCGTCATAGCGGGTGGCTCTAGGAGACTTGCTCATGCTCATGCAGCAAGTGTAAGAACACTCTCTCTCTCCAGAGCTACCCAGCAAGACCAAGAGGGTGGTTCCACAGCCTGAAGTACAAACCACAGCAGAGAACCTTCCCCCAAACAAGCCCTACCTCTAGCATATCAATCCCAGTTAATTAAAGAAATATAGAGCGGAGTTATCCCAGCCTTTAATTACGTTGCCTGTATCGGCGTGTTGCCGACAACTTCTAATCAACAAGAACATTGCTGACTGGAGAGTGAAGAGCTTTGCTGTGTGGAAAAGGCTGGGGTTTGAAATTGGCAAGCACTGGGTGACCTTGACAGGCTTTAACTCAGCCTGCAGGCCCCAGTCATCCTCTGAGCTGCTGGAGCTGCTGTCTCACACACACACACACATGCACACACACACACACGCACACAGAAAACACACTCAGAATATTAACAACGCTCTCTTCCTCTCTCTCTCACTGCTGCTGCTCCCCCTTGCAGATGGAAGCTGTCAGTGTCCATGGAAAATCGCAGCATTACTGAAGTATCTCTGAAGTCCATGGCATGAGTATCAACAGGGGGTGGACGATATATTGTGAGAAGTTCTATAATTGTGACGATAATGATACATACATGATATAATTTTGTATAACAATATTCAAAACTTTGGAAAAAAATTGAACCTCAAATTAGAACATTAAAGTGGCCCCTCATAGTCATGCGTGAACACGCCACAGCACACTAAGTGAACAGTGTAAAATTCTTTCTCTGCATTTAACCCATTCACCAAGCGAAGCAGTGGGCAGCCAGCAATGCAGCACCCGCGGAGCAACGTGTGGGGACGGTACCTTGCTCAAGGGTACCTCAGTGGTGCCACTAGCAGTGCTCGGATTTGAACCCACAACCTTCCGTCTGCAGGGGCAACGTCCTAACCACCAGGCCACCAGCTGCTTTTAAACCAGTCAAGCCTTGTTTTTCGATATTTGCTACATTAAAATCTTTTGATTGTACAGAGCTGGAATTCTACACTACTCCGACTGATTTGAGTCACATAAATGGAACAGAACTTTTTCAGCCACACCAGACCTCTTACGAAATACTGAAACCCCAGCAGAAAGACCCAAGTGCCTAATTCTAATCACTGATGACTTCAGTGAAAGAAGATAAATTTTGATACATTTTCACATTTTTCCATTTTTGGACCTTCTGTGGACCTCCAAACTTTTAGTGTGAAGCAGAACTTGTAATAATTATGTCGCATTAAACAGAGACTCACTTTCAGATGTTTTCAGTGCAGCTCATTTTCACTTTCTTTCAGAGTTTGCAATGACACACCGGAATGCAATTTACACCCTTATCTCAGATTTAGTTGACCAGCTTAGACATGTCTGGTTGTTTATCATTACTAAATACATTACATTACCAAAACACATCACTAAAATGTCCCTCAACCTGCATCAGATCTTCTTGAAGGTCACACATGACTTGTATGTATGTGGTTTAGGACTCCGCGTTGGACTTCTTTATCATTCACAGTCAGTCATACTGTGTCCTAAACCACACTGACAAGTCTACTTCACCCTAATAAAGAGCTGGATGTGGTTTGAGCAAGTTCTGGTGATGTATTTTACAGAAACTATGCAAGCTATTTGGGTGACTGAAGAGTTCTAGTGTTCTTTCTTAGCTTTGCCTCACAGCTGCAGTTCTAAAGAAGCGAAACTAAATGTCTTTGTTTGAACATCAGGTTTAAGTGGGAAAATGCATATATTTCATTCTTCCTTTAACATCAGGGGTCTAACTGTGAGTTGAACTGCAAAAATGTGACAAGGTGCACAATAAAGTGGGGAATGCGAATTCTATTATTTTGGCCATCTCATGCAGCTGCATTATTTATCGATCAAGTAGTACTAATCACCAACCCAGTCCAGCTCATTCATGTCATATTCTACTCTCCTCTAACATTCTAGCTCTAGTCTCATTAGTAGATTATGCTCTAACTGGATACGGCCATCACTCTTCTTCATTCAAATTTAGTTCAACATATTATGAGAATATTAAATGTCAACCCAGTTTCATTAATCACATCTAATTAGGAGTCTACTGTTACACCCTTACTCAACGTTTGTTGATTGCTTACGAGAACGTGAATAGATTACACTTAACAAGTTGTCTTTGAGGTCATAAACCCCTGCAGATTCTCTAGATAGTTTAACTTCAACTGTTTAAACCACTTGTCACTCTGGAATAAATGTAAATGTAAATGTAAACAGAGAATTAAAAAATTCACCTTTATCTACATACACTTCCGTCCAGAAAAGAAACAATAAAAGGACATTTAGCAGAATTGCAGAATTGCAAATGCTTACCATCCCATCTTTTAGCTGTTCCTTAGTCCTATCTCTGTTCATCATCCAAAACTTTATCCCAAGCTCTCAGAGCTCTCTCTCCTCCTACAGTTATACAGTCTTCTCTCATGCTACAGCTATATGCTGAGGCCAAGATGTAAATTTACTACAGCCTAAAGAAGCACTAAACTCATGGTCTTACACAGCAGTGCTGTATCTGCTATGTGGCATCTGAGGTGAGGGATTGGAACTGCTATCTGTCTGTCTGTCTGTCTGTCTGTCTGTCTGTCTGTCTCTCTCTCTCTCTCTCTCTCTCTCTCTCTCTGTCTCTCCCTCTCTCGCTGTTTCTCCCTCTCTCTCTCTCTCTCTCTGTGTCTCTCCCTCTCTCGCTCTTTCTCCCTCTCTCTCTCTCTCTCCTTCTCCCTCTCTCTGTCAAGGAGTCGTTCTGTCTCTGCTTTACAGCCACTCTTTATTACTTCTCCCCGTAAGTCACAGGTGCTGCCAGTGCTGCCAAAGTCAGCCAAGACTAATAGAGCCAATTAACAGAGCAGACAGAGCACAGCTTACCTCCGAACATCTCTCCTCAACACAAACTCACACACACACACACACACACACACACACACACACACACACACACACACACACAAAACAAAACACAACACACGTAAACACCTCACAGATGCATAGACATAAATAATGAGACATGCTAGTAGAGCTGGAGTGATGGGAAATTCTGAAAACTTGATAAATCAGGAGAAAGAGAGAGACAGAGACAAAGAGAGAGACAGAGAGAGAGAGAGAGAGAGAAAGATCCTTTCACTCTTTCACTCAGTGCACACACACTGAGAAAGAGAAAGACCCATTCACGCTTTTCACAAAACCCGTTTTATCAGAAATGCGTCCATCTGCTTTTTTCTTTTGTAGTTTAATGGGGATTGTCAAACAGTTTTAGGGGCATTGCCCTCAACCTCTGACAGCAGAAATGCATTACTTACAACAACATGCCAGTTCAAATCAGGCAAAATATATATTTTTTTTGGTCATGATGCTAATTTCATGCATTTTTTTATACGTAACATAAATATTTTTGCATCTGAACTGGCAGATATATAGATCAGCATTGGCCCACAATTCTCAGAATGCATTATTAAAATGTACCTGTTAACACTGTATCTGTCAGTCATGTAAGAGCACAGGGTTGTTCCTACAGTTTTTTTGGAGCTTTGAGTTGAAGTTGTGAGCTCCACCACACACAGCACTGCAGCGGAGATTCACTGTAGCACTGTATTGCTACATACTGCAATACACCTTACAATACATTAACATGCCCTACTTCAGGGGTCTCAAACTCCGGTCCTGGAGGGCCGGTGTCCAGCACGTTTTGGTGATTTCCCAGCTCAGAAACAGCTGGTTCACCTCACTAGCTAATTGCCAGGTTTAGTAAATGTGTTTGAGTAGGAGAACCATCAAACTGTGCTGGACACCGGCCCTCCAGGACCGGAGTTTGAGACCCCTGCCCTACTTAATCAGCAATTTCATTAACATAAGCAATTTCCTCCAGGATCAGTAAAGTTTTCTGATTCTGATTCTGAACAAAACGTTTTGTCAATCACCCACCCCCTGATTTATTACAGTTTTGCAATCACGTTAAATAACTGCTAGAAAAAGTGTGATTGCACTGTTTCTATGGTAACTGTGGTTGTTGCTAGGTATTTGCTATGGTGCTGCTAGGCGGTTACTAATGGTTGCTATGGTGTTGCTAGGTGGTTTTTAATTCTGCAGCAGTTACACTATGGCGCCTCTAACTTTTTAACTTTATGTGAGCAAGCTTTCAGAGGCGGACGTCTGGTTCCATTCACCATCACTGTGAACAATTCTGACACAGTTTGCGATCGCTTTAAATAACTGCTAGTAAATATCAATACCCAAATATTTTGTGCTCAACCCTGTCCCCCCGACCTGGTCAGCCACCACCACCACCACAAACAGAATTTAATTCTGTAGAAAATACTGCACACACACTCACAAACTGGCAAGGGAATTAGGTTCACTCAGCCAAAGACCCTTTAGGCCAGAGACCGAGAGCCACAATCCGTGGGGTGGATGAGGGTTTCTGCCATCCTGTAGCCTTGCAGCCTGTTTCCTCTGAACTCAGTACCAGGTCCAGGAGAACAGGCTGCACCAGCTGAGCAGGTTACTCGCCAAGCTGCTGCCAGGGTGGTCCTCATCATGTTCAGAGGGGCCTTAGGCTTCAAAAGCTCAATCCTCAGCTTATCTATTTGTAGCTCAGCTATGACTGAGCTCATTGTGTCCCATGTGTCGCCTCAAAAATGGCAAACTAGTCAACTAAAACAATTAGACAAAATTAATAAAAACAACTAAAACACATTAAACTGTGATGGTGGTCAATAAAGTAACAATTCTAATTCTTCACATCCTTAGCATGTGGTTAACAGACTCAAAAACGCTATAAAAGTCATGCAAGTTACTCATAAAAGCTGTTTTAAACGAGAGGCTGTAGTTGCAGATTCTATCACAGCAACACATGAGGAGCAGCTGGGCTTCACTGCCACTATTAAAAGGAACAAAACTACATTTTCCTATGTTGTGTATGTTGCTTGTCATAACTACAATCTGAGAAATTGTGAAACGTAAAGTCTCTGTCATTCTATTGTATTCCCCTTTTATAAAAGCTATGTGATTCTCGGGGCTGTTGGGATTAGCTGCTCAGATTTGCTACTGTCCCGCCCCACCTGAACAAACAAGCCAATTCATTCATACTTTCACTGCAGCTCCAGTTCCAAATGTTTTCTTCAAATCTCTGCATTTAATCTAGACAGCTGCTATAACGTGCCAACATTCACCACTGTTAGCTTTATGCTAACGTAACAGCAAATCCCTATTAACAGACTAGCAGAAATTGGCATTATCTTAGCAGGGGTAAACAAAAGCATTCAAAGCAAATGGCATGGTTTTACCATTAAGACATGCTTAGCAAACACATGTTCTGACTATATGTGGTCTTTTATCAGTAATAAACTTTGAAAGTCAAACATGTCAAATATATACCCATAGACACACACACACACACACACACACAAGGAAAATGATATATTAACACCTCATACAAAAAACTCTGAGACACTCACACATAAACATACTCCCCCAGCTACTGAGAGAGGAGTGTGGGGCTGAACGGGGAGAAAGGCTAGAGGGAGGGACAAATAGAGAATAAAAAAAGAGATGGAGAAGAGAAATCACTTGTTTGCATGACCGTGCAGGGGAGGAGTGTACAAGTCTTCTCACTTCAGAGAGGTCGTAATAACAGGCCTTAGAGGCTGCTGCCCAGGATCAGGACAAATGAATACAGCGGGTAGGGACTCATTTTTCTCCAGCATTAGGCTCCAGGGGGCTTGTGTGTGTGTGTGTGTGTGTGTGTGTGTGTGTAAAGGCTGCAGACTCCGACAGTCTTACACACTCTCCACACGTCCCCGCTGACACAAGTTTATCCATAATTCAGCAGCTGCAGTTTTTGGACCTGTTGGATTATTTAAATATGGCACATTTCTCAGGCCACGCAGTCTGTGATCATAAAGTGTCACTTTGTCTCCACACGTTCTGAAGGGCCAGGCCGGGCACCGCCGTCTCACACACACTCATACACACACACACACACACCCGTACGGAGACTTGCCAAGACGGAACGTAATGGAGAACAAGCAGTGTACACGAACAGGGTCACGGTGGCAATGTTCAAACAATGATACGGACTATACAGACCTAATCCTCACTCGGTGTGTGTATATGTGTGTGTGCACTCCCTCGTCCAACAAGATATCAATCTTTTAAGAGTACACACCAGGGGCCTCCACTACAGAGCACTGGAACAAGCTGATGCTTCAAGAGTAAGCTTACGCACACGACCACTCAAAGCAGGAGTCTTACTGTACCCAGCTGAGCTTCATCTCTGCATTCAGACATCAATGACTACTAATAGAACAAGATACAACCACAGAGTGACAGTAATCAAGCACAAGAATGTCAAAACTGACTACAATAATAACAGTGACATTTCTGATCATCTATAACTACACAACTGGGGTGAAGCAAGAAAATGAAAAAAAGAAATACAAATGTAAAAAAGGGGGAGCATGAATGTTAACCAGGGAATGTTATTGGTTGGGGGGGATGAGTGGGATTAATAGAAGGATTAAAGGACTGTTTCAGAGAAGTGAAAAGAATCTAATATGTTCGATTCAGTTCAATCCTGAACAAAGCTCAAGTATGTTCGTGGAAAAAGTGATCTATTAACGTCAGACTAAAGTCAGAACTGTCCTTTTTTACCTTGTTAGGTCACGGCCATGGTCGCATCACTAAAAAGACCAAATTCTGGCCATAATAAAAATGCTGAATACTTTTACTTTGCATCACTCCAAAATGTCTACTGATTTTTGATTACATCATGTGCACTAGCAAGAAGGGCAAAATAATATGTACTAATTCAATCCTCCATTACAATTTCAGTAGAATTCATTTAACTAGTGAATATTACGCATCATTTTTTGCTCTCACCCCAATTCTTATTTAATAAGTTCTTACTATTAATAATTTTAAAAATTCTTAATTACGTAAGTTACACATTAGTTTCAGTTCTTACAGAATAAGTTATTGTATGTATTAGACAATTTATAATAGCTACTGAGTCATTCATAGTAACTACTATAAGAAGTAGGGATTAATTTAAGGTGTTAACTGCACAAGTGTGTGATTACAGCTAATGGAGAAGCTTCATAACAAACCTTTGTATAACAAAGGAATTCAACAGTCAGTGGGATCACACATCAACCCACTGAGACTGCACTAACTGCATCCTGCACTACGAAACTCACAGCTATTACACAAAGGCCAAACATCAACCGCATGTGACTGACACAATTCACGTCAGCAGAGCGTGCAGGCCTGGCTCCGCTGGGAGCGAAGGTGATGTTCTAATCTCCCTGGCTGAGAAGTCAACGCTGTGGAAAGATCAGAGGGCTCCAATGCCCAGCAGATCTTGTTAGGGCCCCTTCAAACAGACAGCACTGGCTGAGATGGAGAATATGAATGGGTGTGCTGAAAACCAGAGCTGTACAAGTATGTGGGCCTTGCTAGAGAAGAAAAGAAGCAGGGAAAAAAAAAATCAGGGCAACAGTCACCATAGCAACAGACAGAGTGCCTTGCCCCTGTGGGAGTTACTCATGAGCGGCTGGAGCGAGTACAGGTGGAGGCGCTTTAGGATCCGGCTCACTCGCGCCGCTGCCCGTCGACCAGTGCCGACTGTTTTGTGTTCTTTTTTTTTGTGTTCTATTCTTGCCTCATCTATGAAATCCCTTATCGTTCCAAGATCCCGCACAGTGTATAAAACAAGGAGATATTTTATTATGGTTATTGTGTATACAATTTTACAGAAAAGAAAATCATCCCCAAGTGGAGCCTTAAGCATTTATAGAGAATGTGTCACTTGGTAGATGTGATAGTGAAACTATACACTTATTATGTGATTAGTCAATTATTAAATGATGCAGCAAAACTAGAATTAACTTCAGAGGTCTAAGGCTTTTTCTGAAGAAATTTCCTGGACACAACTGTCTCTGGCAGCACAATGAGATTTGTTGTTGTGCATAAATCTCCATTTTTCCTCCCTAGGAATCAGGGCAGGGGAGAAGCAGCGTGTGTATGTGCGTGCGTGTGTGTGTGTGTGTGTGTGTGTGTGTGTGCGCGTGCGCATATGCATAAGCGTGTATTATGCATGTAGCACGCATATGCTTGTGAATCCTCAGCCATGTGTGACAGGGCCAGGACATCCTAGGAATAATATCCACTAGCTGTATCCGTTTAATCTGTGATAGACTAACACTGGTGTCCGACATAAAGCCTTGCATTAAGTTGAGCCTCTGGGTCAGGAGGGCTTAGGTTTCTGCATAAAAAAAAAAACAAAGCGACAGGAAAATGTCTCTCAGCCAGGACAGGGTCACTGGAAAAGGAAGCATCGTGCTTATGGAGCGGACATTTAATTATGTTAATGGAGGACGAAGATGTGTGCGTAATTATGTGTGTGTGTATGTGTGTGTAGTGGGTGGAGGAATGTGGTATTGTCTGCTGAACAAGAGATTCGATACCGAAGTGACGTTACACCATGTACAAACTTACTTGCTCTACACCCAGCACACCGTATCTCATTAAATACACACATGCACACATACACTCTGCTGATCTCTGCACTCCTTGTGTGATCCTCCCAAGCCTGATTAAGCCCACGTGGAATAGTCCTTCACACCAAACAGGAAACCGATGACATCATACCATCATGTGTGTTTGGCACACGGCCTTGCAGCATGGTTTGCTGAGTGCCTGCACTGTTTAAACTGAAATTCAGAGTCACTCAGAGCGGTTTGAGGTGAAACGGCTCATTGTAGAAAAGCTTACAGACTCTTTCATCCTTTCTTTACAGCGATTTCTTTACAGTGGTGGTGACTGGAACTAGGCGTCGTCATGTCTACACAAACTGACTCATCTATTTAGCTACGCATGTAGTTTCTTATATGTAATACTCAATCACTCTCTGTCACTCACTTTCTGTAACCGCTTTATCCTCACCAGGGTCGCAGGTACCTGGAGCCAATTCCGGGCCCAGTGGACGCGAGGCAGGGATATATGTAATACTGATGATGGTAAAAGAGTCCAACCTGTATTTTACCAGCTTTTCAAAACTATGTTCTATGCATTTACGTAAGCATTAGGCAACGTAATTTGTAACCGTTTTGTGCAATAACTTTTTGTCATGTAGCTTTAACAGACATCTGATTCATTTCACCACCACTGTGAACAATTCTGGCTCAGCTTCTCTAGACGGAGCGTTTCACTCTGAATGGCTTTGTTTGTTATTCATTTGATTATGCAGACAGTCAGGAAAAATTGGTGCAATTCCTCTTAGAAGAAAAAGACAGACAAGGAAAGACTTTTCTTCTACTCTGGCCTCAGCTGGATCCTGTTGATTGGAAGGGCCAAGAGAGGTCTTTGTTTTGTGCGTTTGTTTTAGGTACAGGGCTATCACTTTACTCTGTTTTGATGTGTGCTCTCCTCGTTTTGTTTCCTCGCCTTTCTTTGGTCATTTCACTTCCTTTATAAATCAACAATCGCATCCTGCTGTAGAGAATGTGACCTGAGAGAGATGGCCAAAGCAGCTGCTTCCAATACTCTCATCTGCACACAGGAAAGCAAAGCAGCCTTTTTCCACACTCTCGACACTGAGGCTAAAAAAGGAGAGCAGCAATCAGAAATCTCTGGCCTGGAAATTAAGTCTGGTTTAGGGTTGGGCCGTATGGACAAAAATCTTATGTGTTTTTCCCTATTATTTGATAACAATAGCTACCGGTAATTATTACATGCATCAACTAATGGTCAGTTTTAAGTCTTGGATCCTGAAGAATTTAAAGGAAATTATCAGTTATATCTCAATGATCAATTATATATCAAATATACACTGCAGAGGGTACGTGGATTACTTTCTGCCACAATCTCGTTTTGCCCTCTTTTTTTGTTACTTTCTGTAAAAATGCTACAAGAAACTGCTAGCTAGTCAACACTTGAACTTCATGTTCTCTTATGCCATTGCAAGTGAATGGCTAGACTTCTTCTCCTTTTTTGTTTAGCGAGTAAACAGTATACATTGCAACATGGTGTTTTTCAAGAACTGAAAACAACTGCATACTTATTTTACCAAAGAGAACTCAAAAACACAATCATTATTGAAAATAAGGCTGGATGGCATCTGGGAGTTTTCAGGGGGCTTTAACAAAGCAGCATCTAAGGTTTGGTCACCAGCAGCCCGAGAACCAGCCTCATACATGCCTCCAGACAATCCCCACTGGTACAGTGTCACATAAAGTACAGCCAAGAGAGACTGTTCATACACAAACGCCACACCCGGCTCCCTGCTTTGTCTCACTCCAGTTGGCTCCTTACATCAAGAAGCCCTCGCTCTTTTTCCTGTCACTGCGAAATCACTTTTACTGAAAAACATGACCAGTCATTCGTCCCCAAAGACAAAGACGGACATCATCTGCCAAAGCAGTGCCAGTCACTCCCTGCACTCAGACCCAAACATGCCGTTCCAATGCATTTTTAATGAATGAATCTTTTAGAGGAGGAGGAAGAAAGCGAAGAAGAGGAGGAGCCACAAGTCATGCCTGGCCTCGGCTGTCTCTATCTGTGGGTCAGCACTCTGAGAAATGGAAGGACCAACAGTTACCATGGCAATAGAAACACAGATTATGCTCACTCTAAAAAGGGAAAGTGCCTATCATGGCAAGACCTGCCAATTCGCAGATGGGTTTCTCTTAGCAAATGGTGCTTCTGATAATGCTGAACGTCATTTAATAAGAACGAAGACTCTTGGCCAAATCCAAAAATAAGGTATCAGGATACACTGTCATGAAAATCACAAAGAAAAACAAGTGCCAGATTTTTTTAACTATTGCATAAATCATATTAATGTATTTTGCTTTTGATTTATGCGTTTGAATGAAACACAAGGTAATAAAAAATGCTTGAATTATTGAGGAGCTCGTTCTTCTGAGAACAGGGGTGTACTGAGGCTTATCAGAAAGTATTAAAATGTCAGACGTTTGTTTTAATCCAATTTAATCTGGAAAAAAAAGTACATTTTTTGGTTAGGATTTGCAGCATTTTAATTTTAGTTTCGTCCAAAAGTGCTATTTTTGGCCATTTTCAGACATAATTTTGGTGCGTTCTTAAAGCAGATGGCTAGTAAGACAGATAACTTGCTCAGATGGCAGTATCTCTGGCTGCCTGACGGAGGGGCCCGGGCGTAGCAGGCCCTGCAGCACGGGCTGGGTGTGCATGACTGAAAATGGCCAGCTGTCTCGGGAGAACCGAGCCCCTTTCGGCGTCTCTATAAACACTCTCTTGGCAAAGTGGTGGCCTCTCGTCAAGGAACGCAAATAATGTTAACACACTCTCTTTTCTCCCCCCTCTCCATCTCTCTTCCTCAGCACAGCGGAGACACGAATCCCTTTTCTGTTTTCTTTTCGGAGTCCTCGGAGGCTCCTGTCAGTTATTGATAGAGTCTGTAAACAGGGAACTTGGCGCCGCCAAACTTGCCGTACGGCCCTTTTTGCACAAAAAGCCTCCGGGGTGACCGGACGTTCAAACACGGATTTCATCCCAGCTGAGGCCACATTACTGGCTATCAAAAGTCCATGGGCCTCAACGTCCTCCTAACATCCCAACTAAAAAGATGACTTAGCCACACCAATTACACACAAGTGTCAATTAGGCAGGATTGTTCATTATTTCCTGTTTAATTTCAAGAGCTTTTTAGCTCTCAATATTTTGCTCCTGAATTCTAATACAGAATGATCAGCATTAGCTCTGAGTCACGATCTCTGGCAGACGCACCGTTTTTCATAAAATGATTATCCTGCTTTAAATGACAATTCCCATTCTAAACATCAGTACCAAAAGCACTATTAGGAGATGATTAGGAACGAGCATTTACATTATTTGCATCCTGTATGAATTAAGTACTCAAATTTAGGTCAAAGCCATGGAGGGGGAACAAAACCTTTGTCTGACTATGCAGCCTCTCTTTACTGCATTCATGCACATAATACAGTGCTGCCCCCCCCCACACGCAGGTTTTATATCGCTCTTTGTTCATCACAACGCAGGCCTAATTCAGCAGACCGTCTGAAGCAGAGTTAACCACAGAATTCCACCGCCTTAGTTAAACAACTGTAGGAGCCGCATACTTGAGCTAAAACAGATCCGGTCCAGTGTACGGCACATCAGAAAGGCAATCAGAATTACTCATCTCTTTTCAATTAGTCTTTTTCCTCAGTGTGCTTTTTAATTCAGTAACAATTATGCATTTATTTTAACCCTCTTTTCTGCTTGTCTCTAAAGAATTTGTCACATGACTACAAAATCTTTCAGTTATGTGTCTTAACAACAGGTGTTTCCTAGCAAACACTGCAAGCCCTGTGATTACTGCAGTACTACAATCTCAGCTGTGTGTATTTTCCACGTTAATGAGACATGAAACCCTGGCACGAAGGCAAATCACCTTGTTTAGAACACCCCGCATAAACTGGGAGGAATAAAGGCAGGCTGCCGTCCTCATCTGAATTTCCTCTTGTGCGACCCACAGGGAGAAACCATCTTCCACTCGCGCAAAGAAAGTCCAATGCACGGGAGGCGGTTGCCTAGCAACCAGGCTCCTGGAGACAGGCAGCAGCAGCAGCAGCAGCCATTTTTCATTTTCAGTTTCAGATTTGAAACCTAATACCACTGGCTGAGAGAAGGACAGAAAGAGAGAGAGAGAGAGAGAGAGAGAGAAAGAGAGAGAGAAGCATGTGTGTGTGTGTGTGTGTGTGTGAACGCACATAAATCAAAAGTAACCGCATGAATGTTATTTGCACAATTAATTAGCTTAATTCTGTCCTTTTTTCCAAATTCCATTCATAAGCATCGCAACTGAGAGCTAATGAATTGACCATGTGTGGGTCTGAGTTATGTTCGGCTGAACAAGCGCTGGACCAAAGTCACTTATAGGAATTTATTAGAATACACTTTTAAATATTCAGTAATTAATGTATTATTAGGAGCCCAATTTTTAAAAGGTTTAAATAGTCTAAGGCTTAAAACTTGACCAGAGGCATTTTTAAATGACTAGTCCTCAGCGATATTTAACCATGCAAAGATAATCATGCAGGGCTGATAAAAAAAAAGGTCTGAATTACTGGATCAACAATACTAAATACCAAAATGTAAAATACTCAAACTGTAAACACAAACATGCTTAGTAAATGTGGGCAATTCTGCAAAAACGAATTGAAGACTATGTATCATTTTCTGAGGTTTGCGAAGTTGGAACGAACAAAATGCATCAGCAAAAACAGCAATGCAACCTTAAAGAAAGACTATCAAAATGACTTAACAGCTCAACATCCAATAGGTTTCTGTACAGAGTCTATACACTAGCTGCTCTTCTTTAATGTGTACAATTACATAAGGAATCCGGTACCATACTGAACTGCCACAAGCAGGAAATGAGAATGAATCTGATCTGAACAAATTCCGCCTGAAATAGCACACACTCACATCGTGAGATGTCACGTTGTTAGCTGTATATTTCTTCTTATGAGGGTGGCGCTTGAGTACTTTAAGCATGGTAGTCTATTTTCAGACACTTATCTGAAAAGTAAAGTGCTTCAATTAAAGCCTGTTTTTAAAAATATTATATATATTTTAATATCAGTACGGGAAAAGAAAGAGTGCCATTGTGCCATTTCTATGAACAAATGGTTTACATCTTTTTTATGAAATATGTAAGTCATCAGAGAAGTACTCACATTACATACGCTGAAAAACAAACCATGACATAATTTGTAATGATAATACATCAACATATTGACCATTATTATTCCAAGTCATAACAGCTGATTTCCACACATTCAGTCATTGTGTACTATATGATCAATGCATTAGTTACCATTATGTAATGTCTTAATAATTACCATTGATGAGTCTCTTCCTCCCAACCTTCTTTACCTGTATTTACCTCTAAATCCTGCTAGTTCCAGTGCCCTTTATAACCACTTCACAGGGTGATTGGAGAGATTAGCCTGGTTCTTTTACAGGCCCTATAAGGAGGTCATTAGTGCTTGTCGGGTTTCTGAACTATGTCACATTGTGGAAAGCCAGCAAAAAAGACAGTGAGCTCCAAGTTGAGACACACAATGTTGTTTCCAAGACAAGCCATAAACTCATGTCAACATGGACACAGGAGGCTTAATCAAGAGTAGGATTACATGGTCCATTTCATGATGACTGGCCTTCTCTACCTAATTCATCTTAACTCCAGCCTCCAAGTCACATGCAGAGGACAAAGGCAGTATTGATGTCAATGCCAATACTCATCACATGCACAAAGGAAAATACCACTCAATTAGAATAAGTGTGCGATCAACATCTGAGTAAAAACAGGCTCGGAAGTGCAAACTGGAACTGTATGTGAATGACAGTAAAGTTCTTGAGATGGTCTGTAAGGAATTAGAGCTTGTTTTCACATGGGAAGCTAATATTGAAAACACTGTAGATGACAGCCCTCCCTCAACAAACCCCGAGAGCCGGGCTGACACAGCCAATAAGGGCAGGAATGTTCCCCTGTGGTGAACAAAACCTCAGACACTGGCATCCATTGTGATCAACTACGTCAGATCCACTGAAGAAGGATGAATCCTCGGGCCATTTAAACAGCGCTCAACCCAAAGTGCTCCGACATCTGAAGCACTTCACTGTCCTGTGATCAGACTAAGATAGCCATCCCAATCAGAAACAGCCTCAACAAGCTAAACAGGTTCATGGGGTAATGACACTCTCATGGTCAAAATAAGTGTTATTAATAATCAGGTAATCTGCAATTTATGGTCACAAGTGATTGAATATTGATAGTTTTACAAAAGCCAAAGATCAATAATGGACAAAAATGGCCTTGAAGATTTAAGAATAATAATTAAAAAAAAACACCAATCAGCCATACCATTAAAACTCTATCAGTGTGTGGAAGACTGTGTGCATTATTTTTGCTATGATGTGCAACAGTCTACTATGTGCAATACTGTGCAAT
>JBBPCZ010000001.1:8594677-8607755 GCA_037974445.1 Brycinus macrolepidotus
ACACACACACACACACACACACACACACACACATATATATATATATATATATTATATATATATATATATATAAATTTAAAACTACCACATACCGATCATCTATCACATTCACTTTCCCCAATTATGTTTTGAAGGTTAATTCTTTATTGTGTTTGTGCAATTTGATAAAAACTCAACAGCAGCATTAAACTGCTACACCTTTGTTTTGCTATCTGAATCTGTGAGTAATGGGAGGGTATGTGTTTGCGTGACTTTGATGAGTGCAGTTACGTAGTTTGTGAGGCCATCATATTGGTCACAAAAAATCTTTCAAAGATCAGTGAATATATGTTAGCCAGTCTTTTCATAAAAGGTTTGTCTTTAAGTCATGCAGTGTACCCAAAGCTTCATGCAACATAACATGACAAATAACATAAAAATACAAAATTTAGGCTCGATTCCTTTATAACAACTAAGTCACGAAAATGCTTCTGCCACAGAAGTCATTGTCTAGATTTTAAACCACAAAGGGCTACGTTTCATTCCACAGCCAAGGTTTTAGAAACACACCAAGCCTTGATTTCATGGCCAGTTCCACAAGCAGGAATAGCCTAAAACAAATAAATTTTTACAACACCAGACTCTGTAATTTGTACTGGGTAAGTGTAAAGCCATTACCGAGAGAGGCAAAACTCCAGCGTAGCCTTCAGCTGTTCTCGAAGGTCTTCAAGCTGCCTGGAGGAGTCCGAGCAATCACTTTCTGCTCAAGTGGAAAACAAGGGTTTTAATAGATTTCACATTTTGAATTTCAAACAGAATACAGACTAAAGTAAATCTAACAATTGCTGTACCTTTCATGTTGGTATCTTCTTGTAATCCAGGGGTCAACTGATTAACCATGCTTTCCATGTCCACTGGTTCTGGTGCCACAGCTGACGGCAGTTCTACTGAGACGGATACCTGTTCTTCATTCCATTTCCCTTTGTCATTGCTGGTGACATAACCTAGAACAAAAAATAACTACTTAGATTTTCAGCCACACCATATATTTTCCTCAGATAAAAACGAGTGACTAATGGAGCTGTAACTGATTAAGTCTTAAGAAACAGAAGTAATAAATGGCAAGTGCTACACAGAAATCTGCATCCGTTTAGCTATTAATGCATTCACTAAGGCAAGTTAATGTTGTGATTAAGGGGAAACGTGGCTACACCAAACAGCTTGTGCCAATTAAGATTAATCAAATTCACTAATCATGCTTTATAGCAACATATTCAGGACACTCAATGTTCTGCATGTACAATGATTCTGAAGGTTTACCTCCTGAGACAGCATTTGTTGGGTCACTGGCATCTTCTACCCATGGCTGGAGACTGTGTGCGTATGCCGATCCTGAAGCTTCCGGATTAGGTATATAACTGGCCCATGCCTTTGCATTTGGATTAAGATCGGAAACCTTGGCAGACTCCTATGGCATAATAGAGATTGATATAACATATTTCTGGGGGCTAAAGCAACAAGAAAACACTCATTTTCGAAGAATGAATGCAGTGAATGGACGTTTAGACTATAGGTTATAGACTCATACATACACCATCAAAGTACACTTACAAGCTCACTGTAAGGATTTTGCCAGTCCCACACAAAGGAGCCATTTGAATTTAACAGGTTGTAAGGGTAGGTGGTTGGGAAGGCTTGGGCACCCTCCAGGATGACATTCAAATCAGTTTCACTGTCCTGTGCAGAGATTTCCTTCATTTCATCCTCAGAATGACAAGGGAGCCATACTGACTCCAAGGCATACCCTTGTATTTGTTTATCAAGGAACAGTGCTTCAGGCTCTCCAGACCATGCAGAGAGATAAAGCTTAGAATTCCCATCCTCGTTTACCTCTGACTTGCCAAGAAGGTCAGAAACCATGTTTAACACACTTTGGTCTCCGTCTGATTCATTAGTGCAAGTCTTATTTAAGATTTCAATCTGTTCAGGGACGGTGGCTTTCCCCACACTGCGAAAATGAATCTCATACGAAGGAGTGCTGGCATGAATATCAACCTGGTCAGGTTCAACAGGTAGAGGAATAGCTTTGTTTAGGCATGTGGTTTCATCTTCACCATTTGCAACTGCACTGAACATGGACAGACACATTTCAGAATCTCGGAGGCCACAACTGGAGGGGCAGCATGATTCAAGTTGGTATCCCTGAAGCCTGCTTAATGCAAATGCACTGGTGCAGTCATGCACTTGTAAGGCATATGATGGTTCTTCAATTTCAAATAGTGGTCTTATGTTGTTCACAAGAGGAATGCTGTAGTCAACCACTGTCCCTTCCTCTCCAGTGCCAATCATGTACATGCCTTTTGGACCTACAGGCTTTGATTCTGGTTCTTGATTGGACCCATCTGAAGTGTTTTGCATAACTTTGGCAGGCTGCCCCAGGAGAAGGCTGGAGGGAATGCAAGCACTCCCACTCACCATACTGTTTTTAGACAATGTGGCACTGTCAGAAGTCTCAGACGACTCAATCCAAAAAGGCAAGGTTGTAGGCAGGCTACACTGGATGTTTAAGTTTGCAAGTTCCTTTCTATCTCCTGAACACACAGGGATTTCTTGGCCATTAACAATACTGTCATCAGCAAGATTAAAATAATGGTGGGACCCTTGTAAGTCTATGGTTCGCTGCAGTTCCACTTCATTACTTGTTTTGACACCGATACTGCTTAAAGAAATTCGAACCAGTCCTTTCTGCTCGTCTTCACTAAAACACTCTGAGATGACTGGGATGTTCTCATTCTCTTTTAAGTCACATTTCTCTTCTCCCTTGGTGTCAATGAATTCCTGGGTTGAAATGGGTAATATGGTCTCCATTTGTTGCTCATCACAAACTGCAAGATGCCTTGGGTTCCCATTATTACAATCATTGTTAACAGTAGGAGTATAAGGGTTATTTGAAAAAACTGCAGTAACAAGAGCACAGCCTGGCAGTGCTTGCTCTGCCTGCACACAATTCATTGAGGTATATGGGATGTCAACAAAATCCCTCAATGAACTTAGAGAAGGATCACCACCTTGAAGTACACTTTGGGAGTTTATTTTTGAGACAGAAGGTGGCAGAAATGGTATATGAATGACTGCGTTTTCCATCATTTCTACATGCTCACTCCCATTTACAGAATCAGATTCTGACACTTTTGAAAGGTTAGCGGAAGAAATGTTACAGACGATGTCTTCTGCGCCATGGTTGATCTCTCTTTTCTCTTCTGTACAGGGAACAACATTTTCAGGGCAAGCTACTGCTGCTTTTTGAAAAGAACTGTCAGTCAGAAGTAAATCAGCATTTCCCCCACAGACTAACTGCAAGTTCTGGAATGTGTGAAACTCACCAGATGTATGTCCCACATCTATGGCTGTTAGCTTTTCCTCAAAATCAGAACTTGAAGAGCCACATGATTTCAACAGGTTGCCTGCTTGAACAGCTGAGCAAGTTTCAGAGTCCAGATTTAGTTTGTTCAATTTTTGAAAGTCAACTCCTGACGAACACTTTTGAAATGCCATGTCATTTTCATTTTCTAATAGAGAAGAGATGAAAGATGAAGGGGTATCCTGAAAGGACTCCAGTGTATCAGATGAATTGAAGCTTACCAAGTCGTGCACCATTACTTTGTGCAATTTCTCACAAGGAGTAGTACTGGATAAATGTTGACCAGATTTCAGCACTGTTACCTTTAAAGATGAATGGCTCTCTCCTACGTTAGGTGAGGAAGTGAGATCTCGATCTGTTTGCACAGAATAAATCCTAGAATCATGACATGCATTGTCCACGACATTCAGGTCAATCTCCGCCCGCAATTCAACGTTTACATCTACTGGTTCACTAGTCTCAACACATTTTAAATAATTTTCGTCAGACTCTAGTTTGTTTGCAGACTCAACCTCTGAGGCAACACTTTGTAATTCCTGGTTGCGTGCTTCCAAAGGGCGTACTTCACAAACCACGCCTGAAACTTTCAATTTGGATGCATGTGATAGTTCTGCATCTGTATTAACAGACTTCTTACTCACACAAGCTAAGTCAATATGGTTTACCAAGAGCTCACTGTGCTGTCCCTCCGGCCCTTCAGTATTTCCACTTGAGTCTGGGGAATATGACTGTCCATTCTTTTCCAGCAAATCAGGAATAGTTTCATCTGTAGTCTCATCTGAAGCACTGGCAGAGGAAATTTCACTTGACTGATGCCCATTCTTTTCACATATGCTACCAACTGACTGTTTCATTCCGTCTTTGAGGGGAACAGAAGGATCCTTTTCAGATATTGCATTCTCATTCTCGGACACCACATCGTGAAATGTCCCAAGGAGATCAGGAAGAGCACTACCCTTGTTCACAGATGAATTTCTTACAAGGAGACTCGCAGAACACTTTTCAACATCATCTTTTTGTACCTTGGTCATATGCAGGATTTCAAAAGCTTTGGTCCCATTTGTAGGTTCTGAGGTAGATATTTTGCATGCATTATGCAAAAGTGAAAAGTTATTAAACAGCACCGCTTCAGCATCATCCAGCGCATTCATCTGATTGAATGCTGCAGGCTGTGTTGTGGATGGAAGTTCACACTCACCATCCAGATCATCTGTATCGATTGAGCAAATGCTGTAGAAGCTCTGGGTTCTTGTTTTAAAGCGGTGTTCTGAGGTCAACAACTCAGAATTTTCATCTGAATTATAAAGCTTTTCTTTATCATGCAGACACGTGGCTGCTCCCAGTGTTCTAAATTCCAATTTCTTCTTAATGGCGCTTTGCACCTGTGCGTGCTCCTCCGAGCCCAGGCTGCTTGAAGTGCATGCTGCTCTGATGCAATGACTGTTTGGTACAACTGTGACTGCAGTACCCACATCCTCAAAATGGCTTTTCCAGCTTTTTCCTGTAAAATCTGAACAATGAGACGGTGTAGCTTCACGAAACCAGTTTGCTCGTTTCACTGCATTTTCAACTATTTTCTTTTTTACAGAGTTCAACATAGCCTTGTCCGTAATCTGAGGAGGGGCAAGAACAGCTTCCTCATCATCTGCACGCGGCTCTTTTGAAGCTTCCTTAGAGACTCCATTCTGTTCCAAAACTTGACAAAGAGTAGGGTCACCATATGGTTCGTTCCAAAGTACTGTCCCATCCTGAACACTGTTGCTTCTCTTATCAATGAGACCGAGATTCACTGGGGTGGACGGATTACTTGTATCCAGTGCCATGTTTGTCTCCCCATATTCAGAAAGTTTCTCTTCGGCCAGTTCAGTCACTGAGCAAGCGCATTGTTTGACATCTTTAACCGAGCAGCTTTCAGCAACTGGCGTTTGAAGAAGGCTTGTTCTTTCACTGACTAAATTAGGATTCAGCTCTTTACTAAAGCAACAACCCATGTTAAGCTACAACATAAAGTTCTTTCAGTAAACTGCCAAACAAACCTCGTGAAGTTAGTCTCAGAGATTGACCGAGAGAGAGAGAGAAAGAGAGAGGGGGCAAGAGAGAAAGGGAGCGATATGACTGCCTGTACCCCTCCCTATACTCAAAATAGCACATTTAAATTTGGCTCACATGGTACAAGTGGCTCACATGGCCCTGTCACTCAAACACAAACTCCAACATCCTATGATAGGTGGTTACGATGTATGAATGGGATCAGCTCAATAGACATACACTAATAAATCAGATATAGAAATACTTGGGTACAGAAACATGACAATCAGCACGGAAATAATGACTAACTTGCACGTAGGCCACTTTAGCTCCGAAAAAACTCCATAGTATATATGTTTTCTATATAAATGTTTCTGTAAAGCTGAGTCTGAGTGACAGAGAGCAAAATCCACAACAAACTATACAAATACTTTACCATACTTTACCAATAAGGGAATCTCTTTTTTCCTCACTTCCTGTGGCTGCTGCACCTGTGGCTCAGCTATATCTTTCCCTTCCTGGTCTGAAGTCATGAGCCGTCAAGGTTTGGGCTCTTTCAACAGAGCTCCTAAGATCACCAGGGAGGCTACAGCACAAACAAAAACAAAAACAACCACCCATTAAATCAATGTGAAAAGACAGCATGAATAATACCAGATTACTAGGTTCAAACACCAACACTTGAGTCCTGTGAGCAACAGTTTGTTGCTACACAGGGAAACACTATCAAGAGTAGCAATATGAGTAATATGACGCTATTTTATCATTTTAATGATGCACAATGTTTTGAGCATATCGTGGATATAGTCAATCCTTGAAGACTGACCTACTGCAGGTTTCATTACAAACAGTGCATAATTAGCACAGGTATGCAATGTTTGAATTAAAAAATCCATGTAATCAGAATTTGATAGTTTTCAAACTAGCACAGTTCGTGTTGCAGAATATTATAATGCATATTATGTAAAATGTCTATCAAAACTGCAATTTATCCCCAACCCCATTACTGCTCCCCCCTACAAGCTGGTCAGCTGGATTTGTCAGGCTTACAACACCTGACATCAACATTCAAATGAAGGAACAATGCACTATTTAGTCAAAGTCAGACAGCTAACTAACCAACCTGGGACTTCAAGCTGACTTCAAAGTTTAAAACATTGACACATGGTTGTTAAAAAACTCACGTTCAACACTTTTATTCAGCCTATTTATTCCTTTTGCTAAGGTACACTCACTTATCAATCCATAGTGCAGATGTATGTGAACACTTTTTCCATATTGCCCACCCCTAACTAGAAGCATCATTTTTCAATCTTAAAGTTAGTTTAACAGACTGATTTTTAGAGATGAAAAACCAGATACAAATTTTAATGCGCTGACACTTTTACTCTGGTGCACGTTTTTATCAAATATTCACATAAGGAACACAAAGAGAATTCAAAATGAATTCACTGAGTAGCATTTCTCTTTTAGTCAGTGAGATTCAAAACTGAGGACACTGGATAAAAGCCCAATGTTTTAAAAATGTGAACTCACAATTGAAACTCTACAACAGGCACTGTGTGATGGAATTTTTCTTCAGATCAGAGTTTTGCCCATGATGCAGAGCTACTATGCTATGAGCTCTGATGTGAAACTGTCTTGGGCTTCGTCACCCGTTCTGGTGCAAATGCAAACTGTCCTATTTATATACTGAATGTTACAGTATGACACTCAAAGTAAAATATTAATCATTATACATGAATAATTTTGTCCCAATTTATCCATTTTAAATTCAACAACTGCTTATCAAATCAGCCCTAGTCAGAAGTCGGATTTTTTTTTTCCCCCACGAGACCCATGAAGTGGCTCAGGTAGGGCCGTCATTACTGATTATAGTGGTAATAAAGTAAAGTTTTTATTTTTAAGGTGAATGGCTCACCTTTCTTATGAAATTACAAAACTGTCAAATCAGCACTGAGCACTGAAACCACAATAGGCATTGTAATTATGACTGATTTTTTGTTTTTGAATAATAGAAATAAAAGAAGGTAAAATACAAACGGACTACCATCAACTGTGTTCAACATCATAAAGTCCTAACTAATAATGTAATAAGAATAACCATACAGCTAACACTAGAGATTCCACATCCAGTTTTTGCAAGTCTTCCTTTTTCCTTATAAGACCAAAGCAAAAGATATTCAGAGAGAACAAACGTTCGCACAAAGGAAAATAGCAAGTGTGTCTGGCTGTTTCTTGCTCACTCTCCTGTTTGGCCAACATAGCAGAGGGACTAAGAAAAAAGTGGAACACACAACACGCCACCTAACCACTTTAGCTGATTCATACAAGTTATGACATCCCTATAAATAATGCAAACTCTCAAACACTGAAATAATTTGTTAAGTCACTGATACCGAATGTGATTGTGATACTGATTGTGGTGGAACATGATCATGACCATGTGTTTAAAAAAAAAAAAAAAAAAACAGTATATAATGCGGAAAACACATGGCTGAATGAAGATTTTACTATTTCCGTCGCTGATATTGAGGTGAACAGAACTCCTATCAGACTCGCCTCAGCACACTAATACTATGTTAAAAGTAACTGAGTACTAGTGCTCCCCTTGTGCAGACTGTTCCAACTGCAAAGACCATGTTTAAATTGCAAACCAGTCACTAAACTGATGAATCAAGCACATATTTCAATTAATGAATTTGAATCAAGTAATTGATTATAAATCAAGTAAATGTGACAGCCCCACACTTAATAAATGTTTCTTTGCCCATATTTGCCCTAACCCAATGGCTGAAAACACACTTATTTATAGCTTCTGGGGCATAACTATTAAAGTAAGTAAAGTGGTCCCTTATAGTCACGCGTGAACACACCACGGACAGGACACAGTGTGAAAAATGTGAAATTCTTTCTCTGCATTTAGCCCAATCACCAAGTGAAGCAGGTGGCAGCCAGCGACAGTGCAGCTCCCGGGGAGCAGCGTGTGAGGACGGTACCTTGCTCAAGGGTACCTCAGTGGTACCACTAGCAGTCCTGGGATTCAAACCCATGACCTTCTGATCACAGGGGCAACTCCCTTACCACTAAGCCACCAGCTGCCCCAAATAATTGTTACTGGCTTAAATAATTATGTAAAATCATGCCAACATGAGTAATAAGTATTTGCTAGAGTAGTTTAACAAAAGCAACAAAGCCAGTTCCAAAACATTTTCAATCAGACCCCCAGGATCTATGAATACTGCAGACCACTGTACTCTTTATAATGCCAAACACCTAAGTACTGTGACAGTTTAGTGTAAAAACTTACAATTTCAAATGTGCATTCATACATAACTCAGCTAGACCATCACAACAGCTTCAGACTTAGTGTCTGACGTCAGCATATAGCTAATCTAACTCTATTGGCAGACCAAAGCAGGAACTTCACATCCATTACCACACATTAACAGCAAACATCCCAAACTGGCTTTCTTTCAAAATGATAGGCAGTTCGCCAGACTGCAGACAAAAAGGTTTGGTTTACCATGCAATGCATCATATTAGGCTTCAGCTTTGTCATCAGAGAGACAGCTAAACAGGAAAACAAAAGGGACAAAGGGTGACTCATAACTACACTTCGGCTTAGCAGTCTTCACACGCTTGTGCACACTTTACCCTAGATTCAGAAGAGAATCACACAACATATACATACTAATAAAGTCTCAACCATAGATCGACCATTGACTACCAGCTTGTTGAGTTGGGATGTTTTGTTGAGTAGAGCAATGTTTTGTATAATGTTTGTGTACTATGTTGGGGCAGCTGGTGGCCTGGTGGTTAGGGAGTTCCCCTTGCGATCAGAAGGTCGTGAGTTCAAATCCCAGGATAGCTAGTGGCACCACTGAAGTACCCTTGAGCAAGGTATCGTCCCCACACACTGCTTCCCTGGCGCCGTGTCGCTGGCTGCCCACTGCTTCACTTGGTGAATGGGTTAAATGCAGAGAAAGAATTTCACACTGTTCACACTGTGTGCTGTGGTGTGCTCATGTAAGATAAATGGACACTTTACACTTTGTTTTTCAATTCTATTGCGCTTATATGCTTTTCTGAATAAGTTGTTTATACTGTCCACACTTGAAAAATGCAGATTGACTGGATTTAGCTCAGCACAAGTATGTGATATGTTTGAATAAGCATGTTTTGTCTGCATCAAAATACTGGTGACATGCTTCATATACTGCATAATGTACTGCATTAGTATTGCGAAAACACAGGCTAGCCAGCTGAAATTGTCTCATCATGTCTGACTTCAGCGCTCAATTGGTGGAACACTAGATTATTTAAGCAAAAGTATACAAAAAAAGACACCTTTAAAAAAAACATGTTGACATATGGGTATTAAAGGGTCCATGACCTTCCCGTGCATTTTATTGATTCATTTATGTATTCAGCTGAATCAATAGTTCAACACAGATGTGTGTAAACACTAATAGTTTCAAAAGCAACCTTTCATTGGTCAGTGTGGTATACAGAAAACTAAGCTACAAATATAGTTTATTTTGAAATCATACTGTTTTAAAAAAAACATTGTGATAACATATATCCATCCACCCACTCAGCCTACAGCTCCACCCATTCACAAAGTGGCTCAACTCTGACTGCCCCTTTGAGTGAGGCAAAACACAGGGCAGCCAACCAACACAAACGTAATTTACATACTGTAGTCTTAAAGACAGTCACAAAAACATCCTGTTTAAATCCAAAGATGAGGCGGTTTTGGGAAACTGGGAATGTAACTAAAAACTGACGGCACCTAAAACCACACAAATAAGCGTCTCAAAAAAAAAAAAAAAAAAAAAAAGTACAGCATATAAAATATTCAAGTTATTCTGACGATTGGTTACGTTTTCCTGCAATGCTAAGATCCTGGCATCTCATTGTTTTCAGAAACAAGACACTAAATATGAGCCAAAAAAGTGCAAACCTTCCAAATCAGCAACAACTGACACCGGATATTTTCACTATTCCTTCTTTTAATCTAGTATATTTTGTGTGGAGAAGGAAAACAGTAATTTCTTACTCTATTTTTGGGTGTGCACGGGATCAAAGAATCAAGTTTGGGGCAAAAAAAAGAAACAGATTTATGGTTTTAGAAGCATTTCTGTAACTTAAGACGTTGCGTTTGTTATTAACTGGTAGAATCAACACAAAACCTTCCTCCATAAATCAGAATCAGATTCTTTACTGTCGTCATACAAGTACAATGAGACTGGATGCAGTCCCCTTCAGTGCAAAGTAAAAAAAAATTAGACTAGTAGGTAAATTTCTACATACAAGATAAAACATAACAGATGAAGAAAAAAATATATATCTGAAAATACAAAATATAAGATATGTACATCATACTGCAGTTGTGACACTTTGTAAGGACATTTCACTGTGGTCCATATTGCACATGGTGTTGAAATATAGCATTGCATTATATATGTAAGATGTATAGGGTACACTGCAGCCAAAATTACAACCTGTTCAGTTTTTGCAGGGGAAAACAGATTTAACATCACATTCATGTTTAGATGGTTGAGAGGTTGATAATGTGAAACTTTAACACCTTACTTAAATAAAAACAGAGGTAGTAATAAGCTAAATAGTTTCTCTTGTGTGCAATATTTCTGGTGCAACATGTGCAATTCTTCTGGTGCATTATTACTGTTTCTGCCGATGTCTGCTGCTACCAAGCAATTGAGAACACTCCAATGTGTATATGCATATATATCCACTGTGCTCATACATACATATATTTATATAGGTATATCCACTGTGTTCATGCGTACATATATTCAATGAGTACACACATACACCTATATAAGTTTACATATAGATAATATTTATTCATATACATATACATAAACTTATATATTTATATTTTTGGCATTGTTTGTATACTCTACTTTTTATATTATACTGTTGTGTTGTATAACTTTTATTCTATTAGTTATGCTGCTTCTACTTTCTTCTTTTGCTCTGCCCACTTTGCTGCTGTAACAATTCAAATAAAGGGTAAAAGATCTTAAGTATAGACATACGTTATATTGCAGTTACGACATTTTGAACAAAATTACAACCTGTTCAGCGTTTTGCAGAGGAAAAATTGGGTTTAATGTAACATTCGCGTTGTTTAGGTGGTCAAAAGGTTGAAAAGGAGCAACTTTCACACCTTTTTTAAACAAAAACAGACCTTGTAAATTGTTCTCAGCTGGTAACTCGGGCTGATTGCACTGTGGCTACTTAGCTTCTCCCTTTAGCGTGCGAGCTAACACGGCTAACGAGAGCTTACGTTGGTTTTTAGCATAAAACTAACCAAAGCCAAGTTATATAACAAACAGAATGGGCTGTAGCATCGGGGAACTGCTCATAACAGTCGAAGCATAAGCGTTTGTAGTTAAAAGTCTGGCAAAAGGGTTAAAAAGACAGAGACATACTCACCTAGATGAGCTAAAGCTGTGGGTTAACCAGGGCCGCAGCTCTCCAACGACTCCAACCACTCAGTCCATGACAGCACACTCTCCAATATTACTGAGATTTTTACCCAAACGAGCAGCTAAACTATCAAAGGATAGGCTTTTAAAACAGGAGAGGAAGCAGGGCAACTTTTACTCCTCCCGTGTGTCTAGTTTTAACTTTTTAAAGGGCGTGAAACGCGTGCCCAAGCAAGCTAGAGCCCAGCTAGCCAGCCAGCTAACTCGCTAGCCATCATCGTAGACTATTATTCTTCAAAAACGACCGTTTCTAGCGTTCCTCACCGGGCTTTCACCTCCTAGTCCAGTCGATTTTTCACTTCAGAGTATCCCTCAAGAGCTACGGAAATGAACTGAGTCTGGAGATAGCAAAAACGAGCGAGAAGAAGCCTCTCCTCCCCTACTATTTGTATTTTCAGTTTAACCGAGCGACGTTAAAGCTTCATTTCGCGGCCCAGAACGCACGGTGACTCTGAACCGACAGCGAATCGGTTCGTCTCGAAAGAATATTTTTCTGTCGATGTTACGTAATGCTGGAGTCAGGCTTGAACGGCTTGGACGATTATTAATGTACAAAACTGAAATGAAGAAATGAAACGCAAAACTATCACGTTGTAAGACCAAGAAGCGTTTATAAGAACGGAATGAATCACACGCTCGGTTCATTGACGCTCACGGTTCAAAAGAGTCGGTTCTTTAAATTCAATCAAATTCGAATCACTAAAATCCCGCCTCGTTTCTCCGCAGTGCTGGGTGTACGGACTCCAGCAGAGTACAAAAAGAGAAATTACGCAAATAAAAACGCTTTCTGACGAACATGGTGGGCAAACATCGCCACCTGCATCCTGGAAAATAATCACGACTTTTCATGTGTCATGTCTAAAACAGTGCATTGGATTTAACCTTATTATTAAAAGTCAAATTGCTTTCTTATGCGGCTTAGTCAGAGGAGACTCACTGCATGTATAGCTGCCAATAAGATGGTCCAAAAGTCACTGAAAAGAAAAGCTAAGTTTAGACCACCCTTATTTAAAATGACATTTGTCATATTTTGCCCACTTTTTCCAGCCTAGGCTTTAAGATGCAGTAAAAACTGCACTAAACTACATTATATGGACAAAAGTATGACCATTACACCAACAGGGACTTC
>JBBPCZ010000001.1:8607855-8623185 GCA_037974445.1 Brycinus macrolepidotus
CCTTTTTCCCCTATGCATATTCTCTCACACAGGTGTGTGTGTGTGTGTGTGTGTGTGTGTGTGTGTGTGTGTGTGTGTGCGCACGCGCCAAAGTGCTTATTTTCACTCTGACCTCGGCAGCAGTACAGAGCTGTAATGTTTGATTCTGCTTAGCTTCAGGAGACATGTATTCATTTTTAAATAAGAAAATGTCAGGCTACGTAATTGGTTATCTCACCAGCAGTGTGACCCGACAGCGTGAAGACACTCAGGCATGAGTCAGGCTTTAAGAGATGCTCTGAAATGTTTAATAGAAACACTGTATTTTTAGCCTTTCCTAGGTCTTATGTGCATCTCATACTTCTCAACTGGAGTGAGAGAAGTCGGCTTCAGTCAAAACCTCAGTTTGGCAGTTGTATCCTGTCCTGTGATGAGGAGTAATTTTACTAATAGGCCAATAAGTCCCACAGTGTGTTCCCAGTAGGTGTGTAATAATCCGCTTAGTCCACAATTTGGTTCAATTCACAGTTCTAGGTTCACGATGTGATGTTCTTAGGATAATTTGAACAGTATATGAATAATGAAACATAAGTGTAAACTTGCTTCCTCATGATGCCAGAGCGGAGGAGTGGGCTGGGCTGGGCTGGGCTGGTTGTTTGCAGTTACGTTAGATGGCAAAATTAAAAGTGATACACATTTTGTAATGAACTAGGTAAATAGTCTATATACTAAGAATCGTAACTGTGTGGAGATGCAAACAGTATTAACAAGCCAGATAGTTTAACTTACAAACGTGTCAACAGTTAAATATTTGGATTTTTTCATAACTATATATGTATAATATATTTACCTTGTCAGTTAGGTGAATGTAATGGTACATCTGCAGGCTGGAGAGATTCAGGATGTCGGCAGAACTAAATTACGCGAGTGATTTCGCACCTGTTTTGAGGGAAATAAGTCATTATGGCTCAACAAACCGTGTAAATATGTAGGTAAGCACCAGGCAAATACACTTGGAGAAAGTCCAGGGTGATATTGTTAAAACTTCATATTATTTACTAAATGTATATCAGAGTTTTACATTATAATTTCATTTACAATATGAAATTACTATTTTTTTTTTTGTGGTCTTTGCCATTTCCAACTGCTGTAACCACAAAACAATCTAATCCTCCAGGGAATCGCATCATGTTAACTGTCGGGATCTTAGACACCATGTGTAAAGTGCTCAAAATAGAATAAAAAAAAAAAACTATAAACAAACTGCTTGGTAACAGCAATAATGCAATTTTATGGAAGAGAATAAATGTAGTGCTGAGTGCTGAAGCAGAAAATCAAAATTATTGATACAGACACACTTGATGAATCGTCCGGCGTTATTAGGAGTGGCTAAAGTCTCTGAAGGTTAAATTCAAGATCAATTCGAGAGCTTTATTTGTGACATATGTAGTTATCCAGGACAACATATGGTGAAATGATCATCTGGCCAGCTCCTAGAAAGAAAGAGCATAATGATTATATAAAATAAGAATGTAAAATAGTAAAATAAGTAGAAATAAATAACAAATACGAATTAAGGTGAGACTGGCTTTTAGATGCAAGCTGCCTTTTGTTCGAAATCAGAGTGATATTGATATCCACCTCTTTAACCTGAAATGGATCTATTGATCTAACCAAGTCGTTACGTGTGAATTGTACTGGGGTCCTGTGTGACGTGTATTGTTAGATGGGCTAATTTACTAATTAATTTACATATTTGTTTAGATTTTGAGGAGAAATCGGTCGATTCATTGAGGATCAGTCAGCTGCGCACTCTGCATACAGTGCTTGCAAAGCCCAGGCTGCCTTGGATGGTCATATATTCCAGTCTAGAGGGGGTGGGGGGAGGGGAGCACGGGAGAGAGCAGAGCATAAGGGATTTTATTCGCTATTTATGTACCATCTTTTAACCTCTGCAAACCACGCTGCTCTTTTTTTTAACGCGTGTTTTTCCACGCTGCACGCTGTAACACTCACTCGTGGCTGCCCGGACGAATGCGTGCGTGTTGCACAAGCAGTGTTTACTAATCGCTGGAGAGGGAAACACGAATGGGTTTGCACTCAGTTTCCAAAGAAACGCGTGCGGAGGAGACCAGCTCCTCTGGAGGTGGAGAGCCATCTAGTGTCAGTTAAACACTGACCCTAGAAAGACGTGCCTCCGAGTCTGCGGCCAGGCCTCTGTCTGAGCTTAATGTTCTTTGTCTGGGCTCTCGGGTGATGTGAAAATAAGCAGATTTTGTTGCAGTGTTGATTCACGCTCATTCCACCTCTAAACAAAAAAGCCCTGATGAGTGCAGAGTCCTCCTGGTTGATCTGTTTCCACAGCAACAGTGAAAGACCATGCTCAGTCTGCCCCCTACTGTCAGACCAGGTGTTTTCAAAGAGAACTCACCATGTGCGGCACAGGACACAGTAACAACTAAAATAATATTTTCACAAAAATGTCTTAATAAAAGACTAACCAGGTTTTACTGTGTATTGTCATTATTCTTTGTAATCTTGAGCCTTTTGCTGCTTTTGGTCCTAAACTTGTGGGATGCACTGCCCCTAGTGGCTACAACTGGTATTGCAGCCATCTCAGTAGTGGTGTTTTCAGTTTTTCTTGAGTCTTTTCTCTTGCAAAAAGGTAATACCCACACATTTTGGGGAAAATGCCTATAATTTTCTTGGCATCCCTCTTATTAAGAAGAAAAGGTGCAATTTGTTTCAACACGTTGAAAAGTATTGTTTGTATTAGATCATGCAAAAATATATCTATTTCTAAGCTATGTGTAGCCCATGTTTTGCAAAGAATCCTTACACAAAGTGAATAACATGAGCTTAAATAATTTTAAAACTAAATTATATATGATTTTGTATTAAAATATGCAGAAACTTCTTTGAGCCAGCCTGAGTATAAGTGTTACATGTGATTATCATACATACATCATACATCTGTAACTTTTGCATAAATTATTAGATTGTAAATAAAAGTTACCCATTGCTAAAAAGGCCCAAGTAATAGTATTTTTCACATAATGCCCATTATCAAAACTATTATATATACATTACATGGCCTTCTGGTGCTCCTAAAGTGTTTAATGTGTTGGTCTCCATTTTTGGTTGTGTGTGCTTTTTATTTTTGTAGTCACTTCTTAACCTTGACCGTGTTGCTCTGTTTTTCAGGTTATGTGAGCTTATGGAGGTGTTTGCTGCCTGTTCTAACTGAACCAACTTACTGGAGATCAGGGGAGGATAGGGGGCTGTCTGTAACCTCACTCCTGCTCTGGAAAAACTTTCTGCGATAAATACCTTTTGCCTCAGTGAAGGGCCAAGATGATTAACTCAGAGTTCCCTGTTTTGCAGTGAGTAGAACTTAACGACTATGAAGAAAGACATCATATGAAAATGTCATCCTATAATGTCATCCTATGAAAATTTTGTGTTAGAATGACCATTTCTTCTTACTTTATTTATATAGAAATTCTGTACCCTTCTTGTAGCTTTAATCTTAAGCTTCCGTGCATGTGTGTATATTTGTAGGGACTCATCTAATGAGTCTGGACAGGGAGACACGGTGAGTCTGAGCCTGAGTGTCAGTGAGCTGGAGGAGACTGGAGACGGAAAAGGCAAGAAGAAAAGAGGCAGGCCAGGGAGACCACCGGTATGACTACCACTCAGAACCACTTCCATACTCTTTTAATTACGCTGTGCTTTGTGGTGAACTTTGGTTCTCATAGAGACACTTTTTCACATGTCTCATTATGTTTGTGTATGTTTTTCTACATGAATATCCGTGCTGTCACAGTTATAACAGTTTAGATCTGTGTTGAGTCTGCTCTGTATAATAAAAACATGTACAATACTGACTATACAGTGTTAAAGTCTTCTAGGATTGGGGTTTGAAATTGTACATTTTTTGGCTAATACAGCAGACAACCAATAAGAAGGCACGTAAGTCTCCGGTTGACAAGGGAGGTAGGAGGCCCAATGGCATGGCCCAACAGAACGGAGAGGGAGGAGACCCCACCACACTGTTTGAGGTGGTCAAACTGGGCAAGAGTGCCATGCAGGTCAGACTGAAATCCATTCCTTCTGAGACTTTTATAGATTACATACTTGATCCTTAGAAACCTAGAGTTATTATTTTTGTTTGGCTAAACTGTTTAAACGTTATTACATATTTAGACAGTTATTTAATGAATTATGTCTACATTCTATTTACACTGTGTTCTGGCAGGTTCTGGTCAGTACTGACATTTTTGTGTTTATTGTAGTGTCAAAAATGACATAGTTAACATGTAACAGGTGATTTTAATTTTTTTTTTTAGTTCATCAAATTCAAAGAACAATTTACTTTTCTACTTACAAATAAAAAAGAATCTACAATTTCAGCAGAATGTCTGCTTGGTTTACCAAGCCAGAAGTGAGAATTAATATACCTTTGTTGTCACCACAATTGACTGACATAAATGTTAAACAAGTCTGAAGCAAGCAGTTGAGATGTTGGACTGGTGGTCCAGCAGCCACCAGAATTTTGTTTAGACCTTTTTTTTTTTAATTAATTACCAAGAAGACATTCTTTATGAAATATTATTTTATGTAATGAGTAACCCCCTCTGTATGGTTTACAGTCAGTGGTTGATGACTGGATCGAATCGTACAAACAGGACAGAGACATGGCTCTTCTGGATCTCATCAACTTTTTCATTCAGTGCTCTGGGTGTAAAGGTAACTGTTATGATTGTGATTTTGAGAGCATATTAGGTTTACACATTTTGTCACCAGCTTTCCTGAATAGCATGTCCATCTTGCGTGATTATGGTGGAAAACTCAATTGTCTGTGTTTTATATTCTCTCTAGGCCAACTACCTTCTACTGTCACTTGTATTAAGAGTTCATTAGATGATTTGGATTAGATGTTCAGGTTTTTTGACATTGTTGCTCTTGTAATTGCAGGTACTGTCAGAATTGAGATGTTCAGAAACATGCAGAATGCAGAAATTATAAGAAAGATGACAGAGGAGTTTGATGAGGTATGTTGTCATCTTTAGCATTTTTGTATGATTCTGAGTGTATTTGGATTTTGCATTTTGATAAAAGCCTGTTAAAGCTCCATTCAGACACAAATGCTGAGCTAGTTTTGTTTCCCTGTTATTCCAGGATCCTGTAATTTAATTAGCAGTGAATTTCATATGTGGTACATCAGTGACCAGCTGTTATGTTTCAGGATAGTGGCGACTACCCACTTACGATAGCCGGGCCACAGTGGAAAAAGTTCCGCTACAACTTCTGCGAGTTTATTGGCGTTTTGATTCGTCAGTGCCAGTACAGTATCATCTATGACGAGTACATGATGGACACGGTCATTTCCCTCCTCACCGGCCTTTCAGACTCACAGGTCCGAGCCTTCAGACACACCAGCACCTTGGCAGGTAAAGGCTTAAAGATGAAATAACATATCTAGATGATGTCTTGAGCTGGCACGTTTGGTTTTTGACCAACAAGTCCAAGTTTGCTGTGAAACCTTTTTTGTTTGTTTGCTTGTTTGTTTTTTGTTTTGTTTTCTTAATGGTCTGCTTAACTGCCTTGCCAGCTATGAAGCTAATGACAGCACTGGTGAACGTAGCACTGAACTTGAGCATCAACCAGGACAACACACAGAGACAGTATGAGGCTGAACGTAACAAAGTTGCTGGAAAGAGAGCCACAGATAAGCTGGAACTGCTGCTTGAGAAGAGGAAGGAGGTGCGACATTACTTTCTGACTCTCAGCTTGTTTTTGTTTGTCTCCATCAAATAGTATTTTCATTGAAGTTATTTAATATGTGTTCTAGCTTCAAGAGAACCAAGATGAGATTGAGAATATGATGAACTCCATCTTCAAGGGAATTTTCGTTCATCGATACAGGTATGTCTTAGAGTTGGATTAACCTGTTATAAATATTTTTAAAGTATTGTTGTGTTGTAAGGTTTTTTTTTTACCGGTTTTCAGAGATGCTATTGCTGAGATCAGGGCTATCTGCATTGAGGAGATCGGTGTCTGGATGAAGCTGTACAGTGATGCCTTCCTTAATGACAGTTATCTGAAATACGTGGGCTGGACGTTGCATGATAGGGTGAGTGTACATCCAGCCTTAAGGCTTTGAGGCTGAGACTCAGCTAATTATAACTGCAGTGGTTAAAGACTGAGTTTGAATAATGTACAAGTGATTTCTGCTAATTTAGGTCTAGAATTTCTATAAAATTGACAGTTCTGTAGTTTTCGACATAGTTTTCTAATCAGGTTGAAAGTGCTACTACTAGCTCAGGTGAGAGTTTGACTGTGCACTAACTTTTGTATCCTCAGCAAGGAGAAGTCCGACTCAAGTGCCTCAAAGCACTTCAGACGCTGTACACCAACAGAGGGCTCTTCCCCAAGTTGGAACTCTTTACTAATCGTTTTAAGGTTAGACAAACTACTATGTTAATGTATCATAAATGCTTCAGTGGTCTGAACAAAACCTTTATTAGTTAAGCATGTTTGTCATGTTTTCTTGCAGGATCGCATTGTGTCAATGACACTAGATAAAGAGTATGACGTCGCTGTGGAGGCCATCCGGCTAGTGACTCTGATACTCCAGTGAGTTCTTTTTCCTGCTCTCCTTCTGTCTCGCTCTATCATGTAACCGTCTTGGCATGGCACAACACTGCACGTTTCAGCATTTCTGCCTCATTAAACACACTTGATTTTAACTCAAGTTAATTAGTGGGGACTTCATGTACTGAATTTGAAGTGATGGAAGAGGGAAAGTGCTAATTCCTGCAGATCCCAATTTGACATGCCCGCTCCGTCAATATCAGCCTATGACCTGTGTGTTGACTTCTGTGCTGCAGTGGCAGTGAGGATGCCCTCTCTAATGAAGACTGTGAAAACGTCTATCACCTGGTCTACTCTGCCCATCGGCCTGTGGCAGTGGCAGCAGGAGAGTTCCTCCACAGGAAGTGAGTAAATGAAACAAATGCTCATTGCCTGTTGTTTGCTGTTCAGCAGCACTGCTAAAACAGTGACATCTGTCTTGTCATTTAGGTAAATACAGTCAAACAAAGTCTACACATGTAATCAGTAATTGACTTTAATTCTGCAGGCTGTTCAGTAGACACGACCCTCAGGCTGAAGAGGCTCTTGCTAAGCGGCGGGGACGGAACAGCCCTAACGGCAACCTCATCAGGATGCTGGTGCTTTTCTTCCTAGAAAGTGAGGTGAGTAACTGAAGATGTAAATCTGACTTTCACATTTTATGTTGTAATTTGCCATATCAAACACATTATTTTATTAGTTCAGGGGAAGCTAATCGTGGTCTCTGAGATCTACTGCATAGAGAGTTTAAGGTCCTTGATTGTCTAGTTCAGGTGTGTTAGATTAAGATTGCTTAGAAGAGCAGATAGATCTCTGGTTAAGCACCTCAGTAATGTTTTGTTCTTCATGGAATAATTTCATCATCTTCATTGTCTTGTCTTTAGTTTGATGATCACCAAATGACTAGTATAGAAGTTTGCATAAGTAACACTCTGCTTCTGTTTTGTGTTTGTGCGCTGCAGCTACACGAGCATGCAGCATATCTAGTAGACAGCCTGTGGGACAGCTCTCAGGAGCTGCTCAAAGACTGGGACTGCATGATTGAACTTCTGCTAGAGGAGCCCGTACAGGGAGAGGAAGGTAAAAATGCTGCCCTCCTTGTTCACTTAGCCCACTGCTAAACTTGATTATCAGTTAGTTAGGTTTGATAGTTTATTACTGCTTTGTTTTAAAACCGTGTGTTTTAACTGTTTTTTTTGTTGTTTCAGTATTGGGAGACAGGCATGAGAGCGCTCTCATTGAGCTCATGGTCTGCACCATCAGACAGGCAGCCGAGGCTCACCCACCTGTTGGCCGCGGAACAGGGAAGAGGGTATGTGCTTTTTTTTTTATTATTATTATTGTTTTATCATTTTGTATGGGTACAAACTTTTTCTTAATATTACTTCTTGTTTTGACATCTCAGGTTCTCACTGCCAAGGAAAAGAAGACCCAGATTGATGATAAGAATAAACTGACTGAACATTTCATCATTGCTCTTCCTATGCTGCTGTCGAAGGTAGAGTGGGAGCCTTAGAATACTGAAACGAAAAATATCGTGTCATGTTATTTCAAACTCTCTCATAGGAGCCTAAATTACTATGAAATTATATTTAAAAATTCTGTAAGTTTATTAGATTTTTCTTGGCTTGTAGTATTTGCCCTCAAGGACTGAACAATAATAGAATTGCTAACACTGTCACCTTCACCTTATATGGCTTATAAGAGAATAAATTTGAAATTATGATGTACTTTCCTTCCATATCCTGATGTGTTTACAATTAACGTTTGTTGGACTTTTGTTTTTGAGATAACTGAGTGGATGACTGAAGTGAGCCAGATGATTATATATATATTGAAGTGTGCAAAATGAAAGTTATTACAGTTATAGAAGGTTTTGTGCAAACAAGAGTATTATTTTTGAAGTGATACATTGTAATGAATTGTGTTAGATATTAACTAACAAGGGAAAAGTAAAAATTTCAGGTCTTCTCTGTCCCTTATATGTAAATAAAAAATAAATATAAAATTGTCCCTTAGATATAAATTAAAACTCATCTCTGTTCTTTCTCTCGCTTCCTATCCCAGTACCAAGCAGATTCTGAGAAGGTGGCTAACCTCCTACAGATCCCTCAGTACTTTGACCTTGAGGTCTACAGCTCTGGGCGAATGGAGAAGGTCAGTGAATTCTGTTATTTGAGCAACAGTGCCACATGTATCAGCCGATTCTGTGATGTAACAAAGACTGTGTTTTCTGTACTGTTCTGCTGTCTCCCAGCACTTGGACGCCCTGCTGAAACAGATCCGGGTGGTAGTTGAGAAACACACAGAAACTGAGGTTCTGGAGGCCTGCAGTAAGACCTACAGCATCCTGTGCAGTGAAGAGTACACCATCATGAACCGTGTGGACATTGCCCGCAGCCAGCTCATCGACGAGCTCATGGATCGCTTCAGCCATTCTGTGGAGGACTTGCTGCAGGAGGTGAGCTCGCAAAAGGACTGCAAATGACTCTAAAATCCCACGTTCCTAATCTGACCTGTCCACTGTAAGCCTTCTTTTTCATTGATGTCTTGTGCACATGCATGTTTATCCATATATTTTTTTTTTTCCTTTCCCTCAGGGGGATGAGGCTGATGATGATGACATCTATAGCGTACTCTCATCTCTAAAGAAGCTCACTGCTTTCCATAAGTAAGAGACCTGTGAAAACTCCTCTTTCACTTTCTTTGGCTACAGGTGTCCATAAAAACTAAAACATTTTTATTCTGACACACATTTCTTTCTCTCTGTGCTTTCTAGTGCTCATGACCTCACAAAATGGGACTTATTTAAGAACTGCTACCGGTTACTGAAGATGGGAATAGAGCAAGGGTCCATGCCTGAGCAGGTAAGAGACTAGCAGACTGTAGTGATGAACCTTTAATCTATTAGATACATGGAAGATATGGTGATATTGATGTTGATTTCTTGGTGTTTAGATTGCTGTCCAGGCCCTCCAGTGTTCACATTACTCAATCCTGTGGCAGCTGGTTCGAATCACAGAGGGATCTCCATCCAAGGTATGATGCATCTTTAATCTACTATTCTTGAATATAATTAATTAGATTTATGTGTTAGTTTGAACTGGTAATATCTATTGATTGTTTGTTATTATGACAGCTTATCCTTTTGCTTTTTTGCCTCCAGGATGACCTTGTTGCTTTAAGAAGAGTTGTGAAGTCGTTCCTAGCTGTGTGCCAGCAGTGTCTGTCAAATGTGAACACGCCTGTGAAAGAGCAGGTGAGAGAACTACAGAAGAGAGTGTTGACTCAGGCATCTGGCTAATTACTGTTTGAAAGTGTCAGTGATTATACAGAAATATCACTGAAAGTGTTCTGCCTATCGTTAAATAAAATGTCAACATAAGTTGTAAAACAAAGATTTTTTTTTTTTTTTTTTTTTAGCATTTTCCAACTGTAAAACATCACAATTTGAAGGCATTGTGCAGTCATATGCTAAAGTTTGGGCACTCTGAGTAAAAAGTGCAAATCCCCTACAGAGTGCACTGTACCTTTTAATGTATTGCATAAAAAAACCAAAATGTGTCTTTTTCAAAGGTTTGGGCGCATTTATCCCTAATATGTGAAACAAATAAATAGAATTGGCAGAAAAAAACAAAATTAAAAAAACAAATGCCATGCTCTGTGTTGTAGAGTGTATATATTTGTTTTCACTTTGGTCATGTAATCTGACCAACAATGTTCAAACTGTTTTCATTCAAAATTATGATGAGCTCTAGTTTGTAAATCCCTCATGGTGGGTCTCCTCTGTCACTTGTGTTTGCAGTAAGCTTGAATCAGAGCCACACATGTGCTAGTTGGGGGAGAATATCACATGTACTTGTTTTGCTAATATCACAAATTTGTTTTCTATTCATTCTGTTCATAAACTTTCTTTTTTTTTTTTAATCCCTGCAAGTGATTCAACTATTTCAGTGGTACAGTGATGTGTTTTCTTTTGTGATCGATCTCAATGTCTCCATAGGCGTTCATGCTGTTGTGTGACCTGCTGATGATCTTCAGCCATCAGCTTACCACAGGCAGTAGAGAAGCCCTGCAGCCGTTGGTCTTTAATCCAGACAACACCCTGCAGAGTGAACTTCTCAGCTTCGTCCTTGACCACGTCTTCATTGACCAGGATGATGAGAACCAGAGCATGGGTGCGTGTTTCATTTTGACATTTTCTAACTGGCACACATTCTGGACCAGAATGGCTCACAGATTTGCAAATGATGAGGCTTGTTTGTCTACATTTTAAAGGTGAAACTTGAGTTGCAAATGCAAGATTGGGGGGTTGGATTCCTAGAAACAGCAAAACGTCTGGATTAAGTAATGGTATCAGTTGGAATTCTCTCTAGTCTAGGGCAAATATCTGGAAAGCTCAATAAAAAATTTGTCAACAATTTTTTAATGAGTGATAGATTTTTTTTTATGGATATCAGTTGTTGAATCTCTATAGATGTTTTGTGATCTGTATTGTATTGTAATTCTGGTCCTTCAACTTTCATAGAGGGTGATGAAGAGGATGAAGCAAATAAAATCGAGGCTTTGCACAAGAGGAGGAACTTGCTGGCTGCTTTCAGCAAGCTCATCATATATGACATTGTGGATATGCCAGCAGCAGCTGACATCTTTAAACACTATATGAAGGTATGGGAACACCGAGATGTGCTTTAAGGTTTTCTAGCTGTGTAGTGCGCTATTGCCTTGACCAAAGATTGCTTACGGTTCTTATTTTCTCTTCTTTAGTATTACAATGACTATGGAGACATCATCAAGGAGACCCTAAGCAAGACCAGACAGACAGATAAGATCCAGTGTGCCAAAACGCTTATACTCAGTTTGCAACAGGTCAGCAACTACATTTTTACTATGAAATATTAACAGGTAGCTCCAAGCATCTGTCTGTGCATTTTTATTGTCAGTCACAGCTTTCTCTTTTCTTACCTTTGTGTACCCTATTTTGTTCTCAGCTCTTTAACGAGCTGGTACAAGATCAGGGGCCCAATTTGGACCGAACCTCTTCCCACGTGAGTGGCATTAAAGAGCTGGCCCGCCGCTTCGCTCTCACATTTGGACTGGACCAGATCAAAACCAGGGAGGCAGTAGCAACTTTGCACAAGTAAGTTTCCCTGCAGATCAACTCACAGAGCTCTTCAAAATAAAGACATTGAATGTTAGTGTGTTGTTCAGCTGCACGCTAATTTAAATGCGGTTTAGAAGTTTGTTTTTGCATGCTTGGCTTTTCACTTATGTGATACTTGTTTTTTTTTAGGGATGGAATTGACTTTGCCTTCAAGTTTCCAAACCCCAAAGGAGCAGAATATCCTCCCCCAAACTTGGCGTTTCTGGAAGTGCTGTGCGAGTTCTCTTCCAAACTACTCCGGCAGGATAAAAAGACTGTGTAAGTATGAAATTATTGATCTAAAAATGTAAATAGGTGATGTTAAACCAGTCTTAGGATCAAAAGTCTGCAATATCAAAGTGTATAACATGAATTTTTGTGTGTGTGCAGACACTCTTACTTGGAGAAGTTCATGACAGAGTACATGATGGAGCGAAGAGAAGACGTGTGGCTGCCGCTGATCGCCTACAGGAACTCTCTATTAACAGGAGGAGATGAGGACCGCATGTCCGTCACAACAGGCAGCACTACAAGCAGAGCCAGCACAGTACGCAGCAAGAGGGGCCGACCGCCGGTACACAAGAAACGCACAGACGGTGAGACACCGAGGGCTACCTGCTAGATACCTTATATATCGACATTATTGCTTCATATCTCCAATATGGTAATTTTACAGAAGATTAACATCTGACAACATCGTGGGCATTTGGCTGTTTTCAAATAAGGTTTTCTTATGCCAGCGCCAAACTAGTATATTGTGTTGAATTCACTTTATTCGCAGAAGTAAAGTTCTTTGTATAGATATTTCACAAGTAGAGCTGGGTATTGGAATGCTGTTAACACTTCTTGACGTTGCTGACCTTTGATTTGCAATCTCTTGCTCTGTGCATGTAAAGCAGCAGACGAGAGCGTGGACGGTTCGTGGGTGATGCGCAACGACACCATTCAGACTCCTGGAGGTCTGCAGACACCACAGCTCACGTCCACAGTGCTAAGGGAGAACCCACGACAAGCAGCAGAACACATCCCAGAGCAAGACTCTTCAGAACCAGGCTCCGAACCTGACTACATTCACAAGTATGGATCAGGCCTAAATAACCATACCTGCGTCTGATATTGTTGAAAGATTATGATTTGCTGTTCATCATTATCTTGCCTGAGTGTCTGTCTGTCCTCTCAGTCAACAGATGCAGATGTCATGGCTTGACCAGCAGAAAATGGAAGAAGTGAACAGGAAAGAGAGAGGCGGCATGAACTACATGAAGGCGCGGAGTGGAGGCGTAAGGCAACAAGTGTAAGTAATTTTGGCGATTGGGGGTTTCGCCAGTTTAGCTCCTCAAATGGCACTACATGCTGTAGTGCAGGGATCACCTCAGACGTTTCACCTAGTAATGTCTTTATTGTACACTAAAATGGTCAGATATTGCAAAATCTTGACTGTGCCTGGCCACACTACTGTCCTGTGTGCATTCACCAGTTTTTAATCAGACACAAACCAAACTTATTTATCACTAGTTGCAAATAGTTGCCTGCTTTGGACACCATGGCCAAAATGAGGCTTTAGGAGCCAGCTGTGATCACCAGACTGTTTAAAAAGTTGAAGTTTGTGGCATGTTCTCTTTAAAGGGCCCATGTCCTGCATTTTTCTTGTTTTATTTCTCGTTAGTCTGTTTCATTTTCATGAGGCAACAGTATCATCACTGCATGCTAAATATTATATTATTGATGTAAAGTCATTATCAAATATATTGCTAAAAGTACCATGCAGATAGAAAAGCAATATTATGTATTTCAGTAAACTCATGAGATACTAGTATAGACGATGTATTGCCCAGCCCTCCTTGTGTGTAACTACTAAACTACCTTCTGCAATAACGACTCACATTACAGAGATCTTATCCATGGCAGAGCAAAAATCCATTTAAAAGAAATTTTTATAGAAAATCTTATGATTGGTTAAATGTCTTGATTTTCTGAGAGTAAGTCTTAAAAGCAAGTGCAGACAGAGATTTAAACTCGCCACATCTTTTATTTTCAGACGTGGTTTAATGGAAGATGATGCAGAGCCCATCTTTGAAGATGTGATGATGTCATCACGTGGCCAGTTGGAGGACATGAATGAGGAGTTTGAGGACACCATGGTGATAGATCTGGTCAGTTATCATAAGCATCACTTATGACTGGAGAGAACTTTGAATATGAGTAAAACATTATTAATATAATTGGAAATTAACTTTCATTTTATACTATTTAGTCTGAACTTTTTTTTTTTTTTTCCCCCCCCAAATATTGATACCGATATTAAAACCCTGAGTACCCATCAGTATAAGAGCTGATACCGTTTCGGTATCTTGGTTAGCATGGAGTTGATGCCTTCTCTGATCGAATCTGTTTTCTGTCGTCTCAGCCACCATCGAGAAACAGACGAGAGAGAGCTGAACTCAGACCAGACTTTTTTGACTCTACAGCAATTATAGAAGATGATTCTGTGAGTATCTTCTGTGTAAACTCTATTGTATCTAACTACACGTGATCATAAATTCTCAGTTGAACTAAGTTTGCTTTCTTGTTTATACGCAGGGATTTGGTATGCAAATGTTTTGAAGCAGACTACAGATTCTGTGTGGGAATCGCAACCAACAGTGTTGTTTCTCCAGTCAACAGCACCGACGTGTTTTAAGAATCACATGTTCAACATTATTTTCAAGCAAAAAAGACTCTTGTGCTTTTCTCAGTGAAGTCGCAGTCACATGTTTGATACAGGTGAAAAGTTTGGTGATCATACTGAGTTTTAGTGAGGACCAGTGTGTGAAGCTTCTGTCTGTCCATCTCTTCTGTTTTATTATAGTACAGATGGCCCAAAAACTTATGAACACACAAGATCAGTTTTTTGTTTGTTTTGGTTTTGTTTTGTTTTTTTGTAGCGTTCTCATATAGGTATGTCCCTTTTTATCAAGTCCCCACAAAGCGTTGCATATTTAAACACAATTTTAATAGGATTGTGTGAAGTTCGTGTACATACTGTATGGGTTTATGTAACGTCACAGTGCATTCAAGTTGAGCACCACTTTGGTTGCTCAACACATTTTTCCTACTTTAAATGTTCACACACAGAGGAGGAAAACGAAATTATCAAAGTTTCAACAGCAGCAATTACATTTTTTACCTTTTTTTTGTTCTCTTTCTCAAATGGGATATTAATAGCTTGCTGATTTACATTTTACTAGTTTGCGTTTACCTCCTCTGATTAAGAGCCTTTTAGAGTGATTTGACTTTCAACTGTCCATCTGTGAATATGTCCCAGCTGTAAAACATCTACACAATACTGTGTGTCTGTGAATGTTGTCCGTTATCTATTGGGACTTGGTGTCCCACGTATGAAAGCGCATCAAGTTTCATTTTAGACCATCAGTGTGGTATTCACAAGTGATGTCATATCCCTTGTTTAGGATGGTGCCTATAGACTACACTTTAATTTGGACTCATCGGACTGGGGGGGGGGGGGGGGGGTTTTTACCCTTTTTTCCCACTTTCCCCTTTTCCTTTTTCTTTTTCACCAAAGGCCTTCAAAA
>JBBPCZ010000001.1:8656457-8676813 GCA_037974445.1 Brycinus macrolepidotus
TCACATTGTTCACACTGTGTGCTGTGCTGTGGTGTGTTCACGCGTGACTATAAGGGGCCACTTTACTTTACTTTTACTTTTTCTTATCTCTTTGTCCTCTGTTGTCTTGTCTATGTTGTTGTTTATGCTCTCCATGTGCCTTTGTTTACCTTGTACATGTGAATCTGTTGTTGTTTTGGTCTTAGCCCCACCCCCTTGTTATCCTGTGTCTTGTTCCTGTCTCCTCCCCTGCCCAGGTGTTCTCATTTCTCTAGTCTGTATAAATCTGGTTTCAGTCTGTGTTTGTGTCTATATTCCCCCCACATCTCCCCTGAGCTCAACATGGGCTTCATAACTCCAAAGGTGTAGTGACTGAATGCAGCCAGCAGAGGTCGCTGCGGTCTTCTTAATGAAACCGGTCTGACGTGGAGTAGATTAAACTCAGGCTGGAGACCAGGGCTTGATTTCAGGCTTTTATTCGGTTTATTTCAGTGACAAGGTCTTTCAGTTAAATAAATTAAACGCCACGAAGTCAAACGCCCCTCTGTGTACCTCACATTTGCTTTGTGGTTCATACAGTGTTAAGGGAAATACTAATTTACCTCGTTTTTCTTGAATATTGTAATGTCACCTTATTAATTGCACAAAAAAATTAACAAAACAATCTAACCACATTTAATTTGATATTTTATTTATAACGTTTTATTTTTTGGTGCAGTACATGGATTATATTCTTTGGATGTATATTAAAAATAATAGATTTTTTTTGCTTTGAGGCAAGGGTTCCTCCTGAAAATGTGTCTGTGCACATCTGTGTAGACATGACGCCTAAATGCAGCTGCATGGAAAGTAGGGCAGACACCCTGAATGTTTGTGTGTGTGTGTGTGTGTGTGTGTGTGTGTGTGTATGAGGGTTTCCACTCCAGGCCAGGAGCATGAGCCTCGTGAGGGACGTGAGCTGTCCTGTCTGCTTTCGTCTCAATCCCTCTCAATCTGAACCTGCCTTAAAATCTTTTTTTTTTTTTAATCTCACTTCTGATTTGACCAGAAAGAAGGAATTCATATTTAATCTCTTCCCAGCAGACCATAACTGTGGTGGGCAGCATTACCTTTAGCCAACTACTGTTTGTTATATTTGAAGAAATCTAGCCTGAGAGTCTATACAGACTATAGACTCTGAAGCCAGATTCCTTCAAATAGGACAAACAGCAGAGTGGATTTTCTTGCAAACGTCATATTTCATACCCACTCAAACATCTGCACGCAAGAATTTCAGATGGTATTGATCATCTGCAAAATGCCATAAGCAAAAACCATGTATAGCTCAGTTAAAGGGCCCTCATGCTCCATTTTTCTTGAGTCAAAGTCAAAGTGAACTTTATTGTCATCTCAGCTATATACATGTATACAGTGAGATGAGATGGTGTGGCTACAGATTTTACAGAGAAAAAAAAGACACATAGAATACACATATCTAATTCAAATATGGATATAGACTTTACCCTGAGATGCACTTATGAAATGACACAGATCAACATTAGAACCACTGACACTGATTATCTCAGTACAGTGGCACCTCTTTAGGGTTATGATGTTTGGCAACAAGTGAACAGTCAGTTCTTGAAGTTACTATGCTGGAAGCAGGAAAAATGGGATTTGAATGACTTTAACAAGGACCAAATTGTGAGAACTAGACAAGTGGGTCAGAGCATCTCCAAAAAACACATCTTGTGGTGTTTTCCTAGTATGCTGTGGTTAGTACCTACCGAAAGTGGCCCAAGAAAGGACAACCGGTGAATCGGTGACAGGGTCATGGGTATCCAAGGTTCACGTCTAAGGAATCACATTTTTTTTTTTACATGTGGATGGTCAGGTGTGTGTGCGTCACTTACCCGGGAAAGAGATGGCACCAGGATGTACCATGGGAAGCCGATGGAGGCAGTGTGATGCTCGGAGCAATGATCTGCTGGGAAACCTTGGGTCCTACATTCATGTGAATGTTATTTTGACATGCATCACTTTCCTAAACATTGTTATCAAGTACATCCCTTCATGGCAACAGTATTCCCTAATGGCAGTGGCCTCTTTCAGCAGGATAATGTGTTCTGCCACACTAAAAATGTTCAGGAATGGTATGACGAACATGATAAAGAGTTCAGTGTGTTGACTTCGCTTCCAGTTTTGCCAGATCTCAATCTGATCGAGCAGCTGTGGGCTGTGCTGGGCAAACTAGTCCGATCTGTGGAGGCCCTGCCCCACAACTTACAGGACTTAAAGGATCTGCTGTTAACGGCTTGGTGCCACATACCACAGCAGACCTTCAAAGGTCTTGTGGAGTCCATGTGTTGACGGGTCAGAGCTGTTTTAGATGGTCTTACCCAGCTTTAGACAGGTGGTTTAAATATTATGTCTGAGTGTTGAATGTTTGTACGGATATATATACACACACATTTACATGTACACATTTTAAACACTTTTTAAGGTATTTTTAGGATTTTGGAATCAGTAACAGACTGTGTATTATTTCATATTGTTAATTCAAGTCATTTAAATTTGATTGTTTGGCTTTTTTGAAAATTCTGATGTCTAAATTAGCCACTTCAAAAAAAATCAGTATATCACTTGATCAGTAATTTAATCAATAGTGATTAATAGTCATCTCCAACCTCCTCTTCCCCATTACAGTAAACCGTTTTTGTTTCAGCTGTGTTCTCTGGTGTTTAAACTTGATGTTATGCTAGGAAATTGTTAGAATGTCTGCCAAGAGAAACAGTGTCATGCCATAACCTGCCCTGCAGCGCTACAGTAAAATTAAATTAAGGAAAAGACACAGCCACAATCAAATCATGAGCTCCCTTCTGGATTCATGCACTTGTGCATTCATGATCAAAGGAATGAATGTGTGTGTCACAGAATGATAAGAAAGGTCATATGCTCCCATATGAGGACACCAAGTGGCCAAATCTTAATAAAATCAATCGGGAGATCAACATGTTTTATTCTGATATGTAGAACAGAGTTCCCACACCTTCTTAAACATCAAATACAGGGACTTAAGGACTTTTCAAAGACGTTCCAGGCCTCATTTCTTCAAATTCAAGGACTCAGTAAGGCATAGTTTCAGACATGGATCAAGGTTCATTACTGTTACAACACTGTTCCCTTAACACCCGCTTTCTTGCTTGCTTGCCGCTGTTTAAACTGCATCATCAGCTTCAATCACACATGCAAGCACATGACCATCGCACTTTCTCGAGGCAGGGCGCACGGATGGGAGGAGACACTTGCAGATAACAGCGCTTTCAATGACGCATGTCTATTTATGTATATTTTCCAAAAACGTTCAAGGCCTTGTTTTTTGTCTTTAATTACTTTCAAAGATTTCAAGGAAAACATGCGAAACTTCTTGTTATGGTCTTTCTGACTGACCTCCAAGTCTGGACTAAATTGTACTAATCGCAATTTCTCGTGGAAATGCAATCTAGCTATGATTACTTTTCGCCCTAATTAGCCTTACATACACTCTTTGACCACTGAATTAGAAACATCTACCATGTAGGTTATCTCTGCTGGGGTACTGTTAGACCTTTAGACCGTTAGTGTTGGTCAGTGTGTGGCCACAGAGGTGTTGTTGACTGGGTATTTTTAGGTGATGGACATCCTATCTATCAGCAAAACTGACATGTGTAGCAACACCAAAAACAGCACTACACACACTAACAGTGTTTACTGCTCTACTGAGAATGGTCGAAAACCCTTGTACTTTCTGGTCCGTGGCAGTCAGAAACTGACCAGTGGTGACTATTAATGGCAAATAGTGAACAACAGTAGGTTACAGTCTGCAATGTATTCATCAGGCCCATAGATTATATGAAGATAACGTGTTCAAGAATATGGTATGCCAAATTGTGTCTAATACTGGATGGTAAGTTTATTCAACTTTGGATATAAAGAGGTTTGAAAAGAGTACCAGCTGATGTATAGTGCTAAATATGCATATAGTATACATACACACAACACACACACACATATATATGTGCAGATAGATAGATAGATAGATAGATAGACACAAACTTCTATTTAAATAAGTTATTTGTATAGTGTACTTTTTATTGTGTATAGCTTTTATTCTATTGTTTATGCTGCTTCTACTTTCTTCTTTTGGACTGTCCACTTTACTGCTGCAACAATGCAAATTTCCCACCAATTTTTCAGCTTTTTAGTTAAACGGTTAAGGGCCTCTGTATATTACGGTAACACTGAAACATTGAACAGGCGTGTGGCCAGGCGCAATCACCCTCGGTGTTTTACGGTAATGTAACCCCCCCCCCCCATTCCGCTGCCACATAATTGACATGGCGGAATCCCACATTCCGCTCTGCTTGTGGACGTAGCAGGTCGGGGGATGGCGAGTTTTTAAAATTCAGACACAGCGGACCTACAGCGTGGAATTAGCAGGATTCACAGAATATCAACGTGAGTAAAACTTCTGTTTTTTGGGTGTCCGGTTGGAAAACGACGTCGTCCTTTTGTAGCAAAGGTTTGGAGATGTGAAGAACATCTGGAGAAGTTTTAAAGAGCTTGCAGAAAAAAGCAGACGCCGGCTGTCTGGGCTGCTGGGAAAAGGAAGTCTCGAATTGAATGGGGGAAACGAAACGAAACGAAACGAAACTTAAAGGCATTCAGTCTTATTTCTCTTTTAAACACTTAAACAAGACTCTTTTGTTAGCTCTTGTGTTTCGTCTCACCTCGAATTCCCAGCTCCGTTGCGTCCGGTGTGAAACTTTGTATCAGTCTGATATAACGTAACACACGAATGTGGACAAAAGTATTGGGACACCTCTTAATTCTTGAATTCAGGTGGCCCCTTTACTTCCAGTTGAAGGGCAGTCTTAATGCTTCAGCGTACCAAGACATTTTGGACAGCTTTGTGGACACACTTTGGGGAAGAACCTTTTCTAATCCAGCATGGCTGTGCCCCAGTGCACAAAGCAAGGTCCATAAAGACGTGGTTGGATGGAAGAACTTGACTGGTCCGCACAGAGTCCTGACCTCAACCCCATCCAACACTTTTGGGATGAACTAGAGTGGAGATTGCGAGCCAGACCTTCGCATCCAACATCAGTACCTGACCTCATAAATGCTCTACAGAAAATGAATGGGCACAAATTCCCACAGAAACACTCCGACAATCTTGTGGAAAATATTCCAGGGAGAGTGGGAGATGTTATAGCTGCAAAGGAGGGGGGCAACTCCATATTAAAGTCTGTATTTTAATGCAGTGCATTAAAGTCCCAGTTGGTGTTAATGGTCAGGCGTCCCAATACTTTTGTCCATGTAGTGTAACGTAACTGTATCTCGGGAACTTTCCACACAAACGACCGACAGTGATTTGTAGTCGATGCTACAGTGCTTTTTCACATTTTGGCAGATATTTTTATTTAATAGTGAAAAGTGTAGTCTTAAAGTCTATCCACTTTGTCTTTTGTGGGTTAGGGAAAGTTCTGGAATGTGAAACTGATGGGCCTCGTTAGTGCAGTGCGTCGTGTGCATTTTAACACTTTCAGCATCACACGGTTTAAAGTTTTGCCACTTAAATAAAGAGGTAGGAAGTAAAGAAAGGGGAAAGGTCGTTTTTTGGAAGCGACACGTCAAATAGGAGCAGCTGACGAAGTGAAATCGTGCCAAGAAACACAGAGATAGCTCCAAAAAGCACAGTTAGCCAGAGTGCTAAAACTAAAACTCAGCTAGGTTGAAGAGTAGAAATGATGCTTCGGAGCAGACTTGTGTCGATTTTATTCGCTGACACGGACTCCACATGACTGACTGGAGTTCCACACGTTTTCACGGGTTCTCACGACTGAATTATAAAGGTGAGTCCGCTGTAAAATGTTATTAAAGTTATTTTTTGGGGGTAAAGTTGTAACACAGCACAGGAAATCTGATCCCAAACACATGACGTCACGCAGCATTCCTCAGCCAACTCTTGAGGTGGAGAAAAGTAGCAATTTCTTACTTTTTTACTTTCTTACTTTCTTACTTTCTGCAGGGTTTGTGTGTCCTGGACCTGTTTTTTTAAAGTCATTCCTGTTTTTTGAGAGAGAGAAGAGAGAAGACAGAGAATAGAGAGAGAGCGAGAAAAAAAGAAGAGAGAGGGAAAAGCGAGAGAGGAGAGACAGAAGGAGAAGAGAGACAGAGAGAAGAGAGAGAGAGAGAGAGGAAGAGTGAGAAAAGAGAGAGGGAGAGAGAGACAGAGAGAGAATGGTTATAAGTCTGCACATGCTGCCTTGACTCTTGACTCCTTCACAAGCTTGAGTGATATCAAACTGATATTTGTCTTTAGGGCTGGAGCAGATGTGAAATGCTTTATTGTCCCAATTATGTGTCGTAGCACGTCAAGGAAACACTAAGTCGTGCCGGCGAGCAGGCCCGAGAAGCCGTGTCTGCCGTCTGCACCTAGTTCACCCCCCTCCTCCTCCAAACCCTTCCCTACCCCACACCATCTCAGCTTCAGCCCCTGGGCTCCTGACTCGACCGCTGAAAGAATGTGAAGCCTGTGGCATTCTTTCGCAGCACTGTTCTAGGCCTTCGGGGTCCAAATCTGATAATAACACGATAGTCTCTTTGGGGTGTACCTCGCCACACTATTTTTAACAGCAAATTTGTATTGTGGTTAAAAAAAAATGTCCCCATGTTTAAGCTTAACAGCCACATACAGATAAGAAGAAAACTTTTCTTTTTTTCTGTAAGGGTCTCCAATTCTGATCCTGGATCATGGTTGGAGTTGATGTTTATCTGCTCAGATACTTCTACTAAAGCCAGGACTTGACTGCAAAAGTTTAATCAGGCAGAGGAATCACCAAACTGGTGCTGGACAAAGATTTGGAACACGTCTACCTTAGTGCGTCATGTTTCATGGAACTTGTGATGCTTGCTTAGTGCGAGGTGATGTAATATCATCCAGTAATATTCACATAGCCCGTGCTGTGGAGTTAGGGAGGTCTGTCATTAATTTTTTTTTTCCAGCAGGCTCACTGGGTGTTCATATGAGTGGAACTTTGCTTTGACAAATGACTGGTAGAGTGACTGAACCCAGTCTGATTCACTCTGCTAAAAGTACAAATTTCTTGTCATTAAATGGAGCCCAGTGTCTGGGTTGGTGGTTGATGGACTTTGCTCTGTTACTGTGGCCTAAGTGGTTTTGGCTTTCTCCATGCTGGGATGTCGTATTTTTTGCACCTGGATTACTTCAGTCCTTTCCCGCTCTGCTCCCCTCCCTGAGGCTGGAGTCTTCCCTCGGAGATTCTTTGAAAAGCTCTGATGTTATCCACAAACAGCGGCCGTTTTTTTCTGCTGATGGCAAGGGAAGGTCAGGTGTTGCCCCCTATCTGTCTCCATCAATTCCTGAGAGAGATTTTAAGCGTCTATTGAGCTGCCATTGTTGCCTTTGTTGATACTGTTGGGCGGGTTGTGCCAAGTTACTGTAAATGCCAGTTGCCCTGGAGGCACACTTCTGCGGCTTTAGAAGACTTTATTTTATGAAAACCTGATGGTACATTTGGAGAAAGTTTAGGGAGGGCTTATGGATTTTGACCTGACTGAAATGGAGCCTTTTATCTAAATTAATGACATCCTAACCTTCCATTTAAAAAGAAAAAAAGCAAGGGAAGATGGGGTATTGGTGTTTGAAGGGTTGTGTGTTGATGTGTCATTGCTGTGGTGATGCTGACGAGAACAGCCATTAACAAGGTTAAGACCTAATTAACAGGATTCAGTAAACACGTCCTAATTATATGCCCGTAAAACAGCACCACTGGAGCATGAAGTACCCAAGAGCTCTTCGGGTGGCCAAACAGAGCCGCCTCAGATCAGCTTTAAATATTTCAAAGGAGACTGGAGACAATGGCTCATTTCTCACCTGTTAATGAGCGTTTTTCCAGAGGACGCCACGAGTTAAATTGCTGGCTTTAAGTTCACAGTTGATTTACAGTAACACATATCTCTATATGAGCTCATATAATACTGGTAATTTCATCCTACACCTTTGATGTTTTTTCTGTGCTCTTTAAACAGTGATATTTCTGGTTGTTTTTTCCAAAGATAATATGACGTTAATAAACTGGTCTTAGGAGTGGAACACCCTGTGTATAAACACTGAAACTGGTACAGAGGAGTCAGATTAAGGTCAACGGTTCAATCAACAGAGGATAGCTAGGTAAACAAGTAAACGAGACGGGTGCAAATATGCCATGGTTGTGCATAAAAAAGAAAGTTTACTTGCTAAATAGCGTTTGTTTGTTTTTTTGCTAGAAAAATAACTTATTTGTGCTTGAATTGGATGCATTTCAAGAAAGCCACATTCCTTCAGTCAGATTTGTTACAAAATATGTGGAAAACTTGCATATGAAGAACCGGAGCTTCATAAATAGGCTAAATATGCATTCAAAGGAATTTTAGAAAAGAATATGTGACCTGTTCAATAGCGGGATCATTAAATGTGTCCGAATTTGTTGTCATTTGATGTCTTGGGACACTAAACGAGCCTTAAAAGACCCTATAATTTAGCACATGCACCTTCCATCAGAATAAATGAAGTCAGAATGATGACATACTGGATAGTCAATGCTGACTGCTTGTTGGTGTGCAGGCGTCAGCCGCGCTGTGTTATTTCCAGCTGCAAAAGCCAGGTGTGTAACAGCTTTGAGACTTCCTTGCTTGTATGAGACAGATCTTACTCGGATCCTTACTAGCGCTTGAAAAATGTGTCTGAACCTGATGGCATCCTGCTGTAACTTTTGGGAGGCAGTTCAAAGCCTGTGATTTATGTATAACTCAGTTAAACTGGAATTTAAACTTAAATTTGGATGGCTGTTAATTAAGCTTTTTATTTAAAATTTTTGCTTTTAAACTTTGATAACTTAGATAACCTTTGTTACTCTTGCTAAGATGACTTAAGATAAGATAAGATAAGAAGATAAGAAAGAACTTTATTTATCCCGAGGGAAATTCTTTTGTCATAAACATGCACTCATTGCAACAAGAGGAATAGGGATAAGACAGAGTTGTAGAATTAAGCTAGTGTAAACAACATAGTTTGTTTAGTACTAAGTACTTTCTTCAGAGATTAATTTTGACTATATTTTATATTGTTTTTGTCTCTGTGTCTCTGTGTGTCTGTGTAGTTTTCTGATTCTGATTCTGAACTGTTGGGCTGTATTTGGCTTGGGAGCAGATCAGAACAGGCCCATCCTTATTGATGAGTTTTGTAGTCTTACCCCTCCTCCACCTTTTGTCTTCCACTTTTTTTGCGCTCCTAGATGTAGCATTTTTCTGTGCCATCATTTGCCTCCTGTTTGCCCCCCCCAAATACTGTCCTCTCAAAACACTGCAGGCACCCCAGGGGAAGAACTCCTGGCTGGGTACACACACCCACCCACCCAAATCCAGTTTACTGGTGTGTAAAATGTAGCTGAGGCCCGAATGAGGATGAGGAATTTGACCTGCTGACCTTTTAAGGAGAGAGAGAGAGAGGAGGAGCTGGAAGGGGGGGTTGCACTGTGTGCTTCTCTGCATGTAGACGTGTCGCATGGCCGAGGTGTTTTACCCTCTCCGCGGATAGCTTTGTGGATGTTGAACTTGCCACTGTGGTTGCTTAAGAGTGAGCATTTTGGTCTTAATTTCAAGGGGACAGAGATCAGGGCTTGTTTTTTCACCCATTTGGTTTAAGTATGATCAGAAAAGTAATAATGACTGCTTAACCTACAAGGGTCTGTATATGGAACCACACTTGAATTCCTTTAGTCATTATTTTTTTCATAGTATTTCCCAAATTATTAGGGATGTAACACCACAACATTGTGTAATTATATTGTAACAAGCACGTATAGCTGGCTAATGTTAATTTGTAGCTTGAGCATTAGATCAGGACACTAAGAAGAATAGGGCTGAACGTTTTGGGGTAAATGTGTAATTGTGATTTTTTTTTTTGACCAGTGTTGCAATTGTTATTACAGTGTTATTATTTTTTTATAAATTAAAAAAATAGCTTGATTGTGTAGTGGGACAGTCTGTTCTTTCATGAACTCTGAATTGTTAGGCGTTTATAGGTGAGAAATAATGGAATCTTTTTTTTAAAACTGTATTAGGATGTACATGATACATTGCTTGTAATAATTTTATTTGAATCTTCTACAGATATAAATCTGAAGACAGTTATGAATAGTGTACAATATAATAAAAACAGCAATTTCTGTGATTTGAAAACTACACTCTTTTTAAATTCAGTTTTTAATAAATTGTTTTTGTTTCATGAAGAGTTAAAAAAAAAAGTTAAGAAGGAAGTTTGTCTCCCTCACAGAATAATAGCACTTTTTGTTTAACCCTGTAAAAAGGTTTGTGTAAAGTGTGTTTTATTCTTTTTCGTGAGTATTACCCTTTATTCATATAATTGGTTCAAATGGTAAAGGGTAAATAATTATGTGTTCATGTGTTAAGATGAATGAAATTTAAGCTTTCAAATGAGTAATTAAACAGAGTTTGTTATAAGGGTCTGTTATAAGAGGATTTGACTGAATTGGTGGGATGTGTTTGGCTGCCCCTTTTTTTGGGAGCAGCCCCTCTGCCCACTTACCGAAACTCCAACTGCCGTGTCCTCTCTTTGAACTGATGCTCGGATGTATGAGTGATTGATTTCCTCCGGGGAGACTCTGATGCTCTCTTGTGTGTTTTGATTTGGAGTGAATGATTCAGACACAAGAACAGTTTGACCTGGTTTAGATCCTCCCGGGCTCTTCGTTTTCAAGGCGGTATCGTGTTTCGTTTTGGGGTGGTGGGGTGGTTACGCAATGCTGAAGCTCCATTCTGAGAATCCTTTTTCCTCCTCCTCTTCTTCCTCCTCTGTATTGTCTTGTGTTGAAGTTCTCTCACACACTCAGTACGTCAGTGCTGCTGGGCAAAAAGCGTGAGCTTACACAGTGGGTCGGGCTTTGAGTGGGGATATGCGTAGTTATGAATACAGACATCTGAACTCAAGTATTTGTTTACTCACATATTCAAATAAATAGGCATCTGTCCATTAGAAAATCAAATGAAATTAATTGTTTAAGCTGTATTAAGATGTACATAAGATGTAAGTACTGCTTGTAAAAATCTTATCTTTATCTTCAACAAATAACCTTTTGCCAACATGGTACCACAGAGAAGAAAATATTGCATCTCATGTCTGAAGTAGTGACGTAAGCTGAAGTGAAAAGGGTATCACTCAGTTTTTCAATTCAAGATACTAAGGATGGCCTAGATACTTTCAGTACTCTAGTATTCATTCATTATGTCTATTTGTGTTCAGCATTAGTATTTGGAACAGTTGTCTTTTGTTAACCCTTAAGATCCTACCAGAGAAAGGCTGGCCCTACACAGAGCATCATTATTTCTGTACAACTTAAGTTTGACTCCTGCTATTTGATCTTTCTTGCGATATAAAGTCTTCTGCAAGGTGTTACTCACATATTTGGAGTTTTCTTCTGCAGCTTGTCTTATACTTTGCAGTTCTAATTGCCATTCTTTTTCTTGTATCAATATATATAATCTGTTTTTCCTTGGTTCTTTACCATATATTTAACTTTTTAATATTTCCTGTGTATCTTCGTAGATGCAATGCAGGTGCACATCTTATTGTCTGCTTCTTTTTAATATTTAGGAATTGGAATCTGCTGTGTAAAATTAGGAGGCATTAAGAGAGGGGAAAGTGAATCTAGCTATTCAGATCACAGTAACAACAGGCTACCAGAGAATACATGGTGGAACAGGCAACTGTTTAAACAGCTGTCAGCGTTAGCTGGCTAGTTAAAACTAGGTGTTTACTGAAAAGATAGCTTTGAGAAGCTTAAGAAATGAAAAACTACCAGTAGGATCTCTTCTTCAACAGCCCAGTAAACCATCTTCTGTTTTATTTCCTTAGTTTAAAACAGAGTTGTTTGATATTATCATGTGACGAGTTACTAGCATTTTTATTTGGCTGTTTCGTGAAACTTGTTTCACAAAGTTGTGTAACTCAATTGCAATTTAGTTTCATGTAGGTTTCAAGCAACTAAACCTGCACAAAAGTTTCACCGTGTAAAGCCAGATTTACTCTATTGTGGATTCCTGACGGTTTTGATAGTCTGAAACCAGTTAATCACTGCTTTAAACAAACATTTTAACCAGGAAACATTGCAGTTACTTAACAAAAAGATTTTATCGTGTCCTTCCTGGGTAAAATTAACTAGAGGCTGAACACAGCCAGGTTCCCCGCTGCGGTTTCACAAGTCACCCCAAAAACTGAAGCAAGGCAAGTTAGTGAATTATATTAAAATGGCAAACAATATTTTAACAAGGCAAAATAGCCAAATACACGTTCATTTGTTTGGCTCTACTTTTAACTGTTGAAGGGCATTCTAGATATAAAACTGAATGTGTACTCACTTATTTAGCCCTGCAGAGCTGAGAGATAATGATAAACAGAGACGGCTTAGCTGATTCATATACAATTTGAACAGCCAAAAATCTGTATAAATTCCTGAATGAGATTTATGCTCGGCTACCCAAGTTAATTCACTTGCAGAAACACATCGCTAACCACAGGTTTAAAAGATTGCCTTGAATTAGCTTCTGTTTCATTGCTACTATCTTGGTAAGCAAAAATACAGTTAGACTCATCTGTCTCCCTATCTGACATCACGTTACAGCTAGAGCTGTTCCTATTGATTATATTAGTAATTAAGTAATTTAGCAGTTATTTTGACATTTAATCGAGTAATCATATACATGCCATTTGCAAACATTTAATTTTACTTATTGTAATGGAAACATACATGAGATCCTGCTGTAAACATAGATTTTAATTTTTTTAATTAGTAGTCATTTATATAAATAGAGTAATCAGGATGGTCCTTGTTATAGTACATCATAACAGGGATGTATAAAGGTGTAAAACTAATTGTTACAAAAACTGATAACTAGAATATTCTACTTGAAAAAAAAAGATAATAGGACAAATATACTTACCTATGGATAACCATGCAATTACAATTTACAGTTGTTTATAAACTAGTACTAAGAACAAGTGTTCAAGGGTTTGAAAAAAGAATTCTGTAAAATGTAGCTTGACCTCGATACCAAAGCATGAATAATGATTTTGTAGTGTATTTGTTATACCTTTAGATTCCAGTCCAAAAGTAGGTGTGGTTTAAACCAGAAAGAGGTGTGATGTGTTGGATGTGGTTACATTTACTGATTGCAGCAGTTCTCCCAATATTATGCATACATAATATAATTTGACAGCCAATCTGAAGACTAGATTTTGGAAAAAAACATAAGTGAGTGTTAAACCTGTGAGAGTAAACCACTTCATCTTTTCAAACTTCTGCTAATGCAGCGTCATTGAACAGCGTAACACACTTGGAGAGGAGCGCTGACTGCCAGTACTGGTACGTCAGCTAGCAGATGGCTGTGCCGAGTGATTGGAGAGAGGGGGGCCACCCTACCCACCCAGATAGAGTGAAGCCAATTGTGCTGTCTTGGACTCCTGGCCAGGGATGACTGCGGCACCACTGGGGTTGAACTCCAAATGATGGGACCAACAATTAGTTTTAACATGTACATATTTGAATATATATTTTAAAATGGTTTCAATGCCCGTGAGTTCAGCTGGGTGGGATATTGTTAGGGTGTTGTGTCTTCAGCAAAGGCCTGGCCTGTTCCCTGGCTAGGTTGGGTCATTATTTAAAGCCCTTATGTTATAACATGGCTTTGGGATGAATCCAGATGTTGTCTGAACCAAAGAGTGCGGGAGCGTTTGTGTGTATGTGTGTGTGGAGTGATGTGATGTGATGAATGTATTACAGTGTAAACTCTGCCTGCCTCTCTGTTTGCCTGCTGTGTTGACCCTTATATACATGCGCATGGACAGTTTGTCAGTGATGATACCTTTTGTATATCAGTTTTCCCGAACACTCGTCCCAAAAGCTAAACTTCCTGTGAGGCGGTGTCAATGGCATGTGTGGGCTGCAGTCACAGCTCTTATGTGCAGTTTCCTTGTATGGTCTGTGGGTTTGTAGACTGAACTGTGTTTCTAGGCATGTGTCCTATGGCTGCTAGGCCACGTGGCTGTTGCTATTATGTCAGTAAAGATGGCATGATACCACTTTTTTATTATACAGTATTGAAATTTAGAGTCTGAGCTGATACCGATACTGTTTAAAAACTTTAAGTTACACTTATTTTAATTACCCTCTTAACATAAGCATCCAAAAGTAGGCAATGTAGGCAAACTTCTGAAATACTCTACTACCCTTGAGGAAAAAATACACAGCTAACAATTTAACAAGCGATGTATGTGTTATTACTGTTTGTTATAGAACCACTGTCAAATTCATCCCCCTTCCCAACCCAGGTTGTCAGTTTCATGGAACAGCTTTCAGTAAAATTGGTGGTTGGACAGCTGAGATATAGCTTTAGAAGCAATGGATTTTTTTTGTTGGAGGGCTGGCTGGAGGAGGCCGTCAGGAAATAAAATAGACAACTAACAGAAATAACAATGTGCTTTTTGCAAAATGTAATTTAATTTTAAAGTCAAAATGTCACAAAGCGAGGCAGTGCTTTGAGAGAAAAAAATCATGTTAAATTTCATGTTTAAAGTTTGCGGTTTTCTCTCCAAATGTATGGCATTTGCCAATATTGTGCCGCACTGAGATCCATGCATTTCCGTAATTGCAGTGTCTGAGGCACATAAACAGTGTAAGCCATTCACTTTTTTAACAGCTGCTCACCTGCTGATTCTGCCTATGATTTGTCCTCATCAGTAATTTGGGACTGTAGTGGCACAGGAGGGACTGAATGATCTTTTCTTTTTAAACAGAATTTGTAGTTTGTTTCTTTGTCACTAAAGGGCTGCAGAGAGGGAGAGTACTGGACACAGGTAGACAACATCCCATGCAAAATTTATTCTGCCTCTTTCAAAAAGTAGTCCGGGAGGAATTTTTTTAACTTCTGTAGGATTAATAAGTAAATGTATTGGGTTTTGGTGACATGTGAATGGTGGTCGTGGTAGTAATAATAATTGCAGTGATAATAGTAATAATATTGGCAACACTTCACTTACTAGTTGTGATGGTGGTGGTGGTGATAGAAGTAGCTGTGGTGGTGGTGGTGGTACTAGTAATAGAAGTAGTTCTGGTGGTAGTAGGACTGGTGGTGGTAGTAGAAGAAGTAGTTGTGGTAGTAGTGATGATGGTAGTTCTGGTGGTAGTGGTGGTGGTGGTAGTAGTAGATATTGTAGTAGTACTGGTAGTAGTAGTTCTGATGGTAGTGGTAGTAGTAGAAGTAGTTGTAGTAGTACTTTTGGTAATAGTAGCAGCAGCAATCCCAGAAGCATAGTATCAGCAATCTCGTAGTATTAACAGTAGCAGTAGCAGATGTACTTATGATAAAGATAATAGGAATGCTTTTTTTTCTGGCAATTTCCTTCATAGACCGTTCTTCATTCTGAAGTGGGACACAGAAGCAAACGGTAGTAGCATGTGAGTTGTATCTTCATCATTGCCAAGGTAAAACAAAGGGAGATAAAACCATTTATCACAGTTATTTTCCACATAGTTATCCAAATAAATGGGTTCTTTAACTGGAGTAGGTCTAATGTGCAGCAGAATAGTTTATCGGAGAAAGATAAATAGTATAATATACACGTATTTTAACACATTACATATAAATATTTAAACACTGTGGCAATTAAATTCAGGCAAATGTGTGTCCTTTCTGTTTCTTACAGTGAGTAAAGTACGTATTATCATTATGCAAACTGCTAACTAATTACTGCAGGTTTATCAAATAGGTAAAATCTTGACTTTTACTGATTTTTTTTTTTTTTAAAGCAAGCACTCTATTTTAATTGAGTAACAGCTGTAATAGTTGAGCATGACAAATGGTGATAGGCGGGTTGCCCTGGGCCAGTGCTAACATTTACACAACGTTTCAGCAGCATTCCAGTGACGTGTCCTCGGCTTACCGTCTGTCCTGGGCCAGTCTGGGGTCTTATCGGGCCCCAGCCTTGCGGCAGGAGAGGTGATGGCTGGAATGAGGAGGAGGAGGGGATATTTCCTGGGATATTTTTAAAGACGTGATTTCATCTCGCAGTAAATGTTGATTGGAGTCGCAGACGTGACTCATGAGTTGGAGGCTGGAGGCTGTTGGAAACGGTGAATGTTCAGAGGTGAGATGGAGTTACGGCAAGAAAAAACAACAATTGAGAAGTAGGACACCACACACACACATACACACACTTGTGAATTCCTGCATGTGTGTGTGTGTTTGTGGAGATTTACTTGTGACACAGGAGGAGTGTGTGTATCTGCTTGTTTAGGTCTAGTTGTTAGGAGAGCAGTTTCTAGCCAAGGGGTGTAAGCAGGGAGGGGGTGGAGGGAGGGGGGAAGGGGAGAAGAGAGGAGAGAAGGAGAGGAAAGAGGGATGGTTTCTTGGTTTCCCCCAGTTTCCTCTGTGTTATTACATATCATTAGCTGGATTATAGGGCCCGTGCCAGACTGACTCCCCATCTGGGGCTGTAAAAGTGCCAGACGTGAAAACAGATTTGCAAGAAATCTGTCTTTTTAGAGGAGCTGTGTTGGGGTGATGGGCAGCTAGACTTTTGCTGCTTTTCGTTACATATGAATAACATTGCATTACACTATCCTCGTGATGTCAGAGTTTCGGCAGATGTTTCGTGTCAGGTGCCACTGTGTGCAATGGAAGATCCCTTCTGTGTGTGTGTGTGTGTGTGTGTGCGTGTGTGTGTGTGTGTGTGTGTGCGCGAATCACAAATATTGAAGGAAGTTCTGAGCCAACATGTGGTCAATAAGTCATGTCTTTTTCTGTGAACTCACTTGCAAAGCACGAAAGGGAAAGGAAAAGCGTTTCTTTGTGTGAAGACTCTCCTGTGGTGTGGTGTGCTTGCCTCCGTAAACCTGCTCTTAGCCGATGCTATCTGAAGTAAGTAGATAAAAAAAAGGACTGCGGGTGATTTACGTTCCCTATAATCTGAAGTGAGGCCGTATCCCTGGGCCTGCTGTAGATGCCGTCGCCAAGGAAACATTTGTTTCCATGACGTTTGTTTTGGACCTGCGAAACGTAGGAAGCAGATGGAATATGTTTGTGGGGAAGGTAGGCAGAGTAGGGGAGCGTAATCAGGGGAATACCCCCAGCATGTGAGGCTGTGTGGTGAAGGAGGACCCCTTTGTAACAGGGTAATAACAACGTGACCTCCAAGGGTAGGAGGTCTTTCCTTCATCCAGTTTTTAAAAAGTCTTTCAGTCTTTTCCCCTGGGGACCTATCGTTTGGAGGGGGGCACTATTCATTTTGAGGAAGGGTGAGAATGAAGAAAACACGAGAAGGAGGGAGAGAGAGAGTGTTGGTTTCTAAACCCTGGGGGCTTGGTGCGTTAAATTGCTGTGTTAATGATTTTAGATGCTGGTAATTACAGGCTGCGCTATGGTGCCTGTAGGAAAGGGATTGGGCATGCCTGGAATGGGTGAGAAAAGTCGCTCATGTCTTGATGAAACACTTCAAAATTTCAGATCAGCTCCTGTTTCAAAAGGCCTGTTTATACTGTGGTTTACAGAGGGCTTGATTGCCGTTCTTGGAGGAGCCCTAGTTGCTGCTTAGGTGTTTATTGCCCAGCAAAGGTCCTGAGAGTTAAATATCACCCTCAGCTTCTCATCACACGAGCCTTTATGTGTCAAGTGTTTAGTACAAAGACGTGTTATTGCTTTATAGAGGATAAACACGATGAGTCAACAAGTTCACCTGTGGCGCCTCTGACCTTTCTCTGACCTCCTACCACGTGGCAGTGGACATTTTATATCCACGTTTTTTAGGTTTGCTCTTGGTCCATTGGCTTTGAGAGGTATCCAGCTGGACAGGTGGGGAGGAAAGACGTTGTCTCTGCTGAGGAAAGAAAAACGACACCCGCTCTTGTTGAACTCATCAGTATGCATGCTTGGCCCCAGCGCGGGGCAGATGAGCCTCACATGTGCTGCCCTGCAGGTTCAGAAAGCTGCTACCGAAAGCGTTTTGGATTACAGGAAGAGAAGACAAAGCATGGAGTGGAATCTTTAACAGTGGCGAGGTCTCTGCAACAGCTCAAGCTGTTCTTCCAGTAGAAGCTGCTTCGCTGTGAAGGCCGAAGGTTCAGCAAAATCACTAAGAGAGTCGAGCTGAACTTGGAAGTGATATTGCCATGTCAGCAAGCACCCTCTTTTCATCATGTCCTGCATGCAGAAGAGCTAATAAAGAATAATAATAATGAAATTCTTAAAAATATGAAAACTGTATAGTGATAGATGAAGTACATATTCTAAATAATGTTTAAACTGGCCCAATTAGTGACAGATCAGCCTTGCTTCTTACCTATGTTTAGGTTATAGCTAACACTACTTTGTACTGACAAGAAATGAAAGGTTCTGAACTATAACAAAATGTTTAGTTATATGAGCTCATTTGTGGTTAGTGAAGCAAAGCTTACATGTTTGTTTACCATATGTTACGTGTTTATTAGTTACTTACTGTGGGAGAAGTAAGAGTTCAACAAGTCAACTATTTTCTTTTTTTTATTAACACATTTCAAATACACCTATTCACATAAAAGTAAGACAAGACATTGGTAATAGCTTAATAAAACTACACAGTTAAAGAAATTATACCATTATAACTCATACATTAAAAAAAAAAGGATTTAACATGTTAACTGAAATTTAGTTAATACTTGGTTGTGAAGCATTTGTTTGCAATGACCACTTAAAGACACTTCCAGTACAGTGAAACTGATTCTTTTAATTCTTGAAGACTCTGATGGGAGCCTGATGGTTAATCTTGATATTTAGGTCCTTTCCCAAATTTTCTTTTGGGTTTAAGTCTACTGATTAAAGTATTCCAACACCTTTACCTGCTGGAAGACCTAATTGTGCCTCACCTCATCATCCTAGTGAGTGGCAAGAGATTCTTTCCAACGGTTGCATTCGTCCCTTTAGTAATTTGGTTTCTGTTTGTACCGTGAGAAGAGAAACAGCCCCAGTACTATGATGCTTCCACCTCCAAACTTTACTGTAGGTTTTTTTTTTGTTTTTTTTTTTACTGTCAAACACAGAGCCATTTCTCTTCCGAAGATGACATTTCTGAAAAGTTTCAGTTTTGTCTCGTCTGACCACACTACATTCTTCCAGTGATCTACAAGCTTCTCCAAATGTTCTGTAGCAAATTTCACACAAGCTTCAACTTGCCTTTTCCTCAGTAATTGAGTCTTCCAGGATGATCACGAATGCAGGATTGTTTTGCCTTGCCAGTCCATCGCCTATTGTTTGTTTCTGTTCCTGCTGCTTCCAGTTCTTCTTGAAGCTCTTTTCCAGTGGACCTTGGACGACTCCTCTGCCTTGGACAACTTTTTACTGACGGGTTGGAAATCTTTCGAGGAGCTTCTGTGTGTAGTCGGTTGATGGTTGAATGATGTTCCTTCCACTTGCGGATGATGACCTCAGCTGAGCTAATAGGAACATTTAGTAGTTGAGAAATCAATGAGGAACCTGTGCCATTGCTATGCTGCTTGATTATCTTGGGAGAGCTCTTTGACTTTACCCATCATGAGACGTTTCTTGCATAACAGCTTGGTGACAAATTATTTATTTACTTGTATTCAGAGGTGGAGACCTCTTTTTCAAAGAAAAGAAGTACAAACCTACTGAGTTCTTACTGTTTTCAATACAGTTTCATTCATTCCACTTTCTTACATAACATTTTTTATGGGTTTATATGAATGTTATGAGCTATTTCACTGTGTAGTTTTATTGAATAGTTTATTTGGTCTAAATTTTATATGGATACTTGTATTGGAAATGTTTTTAATAAAAAAAATTCTCTCGAGACTAAATAATTATTTTTCCCACTGTCCAGTGTTTCCCAAACATAGACTTACTTGGGCGAGCCGCTCAGGCATATTAACAGCCACCAAGTATATCTGGCGACCCTGTTTAGCATTTTCTGTTTAAATTTTTTTATCCGTCCGAAAGAAGGACGTCATCGATTAAGTAGTGAACATTCTCCGCCCACTCTACCCCTCCCATATCTGTTTGTTCTGCTATTGAGAGAAGTTTCTACTGACAGTCGCACAAATTGTGCCCTCCCCCAACCAAAGATTCCTTAACACTAAAGAACCAAGTTGAAAAATCAAGTCTTGTATTTCTTGCTTTAATTTTTCGTATACATTAACGCTGATTGCATCTTAGTTACTAGTTGATAAATAGGGATGCACCGATACCGATACCAGTATCGGGTATCGGGCCGATACTTCGTTAAAATACT
>JBBPCZ010000001.1:8676913-8707184 GCA_037974445.1 Brycinus macrolepidotus
TCGGTATCGGCAAGTACACAAATAAAAATACTCGTACTCGTATCGGTTTGTAAAAAAGTGGTATCGGGACAACCCTATTGATAAACATTTCAATGTTATTGTGCCCATGTGTTAACAGTGTAAAATACAGGACAGTACCACAGACCGTTCATGCATGGAAAAGATTTCATTGTTGTTATTGATGATTGTCACTAAATTGACATGTTCCCAGCCTTATAAAGTGGTAGAATCTAAGGTTGAATCTTCAGTAGATTCTACCACTACCGTAGCCTCTCCATCAACAGAGAGTTCAGCAGATTCAGAAAGCTAGTTCCTCTAGAGCAAGCTGAACTTTTAAAGTGAAACTGCGAATTCCATGTTAACAAGCGCTGTCAGGACATTTGAGTCTTCCCTCTTATTTATTTTCTCTCGTAATTAGATTTCAGTGTGGAGTGTGTCTGCCTTCCTCCGGTTCTTTACTCTCTGTCTGTTTTAATATAAATCCATTAGAGTCGGCAGTTCTGGCACAGGCGAGTTTAGCAGCTCGTGGCAGTGGAGGCTTCTCTTTCCTTATTCTGACTGCCTGACTCGGTCTGCCAGCTGTGGCAGAGAATTAGCCGTCCCATAACGTACATTTATATACAGATTACTTCATTCTTATACAGATTACATCATCATATAAATGCCAGTGACATCATGTATAATGACTTCACCCTTTTCACTTACCCTGATGGCAACTTCCTATTAGAAATGTGTGCGCGCATGTATGCATGCGTGTATGAGTGAGTGTGAATGACCGATTAGGCGTGTGGACAGATCTCTGCCGTATAGTTTGATTTTTTTAATGAGCTGTTTGTGGCTGATTTGCTTGGTCACTAACTGACTCTAAAAGAGTTTTCCAGCTCACTGTTGTCATTGTGTTTTTAACACAATGTACATACATATATGTCCACTGTGTATGTAGATACATACATACATACATATATATAATGACTGTTTCATAGCTTTTATTCTATTGGCTATTGTGCTTCTACTTTCTTCTTTTGTTCTGTCCACTTTGCAGCTGTAACAATGCAAATTTCCCCACTTGTGGGACTAATAAATGGTTATCTTCTTATCTTATCTTACTGTATCTTATTTTATCTTAACGGTGTATGGTTTTTACCCTCTCCACAGCGGCTGTGCAGGGGAAGGCTCCATGAATGTACGTCACCATGATGATGACGGACCAGATGCTGGAGCTTCCGCCACTGCTGAATGGCGAGGTTCCCATGATGCACCATATGATTAATGGAGATGCCTCGCAACAGGTGAGCAAACGGCCCAGACAGATCACTCTGAGACCCCTCCCTGTGGCTGTGTGTAGGTGACTGATGACATTTCTGTCTTCAGGTGATCCTGGTTCAGGTGAATCCTGGGGAGACATTCACCATTCGCAGGGAGGATGGAACCCTGCAGTGCATCCAAGGTCTGTTTTTAATAAATACGTCTTCGTATAATCATTTGCTTGGGAGAAGCTGACTCTTGAATGCTTTTGGAGTATTTATGGAATGGTCATATTGTGCTATTGGGAGTATTTTTGGAATGTAAAGAATCAGACGGCTGTTTCGCAGTGGTTTTGTGCACATATTTTGTCTCTCCTATCACCAGGAATTACAGAGGGCTTAAAACATTCGTATGATGCTTGTTGTGCACATGGTTAAACAGTTTAACAGCAACAACACAGTTAACAGTCATAAGTATGAGTATTCAGACAGAATCATTTTTACATTTATTAGTGTTTGAAATCATTCAGTACATTTTTCTCAATACTTACTCCTTACTAAGAAAACTCATTTTCCACAGAATAGATAGCATTTCTAGTAAATGTAATCCTGTCCATTTAGTATTTTAAGCCATTTTCACACAAAATAGGTCAGAACATGGTCAATATCAGTTGAATATTAAGGGCAAAAACAATATCTGCAGGGTAGGGGCAAATATCTTTTACCTGATGTAATTAAGAGAATTGGGAGAATTTATTGCCCCACCAACTTTTCCTTAGGCCTGGTTTGGAGTTTGCATGTTCTAAAACACACACGTCAGGCAAATTGGAGATGCCAGATTGCCCCTAGGTGTGTGAATGTGTGTGTCTGTGATGGATTGGCGACCTGTCCACGGTGGCTAGGGATTAGTGCTTCAGACAATGGATGAATGGATCATTTGGATAAAGAAATTAAGTTGTTCAATTTGTTTAAAAATTCAAATTCATAGATCAGAATTTTCGCACTGTAGTTTAGGTAGTGTCATGATACTGTAGTTACTGTAGATACTGCACCAAGGATTTGGTCCCATACTGTGAGGTAGCAGCTCAAATAGAGCAGAAACTGCAAGGCCTTGGTAAGCACATCTGTTTTGCTGTGAATTAAACTATGCTTCTTAATGTCCTTCTAACTCCATAAATGCTTCAGAAAGGTTACCCACCACCTCACCCTTTGCATTAGTGCCCGAAGAGAATTGCATTTTTCCCGTCAACAAATAAACCTTGACCAACTGACAGACAGATGAGCGCGCCGCGTGCCGCTGGCCTTGTCCCTCTGTGGGCTTGTGCTGCTGTTTGCACAGCAAAGTGGTGCTGCAACTATTACCTAATGCAATTTGCCCAACGAGAACAGAGAAGCCTGTGGCACGAGGCCGTTTGGCTTGCAGAGAAGTGGATGGGCAGGTTCAGTGGAAAAACAGAGTGAGAAGAGGCTGCTTACAGCATGAGAAACTCTGAGCTTAGCGTGTTTCCAGACGGACGTTAATTATTAGTGGAGTAGCCGTTTAGGCATGCATGTTTTGTTTAATATTCCAGTGTTCTTGTGTACGATCTCAGCCAGGTGGCCCAAAGGCTATCGGCTCAGCAGTTGTTTTTCTGAGCTAACTTGCTGTTTCTGCAGAAAGTTGCTGATAAATGTTTTCCCAGGCCATGGCAAAGCAGGCCACTATGTTCATTTGAGCACCATTTTCTTCTACTTTAAACATTTGTTTTAGCTGTGCTGAGAGGTGTGTGTGTGTGTGTGTGTGTGCGTGTGTGTGTGTGTGTCTGTGTGTGTCTGTGTGTGTGTGTGTGTGTGGCTCGCGTGCCTTCAGTGGGCAGGAATGTCCGTGCCTGCGTTACCTAATCGTCTTGGGTTGCTCAGAAAGCCCATGACTCTGGATTTAATGCAATAAATCGTGGCGATTGTCATTTTTCTGTCATTACATCCCCACAGCTTGGCAGCAGTAGTTTGGCCTCCTGCTGGGGACAAAAACTTGAGTAACAGAGCCTGGCAGAGCTGTGGGCATTGACCCAAACAGGGTTAGGACACCCACAGGCGTCTACGAGCCGCCTCCTAACTCCCTGGGTGCTGCTGTTCCACCTCTGGCCCCTTGGCCTGTAGCTCATGATGGGTGGCCAGACGACTGGCAGGCAGCTCTGGGAGGAGGGCCTGGCTCTCTTTGAGTTTTCTGAGTAATAATTATGATCTGTAATTACCCCTGCCCAGCTGTGTGTGAAGTTTGTGCAGTAGGACACCGTGTTTTCACATTACTTGGCAACTAAATACTTTCTACAATTGATTAATCTAACAAGTGTTAAAGCCAGTTTATACCAATTATGTTTTTTTCCCCAAATGGAAAAAAGCAGATGCAATTTTTAATGTAGTGTACCCTTCGTTACAGCCCCAAAGTTTTTTTTTTTGTTGTTTTTTTTTTTTTTTTTTTTAAACACTCTGAGAATGCAGGAAGAAGGCGGAGGGGGAAGTAAAAGTAGATTCCTGAAGTAGTAGCAACAATTAATTTAGCGTTTTTCTTTTAAGGTAATAATAATTAAAGACAATTTATTTGTAAAATCAAATTTACACAATTTTTCCCAAATCTTTTCTGTATCTCCTGAATCTCTCAAACATCATCCAGGTCTTCATTACTGAGGCACAGACTTGTCAGTGGGGTTTAGGACTCAGTATGACTTTGTGAGCTTAAAAAATGAACAAAACTTTTTTAGTCGTACACTGTGGGCAGCCAATTTTGTGACAATGATCGTTAAAAATATGAAGAAATACATACAAGATCAGTCCACCTAATGACTGCTCTGTGAATACCAGCCCTGGTGTTGTGTGAAATGGCTGCCTGTATCTGTGAAGTTTTTTTTTCTTTGGGCGAGTATTAGGTTTTCTATGATGTGATGTGTGGTGTATTTCTAAGGAAATAATTTGGCTGACTATGACTTTTGGAGTTTGTTAGCTACATTAGTGCGGTTGCTCCAGTGCCTAAAGCAAAAGAAGCTAAATTTGGAAACATTCCTTGGCTACTTGACTACATGAGGGAAAGAGAATTTTTTTGCTGAACCTTTGCTAACTCAAGTGTCAGCACACACTAGATACTCCCCATTCCACAAATTTAGACCAGGCATGAACAAACTAGATTAAGCCTACATAAACAAAAAAACAATATATTCTGCCATATATTTTCTTTAGCCTGGATTTTTGTAGGCAGTTCATTGCCTGTTTTATAACCATTTGTGCTCTGCCACAAGCAAGATGACCTGTTTTGCAGCTGTCATGATGCACATTTGTTTCGACTGCAACCATGACAATGGAGCTCTGACTGGTCAGCCTGATTTTAATGCATCTGCACAACGCAGAAAATTGAGCTCATTGTGAATAGCCCTTTTATTATCTACAGAATATTATCCAAACAACTGACTGATCTAATTACACCTTCTGCTGTTTTTTCCTTTTAACACATCACAGCACCATCATTCAAAGTTCTGTCTAACAGAGGGGTTCCCAGTTCCAGCCCTGGAGACCCCACACTGTTTTTCACTGTTATTCAGCACCTCTGATTCACTTCATTGACTAACAAACTCCTTGTTGGCTGAGTCAGGGCTATTGGGGAGCTGGCATTGCTTCCTGTAATGAATTGCAATCTGCTGGAATGACCTTGAACGTTATAGAACTCTTGAGTCATGTATTGTTCTATAATCAGTGTCTTGCATGTATTAAGGTCTCCTGGTCTTATCTGGGTTTGGTCTTTTTGTCCGCTCAATAATCACTGCTATCTTGTGATGTGATAAAAAGAGAAAGAGTCTGGTACGATTTGTGGCAAACAGTTTTTTCAGTTTTTTGGATATCTTTTCTTCATAATGTCGAGCACATGCAAATGTTATATAACACTGTCTTAAGCTTAACTAGGCAAAATCATTTTTTTCACAACAGAGCGGTACAAACCAGTGTGCTGAAGTGTGTACGCACGGAAGTGCAGGTAGCCAAGCAGAATTTGACAGCTGACAGTTGTGACCATTTTTACTTCCTATAGATATCAAGCTCTTGTGTCTTCTTGTGGACAGAGTGTCTGGGACTGGGACTAGCCTGCATACAGCAATATTCCTATATGTCTTCCTAACCACCTTAAATTTAGATCACCCTGTGACATTTGAATGGAGACTGTCTGTACGACGAAATGTATCTTGGAGCGTTTTTGTTTACACATGACATGGCGTGGCGATTTAAAAAAGGAGAAAACCAGCTTAGACCTGGAGTTACTAATATGGGGAGTAAGCATCCTATATCTTTATAATAACTTCAGTTTTTCTCTTATTATAATTATAACAGAAATGTAACCGTGACATTACATTATATATATGCCTATTCAGTTCATAAATATGGAAAAAAAATACTACTGTGCTCACACAGAGATTATACAATTGCTTAATGTGTAAGAATTTGCCATTTTTCTAAGGCTTTTTTGCCTTTCAAACTGGGAGGTCAGTTCCACCAAGAATGACCATAACTTCACTAACCTGACAGAACTGAAAATCCTCTCTCTCTCTCTCTCTCTCTCTCTCTTTCTCTCTCTCTCTCTCTCTCTTCATTCCTAACTCCTCGCTGTACGTCTTTAGGCTGCGCAAATATATTTCCTGCTGATGTGGCAGAGGCCTTCCCCCATCCCTCTCTCTTCTCTTCTCTCTGCGCCCCATTCCTCTCTTTTCTTCTCTCTTCTCTTCTCCTCAATGACCCATTACCTCAAAATTTCAGTGCCTTATATCACCTGCTGCGCGGCCTCAAACATCGAGGTGACAAACGGCCCTTAAAGTCCTTTCCTCAACCTCAACCTAGTGAAAGCTAGGCTGTCAGGCCGGGAAGATCTGGGGGAGCGACTGAAAGAATATGGCCATGTGGAGCTGTACAGCTGTTAACACATCACACCTGGCCGCTGGTCTTGTTCTCTCCAGGTTATCTATGAGCAGAGCGCAGCCGCTTTTGGACTCCAAAAACAGCCACAATAGTTTCACATCCAAGCCAGATGTGGCCACAGCCTCGAGGAGAGAAGAGCATGTCGGCCTTTGATGTGCAGGCCGGACGTGTATACACACACACACGCGCGCGCACACACACATATACACACACTTACACACACACAGCCCTCATGATGGATGGTTTAACTGGGATGAAAAAGCCGATAGTCTTAAAGCGATAGTCCAGTGAAAAACTTCCGTCAAATATAGTTGATCAGTCAAGGACTTGTTTGGTATCTGAAGTTTACTTCAGTAGTTTTACAGTAGAGCTGTGAGGCTAATGTAGCTATTGAGCCATGAAACTTGCCTCAAACTGAATTATGTAATCTCAAGCAGACTTATGGTTTATGACACAAAATGCATCTATAAGAATTGGGAAATGTTTTGCCTTAGGTCTTGAGGTATATAAACGATATTAGTAAGTGATCATATACATACCATTCATAATAATGCTACTACTACCAACTACAAACACATGGACATGTAAGATCCTGCTGGTGTGGGTTTTCTCTCTTTCAGTGAAGTGACTGGGGCGCTAATAGTAGATTACCAATGGAGATTAACAGAATGTTCAGACTGAGCACAGTTTTTTAGAGATCTGATTGCAGTCTGAATGATGAACAGGAAAAGAGATCATTAAACCGATTCACTGGGAAATTCACTTGTAATCTGTTCATTTTTCTTAAGTAAAGCGTCCATTTGTAATTTAAGTAATCAGCGTTGCAGAGGTGAAAACAGAAGCCACCTTGAAGCCTGAATTTTATAGATTTGCAGATTATAGATTATATAGATTTTTGTTAATGCATCAAACAGTGTCTAAAACTACATTCCTGTGTGACAAAATCAAGCTCCTGATTATACTCTGTCAAAATTTCATGATGAAAATGCTCCAAAATGAAAAACATTTCCTCTACAACTTCTGCAAAGTAACATTTTTGAGTTCTAATCCATGTGGCATAAGATGCTTCATTCTAGCTACGTTACCCTTATAGTTGCTGGTGCAAAACAAAAGAGGCAAATGTTGAATAGTAAAAATATTTTGGTTGATTATTACATTTGTGGTAAAGGAGATTGTGATTTTTTTTTGCTTTAATTAGACAAAAATGGTTTCATTTATTGCTATAATAACTGATGGGAGGATACTTTCTGCAAAGCAGGATCTGAAGCCATGTTAGCCACAATACTGCACGAGTGGCTACAAGGTTGATGTATCAGTAGCCTAATGAGCTATAAGGCTAATGTATAAGATAAGATAAGAAAAGATAAGATAAGAAAGAACTTGTTTTATCCCGAGGGAAATTCTTTTCAGTAGCAAGCTTAGTGCAAAGAGAAAGAATAAAAGATAATAAGACAATAGGGTTTTTTTTAAATAGACAATAACAATAGTGCAACATTGTTGTGGGAACATTGTTGTAACAAAATAACTGTAACACTGACACTGCTGTGTGTAAGATTTAGTGAGCTGTGCCAGCATATCAGTAGTGCAAAATGGTTTATGAAAGTGAGTGTTTGTGCAATAAAAATAAAAAGAAGGCAATAAAATAGCAGCAGATAATGAGGGGATGAGATTAACATTCAGTAGCATTCAGACAATTCACAGATTAAATAGTTGAGTTATATTGCACAAATCCTGTTTGGAACAGAATGACATAAAGACTGAAAACGATCACCTTTATCATCAGCATAGTAGAAGAAATAAAAAAGAGCTAGCTAAACTAGCTAGCTACAGTCATTAGCTAGGAAAACAAAACTGCCATTGAGAAGTTAGCACTTTAGCAATATGCTGCTAATTTCTGCTAATGTAATGGTATGTTCCTTCCATCCCAAATCAGTAAAACATATATATATATTTTTTTGAGATAAACTGGTGAAAAGGCATAAGGCGACACATGACAAATGATCAAAAGAACACATGCTTAACATTACTGTATTTGTTAGATTTTTTTTCTTTATTTTCATTAAATTGCTTTTTAAAGGGGAAACAGCGGTCGTATTAGAAGCAGCGATTTAGCCGCTCCTCCCAGCAGTACCAGAGGTAGGATCCAGCCTAGCATATTTTTTTTTTTTTTTTTCTCTTGCTGCTGGAAGTCGACGCCTCCTCCAGCCCTAAGGGAGGAATGGCAATGAGCAGGAGCTACGGGACTGGATGGTGTTCGCTCTTTCAGCCAGGTTCATTTCAAAAAGTGAGGAATGTCACATCCAAATTCCTCCTTATCCCAGTCTTTTCGTTGCCCCACTGCTTCTATCAGTCTTTGTTGATTTATTTTTGTTCCCTCCCTCCCTTTTTGCTCTTTTATGGCGCTGTCTTTTTGGGATTTTTGCGTCCGCTCTGCTCCCTTTCCTGCAGCGGAGGAAAGCCCCTGCGCTGTGCAGATGATCATAGCAGAGCCCTGATTCCATTGCTGTGAGTCACCCAGCTGTGGAACAGTGCATTTTTGTGTGCATCACGGAGAAGCACAGGCTAAGAGAGCGAGCTGAGAAAAAGGGCAACGTTGTGTCTCACCCACGTCCTTCCACGCTGCACTGTGTGTTTGTTTTGTCTCACTCTTTACTTAGTCCTTTGGCACACAGAGTTTCGTGGAGCTTCTGAAGAAAACGTCTTTCTTTCTGAAAGGACTGAATGTTTTTCACCTGCTGGCCCCAAACATTCTACAGCATTACACTGTGGAACATTTTCTTTCTCTCTTTCTCTCTTTCTCATCCTTTCCTTTTCTCTTTCTTCCTTTCTTCTTCCTCTTTTAACATTTTTTTCTTTTCCTTAAAGAAAGCTCGTGTGCACTTAGTCTCTTTTTCTTACTCTCACTCTCTTTTTCTTCTTTCTCCCTCTCAATCTTTGCTCTTTCCTCCCTTCTCCCTTTCCTTCTCTCTCTTACTTCTTTAGCCTGCTTGTGTTTTTGGTTGTGCTCTCTTTCTTTTTCTTGCTTTACCCTTCTCCTCTCTGTCTCTCTCTCTCTCTCTCTCTCTGTCTCTCTCTCTCTCCTCTTACCGTTTCTTTTCTCTCTCTCTCTCTCTCTCTCTCTCTCTCTTTCTCTCTCTCTCTCTCTCTCTCTCTCTCTGACCTACTAATTTTGGGCGGTGTTGTGTCGTGTGTTTTCAGCTCTTGATGTGTCTTTATGAGGCAGTGGCTTAAGCTCCAGTTCCAGGATAACGAGGGCACTCATAAAAAAAAAAAGACAGTTGATTGACATCTCCAGTCCAGCCGGCGTGCTGCTCCTTGCCCCGCTCCTCTCTGACCAGCCTGGACTTAGCAGAAAAAAACATGATTGTGCAGCATACAGAAACAAACCCCTTAACTTCCACAAGCAAGAAAGCTCATCTAGAGGAGGACACAAGCACTAAAAACACAGCTACAGTTTAAAAAAGCCTCAGATACAGTACGGTCCACTGCACTGGTTCTGTAGCTTTTGTGCTTTGTGTGGTTATCTCTCAAAAAGTCTCTCGTTTATATGACATCCCAGAGTTCCGCTGACTTAATTCTCACCTAATGCAGTAATGTGAGCAGATCTTGAGGGTTTTGGGGAGTTTTTCTTTTATACAATGGTGCCATTTATGAACATGACAGACTAGACTTCACGACTTCACCCAGACAGGGCAGATCCAGAACACACACACACACACACACACACACATACACACACACACACACACACACACACACACACACAAGGGTGAACACCCCTTCAGATCATGTCAGAGCAAAGGAAACTTCATTCTGAGCACAGAGCATGTCGGTGCAAGTCTCTCTCTTTCTCTTGCTCCCTCCCCCCTTCTTTCCTCCTTGCTCTCTTTTCTTACTTCTATCCTTCACTCTCTCTTCTCTCCTCTTTCTATCTATTTCCCCTTCTCTCTCTCTTTCTGCCCCCTGTCTGTCTCTCTCTCTCACTTGCTCTATTTGCCCCCTTTCTCTTTCTGTCCTCTCTCTCTCTCTCTCTCTCTCTCTTTCTCTCCTTTCTCTCTCTGTCCTCTGTCTCTCTGTCCCCTCTTTCTTGCTCTCTCTCTCTTTCTGTTTGCCCCTCTCTCTCTGTCCCTTTCTCTCTCTCTCTGTCCCCCGCCCTCTCTCTCTCTTTCTGTCTTCTCCTTCTGTCTCTGTCCCTCTCTCTCTGTCCCTCTCTCTCTCTCTCTCTCTCTCTCTCTCTCTCTCTGTCCCTCCTCTCTGTTTTCCTGTAAACGCGGAGTGATTTGAGGTGCTGATGTGTAAGCTGGAGCTGCAGTACTCCCCTTCCCTGCTCCAGCTGTGGTAGAATTGGGTCAGTCGAGGAGCACAGTAGAGGGCAGGGGGGTCAGACGCCCTTCCACCACATTTTTTCCACCCGCTGCCTCCAGGGAGTCTCCCTCCACAACAGTCCCTTCACAGGACCCACAGGGCTGCAGTGTACACTAGAACTGCACAATATATCGCTTGTTAATCGCTGTCAGGATATTGGTCTTTGCAATACTGACATCTAAAAGGCCTGCAATGTGGAAATGAGCCCTCTAACTAATAACCATGTAGAACTAAGCTTATTATTTTAGTCAAAATATTGCATGCCAGTCTTTAGCTGTCACAGTTTTGATTAACTGATGTATTTTTTTATACATCATTATGCTTTCACAGTATGTAGCAATGCAGTGCATCTTGGTGTTGATTTAAGTAATAATTAAGTATTCATATAAGGGTTGTGCATATAAACAGAATAAACAATGTACTGTCTTGTTTTTACTTTTTTATTTTGAAAAGGGTTTAACTGGATGCTAACAGCTTATATTCTGTCATGTGTAAAACCAAACAGTTCTGAAGTGAGCAATAGAGAAAAAATCAAGGGCAAAGAAGACAAATCCGTATAGAGTAAAATGATTCTCAGTTGGAGTTCTTTGGGCCAGTTACTAGTGTGTTAAATCACCACCAAACACACAAACATGAATCATAAAATTTTTATGAATCATAAAATTTTGGCCAAATTTTATTGCCTGAAGCTCATTGTGTGGGCTGAATAAACACATGAATCGCCCTTTTCCAATATTTTCTATTATCTTATATGGCAATATTAACATTTTTTTTCATGGTTTTGGCATAGGTGTAGCAGTAGCATTCAAATACAGCATGAATGCATTTACATGGCTCATGTTATTTATATCGTAAAAACTGCTCAAAAAGACTAAATTGGCTGATTGCCAATTGTGCATTTAGAGCAAAACAATGCAGATACTAATGCTGGCAGAATGTACATCCCTTACAACAATATTAAAACTGCTTGTTTTTAAAAATTTTTTATAGTCAAACACTTTTTGTTTAAACATGTCAATATTCTGATAACAAAAATGGTTTAAATGCTCATCCCTTCTGAGAGAGAGTGAGTTCTTTAAAAAAAACTGTTGAGCACAAAGCAGACTCGTAGTTTTAAATCAGATATCTCATGGTGTCTGGCCGTGATTGGCCGGGGCTCGCCTTGTTTTTGGTTCGGAACGGAAGCTCTGGGAGGGAAGAGAACGGGAGGCTTTGGCTCTGTCTGTTCGGGAGAGAGGAAGGGGAAACAATGCCCAGACAGCAGCGGCAGTGGCCTGGCACGATAAAACGCTTCAGTGCTTCCATTCCACACAGTCCGACTTGCCCATAACAGTACAGTAATGTGGCCAGCGGTCGCCCACGCAAAGACCAGCCTGTGAGAGGACAGTTGACCGGGGTGGGTGGGTGGATGGAAAGGAATATAAAGGCTGAAGTTGTGGTGACTAGTGGCGCTCAGTCTTCCTGCCTTCCGGCTGGACTGTTTGCACAACCGTCTGAGAATGGGAATGCAAGAAGTCTGCTCAGCTAGTCTACTGCGCATCAAAAAAACTATCACCCTAAAGCATGCTGGGAACTCACAGTCAGGTCCAGGAGCAAAGGAGGGAATATGGAATAATGTGAATTCATCCTCCCCAAATATAAGGCTAAAATATGATAATGAAAGATACCTACAACACCTTTAGAGGGCAGCACTGTCCTTATTTATTATTTATTAGGTGCCATGTGGCTAGTGGCGACCGAATAGATAGTGTTTCTCCAGAATAGCACTGTGTATCGTTTGTTTATTTGAGCTCAGTCCATGTCTGTTCTTTAGTTCTATGTCAAGTCAAGTAGAGCTTTATTGTCATCCCAGCTATATAAGTACACAGTGAGACGAAATATCGTCCTCCTGGACCATAGGTCCAACATGGCTATGGTAACACATGTAGTTGAAGTTGTTATTGAGAGACCATGAAACGGTTTGAAAATTTTACCCACTTATTGTGATTGCCAGTTCCCGTCCAGTAGCTATGCGTTATGCTAACATCCTTCCTCCAAGACACGGAAGTCAGCCACTCATTCTTTTTGGCCATTTTCACATCTGTTAACATTAACTTGCGCTTTGGGTGATCTTATCAGAAGTGGACAGAGCTCAGCTGTAAAAAGGTTTCAGTGTGTGTCAGGGACTGATTGTGGTCCGAACACACAAACCTTTGAAAATCGTCAGGGATGCGTAGCATCGCGTTTGTGCTCTGAATGCGATCACTGTAAAAAAAATCAAGTCGGTTAAACTTAAAAGTGTGAGTAATAATAAACTTTGAACTCACAGTTAGTCAACACAATGTATAACTTTATGTTTAACTTGTGAAAAACTGTAAACCTGAGTTCAAAATCCAGAACTTGACAAGACAGGTGGAGTTAAAGAGCAGAAATAACTTCAAACAACTTAATGAGGCTATCATTTTTTACAGTGTGATGTCCCCAATGACAACGAAAGACAGTTTTAATCAAAGCAGCTGCACAGTTTCTGTTATCCTGTCCTTAAAATTAAAATGAGTATAAACAATTAATATTATTTTTTTTATTTAACGACTATTCGGAAATACCATGGAATCTTCAAAGCCTGTAAAATGCTTTTCAGGCTGGCCTTTGTGTACATCTATGGATGGAGCATCTAAACAATTTTCTGAGGCTGAGACTAGGTAGATTCTATCTCTGTCTCAACCATAAACAGTTAGGCCCTTTCCCAGGACCTAGATTCGCTGTACGGAACCATGGCCTGAGCAAGGCTTGATGTACTCTTGACCCATAGGTTTGCTAGGACAGCCCACTTTTTCTAGTTCAGAAAAAATGGTCCCACAGTCAGCTCATCAAGGCGCCAGAGGCACTTCAGTACCCTCCTATAAGCTGCCGTGCTCTCTGACCGCATGCCACAGACACTCACTTTGAATACTTCAATACATTTTAAGCGAGTATTGGATTATGTGACCTTTGGAAAACTAGCTACAATTCATCACCAAACTCGGCTGCTTCTTTCAGTCAGTCTTCTTTTATTTGGCAGCGAAATGTATTCTTTATATCCTTGAGTGCACTTTTTTAACTCTGGCCTTTTGGACTTTTTTCAATGTTCACCCAACATATATATGACTTATTTTCCCCTTTCTGCCCATTAAAATGTCCATATATCATCCAGTTTGCGTTTTACAAGAAAAATGTAGCTCATTCTCTGTCTTATAAAAACGGAGGAGAAGCTTCTGTTTTGCGTCGACTGTCGTGTTTCATTTTTGTCCTCCGTGAGAGATGGCGTGTGATTTCTGAAACGGCAATAAAAGTGTACGTTTTTAGAAGAGTTGGAATGGACGAGCTTTGGAGCATGGCGGTCAGATGCAGTGCGGTTTACGCAGCAGTGCATTATGGATCCGGCAGCTTGGAGAGCAAAGAAACAAAAATAGCCTAGCAGGCCTGTTAGAAGAAAAACGTAGAGAAGCATAATGGTTACGTTTTTTTTTTTTTTTTTAAATTAACATGCAGGTTAAAGTAATTTCTTCAAAGCCCAACACTCTTTGTTATTTTGCATGAACATGCTAATAAATACTTGACACACTTGTGGAAAATGACAGAATCAAAGCTTAAATACTCTATTTTTTTTCTAAAGAGGCTTTCAGAGACTTTAATAACAGTTTTATCTGTTCTTTTTTTTCTGCTCAGTTCTTTTTTTCCTGTCCCTACACTTTGTCAGCCAGATTTGCTTAGATATTAAAGAGTGTCCTCTTCTGTTTGAGTGGGTTTGAGTGTCTGAGTGTGTATGAAGTACTGTATGAAATAGGACTCTGGTGACCTCCTTTTAATAGAAGAAAAGTCATTTTACACCAAATATTTGGAGCTGTAATCTCTCGGCAGCTCATCACCTTCAAGGGCTCTCTCTCTCTTTCTCTCTCTCTCTCTCTCTTGCATTTTCTCTCTCTCTCTCTTGGACTTTCTCTCTCTCTCGCTCTCACTCTCTCACATTGCTATGAAAAGAATGCTTATTGCTTATAATATTGAACAAAAAAAAGAAATCAGTATTTTTTCTCCTCTCTCTTTGCCCTTTCTCTCTCTCTCTCTCTTTCTTATTTTCTCTTTTTCTTTCCCTCTTTTTCTCTCCTCTCACCCTCTTTGTGTCTCAGTTCAGAGGCCTGATACTAGGATCAGTGATGATAATCGCACTCTTGATCAGTGATGGTGTTTATTAAACACTTCGCCTCTCCACAGCTCATATTTTCCTCATCTAAACGACAGAGACTGATAGTGTTTATAGCCAGGACAATGGTCCATACAGTCACAAACAGATGAAAGGGACACACACGCACGCTCGCACACACTCGACGGGGAAAAGTATGATCACTCAGTACACTCATACATAATTATATTTGCTGGCACAGTGTCTCTGTGTTTAGCCAGCTTGGTTTGGGACACAGAGAGACAGAGACAGAGTGACAGAGGGAGCAGCATGCGGAGGGAGAAAGGTAGTGTTGGTTGGATCAGAGTGTGTAAGCACTAGTGCCTCTTCCAACTCAAACATTTGCTGTCTCTCTCTGTGCAGCAGCGCTGTGATTTTTTGCAGGGGCGCAAAAGAAAACAAGATGAAGCTGCAGAAAACTGTACCCAGCTACTTCCTGTTGTTCTGGAAGGGTTCCCTTCTGGGGGCGTTCACCTTCCAGCTCAGCTCCACATGTCCGGGATTCTACTCTTTTACATTTACACACACACACACACACGCACACACACAGACACTTTCTCATGATCGTTCTCAGCCTTTCATACACACCAACCCCAAAACACATGTGCCCTGCCACGTACAGATTGAGTTTTCAGGAGTTTTGTTTTTTTTTTTTTTTGCAGCCCCCCTCCACTCTGCACCACACTGTAGAGTCCACGTAATACATTCCTTCCAAAAACATTGCGCTCTTGCTCTCTGTCTCTCGCTCTCTCTCTCCCTCTCTTTTGTCCGTCGTCTAGCTGTCTGGCCAAACTACTGCAGCTTTCCCAGCTGAATTAGTGGATCTTTTGAAAGAGCCTCTAGTTTGTGGAAAATCGCATTTCCGTGTGTGTGTGTGTGTGTGTGTGTGTGTGTGTGTGTTGTCTCCTTCTTTTTGATTGTGTCTACATAAATATATTTTAATTCAGATCCTTTATCTTCAAGGCAGACTGATTGATTCTGTCTAAATATATTCAGATCCTATAAGGTATTTAATGTCTGACTGTGCCTATATAAGCATTCATCCAGATCCTTTAAGGCAGTCTGTGTCTGATTCTGTCCATATTATACATTGATTGAGATCTTTGAAAGCAGTATATGTCTTATTGTCAGTATTACACAGTGATTTGGCTCTTTTAAGGCAGTCTATGTCTGTGTTCGTATGTAACATCATTAAGATCTTTTTGTGTCTGATTGTGTCTTAGTACAGTGCAGAAGCATCTGAGAAGATACATTTCCAAAGCTCTCTTCAAGGAGGTCCTGCATTTTCAGTCCAATTCTTCTACTGCCTAATAAGTCCTTCATTAAATTAAAAACAGGTGTGCTGGTGATATTATTGAATAAGTCTATGAACAAATCTAGGCTGGAGTGCATCAATAATTTAGGCGGAAACCCCATGTTCTTTTAACTGTAGATTTCTATTTATTTAATTTTATATTTCAACCATTCTAGTGGCTCATTCTTCTGAAATGCTCCTTCACTTTTAATAAGGATCATATAAAATATTTTGAGTACATGGAACGGTAAAATAGAATTAAACAGGTAAACAGGTACAAGCGCGCAGCAGCTTCTTTGGGTTTGAGAAATGCAGTGTGAAATGTAGTTTTAGTGCAGTCATTTCTCTCATACAGTACTGTGCAAAAGTCTTTTTCATATTAATATTACCAAATATACTAAATAAAACTAGAACTAGTAAATACAAATCACATTATACAATAAATAATAATTTAATGTACAGTATATCAATGTATTCCTTGTCAAAGCTCAGTATTACCATCAGAAACCTGGTTTGATTCAGATGTGCTGCGGATGAAATTTCACAAATCCAAGCAACGACTGGAGGCATCGAGGAGAAATCTGGAACCAAACCTGTGTTCTCCTCACCAGCTCACACAATATCAACCACTTTTTTATAAAAACAAAACAAATCTTCATACTGTTTACTGCTTTCTTGTTTGTTTGCGTTTATTCTAATGTTAACTTTACAAGCAGAAAGACACATTATTCATCACATGGTGAGAAAAGTGGCTTGAAGCAATTTGCATAGTTGCCTAAGACTTTTGTACAGTACTGTGTGTCTTATACACTCATCCTTACACATTCAGTGGACAAAGACTGCTGTTCATACGTTCAGTGGTTCTGTCAGTAGCAGCTGTTAAGCTGCAGTCTCTCAGCCGGATGCGAGGACCAGGCCGGAGACCGGGGTGTTGTCTGATGCAAATGACCAGCGGAGGCAATGCCCCAGCGGAGTGAGGAAGCAGAAGCACGGCTAGCAAACTAATATGCTAAAGGCTAACTTTATTCTAAATGCTGTTGTTACCCCAAGAGACTGACATTGTGTCTGTCTAATGTTTGCTCCCTCGATAACAGCCTGGACTCAGATTACCTCTGACTGGATTTGACATGAAGATTGCGGAGAGATCTCTTTCTTAGCCATTCAGCTCAGTGTTTTGCACTGTTTGTACATTATCTACTCTTATTTGTGGCATACCGGTGATACAGATAAGGTATTGGCATCAGTGCAACGCTAATATAGTGTTTTAAATGCCAAAATATAATTTTAATCAACTTTCTTGGCTGCTTAGTTGGCCACATTCAGATCCTATAAGGCAGCTCTTCCCCTAAGAAAAAAAACAACAACTGAAAAGCATCCTTTTGGCAGCTGCCTGTTGCGAGTTTATCTGGCACAGCAGTGAAAAACACAGATACAGAGAGGCACACACGGAGGCAGTGGTGGTGTGTGAGCGTGAGCTGCAGCCTCCTGCAGGGCTGAATGGTTTGTGTGAGGGATCCTCAGGCCCCTGAAGAGGGAAAAGGCTTCTCTCTCTCTCTGCAGCACAAAGAAGGGCTTGTTCTGAGGAGGCCCCTCTGCTCCTGCGGGCTCCAGGGAAGCCTGTTGGGGGGGCAGCGTAGAACCTACCTCAGCCTCCCTCTGTCTACCTCTCATTAATGTTACCTTCTTCCTCTTTGATCGCTCATTTCTGTCAACCTCTAACTCAATTCAGTTATCTTTTATTCTTTTTGCCCTTTATTCTTAGTTAAAGTATTACCAAAGCCTTACTTAATACAGATGGAAAAGTCTTATGCTTTATTTGCAAAAAGATGTATTCAGTTTTTGGGGTTGAAATCCATTCAGTAAGCCTTACTCAGATGACAGACTTTATTATGTTATTGCCAAGCGTTACTGTAATCACAAGAACAAAAAATTTACAGAAAGATTTAGCTTGAAATAATCAAAGTAAAAATGGCAGTTAAGAGCAATAAATATAGAACAAGAACAGAAAAGCTATTTACATTTTACAAATACTTTATTTTAACCGTTTCTGTTTGTATTTCTGCATATCTCCATCTCAGTCTCTCTTTGCTCTCCCCCCCCCCCCCCATTCCCTCCTGTTGAGTAGGGAGGAATGTTGCTGTTTGCCCAGTGTCTGGGTGGCGAGCTGTGAGTGCCTCTCTCTCTTCTCTCTCTCTCTCTCTCTTCTCTCTCTCTCTCTCTCTCTCTTTGTCTTCTTCTTCTACTTCTTCTCTCCTTCTTTCTCTCTCTCTGTTTCTCTCTCTCTCTCTCTCTCTCTCTCTCTATGTGAATGGCGTCTCTTCATGCTGGAGAGCAAAAGACACCCATACTTTCTGTCCCACCATCTCACTCTCTCTCTCTCCTGGTTTCAGGAAGGTGGGGGGCAGGGCCTGGGGGCTTCTCTCCGGCATACCTGTGCTCAGGCCGTTTCCAAGCACAGAGAACAATCTGAATGGATTTTGTTGTGTGGGGGTTATTTTAAGCCACCACTCCTGCACACTGGTGTTCCTATGAAGCCAAACCACACGTATCTCTGTGTACATATAGCCCTCCTCTGCCTGGATGAACGCCGTACTGAGGCTCCAAACACGGGAGCACACAAACAGGGGCCTTATTGAGAAGCCAAGGCCACTCCGGGTCCTCCAGGGGCCAACGGCCAGGGCGGTAGAGATGAAACTGTAAAGTCCATCACTGCAACGCGGTGATTTACAGGCGCGGAGTAATCTGGAGGTCGTCATGCTGCGCCTCCTCACGGCCCTACATGGGAAGAGGGGACCAGAAATGTCTTAAACAGCTGGCGGGCTACTGAAACCCCGCGGAAAAGGAAGAAACGGTCACGGAAAAAATGCAGCCGAAGCTGCTTTGAGTTACTATATGGGGAGGGCTTAGGTAAAGTGATTTTGCTGTAGTGGTTTTAAGTAATTGACAACTTACAATACCTGTTGTGTCTCAAATATTATTCACTTATTATTTCTACTTTGTTTTATTGATAGGAACTTTTTAGAGGCTCCAAATACATGTTGGTGTTTTCGAATGTGCGCTCGTCCTCAATTGTACCCTTAAAAACAGTATTCTTTACTTTTATAACAAGTATGTTCATATTTTAGTATGTTCATTTGATTTAGTTCCTTTTTTTAATTGAGCAGTTGACATTGCTGCTAATTAACACGATTGTGTTGATAACACAGACAACCCACCTGCATCATAAAATTTGTTGTCAATGTGAGGTGATAATCAGCAAAACATTTTGTTGATGGCAGGGAGGGAGGGTGATGACAGAAAGGCATTTATGGCTATGGAGCAAGAGACACAGACACTAGCCACAATGTACAACATGCTCCCATTTATGTATCTTTCACTAACTTGCCTTGCCTCAGAATCGTGTCGTTTTGTTGGACCTTTAACATCACCTGGTATAAATATTTTTATAGTTTATTACTGCATCCATTGTTAAGTAATTGCCAGTTTCTCCTGTTTTTATTATTAAAATCTTTGGTTAAAACAGTGATCCGTACATTTATCGCTCAGAAAATCTTCAGGAATGTTTTAGAAAGACAAAGCTTTCAAGTACTAAATTAGGAATACAAACATGCTAAACAAGTACTGAAAGTGTTTAATTGTATTTGTTTTAATTTATTCAGGTACATCATGATGCATTACTATAGAGGTGGCACTTTGACTGCATACATTTTGGAACAATAGAATTAATTTGATTGGGAAAACGGCTTGTCTATATTACCATTATTAAAATTGTATTGTACCAAAATAATCAAACTAAATCAGTGTGGAAATTTCAGATTTCATCAATTGAATCACGTTCTAAAGGATCAAGTGTTGTGAGACAAGAGATTTAAAATGTGTAAGAATTCAGAGATTTAACGTTTTAACTTTGAATGTACTTGACAGGCACTTTGTAGCCATATGATCTAGGAAAATAGAAAGATATTAAACTTTAAAAGACTCTTAACTGGGGGCATCCCTAGAAACCTCACTGAAAACGGAGCAAAGCAGAAAAAATGTGACAGAGGCTTCTGTGAGTTATTGGTGTTGCCTTAAGGAAGGGGGGGGGCTTTGGGACTGCAAACGGAGGGCAAAAAGAGGGAATGTGGGGTCCGCTCTGGCCACGTCCCGGGAGAGCTGTGACAGAGCAGGCTGTATGTGCTGTGTAAACGGCATCAGCGGCCATCTCCCCCCCTACTGCTCCCGTCGGACCCCACGGCTCTGTTTCGACTCCAGGACGCGGATTGAGAAGCCATAAACAATGACTCAATCTGTTTGTTTAACCCAGTGTCATAGTATCCGATACAGCCCTACTTGAATGGGCTCAGCTGGATGGGAACAGATATACCTGAGAGAGAGAGAGAGAGAGAGAGAGAGAGAGATTGACTGCTGATCTCTTTAAATGATGAGGGGTTTTGCTGATGATGAATGGAGGCCTGTCTGTGGCAGGCAGCTGCTGTGCTGCATCAGGTATTGTGGTTAGCTTAAGGTATTCTGGGCCTAAATTCATCTCTTAAGCAGAGGAAAGCTTGGTTAAATGATATGAGGAGTGGCTGCTTTTCTGTTCTCTCTCACTCAGCATGGGGAATTTGCTTTACTTTTATGCCTTTTGTGTTGCAGTACAAGGGGAGGGGATTCATAGACAGTGTCGTGTTACTGTTTGGCCTGTCTCTTCCTGCCTGTTTTTGATTGACACATTTTTTTTCCCCCTTCTCTCAGGGCCTGCTGAAGTTCCCATGATGTCACCAAATGGCTCCATCCCACCTATTCACGTGCCCCCAGGCTACATCTCCCAGGTAACACTGGCGAAATGAACTAAGGCGGTCAGTTCGGGTGGTCTAAAGTGACTCGGACAATGGGATGTGATTTCACCCTGGTGGGCAAATAGAACAGTAGCCCTAACAGCATGTGTCCGTTAAATACTCCAAGCCCTTCATTTTCTATCACAAATGCTCACACAAATCAGAGAGCACTCAGGCTGTAAAGTTCCACTGTAGTTTTGAGAGAAGTGACGTCATGCTGTAGTTAGGTAAAGGTCAGCTATGCTGGCATTTCAGCAGAAAGGTCAGTAAAGGCGAAAGAACGTGTGATGTGTGGACATAATGAATTAAACCCCCTGTCCTTCCTACAGCTGATTGCGTAAAGCATCAAAGCTTACTCATGTGACTTTAATTGATGTAGAACTCAATCCTAAAAAAATTCTTTAAACATCAAGATCCCATCTGATCAGGACCTAACAGGACATGGCTAAACATGTCTTTGGCACTGATGCTAAAAGTCTCACCTTTTAACCCGTGATGATCCTTATGTCAGCACAGTTCATGTTGTTTGTCTAAGTTTCTTGTGAAGCTAGTCTGAAATGCTGGCTTTCGTTAACATCCTTTGGAATTCATCTGGTCACATTTGTTAGCATGCCCTTGTTTTGTTTTCATTCTGGATTAGCGTTGAAAGTGGTGCTGGTTGGTTGTGGTTGACGCAGCGATGGCTGGTATGCTGAATCTGTAGGCTCTCTGTTGTTTGATGGCAGGGCCACTAATGGCTATCACCAGAGGGACTAGGCCCAAAGGCAAAGCTTTGTTTTTTCACAATATGCACATCAATCCAACCATGTTAATTTTGTTTGTGTGTGTGTATGTGTGTGTTTTCAGGTTCTGGAGGACAACACAGGGGTTCGGCGAGTTGTGGTCACTCCTCACTCTGAATGTTACCCCCCTAGTTACTCCCCTGCCCTCTCCCCCACCCACCACCTCCCCCCACCATACATGACGCACCCCCACTTCATCCCAGCCTCACACACGGCCTACTACCCCCCTGCCAGCCCTGGAGACGTGGCCCCCCACCAATACTACCAACACCGTCTGCCCCCTATCTACCCAGAGGGTAAGCCTATTCGGCCCTGTTCCTCTTTACACCAGCATAGTACATATCTCCCTATAGTCTGCCAGCCCAGACATACTTGGTGTCCAAAGCTGGCTTTACTTCTGAGGTTATTATAATAGGTAATAGCAGCTACCCATGCAGTTACAAAACAAAAGACAGCAGTAGCAGCCACCCTGAAGAAAACACATTATGTGTAAATAAACAAAGCTATTTGAGATTACTTAACAACATGGTTTAAATGAAGTGCAGGTATGAAGTTTGCACAATGCTAATTTGTTGATTATCAACTTTCCATTACTCGTAGGATTCATTAGCATTCAGACACCAAACGTGTCTTGACTGAGCATGTACTTCGTGTGTTGGTATCGTAATAGTACAGTTAACTACTAGTCTGTGCCTCTGTAGTGGTCGGTGATATGGGAAAAATATATCACATTACACAATGTCACAATATGTACTTTTTCTGATCCAATAATTTGAAAAGAACAAAAAACCTATAAAAATAATAGTTTTTTGTATAGTGTTTCACATTCTACACTGCTCTGTGTTCAGTGTAACATTACTAATAATGCTCTGTTTGTAATGCAGTTGGTCTGTGTTCTTTAAATATATCATGATATGCTCAGAAAAGCATATTGAGACATATTATGATGTAACTTATCATGGTGAGGAAAAAATCGTCATATTGCTTGTCTCTGATTCTTTCAGAGATCATTCCCCTGTATAACATGTCGACGTTCCTGGGCCGGGAGGAGTACTGCAAGCCTCAGCCCAAGAAACCGAAGGAGCGTCCGGCAGAGCGGCAGAGCCTGTCCCGAGTCAGCACGCCCCCAACCTCCAGCTACAAGAGCAGCCCAGCCTGCAGCGCCACTCCCAACGGCTACAGCAAGAGCCACAGCGGCACCACGGCTATAGGGGCAGGGGGAGGAAGCCCTGGGAACAAGAGAGCAGAAAGGAGGGCCAGGGGAAGCCCCAAACACACAGAGAATGACCACCAAGGTGAGAAGGTCCACCCTGCACAAAAGCACCCAGGCTACAGGCTTCAGTATAAAGTAGCTAGTGGCTAGTTCCTTAGTCAATAGAGTTTTATGAATAAAGCAGTTGCATATTGAAATAGGAGGTAGCAGTGTTGCAAGAACAAAAAGCTCCCTCAAAGGCTTCAGTAGTGCTATGAGTTCAGTAGTGCTATGAGCCAAGTTTGTTATAATCAATTATAATAATACTGGATCAAAAGTATTAATCCCTCCAAAAACTTGGTGTTTGTCTAGTCAGTGTTCTTGGGAAAAAAGCTCGGAATCATAACAACGTAATTTAATTGAATTGTGGTGAAATATGCATTGAACTATTTCTTTAAGAATTCAAATCATTGTGGTCAGAGATTTACCCCCTAGCTATGATCAAATATTCCCAGAGCACTACGCCGACAGAATCTAAGTGTATTATGTCTCTGTGCTTGCTGGCTAGTGTACTGAAAGTTAAAGACTTTTCATCTCCACTGGTTGTTTCTTCTTAGCGAGAGACCAGTCTGGCTGGATGCGTGAACTCGTGTGGAGCTGTGCTCAAGTTGATGGCTCTCTCTGGATCATGCATGACCCGTGCGCAATGCATGGGTGAAGCATGCTTCCATCGTCACTTCTCGTGGCTGCTGGTGGAATGTAAACAGCTAAAACTGCAGCAGGGAGGTTTTCTTCCACGCTGGTCGTATGGTGTTTGTTCTAGGGCCAGAATAATGGAAACCAAAACAGGACTCTGAGTGCGCCAACAAATCATCTAACTAAAGAAGACTACTGGAAGCACAAACGACCAAAACAATCTCATACAGTGCACAAAAAAACAGGCAGTGTCATACGAGAAACTTATTTATGTGCTTATGGGTATTATTCTTATAATGGAAACTTTAAAATTTAATCGTACTCAAATGAAACAGATGTGCTTATATGTACTAATAAGATTTACAGAATAGTGCCTTTTATTTTATGGTACCCATAAGTATTGTAAGAATATTGTTCATAAGAGTCCCATAAGAGTCAGAATATTACTCAGTATAGTATTCATCATAGCCAGATCGACGGTATCTATAATGGTGAAGCAATCATAAGGTTGTCTCCTTGCTTTCAATTACCAGCTGAAGGGCTCAGCGTGTCCTGTGAGGGTCTGTAAGCAGGTCTGATGTGAGAACAGCAACACTGCTGATTCAGGACCCTGCTCATTTTATAGCCTAATTCTACTGTAATCTTGGGACAGGTACTTTTAAGCCGTTGTTTTTATATGCTTGCAACCTCACACATTGTGCACACATTCACGCATACAGGGTAAATTATAATCATAACATGGTAAAAGGCGTACATACATGAAGGCATCCTTCATTAAATAAGAGTACTCAAAGGAAGAGGATAGATTGTTAAATTGATACTTTGGCCAAAAATCTTATATACAGTTTTCCCCTTTTTAACATGAATGTAGTTGCCAAGTCATGTTTTAGGCTAATGTAGTTAACAAGTAATGGAAACATAGAGCCAGCAGTGTAGCATGATGCTAACTGCATACCTAAATCATCATACACTTGCTTTAAACCACGATGAGTTGTTTTGCTTATGTGGTTTCTGACACTGCACAACATACTGGCCATCTATGCCTTGCTAATTAATGCTTGCTAATTGTTGAAGAATAGGTTTCCATTAGCTAGATTAGCCTTGTAGCTCCGGATCTGGATAACTTGGCTTTACAGTGTAGATCACCCGTAGTGAACTGGAAGAGTCGTATTGTATTGGTTTGACCTTCGCTTGCTCATTGCCCTCTGAAACAAACCCCAGCTTCTGGCTCTCATTTACCTCCGCCCCTCTTTTCTGTCTTATCTCACTGTCTTTAACCCTCACGCTTTGTTCTTTTCATCCCTCTGGTTCTCATGTCTGGCCGCCCATGAGTGCCTGCGGTCTGGCCACGCTTGGCCCCAGTCCGTAACGAGATGCAGACCTCTTCCTGTCTGTGCAGGGCCAGCCTGTGTTGCAACACCCAGAAAACCGAAGAAAAGAGAAAATTAAAACAAGCAGGGAGTACAGGCCAGTAATGTGTGCCGGAGTGGTGGAGTCTCACTCTTAAACCGTCTGCAGAGAGATCTTGCATCCACAGCAGGCTTGAAGACCACCCTAAGCCATGCTGCAAAAATGACACTCCTGAATGGATGATTACATGCCTTGCCACAGTGTAATTTGAAGATTTAGATCAGTGGTCTGCAAATAATTTTGGTGCATGTTACATACACTTTCCCATGCCCATTATATCTGGTCAAATTTTAGTTTAATTTTATTAAAAAAAGAAAACATATTGGACCGTTGTATGCTTAGGACCAGGCAGGTCACATGTGGATTTCAGTGCAAAACCTCCATTCAGCCAACCATGTAAATTTTGTACAGCTGTGCTCCAAAATCTTTTTTAATATTTGAAGTGTTTTCATGTTAAGTGTTCCTCCGCAGGTTAAAATATCACATCATAAATATTGAATTGTTTTTGGAAAAGGTACGCACTCCTACATTTAAATGAAATACTTTTTGCATGCAATATTTGAACCTATGCCATGCATTTAAAATGGCTTTGGAATTAATAATGCAAGCTTTCTTGACCCTATATTTTCTCGAATTTTTTTTTCCGGAAGACTAATGTCTCATAAATTTGTTACTGTCTGAACAAAACTTTGCGTCTCTGTTACATGAACTTAAAAATGGTCAATACTGACAATCATGTTCTGACAACGATGATATAAAATAGTCAATCATTTAAAAAAATAAATGCTTATACATTATGCTTATTATTCACAGAACCTCTTGCAGAGGCAGGAAGCATTTAGGCTGAAGTTTAAGCATAACTACAAATAGTTGCTCAGTTAGCATAGCAAGATTGCTTTGCTCATTAGCTGATAATGCTAATTAAATGCACCATTGCATGATGTCGGCCACAGTGGTGTTTTGTTTTGCACTGTGATTTTTTCAGAATCAGGTAAAAATGTTTAATGATGTGATCTCGAAAACAGTGGGTCTAAAAACACCTGGCAAACCCATACTGGGTGTTCTGATAAATCAAGGTGTTCATATAATCTGACAAAAGTCAAATTATTTTTGCCAATTTTTAACCAATGATTGGCTGAGGTGCTTTGGAAGGGCTTGTATTCTACATTTTACTTCTGTTTCATTTTTTCCCTGATGTTTGATGTTTGATGGGTTCGTTTACCAAAAAAAATCATAATTCATCATAACTCATTCTTGCATGACCATTTTCATAGACTTAAAGAGGCTAATTTTGTTACTGTGCCTTAAGGCTGGTATATGTAACCAATCACTTTTCTGATTGGCTGCCCTGTACTGCAGCTCATTCAAAAAACAGCAAAAGGCTGAAACACTCCTTAAAACTTCAGCATAAATGGGCGGGGCTAGGCTGTTGTGGGCTGAATAAGGGAAAATATGGAAATATGTGGGGTTAATTTGAAAACGGGCTGCTTTTGCAGCTTAATTTCCATATATGGACTGTGTAGACAAGGCAATGAGTGTTTACATACTTTCCAGAGAATTGGTGATACAGACCTTTTAATATATTGAAAGAAACCACAATGGCAATATATAGCAGTATAATTGCAATACTGATGTTCTGTCCATATCGTGCAGCCCTACAGCAGACCAGTTATTTAGACTGACTGAGATTTTACGTTTGTGATGGTTTAGACTGTTTGTCTGTATGTGAAACAGATGCTTGAATGTTTTTTCACTGAATTTTTATTTGCTTAGAAAAGCAATTATACAGTGAGAAGATCTTAAATGACCCCACTCCCCAGCCCCACCAGCATCTTGGAGGGGAAAAAATGATGCACAAAGGTCATGATAAGGTCGTGCTGCCATGACTTCATCTGGGTAGTGACTCATAGTCGGACCCCTTGGGCCCAGTAAGAGAAGGACCAGTGTACTCATTTTCCCGCAGAACCCTCCTTTCCTCTCCGGTGTTGCCTGGCTACATGACGGCAGCTCCATCCGTCAGCCTGTCACTCGTCCCACAGATCTCTCCATTCCATAGCTACCGCTGACCTCCGATGATTTACTGTTTATTCAACAGCCACAGAGATGCTTTCTATAAATACTGTTTTCAGCCCACATCAACAGAGCACAGTCATGCCCCTAAAGGTTTGAGTACTTTGTGTATTTTGGATGGATAATGGATGAACAAATAGGAGCACACCATGATTCATCAATCTGAATGTTCTTATTCAACTGCATCGAGTTTGGAAAGTTAATCTTAATTATGATTTATTACATACTATTCAATAAAGTATGTGCTCACATTTTGGCCAAAATCAAAGTCTTAGCCCGTTTTCAAACACTAAAAAGCTTGATGTGTATTTCATCGCGTTTTCTCCTAATTTTTGTGTGTACGGTATATTTTTTAAAAATATAAGTTGTTCCAGAATATTCAAATCAACTCAAAATCGGACATTTTATGACGCGTGGAATTGTTTTGCTAAAGAATCATAATCACATTCAATCATCGTGAGGCACCGACGTTACTAACATTTCTCCCTTGTCCTCCCTTCTTTGCAGATCCTGAGTTGGACACAAGAAAAGACCAAGATGTACCATCAGGATTGGAAAAGCCGCAGGTGGGTGGCTGCTATGATCTCAGTACTCTGGAAGTGTCCAACATTCTCCCCCGTAATTGAATGCCACTGGAAATTACTGTCGATTAGAGCTGTGCGTTCATTTCACAGATGGTTTGGTTTGATGGTAGAATCAAAATTGTTGATGGAGCTCCGAATGTGGGCATTTATGCTATATGGAGTGGGCTTTTCTTTCCACTAGAGGGCAGCAGCACTGTGTCCACGGCTGTGCACAGTGTCGCCCATATATATTTTGCTTGGCCATCTCTTCTGCTTAAGGACACACTTCATCACACCCACTCATTTAAGAGACTAAGCAGCTGCATTAGCTGATTAATAGATTAGAAGGAACGTTAATGCTTCTGCTCAAAGGCGGAACTGGTTTAAAATGTCAAGAGCTTCATGTTCCTAAGAAAGGAATTTATTTCTCTTATTGTATTTGTGTTAGATTTTTTTTTTTTTTGGCATATAAAGTGTTTTTACGTTTTTGAGGTCTAATTATATTGCTAGTGTGTGTTTCCTGTTAAATAATTCTGCCAGTATTGCAATGCTCATGTAACCATTCATCAAATTTGCCAGGCGTTACTCAAACTCGTAGCAATAAGGTCCACTTCAGCATGGCCTTAAGGCATAAGAGGTCTCATTATTCACTGATTCCTTTGTGAATAACAATATTCTGGAGTAGAATAATTTGGCGGGTGGTAAAACAGCCATGGTTGCCAATTAGTTAAATGTCCCAGTATTTTTCAGAGGGCTGTTTTGATTTGCTTGTCGTTTTACCCTTGTCACCTAATTAATATTCTTGCATTTGACACAATTACTGGTCCCGGAGATTGTTGCCATGGCTCTGGAAAGCCCTACTGACTTTTATTTTTCCTTTTTGCATGAATTATTTGCTCTACCTTTTCCGTGCTGGCTCCTCATGATAATTGACTGGTCACGTTTCTGTGGGTCTCAGTAATATACCTTGACCTCATCTGCAGCTCCTTCACTCTCATTGAAATGACCCTTGCTGGATTTTTCTTAATAGCTCTCATACAAATGCTTTAATTGTGGTATTGATAGCGTAATTGTGCAGCGTGTCAGCCTGAAGCTCTTATCTGTATTGTGAAAGAAGCGCTGCTCTGTGGTTCGAGGAGCTCCTCGTACGTCAACCCCAAGTGCCCATGTGACTGACTAATGGCTCAGCCTTAATGAGAAAGCCACTACTTCTTGATCCAGCTTATGGCGACTCTTGGAGAAGCACAGTTTATCCTTCACATTTAACTTCTAAAACATATGAATAGGTATAAAGTAGGATTCCACTGATCATGAATTTTTATGACCGATTCAAGTTTCTTTACAGCCAAAATCGTCTGACGGCTGACATTTATTTGCCTTTTGTTCCCTAGAGGTGCCTAAAAGAACACACAAAACACATTACCACATCTCCAGTACTGTCTATTAGCCAAAGTTGCAAAAATAAATAACACTTACTTTTCTCTTTAATAGGCTAAAATGAATGCATTTTATATCAGTTGCCTGTTTAAATAACATAAATCAAACAAAGTTCTACATGGAAAGTAGGAGACAACAGGCTGTTTAACACAATGAATCATGGATATTTATGCTATTTTGGTATAGCTGTAGCGTACAGCACGAGTGCTTTTAGTTGCCAAAATGAACATAATAAATTTGCTGATTGAAGCTGAAAATATGCCATTTCTGATTTTCACTCTCTCAGGCGTTCCTAATGTGGAAGTATACAATAAATACAATAAATACAAGTTAGCTTGAATCATGTTAAATATGACATGGACTAGCAAGGTAATTCTGATCATTTCTTGTGATATTTGGTCATGGAAGTGATACGACTTCTGCATCTGAAGCATCTTCTTTTTCCTATGTGACCTCACACACCAGCAGACAAAGAAAAATAATAACCCGTAATTTGAGATTTTCTGTTTCTCACCCTTTCAGACAGAAGCATGAACCGTTTCCATGGTCTCAGACTGCTGAATCATGGTTTTCTGTGCATACATGAACACAGCAAATAAACTCAGACCCACGTCCACCAAAAACAGACCCCAAAAACGCCCAAGATGGTCTCAGAATGTTTCATTTGTGGCTCACTTTGTGGTCTTCTTAATTTTGGATAAAGAACCTCAAGTCTTACCACACAAACACAGTCACTGTCTTCCAGCACTTAGTGGGTAAATACAAACACACACTCTGGAGAAAGGCTGCCTGTGTGTTTGTGCGATCTGTGAAGAGATTGCGGTGGTAGCATGTTAAAGCAATAAGCCACAAGAGCCCATGTGCTAGCATGATTTTGCAGTGATTAAAGACTGATGCTAGGCAGGTTGCAACCCCTAATCTATGGAAAAATCTGAGTGACTCATGGCCTTGAGTGTTTTAATGCTTTTATGAAATGATAATAAAGATATAAGAATCTATAAGAAATGTTAAATCAAAGTTGACTCCATCAACAGCATTTAATGGGTTTTCATTGTGCACTGAGGCCATTTACTGGTTTCCTTTCAAGTTCCCTCTAACGGAAGTAATTATGTGTGAACATACATCTGTTATAACCAGTAGTCGAGTTGTAAAAACAAATCAGGGGGGATGGTGAATTTTATCGTTTATCAAACATATTTTGTGCTGATGACAGTGCACATGGTGGGAGACCAACTGTGTACCCTTTTTATTGTTGTTTAAGCAAAAAC
>JBBPCZ010000001.1:8707284-8730906 GCA_037974445.1 Brycinus macrolepidotus
TGTAGGAATTTAACAGACACTGGCATGGAATGGTTGTCATACTCATAGAGATGCTGATTTAAAAATAAATTGCAGTGTTATTTTTTTCCGTTGTTTGAAAGTTTGTAAGTTTGTTCTTGTCAGGGACTGGCTGGATTATGTAAATGTCTCCAGCGTTCCACATTTGTTTTGTGCGCCACTGCAGTAGACTTTTACTCCAGAACTGTAAATCAGTATTTTGAACATGACACAATGTTCTTTTGATTTCAGCACAAGGGCAGCTGATGAGACAATAGGCTGTGGTAGAGAAATGTCAGCAGTAATTGGTGTAACAGCGGTTTCAAGGAAAATGTGGTGGAATTTGTAATATGCTGAGAAAACCAAAAACTAGGTCATAAAGCCAGCTCTCTGTTGGAGAGTTCCAAAATGTGTTTGTTTTCGGTTGTTTTTCCCTTTTTTTCTTTTTTTCAGTTACATCTGTGTGTGTGCGTGTGTGCGTGTGTGTGTGTGTGTGTGTGTGTGTGTGTGTGTCCAAAATGTGAAACCAATCAAAAACTATTCTCTTTCCCTCTCTTTCTTGTGAGAAAGTTGTTTGACGAAAGAGTGTTTGATTGGTTTCACATATCACAGATCTGATTATCAGCTGGACCATAGTGTCCATGTGGGTGTGTATCCATGCATTAAGGCTAGGAATTGTTAGCAACTTCACAATATGATACACTTCAGTACACAAGCACTGCTATAAGATTAGATGAATTACATCAGATGTACAACTGACATTTTTGGTCAGTTTGTTTTTAAAAAAATATATGAACAATAAAATAAACAGCAAAAAAGATTAAGCAGAATTCTAGCATTTTTAAATTAAGTTTCCTTTAGTTATTTAAGTTTGAAAAACAGAGGTTCACTCTGTAGTTCACTGGGAGGTGCTGGACGGGACATAGGGAAGTGGATGAGTGAACTTTTTGTACTTTTAATCACAAAGCAGCAGTAGTCAATATCTGGACACACATGCTTGTCTAAAAAGACCAGTGAGCATCAAAGTGTTCACTAATGCTTGATCCCTTTCTCTGAACTACACATGCAGAGAACAGCATTTTGTACGAATACCAATAAATGAACAGTAAAGCTGTGTCTACTATAGCATGTTTGCCACGTATTGGATGTTATAAGCATTGTATTCTCAGACTCAAATGCAGTATGGAGTTTTACGGCACATAAAAGTAAATCCATAAATATCAATACAGTCCTCACTGTGTTATTTATCGATTCCCCATGTCTTTGTATTTGTGGATGTCCACACATGTCCCTACCCATGCCCGTGTGTGTTAATACCAGTGTATGTCCCTGTGTGCGTGTGTCCTTAATCCGTAGGGCTGTGGTGTTCTGTGTGCTGCAGGTGGATGTCCTGTGTTTTAATGAGCCTGGCTGTTCTCTCTGTGTTGTGTAAATTAGGAGAAAAGACAGGGTTGTCTTGACCCCCCCCCCCTTTAATACACACTCCCACTGCTACAGCACTGCCCCACTGATTGGCGATTTGAGGCTAATTGAAGCTCCACACTTTCCCCCCACTCAGCACTCCGAGCCAGCAGAGTTCCACGCAGTACAGGGGATGCAGTCTGAATTGATAAAGCAAACCTAAATAGAGACTAATAAGGAACTGCTTTATTAGAGCATTTTTGTCTGCCAGTCTCTGCCACTTCCAGCTTTTACCTTCACTCAGTGCTCTGGTACACAAACCTCAAATCTCACAAATAGCCCCGTCTCTTAGTCTAACGAGCGTGATTGTAAAATTGAGTGTACGGCAGCGGCTTTTCTTTTCAAAGTTTGCAGAGCAAAGTTTTTTGAAAAGCTTTTTTCTAATGTGCTGACTCCTTTCAGTAGAAAATGTTGGCAAAGGAGTACTTTGAAAGACATAAGGCCACTATTACCTGATTTGTGTCTCTCATTACTGTCAAAAAAAAGAATAAAACCTTGTGTATCTAAGATGACAAGAAAAGAATGTTCTAAGCATCTTAGCATTTGTTATTGTTACTTAGAAAAATCTGTTGGTCCCCTTATTGTGAATTGTAATGAGGAAGCTGTCCCCCCTTTGTGAAGCAGTTCCCTAGTGGAGTAAAAATAAATTCTAAGAAAAAATAATGGATTTAAAATAATGGATTCAAAGATTTTTTTTGAGATTTTTTTTTGTAATGCTGAAGTCATCAGTCTGTTTCATTTACAGGTTTGTGCCAATCTACCGCGGGCCGAGCCACACGTTTAAGGTGCAGCGCCTGAGTGAGTCGAGCCGCTACACTTTCAGGATCCAGGCTGTGAGCGAGGCAGGCGAGGGCTCCTTCTCAGACACCTACTCCTTCACCACTGCCAAATCTGTGCCCCCAACACTCAAAGGTAACCAGCCTCCCTGCACAGGCAAATTTTAACTCAAATCTAATAAGCAAAATCCACAGGAGATTGTCTGGTTTTAGATTAGGAGCGGCAGGACTACAGTTAGAACTAGGGATGTTAAAACACATCGCAAGATTGTTATTTAACTATGGAGATGGAGGTGCAGTAGAGACGCACTGATCAGTCAGCTGATGATTGAAATTGTAATTGAAGAGGCCTAATTTTCATTTAAAAATACTCAGTTTCAAATACTCCCATTCAGCACATTTAACAGTTTAACACTCGCGTTTACTCCCGTTAATGATCTGAATGTGGGCACACACTCTCAAAAACTATGGCGGGACATCCAACAATAAAGACGGCATGGAGCTTCTTTTTATGTGGTGATACAAAATATGGTAGCACACAGCAAACTCCCTATGTGTGACATTATTATAGTTATAGCCTATAAGACTGTTTAAGGAATAAGTGTTTGTAAATATTTAAGGAAAAAAAAACAGTTTTTGAAAAATCATAATTTAGTAATAGTTGACTATAACTGACAGTCTGTATTTGCAAATATTGATAAGATGGAATCGGGATGTGATGAGAGCTTCAGAACTTTAGGCTTAGTTCACAATGTTGTTTGTTTCTTTAGTCAGATTTTTAAACTAGAGTGTTTAAAATGAGATTATTTAGTACAAGTGACCAGTCCAATTTCTATGGTTAATCTGTAGTCGCCACTGCATGCACATCCACACTGATTGCAATCCAGACACAGAAAAAGCATTCACAATTTACAGTGGAGTATACGCTACAAGTCAAAAGTTTTTACACACTACACGTTTATACCACTTATCCCATTTCATAAACTGCACATTTTATTCTTGTTAGAAAATTGTTGTGTGAACAATTAGAAATGAAAATATGTAAAAAAAATAAATAATAATAAAATTAAAACAAGTTTCCTTTATAACATGCAAAGAATCTGTAACAGTGCATGTCTGAAATCCTATTAACTGGTTGAGTGGTGATGCAGAGTCTAATTCTAGACTGTCGTTTAACTTTAATTGCACTAGTTATTAACTGTTTCATCCCATTTGCTCTCATTAAATATCTAAAATTTGCTTGGTGGTCCACATTATAATTATAATTATATTAGGTGGCTTTTTATAGGTTAGTGTGATTAATAAAAAATATGACTTTTTTGGATAATAAAGGTACTTATACTGTAAATGTATATTCAGTGTATTTTTAATAAATATTGAGTGAGTAACATTCAGATGTAGAAAATCACAGAGTGTGCCAAAACTTTTGATTGGTAGTGTATATGCAGTCACCGATATGCAACACCCAATATCCAGTTTGAATTAGACTTGAAACCACCTACAAATGTGGTTTTACCAATGTGGTGTCTTGAATCCAAATGAGCAAGTCAGATTTCTTGTGGCTTTTTGTGGTTCAGACTGCAGAAAACCTGTCCCGTTCAAATCAGATATGCTGAAAACTCTGATTTGGGCTGCCTGTCTGTAAAAGTTTCAGTGCTGTTTACTGGTTCCTAAATAATATCTCTCTCTCTCTCTCTGCAGCTCCTCGGGTGGCTCAGTTGGAGGGCAATGCATGTGAGGTTACCTGGGAAAATGTCCCACCCATGAGGGGAGACCGTATCAGCTACGTGCTGCAGGTCTTGGGTGGGAGGGAGTCTGAATACAGACAGGTACGATATCCTTTCTGATCTACATCAGGACAAGCTGACTTCTTGTGGGGCATTTTCACAGTCAATAGTAGAAAATCACTTTGAGTGCTGGTCTTATTACACAGTGGAGACACCGCTGAGAACCTTGTTTCAGTGCTGTGCAGTAGGAAGGGTAGGAATAAACACCTCTCTTAAAAGAAAATGCAACTAACCTGAGGTCAGCCAGTACAAAGGTTTTTTAGGGTTTTTTTTATTTTATTTCATAGTGAAGACTTTTTCTTTATCATATGTGAACAAACGGCTTCTCTCCCGGCTCTAGATCAGACTTAATTTGTTTAGAAAGAAAACCAACAAAAATACTTCATTCTAATTTTTTTGGTTTCACAGGGATAAGAAAGAACTTACATGATTATGTGGGCATAGCTGTTTGTCTGTGTGTGAGAGAGAGATTTGATTGAAAGACTGAATACACTAAAAACCCATTGAAAGCTCACAGATATAGAAATAATATTTGTCTTGGCTTAGTAAGAGTGAATTGATTTGCATTTGCTTATTCTGTGGTCTGCACTTGTTCAGGTATGTCATGTTTGTATTTATTGCCAATGACCTCTCGCTCAGGAGACAGAGGTAGGCACTCAGACAAAACATGTATTTTTTAAATATAGACTTTTGCGTACCAGTTTAAAATAACACTGCCTGAAAGTGTTTCAATTTTTTTTTTTAATAGTCTAGTTCACTGGCTGTTGCCTGTTGTCATTGCTGCGTATGGCACCGCTGGCTCTAGTCTGCTCTTGTTGGACTATTTTTTTGGCCTATTGATAAGTCATTTCAGAGGGCCTAAGAGTGAAACCTGTAGAATATTGTAAGTGTGTAAAGGGTTAAAATTGAACCCATAACCACTCTCGACTCCAGATCATACAGACTATACATTCAAAAGTATCCAGATATTCTAAGTCAGTTAGCTCAGCTTCTTTGCCAATAGAATGGAATGCTCTGGAACAGCTGCAGATGGTTCTCTATGCCCAGTGGAAGCATCATCAAGAGGGGTATAAAGCCCCTCCCAATGTCTGACCCCCCAGCACCCCAACCTGCTTCACACTGTTATTACTTGGATGGGTGAATTGGATAGGATTGGATACATAAAAAGTATTATACAGCATTTATGTAGACAGTATACAGCATGTATGTGTATGGTGTAATCTGAAAACAGTAATATGTATTTGAGAACGTCACATGGTGGATCAGCGTGGCGTATGAATGGCTGTGTTGATCTCTGAAATAGAGCAGTGGTGGTAAATTGCTCCATCTGAGTGATCCCACGGCAGAATGTCAGCCTGGGCTCATGGGACCTAAGTGGTTTGTTACAGCTAAAAAACCTTGCAAATTAGCCCTTTTTCCTGCATGCAGTAACGCAACACACACACACACACACACACACACACACACACACACCCACACACACACACACACACACCCACACCCACACACACACATACACGCACACACACTTCAGTATGCCCTGTCACTAAACAATGTCCACACCCCCAGCCATCAGTACACTTAATATCCACACATTAAAACACACACACTCAGCTCCGTGTCACAACAAAGCATGCCTCTGTTCCTACCCTATTTCCTGCAAATTATGACATTCAGCCTGGCTCCTTTAATTTTACTTTTTAATGGTGCAATATTGAGTGAAGGTAATATGAACAGGCATATGAACCATTTCGCAGAAAGAACATTTGTAAGCAATGTCATTTACGAGAAATTTGTCTGGGCTGTAGAACAAAGACAAACAGGTAATAGAATATAAGACTGTGTTTAACAGAGCAGAATGCAGAATGTAAGTCAAATGGAAATGAATTACACGTTTTTACTTGTAATTCATTTACTATAAGTACTATAAACTACACGTACGATAAACATAAGGGTTTGTTGAAATCTGTGGTAGGACTGTTAGCCTAATTGCAAGTCTAATAAAGCAGAGAGAAATCCTAGAGGATCAAACACTGCATCCGCTGAAGCATTTCCGTTACATCTACCACTCATGTTTAGATGAAAGGGTTTTGCTTGGTGTTGTGTTTCTGGTTAAGAGTATATTGCAGAAGTAGTTCATTCCACATATCTGTTCAGATGATTTCCATCACTACTGTCAAAAGAATACCGTGCATCTCTGATCTTTTTCTGTTTTTATCTACCTGCCTTATTTGAACACAGCAGCTGTCCTTTAGATTGTGTTAACCTTTCATGACAAACAGATCAATTAATCCAACTTTCAGTGGAAAAACAAACATGCGCACACACACAAACAAACAAACAAACGTGCCACTCTTATATCAGTGTCACTTCTGTATTGAAAATAATCCACTGCTCGAATATTACCTGCTCACTGGTGGTCCTGTGTGGGTTCTGACCACTGATACAGTGGGTACTTGGTGTATTTCTAATAGAATGTCAACATAGTGCAGTGTTTTTCATATTTGAATAGAGTAGTTACTCACAAAACCTCTAAATGGCCAGAAATTCTAGCCTTATGTGCAGTTTGGAATCATAAACACTCCCAAAGAAATATTTGTCATTTTGGGACTCCTTGGGAAAAAAAAAAAACAACAGCTGCAAGAAGTTTGCAATACATCATGTGTCTCTAAATTGGGTGGGTTATTGGTGGTCCAGAGCTTCAGTAGAACTGCATATGTCAGAAATTTAGATAGAAAGTTGGTTGACAGTTTCATGTAGACCCCAAGTTTTCCCATTTTCAAGTTCTTGTCAATGTGTTGAATAAATAACTGCCAAAATCTCATTTCTGCAGATAATTTGATTAGACGTGGTGTACACCTTCTACCCAGTAATGTGAACACAGCCTTATCTAATGTTTATCTTTCCCTCTCTGACTTGCTCCTCAGGTGTATAAGGGAGAAGACACAGTCTTCCAGCTGTTTGGCCTGCAGTGGAATACGGACTATCGCCTGCGAGTCTTTGTGTGCAGGCGCTGCATGGACACCTCACAGGAGCTGTGCGGGTCCTTCAGCCCCTCCACACACTTCTCCCTCCGCCGCTCCAACACCGCTGTGGCCGTGGAGCCGGGCTCCGTCAGCACGTCCACACCCAAAGCGCTCACGGACGAACAGTTCGCCAGCCTCATTGTGCTCGGGGTGGCCTCCCTCTCCATCTTCATCGCTTACCTGCTTCAGCTTCTCATATGAGGACCCTGGACAGGGACGCACCCGAGCAAACTCCCCATCGAAACTTGAGGTCCGTCAAAGCAACATTTTTTTTTTTTTCCTAGATCATCTGCTTGGAGAAAACATTCAGGCTCTCCCCCATTTCGATTTGCCTGCTTTTACTCGTCTGTCTCTTTTTATATGTTTAAACTTGGTGTCTTTGTTGCACAGACTTTTTAAAACTACAACTACATTGAAAGTGGTAAATGAAAGTATTTTTATATGTTTTTAGGTCCTTTTTTTTCTACGTAAGAACTTTTTACGAGGCCCCCTGAACAGGTTTCATATAAGCGTTAAAATATTTTTGTATTTTTACAAAGTGTTTATTATGTGATACAGCTTTAACACATCAGCTATGATGGGATGTGTCGTTTCCTATTGTCTGTTTAAAGGAGCAGTTCGGCAAAAAATCTTGTTTACCATTAACCCTAAATGGAGTCAATCAGTCAAGGCATGTTGGAGCCCAGATTTTGCCTCTTCAGTTTAGCACTAGACCTACCAGGTGATACACAACAAAGTCTAGTGCTAGTTGGTCACCCAGATCCTCAATACTTCTCTCACACTGCATCCAGCTGTTTATTAAGGTGGCAAAGACTTGATGTGTTTTTAAGACATAGTATGACTTACAAAGCTGTAACAATGAGCATAAATGCAGTTTGATTGGGTCGGGAGAAGTTTTGGTGATTTGTTATCATTGAAACAATTTGGGTGACTATTGACTTGTAGTGTTTGTTAGGAAGTTATTAGCCTCTTGGCTCCAGTACTAAACTGCAGAGGAACAATTTGGCCTGTTTTAGCTGAGGGACCTCATCTGGGATAACTGAAAAGATTTGTTTTTTCACCGAACCATTTCTTAAAGAGGTAGCAACTGTTGCCGATTCCTAAAACAGTTAGCTTCAGGTCATCAACACTAAAGCAGCAGTAGCTGAGACTACACTAGTAATACAATGAGTAGCCTTTTGTAACTAGAGGTATTGATATTCAATGTAAAGAGAGAAAATAGAAGTGTATTAAATACAGGTACAAAAGAGAGTTTCATCTCACGACATTGTTTAGGCCATTGTATTTATTGTGCCCATAAATTAATTATCATAATGACTAATCATAGTTATCATCGCCCACACCTTTACAGTCTCTTTTTTTCCCCCTTCATGCAATCATATCTGTTGTTCTCTCAAAAGCTCTCTCCTATTGTGGTGTCTTTACACTCTCTCTCTCTCTCTCTCTCTCTCTTTCTCTCGTTCCAATCCATTTGAAGTAAAAAGGGAAAGCGTCCTTTGGGTCCTTGAAAAACAAAAGCAGCATTTGTACGGCCAAAGAACGTCTTAGCAACAACCTTCGCGCGCTGGCAGTTTAGTGTAAAGAGAAGTCTGGAGTGAACGTCCCGTAGGGACTGTGGGGACCAGATAGACCGCTCAGACTGCCAGGGGGGCGCATGCCTCCTGCCTCGTGTGCTGATTTCAACGCGTTTCATCGTAAGCTTTTTTTTTTTTTTTTCCTTAAGTCATTTCAGACTCGCAATTCCATTTACACTCTAACCTCTCTAGCTAAGACTACATTATGCAGTACATGGAAAATGTTTACTAGCTCAATCATACCTTAACCAAAGTTAGTGAGCAAGCAAGGTATAACAGTTTTTGTTAGGTTTATTTATACTATATATTGCATACAGTACTTTATAATGCAAATCACAGTGCAATCTCTTCATTTATTTATTTCTTTAAGAATCAGACAAACTGTCATTCAATATTTTCTCATGTAGCATGTCTTTTTTTTTTTGGTTATGATGAATTATGTTTCCAAATATAGAGCAGTAATCTTTTATTATTAACCTGTTTCGTTTCAGATATATTTTTATTGTGCGTATTCCGTTTTTACTCATGTATGTCCGATTTCATTCTACAACTGCTACGATCCAGTAGCGTATCTCTCTGTCTCTCGCTCTTCTCTCCTCCAGTCAGCAAGTTAAAGCCAAGGTTTATTCTCAAATAAAAGAAATTTGTATTTTCTTTTCTTTTTTTTCTTTTTTCTTTTTTTTTTTTTTTACATTGATGCAGTCCTAACCTGTCATGCAAGGACTTCCAACATTCCAGTGTAATTTTAAAGAGAGATGTGACTTGATGCTAGATGTAAAACTTGAAGTGGAAACACTTGAACACTTTAATTGCCAATGTTTCACCTGACCCACTGTCCCGTGGTCCAATTTTTTTTTTTTTTTTTAAATGTTTTGACATATATGTGCAGATCGGGACTACATGGATCTTCTGCCATCATGGCCTAAAGCCTTACCTGTCATTAAGGTGTCCTGAAAACAGCTGCCCTGTAGTCGCTCATGTTAACACACGATGTGAATCATTCCACACTGCCATTTTAAACATAATCTTGTCACATTTATTGTTGTAAATTATAATCATAGGCATTATTAAAAAAAAACAAACAAAAGCGAAACAAAAACTACCATACCAGTTTAATGTATAGATTTGAAGTACTACCCTTTGTATTTAAGATGACTATGTATCTGTAGCATATATGTAATATATTTATACACAATAAATGTTTAAAATTTTCTGATATGACCCAAAGTGTCTGTGATTATTTCTGGCAGTTCCAGCCCTGCTTATCGGATTTTATGAATTCATTTTTAAAAGAGGCACAATTAGTGACAGATCTGGAAATGTATAAAATATTTTACATATCATATTAAAACTTAATTTTTTTTAAACACCACTTAAAAACACCAGCATTGCATTTTTTGAGGAATGGACCAATAGAAAGGGTCCAAATTTACAAAGAATACATTCTCAATACATAAGCAATGTTTTGTTACGACTGTGACAGTATGCAATGTGTGAAGACTCAGCACGCTTAAAACACAAATCAGATGCTGTACGCTCACACCACCAATGCAATTCTGTAAGGAATGCCTAAAACTGAATGCTGAATTTAAACACAAACAGCAATATATTTGCCACAAATGTACACACAATATCACATGAGTGCTATATATTAACATATCAACACTGGTGCAACAAAACCTTGTATCTCCAAAACCTCGTCCCCTCATCTGCATTTTGTCTCTTATACAAAGTTACTTTTCTGGAGATGCAAGGTTTCGCCGGGACAGTGACACTAAAACGTTTTGTAGTTTGATCAGCTAACACAAGCTGTATTCTTCTCCCAACACAGGGAACAATGTACAGCGCTTACATCTACAGTGCTACCTTTGTCATCCAGTATTTCAAACTGTTTAAGGCATTCATGTGTCGGATGCATATATCTGCAAGAATGATGCGACGAAGAAATTCACTGTGTAAACACACTTGCATCAGTGTTGCAATATTACAATCAAATCACCTCGAGGTACAAAAAGTATCTTTGAATGATGTTACACAGTGGTGTGTATGACATGTCAGCATTGTGTGCGTAATACAGCAGCCTGTGGATCCTGACACGCTACTTTTTAACCATGTAATGAGTGTGAGAATCTGCATGGCTGCTCTGTGTGACCACCAGCCTGTTAGCAGCTTCACAAACCCACCTCTTCACCAACAAGCCAGAGCATGTCTGGATTAGACACGCTAGCCTGACTGTGTGTGGATTGAACATGCTAGCCTGACTGTGTGTGGATTGATCATGCTACCCCGACTGTGTCTGATTTGGACAGGCTAGCCTGATTGTATCTGGATTGAACATGCTAGTCTGACTGTGTCTGGATTGGACATGCCAGCCTGATTGTGTCTAGATTATACATGCTAGCCTGATTTGTCTGGACTGGACATGCTAGCCTGACTGTGTCTGGATTGGACACACTAGCCTGACTGAGTCTGGATTGGACATGCTAGCCTAACTGTGTCTGGATTGGACATACTAGCCTGATTGTGTCTGGATTAGACACATAACCTGATTGTGTCTGGATTAGACATGCTAGCCTGACTGTGTCTGTATCAGACATGCTAGTCTGATTGTGTTAGGATCAGACATGCCAGCCTGACTGTGTCTGGATCGGACATGCTCGCATGATTGTGTCTGATTTGGACAGGCCAGCCTGACTGTGTCTGGATTGGACACGCCAGCCTGACTGTGTCTGGATTGGACACGATAGCCTGACTGTCTCTGGATCGGACATGCTAGCCCGATGAATGTGTAGCTCAATAAAAACTAGTACACCAAAAAGCATCATTCTTGATGGGCTGAAATGGAGTAAATTTGGTTGGAAAACTGTGCTCCTTCGAGTCCTTTATTACTGTGTCCAGTGTTGAAATTAGTCCATTTTGTCCTTTGTGCTTGTTGCAGGAATGGTGAGCATCAGGTTGATCTTGCCTGTCCCCCTCATTGTGTGACATCCCCTGAAATCATTATGTGTTTCAACAACAGACGATCAATTAAGGATACTGGCTGTTTTTGCCCACCCTGCTACATCCACTGTACGACCTCTACTCTCTCCTCGGTCACGTGCTGCCACTGGATTCGTAACACGCTGCTAAGCTTTCAGCATTAACAACAGTCGACACGGACCGCTCAGGAGCACGCTGTAATCCGAACAGTCTGCAGGCCGCGACCCGGTACTTCTTTGACATAATGTTGTAAAGAATTGGATTTATTGCAGCGCTGAAGTAGTAGAGGACAAAGGAGATCAGGTTGCAGTATTCGCTGATTTGGGTGATAAGGGGGGAATTCACTTCAGATGACTTGGAAAACAAATAGCGCCCCACATGGAACGGCAACCAGCAGAGCACAAACGCCAGCACCACCACAGCTGAGGAGATGAAGGAGAGAAGAACATTAGGCTCACTTAAAAATAGCAGAGACAAACTACATGGCCAAAAGTTTGTAGAAACTTTTTTGTACATTAGTGAACTGAAGGTATTTTAAGTGTACACATTGCTGACACAGGTGTTAGAAAGGGGAACAGAATGGAATTCTATGAGAGTAAGATCATCATGTCCAGTGCCAGCTAGAGGGGTATAAAAGCCCCTCCAGAATTGGGTTGTGAAACAGTGGATTCCCAATCTCTGGAAGAAGAATAGTACTGGATGAAGCTCAATCCAGTACCTTTGGGATGATTTAAAGTGGTCTTTGTGTTAAATGAGCAGGTGTCTGCAGACGTTTAGACATGTAGTGTAGACAGATCCAACAAACTGATCTCTGTTTTATGGTAAGACCTGACAAAGAACGAAATGAATGTAAATGCTAAAACTTACTGGGACTATTTTTACTGCTCCATTATCATGTAAGTGTTGTGGCTAGTGATGCATCTTGGTGTGTCATTGCACTGTTTTTCACTCTCAGGTAGATGAACATGTGACTGAAGCTAAAACAATAACCTTTTCCATTTGTATAATTATAACACTGTTCTGAACATGAAACTGGATGCAGTTCTATGCTTTATACAAAATTAAGGCGAGGGGTATTTTTTAAAGCACACTTCACTAATAAACTACAAAACTATGCCAGTAACTCATTTATAATCCCATGATTTTGATCCAATAACTCAACAATAATGCAGTAAATAATCCAAACAACCCAATAATAATCCAACACTTTTTACACAATAACCCAAAACTAACCTAGTAATTTGTCCAAGCAGCCCAATAATAAACCATTAATTTTAACCCAATAATTTCCAAATACCAGTCCAATCTTGCCTTACCAATATTGTGTCTGCATGTTTTATCCAATTCTTAGGGATCTGATTTTTTAAATAAAAACAACCACAAAACAAAAACACACACAGGTGATTCTTGCTATAAGCTGTTACACAGGGGCCCCAAACCTCCGGGTACAAGTCTGAACATTTGGTTAAATTGTTTTTATGAGGGTGTAAATATTCAGCCCATTTTATTAAAGAACCCTAAAAGACCCCCTTTATAATGATGTAACTAACCATCACATTTACTTAACAACTCTTTATAAGGGTGTAACTAATGGTCACCTTAACTTAAAAAAACCCTTAAAAAAACCCCTTTATAAGAGTGTAACTAACCACCTGAAGACCCCCTTTTATTAAAATGGAGAGGTGGGAAAAGACCCTGGCCAGTACAGTTTGTCCCTAACAGACCCCCTTTATAAGGGTGTAACTAATGGTCACTTTTACTAAAAATACCTTAAAGACTTCCTTTATAAAGGTGTAACTAAAGAACTCTTGAAGACCCCCTTTATGAGGACTTAACTAACCATCACCTTTACTACACAACCGTTGAAGACCCCCTTTAAAAGGGTTTAACTACAGAACCTATGAAGACCCTCTTTATAAGGGTGTTACTAACCAGCCCCTTTTACTAAAGAACCCTTAAAGATCTACTGTACATGGGGTGTAACTAAAGAACTCTTGGAAGACCTTCTTTATAAGGTTGTAACTAAAGATCCTTTGAAGACCCCTTTTTTTTTTAATAATATAAAGGTGTGAGAGGGTCCCCCCTTCAGTACAGTTTGTCCCTGAACTTGCCCTCATCTCCTACCTAGCATTTTGACGGTCTGTTTGTTGCTCTTGTCCCGGCTGGACAGGGGTCCGACCGGGTTCTCCTTCCTCTTCCAGAGGGTGCGTCCGATGAGGCTGTAGAGCACGGTGAGGCAGAGCACGGGCAGGAAGAAGAAGACGCTGGAGACCCAGACCATGAGTGTGAGCAGGCCGGACTGGATGGCTCGCTCGGTGGCCTTGCACTCGTTGGTCTCCCAGGGCTCGGTGCCGTTCTCGTGCTCCACGCCCACGAGCGCGAAGATGGGCCCGGCGCTGCAGAGCGCCACGGTCCAGAGCAGCGCGATCACGCCCTTCACGCGGCCGCGCGTCACCAGCACTTTGGCGCGCAGCGGGAAGCAGATGGCGAAGTAGCGCTCCACGCTGAGAGCCGTGATGCTCAGGATGGCCGAGTAGGTGCAGCTCTCGCTGATGAACTGGAAGAGTTTGCAGAGCTCGTCCCCCAGGTTCCAGGGCCGGTAGCGCCACACGCGGTACAGGTCGAGCGGCATGCACAGGAAGATCAGCAGGTCCGACACGGCCATGCTGCACAGGTACAAGTTGGTGGTGGTCCTCATGTCCTTGTTCTTACCGACCACCAGGATGGTCAGCAGGTTCCCGGCGACGCCCACGAGGAACAGGAGCGAGCACGTGGCCGTGATGCCCGTCAGCACGTGCACGGGGAACAGGTGGACCGGATAGTCTGCCTCGCCACCGCCGTCCGCGCGCTCTCCGACGCACGAGCTGAGGCTGACCGGACACGAGGACGCGTTCGTCCTGTTGCTCATACCGACTGGAGATTTTTTAAAATCTATTTATTGTTTGTTTGTTTGTTTGTTTGTTTTCCCTTTTTTTCAGCTAGATCGGTCCATTTTTTAAGAGCATCTTTCTCAGGAGGCGCGCGTAAAAACGCACAAAGCAGCGCGTGCCGGGTTGGTCACATCCTGCAAATCCTTCTCGTTTGAATTAAAGAAACAAGAAAACTTGGAAGAAAGAAAAAAAACCCGAGAGATCCAATGCAGACCGAGAGCCAAACACACGAGGGTCTTCAGCCCTCCATTCACACAGAGGGGTAAATGATGCGTACTGAGCCAGCACATGCGCACGCGCTGCTCCAGTGTCAGCCCCTCTTCTCTCATTCACTCACTTCTGATCAGCGTTAGTGCGAGCAGGTGACAGAATAAAGGAAACACCTGGATGAAAGGGTGGAGAAACATCACGAGTGCTGATGTTTCCAGATAGGTGCTCTGATGCTCTGAGCAGAACCAGGTGATCCAGAGGCAAAGGTGACACTGTGAGAGGGTTCATTCATTACTGGGACCTGGAAGACAGGAGCTTCAGTCACAAAGGATGCTCAACTGACTAATGTAACATCTGCATTTACATCTGGGGAAGAGCATCTGTAAACAGGGTCAGAAACTGTGCTTGAATACACACATTCTAAGTGCAAGATATAAGAGCAACTGCTCTTTAGGTGAGAATCACATTTCCGTTTCCATTTACAGTATTCCATTCACAACATCTGTGCTTTATAGTCCACAAAAAAACGCCTCCCTCATGCTAGTAAACCTAGACTTAAAACTAAGAACTGTGTTCTCCAGTAGGAACAGTGACTAATGTAACATCCGCATTTACATCTGGGGGGAAGGCATCTGTAAATATGGTCAGATACATACGGCTGGATACATGCACAGTGTGAGATGATAAAGGAACTGCCCTTCAGATGAGAATGTCATTTCAGGCTGTCAGCAAGAACACAGGAGATTATAGTGGGGCTGCATTGCGCCCCCCTCACTGCAAAGGTAAATGGCTTTTTAAAGCAGGTTGCGCCCAGTTATGGTCCAGTGCTCTCTTACAACACGCCACATTTGGCTCTCTACCGTTAATGGATTTTAAACACGTTTTAGGCTAAATGCTTCTCAAAACTATTGTAAAGCAATGTCTCAGGCAACAGACACTGTATTCAGAACCTTTTGATGTAATATCTGACTGTGCAATTAGCTTGCAACTCTACAGACTTCTGGTTCCATTCACCACCACTTTGAACAACTCAGTCACTTTTTCTAGAACAGGGCATTTCACATCAAAACAGCACAGCATAAGGATTCAACTATGGAGAAATGTTGAAAAATCAGTGGAAATTCCCTTTCAGTATGACGTCTTTTTTTAATAAAGCACTTTAGCTGTATATGGAAATGCATCTTGGTATCCTGGCCTCCATATGGTCTCTGGACCTAAACATTAAGTGTGACCTATACATTATGTCATCAGTACCACCTAATCACTGCCGGGCAATTGGCTCTCTTTCACTGGTAACAATAACGCTGCTGGTTCGAGAAGTTGCTGCTTGATTTCTTTGACTGGCTCTTGTATGAGGCACTAAGTCCTGGAAAATAGTTCCGTGCATGAGATGGTACAAAGTGAGGTATGAAATAAGGACATTTTTTACACTCACTTTGTGTGTACAAAGAGACAAACATCAGTGTTTACTGGGTAAAACAATTCTTCTGCCATCTGGTGGTATTACAGGATTATTTATAAAGAGCTAGTTTAATAATGGGATTAACGTTAACAGGGCTCTGAGTTCCATTTATTTCACTCAATTTTTATGGAAATCTGCCTGAATTAAATCGGATATTTTGCTCTTTAACCTAATATTCCAAAAACTGGTATTGTGTCACTGGCTACTTACTTTACTGTGCTGGAAATGACTGTTTTTGCATAGACATTTAGCCACATTATTCAGCATTCATATAGATTCTACATTAGCACAAACACTGTAGTCTGGAACACTAACTTGATGCACAGTACTGGTTGATAGAGTGTTAGATTTTATTAATTATTAGCTACATTAGGCTTGTAGCTCCAGCACAAAACTAAAAAAGGAAACTTAAAACATTAATCATGTCTTGGCTGTTTGACTAAACATGGACTGAGGGGTAAATTGTCAGTTTGATTTCTCTTTGAACTTTCACTTTAAGACTAGTTCTAGACTAATGAGGTTCATCAGTAGTGTATTACCACTGGCGCAGTGCTCCAGTCCAAGGCTAGGCTTAATCTTTATTAGGGAAAACAGCTGATGGTGTACAGTGAACAGGTTGGAGTGGACAGAAAACACAAAACAGCTGCTGTCCAAGGTGCTCAGTCTGGTAGACCATTCAAGCTGGTGAAACCAGAAAAGGTTCTGAATGTAGGCCTGAATGTAAGTTCACACTGGTGAAGCCTGTTCATGATTCCATCTGATGGCTGTAAAAACAAAATCAAGTATGACCAGCAAAGTTACCGACTTTTAATATATTTCCATCTGATTACTCAAATGCATGTTCTCAGAATCACCCCAAAAAATACATTTACATTTTATAATAAACAATGGTTTTACTGCAGATCTAAATATATCCAGTAGGGGGCAGACTGCAGCTCACACACCATACAGTATGTTGCTATAGAACCCACGATTGTAGCTTCTGGTTCAAATACAGCCTACAGCCTAATACAGTCATTAACAAATTAACAAAACAAAATTATTACTTTATGCATCACCTTCTGAATTTTAGTAACCAACAGCAGCAATTAGTGTAGCCCCCCTCATCCACTGCAACAAACTTGCTCAACTTTAGGTGCATAATCCCCTCATTACAAAGACTAGACTGTTGAACACACTAAAATAACGGAAGAACGGTGCGGTAAATGCAAATCAATGCAGTGGTGAGTAATATGCAAATCAGATTGTATAAAGCAACCAATTGCCTGTGAACAAGTTTAATTTTCCCTGTGTCTTCACCAGTATCAAACAAACACAGTTTATCATAGCGAGATGGTGAAACTGACAAGGCAAACTGACTGGTTTTGACTGGGAGATGTTTTGGTTATCAAATGTGTCTTGGAGAGACAGATGCATTTACGCTGCTATAACGTGGCTTGAATGGGTCTCAGACCACCTTCTGAAGTAGTGACCAGGTGTAAACGCGGTCTCAGATATCCTGCTTTGCCCACCTATGCATGTTTCCATTAGTTGAGGTACCTGCACACCATAGTCTGTTGTAGCAAAAGTTACAATGGTTTGAATTTATCAGACTCAACTAGTTTTCAAGTCTGGCAGAGCTAATACTCTGAAATACACTGAACCGCACTGAAACACACTGAACCTCACTGAAACACACTGAACCTCACTGGAATACACTGAACCTCACTGAAACATACTGAACCTCACTGGAATACACTGAACCTCACTGAAACACACTGAACCTCACTGGAATACACTGAACTTCACTGAAACACACTGAACCTCACTGAAACACACTGAACCTCACTGAAACACACTGAACTTCACTGAAACACACTGAACCTCACTGAAACACACTGAACCTCACTGAAACACACTGAACCTCACTGGAATACACTGAACCTCACTGAAATACAGTGAACCTCACTGAAATACACTGAACCTCACTGAAATACACTGAACCTCACTGAAATACAGTGAACCTCACTGGAATACACTGAACCTCACTGAAATACACTGAACCTCACTGAAATACAGTGAACCTCACTGAAATACACTGAACCGCACTGAAATACACTGAACCTCACTGAAATACACTGAACCTCACTGGAATACACTGAACCTCACTGAAACACACTGAACCTCACTGAAACATACTGAACCTCACTGGAATACACTGAACAGCACTGAAATACACTGAACCTCACTGGAATACACTGAACAGCACTGAAATACACTGAACCTCACTGGAATACACTGAACCTCACTGAAATACACTGAACCTCACTGAAACACACTGAACCTCACTGAAATACACTGAACCGCACTGAAACATACTGAACCTCACTGGAATACACTGAACCTCACTGAAATACGCTGAACCTCACTGAAACACACTGAACCTCACTGAAATACACTGAACCTCACTGAAATACGCTGAACCTCACTGAAACACACTGAACCTCACTGAAACACACTGAACCTCACTGGAATACACTGAACCTCACTGAAATACACTGAACCTCACTGGAATACACTGAACCTCACTGAAATACACTGAACCTCACTGAAATACACTGAACCTCACTGAAATACACTGAATGAGCTGCGTCATTTTTTTTGGCACCCTTTTTGTCACCCTCATCAGAGACTGGTAGGACACATAAATAATCACCTGTGAAATTTAAATTGCAGCCACACATGTGATTTCAGACATCTCTGCTCTTCTAGCTTCAGTGGAATGCTGCAGATTGTTGTCTATGAGGAGAATGTGACATAGGTGCCTTAACTAAACCAGCTATAATTTATTTGTTTATACATTTTATCATATAGTAACAAATACAGGCCTTTCCAAAGGCCTTTGCTGATGAAATGTGCTATAGTTTAGACTTCAGATTTTGTGGCTTGAAAAAAAGACAAAGATTCCGAATACTAAATGTAGAATTCAGTACCAGCATAATTCTTTAATTTTGGAAAGAGTTATTTGGGCCAGCCCTGACCTGTAATAATATAAACTTTTCTATTCATGAGCAAAAAGTGTGCAGACAAATATGTTTTATATACACACAGTGCACACCCACCCACACACACACACACATATCACACACACACACACACACACACACACACACAAATGTATATATATGTATATATGTATGTGTGTATAAAATAAAACAAGTCTCCTTGGAGCATTACTGAACAATTGCACATTTGATGTGAAGAAGCTTCAAGGAATATCAGAGTGATTTTCAGCCCGTAGTGTCCCAAAGCACCTAACTATTGGCTTCTATTATACATGTCAATAACTTTGTTTTATTAAGTAAGGACAGACTTTGGGCTGAAAACATTGCAACTTAACTTTTGACCACAAGGTGGCACTAATTCACCTTTTCTTTATCAGTCTGTGATAAAATCATTTGATGCAAATGACACTACATGTATCTTCACATACACTACCAAAAGTTTTTGCACATCACTGGTTTTTACCACTTATCTGTTTATTTCATAAACTGCAGATTTTTATTCTTGCTAAGCATTGGAAAGTTGCTGAGTGAACAACTATAAAAAAATATGTCGAATAAAACAAATTTCCTTTACAATATGGAAAGAATCTGTAACAGTGCATGTCTGGCATCCTATTAACTGGTTGTGTGGTGATGCGGAGTCAAATTCTAGACTTAATGCACTAGCTAACTGTTTCATCACTCAGTAGCTCATTAAATATCTAACCCTTGTCTGGTGATCCACATTATAATTATATTAGGTTGCTTTTGGTCAGTGGTGACAAATAAAAAATATAATATTTCTGGCTAATAAAGGAACTCAAACGGTGAACATACTGTAAATATTCAAAGAATATTGTGTGTGTCGTCTGTTATTTTTCACTGATGTAATCTGATGCCACCGAACTTGACAGCTCCTTCTGCCTTGATGATTGAATGGCTGATATCTTGTATTGTCTGCTGTCAGTAAGAATGCCAGACTTCGAAAACATCTCAGCAATTCCAGCCATCAGGAGTTCTCCAGTGACGTGTTTACTTTAAATGTCACTGTGGAAAAGGTGCATGAAGGAACTTTACCTGGAGTGAAGAGCAAACTCTCCCCCACCCTTTCTGCAATTATTTGACCTGGCAGGTTAAAACGAATGACCTATATTTCAACCCTCTCCCCAATATGCTGTGTCCAGGCCATAGAGCTTTATTTAAATTAGCACTCCTGTACCAGGAAACTGTAAACCCACAACCTGATGTAATCATGTAAAACCATGTAAAACTGAAGGTCATTGCCCTACACACTAATGCTCTTTGGTGTGATGCCACAGAAGAACCACAAAAACTAAAAGATCATTTCAATGCATGGTTCTTCAAAGAACATGGCTCTTTAAGAGGTGCGTCCCATTACTTTTGTCCATATAGTGAATGTAACTTACATTTTGTAGTCATGGACATTAATTTAGATGCAATTCCTTATGTTTAGAAAATCCCATCCCATCAGAAATCCCATCCTGAAGCAATTTGTTTTCTGTTTTAAGTGGGTTTCAAGTCCTCCGGTTTTCTGTTTGTTAATTAAGGCTAAATTTAGTGTCTGTGAATCCACATATGTGGACATTGTGTGCATATGTTCCAATATATGTGGCGTAAATGTATTTGCACATTTTCTGTTAACCAATCCTCAAACTGCTCCATTTTTATGTCGCACTACTTCTGGTTCCTGTCATCTACCGGACTGCCAGTCAGTGTTTTACCAGTTGTGCATCCTGTGGCCTCGTTTAACCCTGGCAAGCTGCACAACCATTAAATCCACGTGTCTTTACACAGAAAAAACTTTGAACTTTGAACTTTTAAGCCTTTACTGTCTGTGGTATTTGAGTGCATTGTCTGAAAAATTTCCTTAAAAGCACCATCCACTTGAAGGGTCTTGAAGGTAGTTCTGATAAGATGGTCTAAAAGAACCCTTTTGGCACCTTTATTTTCGGGGGATTACCAAATATGAGGAAAAAAGTGGCAAGACACATTTAGCCTCATTCACTCATTCACAATTTACCAAGAACATGAAATACCATACAGCTCTCAGAGAGTCTCCCCTAGCAATGAAATTTAACCTACTTGCTTGGCTTCTAATGAACTGGGCCGCTTAATGTGCTGAACACATATTAGCAAACAAATTGACCATTAAAGATGCGTGGCAAGTTAAAGTGATCCGGAGAGCACTAAGAGCAAAGTTTCCAGCTCAAACCACCGTAGGCCATTTCGCGCGAAAGCATATGTTGGTGCAAAACACACTTTGCTCTCAGCAGGTTCTAAGGACATTCGGTTTCACCCCCCTAGTATTGGGACTTATGTCTATACACTAAAAGTATTGGGACTTTCAGTGTATGGACAAAAGTCCCAATCCTTTTGTCCATATAGTGTATCATGCAGGTAGAGAATTGGTTGAACTGTTTTTCAGGGTTTGGGCGAGGCTTCCAGTGAAGGGCAATCTTAATGCTTCAGCAGACCAAGACATTTTGGACAACACTATGCTTCCAACTTTGTGAACACAGTTTGGGGAAGAACCTTTTCTATTCCAGCATGACTGTGCCCCAGTGCAGAAAGCAAGCTCCATAAAGACATGGCTGGATGAGTTCGGTGCAGAAGAACTTGACTGGCCCGCACAGAGCCCTGACCTCAACCCCATCCAGCACCTTCACAAATGAAGCAGCTCCACACAGGCTCAAAGATTGTAAAATGACTATTTCTGCACTGTAGACATCACCATCCTGGCTCCTATGACCAACACAGTAAAGAAACTAATTTTCTCTACAGTGAACCATTTCACATTAAACCCCCCTCAATGAGTGGTCTCTCTCTCGGGTTCTCTTGAGATCAGAAATTTTGAATAATCTGAATTCCCCCCCTAAATTATCATTGTGTTTTTTATAACTATAAGATTGCAGTCTCATATGAGCTTGCATCTTATAATTATGAGAACTGTTTTCATTTTATGACTTTTTAATTCGTTTGTCTGTGCCAGCATCCATTTTACATAAAATAATATCTACCCAACACATCGTTTTGCATCTGTTCACTTGAGGAACGTGTTGGTTTTGTTATCCATTAAATTAACACAAGCCACAAAAAAAAGTATTTTTAGTGTGCCAGGAACTTGCAGCCACCGTGAAGTTCTCCTTTTTAAGAACAGAAGAAGTTACAGCCTGTCTCAGTCCTAGAGGGCTGGTGTTCAGTAGTTTGGACGCTTGATAATTAACAAATGAGCTCAATCAGATTCATTGAACAGGCAAATCATCCAACTGTACTGAACATCATAACTGGAGAACCATAAACCTTCCGCCCCATTAAGAGTTCAGACTGTCGCCACAGCAGACTGAACGAAGAAACGACGCCCGACTCGTGAACAAATCGACTCTTTTGAATCGATTCTTTTCAGGACATCGTTCGAACCGACTCACAAGTCTAAATGAAACGAATCCAAACTTTGTCTTTGCAACAGGCTAATTATTTAGAATAGAATATAATAGAATGAAAACATAACCTCTATTGAGTTACTGTGTGGTCTGTCATTTGCTACTTACTATTTTACTACTTTTTATTTTATCGTTTACTGTTAATACTGGTAATGATGTTCCATTGTTATCTGTATATGACAATAAGATAAGAGATAAGAAAACCCTTTATTAGTCCCACAGGTGGGAAATTTGCATTGTTACAGCAGCAAAGTGGACAGTATATCAGACTCATTATGCTGAATACATACATATATATACTGAGCATAATGAGTCTGATGTCTCTATTCGTACTACTGGTCACAGTTTCAAGTTTCAGGTTTACTGACATACGGTACAATACATACGGTACAATATATATTTTATACCGTATATTAAAGTGAAGTGAAGTGACCACTCTGTCATACACAACAGCACTTTTTTTTTTCTTTGCATTTAACCCATTCACCAAGTGAAGCAGTGGGCAGCCAGGAACACAGCACAGCACCCGGCGAACAGTTTGTGGGGACAGCACCTTACTCAAGGGTACCTCAGTGGTGCCACTAGCAGTCCTGGGATTCGAACCCACAGCCTTCTGATCGCAGGGGCAACTCCAGCGATTAGACTGTATATCAGACTGATGACTACTGGTCATACTTTCTGAGTTTTAAGTTGTTATATGTATGTGTGTGTGTGTGTGTGTGTATACAGTGGGTATGTACGTACACAGTATATGTATATATAAAACTTCCATGCAAACCTACAAACACAAGGGTAAACAGAGAAGACATACATGACATGACACACGATATATATATATATATATATATATTTATATATATATATATATATATATATACCATTCAGGATGGTGATGAGTCTGCATACCGGCAGGAAGTTGAGCGGCTGGTACTCTGG
>JBBPCZ010000001.1:8731006-8748074 GCA_037974445.1 Brycinus macrolepidotus
GTGTATGTATATATATATATATATGTATATATATAAATACATATGTATGTATATATATAAATACAATGATCATGCAATGTACTGAATACACTGGGAAGTTTAGCACTTTTAAGTGCATTTATCAATGTATAAGTCATTTATTACTTTGAAAACCTAGTCCTGTGGCCTTGTTTCAGCCATTTCTTACTAGGATTTTTAAGGCACTTTTTGTGTCTCCTTAACATCTATTTAGTCTCATGAAGAAACACAAAAAGGCCATTCAGTGAAATGCAATGTCATTGAAACAAATGTTGGTGGCTTGTATAAATGAAGCTGCAGTGGAAAAATAGGAGTATTAGTGGTATTTTCTTACAGTGAACCCAAAAAAAAAAGGAACAAGGAAAAAGGAGGTAGAGGATGCTTTCCTTTGCATTTGCCTATTTTAGCACCAAATGAGATTCCCAAAGAGACATAAGAGACCGATCAGACATAACATTAAAACCATCTGCCTCATATTACATAGGTCCCTTTCATGCCGCCGAAACAGCTCATACCCTTTACGACATGGATTCCACAAGATCTCTAAAGGTGTGCCACTTGGCACCAAGACGTTAGCAGCAGATCCTTTAAGTTCTGTAAGTTGTGAGGTGAGTGGGATTGCGAGTTTGATCCCTGGCAACGCTACAGCCATGCACAGCCAGGAGTCCAAGAGGGCACAAATTGTTTTTTTCTTTCTCCCTCTCCCCCAGCGGAATAGAATTGGCTGTTAGTGTCCTCCAAGCACGATAAGGTGTCCAGTGATGTTCAGTTTTTGGCAGTTCAAAAATGGGGTGGCGCTTCATGTGATAGGGAGACACCTACTAGCCTTCATGCTCCCAGTGTTGGTGGTGTCACATGATTGTCCTAGCTCGTGCGTGGAACAATTCCTTCAAAAAAGGATTTATTTCTGGCACTATATGACATGCTGTTGTCTATAAAAATAAACTAGGTACATATATAGGTAAACATTGTATGAGCAGCCTGAATTTTGTCAGTTTTATTTATTTCTTTTTTTATTGATAATATTATGTCCTACAATATATCTGTCTCAGTTTTTATGGTTTGAAAACCATTGTGTAAATTAAATTCTCAGCCGAGTGAGAGCTTTAAGTAAACCTCATTGACTGCTACATTAGATAGACTTTCTAAAGCTTCACAATCTATGTTTGTGTTACAGGACAGCCCTGGCTGGCAGGCTGAGTGTTAGCCATGCTGCGGCATCAGGACCCCACAGCCAGTACCCTGCACCTGGTGGCAGCCGACATGACGGAGATTGTGGAGAACCTAGACACCCGGGAGCTGGACATTGGAGATGGAGAAGAGGTGTTCGATGGCCAGGATGCCAACAACTCAGGTAAGAGATGAAGCGGAACAGTTGTGGACTTATTCGCCTTGGTTTAGGCGGATAATGTGCTGTGTAGACATTATACAGCTAAGTAGCCCAAGTCATTTTTTTACCTAAATATGACACACATCTGATTTTGAGTGGGGGAGGGGTTGACCATGTAAAATGTTCTCTATTTTTTATTTTTTTTTTAACTTGTTTAGGATACAGTTGTAAGAACATATGGATTCAATCAGTTCCATCAGCAGTGCCTGATTTAATTTGATAAAAGCGTGAACATTGTCTCATCAAGTTACATGTTTTATTGATTTTCTGCAAATAAGATAACATGGCCTTTACAGAGAACAAACTTAAAAATTGGGTTTTTCTGTGAATTTTAGTACATACTTTCTGTTTATTTGCAGAGAGTAACATATTGCAAGACAATAAAATACAAAATAATAAACTGTGCCATTATTTTTGCGCAGGCCACATTTTATATTTGATTTTTCCCCTCAATATGTTACAATCAGCAAATGAAGTGTGTTCTCTATGGACAACATGTGTGTATTTTCATTTAGAGAATAAAAAAAAAACATCATTTGAACAAAGGAAAAAAGTTACTGTATGAGGATTGTAGTGTCTAAAAAAACTGCAGAAAAAGACATGTAGAGAGATCAGATCAGAGCAGATCAGGACTGAGCAATAAAGCTTGTAATGTGACAGTAGTTTAAGACCTCAGTTGACTCCCCAGTCCAATTTTTCTCCCTCTCACAACTCCTGATTCACCTGAAATGACACCGAAGTACTGGAACAGGTATTATCTTGTGAGCTGGGACAGAGCAAAAATGTGGGCCGTCTTGTTTCCACTCTAAAGGCACTTTTCCATGGGGATACAGCAGCCGTGCTGTACTTAAACAGCACTGCAATGGCACGGAAGTTGTAACACGCTTTGTTTTTCCAGTGTTTCTCAGCCTGGTAACAGTGTTGCCACGTTGCTGACGCGTTACTGACATCCTGATACGTTGCCAGGGTGATGATGACATAAAACCACAGTGTATGGCCGGTCATCATCCCAAAGCTGCATCCATGGAGTCGTGCCAGTGAAATATTTTTCTGTCAGAACCGGTTTTGTTATTGTGGTTTTTAATTCTTTTATATTCTTTTTTTTCCTTTTTCATTTTTTTTGTTAGCCATATCCTGGTACACCTTAATATGTCTCACAGTGTTTAAAAAAAACTCCCACACTGAAATTTATCTTCAGCCCAGATAGTAGTGCTTGTACTTTATTGACTTCCCACTTTGTATCTCCATTGTTGTTGTTGTTTTGTTTTTGTTTTTTTTGCGTGGACAGTAAAAAAACAAATACAACAACAGCATGTTTCTAAGTCCGTCTCTTGTCATGACAACATTTTGACTAATCAAAAAGCAGTGATGCAGTCAGCTCAGCTGCGGCCCACTTTTGGCCCTGCCATCGAGCAGCGCAGTGACAGCACGGGTACGGGTCACTTTATTTGTAATAGAAAAACATTTGTTTGCAGTATGACACAATCTTTGTGCCAGTGGAAAAGTGCTGTAAAATTGCCCTCTAAATCCACATATAATAATCCCATGAGTTTTGTACTTTTGTTGATACCCCCACATTACTATGAGGAATATGGGTGCCTTTGTTAAACATTTTTGTTTAAGACTGTTAGTTCAAGTATTACTGTAACATTGAGTTTAAACAACTTCACAAAAGTGATTTGTCTTAAACCTCTGTACTGTTGCTCTGTTGCAGACTCCAACATTTCCTTCTCTGCTGTGTATAAGACAACAGGCTTCAAAGAGCCTGGGGCCCGAGTCTTCCTCACATCTCTTCCCATCTCTGCCAAAATTCTGGAAGTGGAGCGTTTCGCCTCTGCACAGGACCGCTTCAACATCACCAATCAGAGGAGTGTCTCTAAGGTCAGGGGCCATGTCCATCACACATTTTAGATCCATAATGTGAAGTGTAGTGTGCACTCAACCATATTCAGTGCAGCATAAAAGCATCCCAGACGTTTTGTTTGAATCAAATTCAGATACAGTTCACACGTTTGGCATTTGATTGACCATCTGATCAATTGGCAGCAACGCTGGGAAGTTTCACGCTCCATAGAACATTTCACTGTCACAATAAAACTAGAATTTCAGTGCATGCCAGCAATGTTCAGTAATACACTTACATCATTTATGCACAATGCACAATTTCTTGTCATCAGAACAAAACCACTTACCTCCAAAATGGTAACTTCATATGAGAATAAAATAGCTTTAATGTACATTGGGGTCTTTGAACATCATCAGCTGTAGACATGGTTACAGCGACCGGAAATAAATCTGCTTTGCTGCAGTAGCTGTGGAAACCAGAGTGTCTTATCAAGAAGTCGTCTACTCACTGTCTTTGCTAGCATGATGACATATCTTCATTAAAATGGGAAAAATACACTAAATTAACCAGCATCGTAGAGATTTTTGCCCTTAGTTCAATGCATGAACGGTGTTCTCATCACTTCTTCTTCTTCATAACATTACAAAAACATGATTTTTTTCCACCATCGTTGCCTAAAAACCCTACTAATATAATGAAATTTTAGTTCGGGTCGTTTTGAGCTTTTTCCATGCAATATGACATGTCATACAGTGCTATTAGGTACAGTCCTGTCCTAAGACATCATTCATTATTGTACATATGTATATATGAACCCACTTGACATAACTCCATGGAGTTACTTCATTCAAAATCAGTTATTCTCATTCAGTCAATGTGTTAATTATGGGCCACATGTAGAGATGTACAATGGACTTCAGAATGTAGGAGCTATAAATGTGAGGCTGGGAGTTCTAGGCTCAACGCTGCTGACGCCACACCATCCCCCGCCTGCAGCGTGCATTATGCAAGAGAAGGCGTCTGGACATCTAAAGTGTGAGCTTTTGCCCAGCTCGCAGCCATATAAATAATCATATCAGGTTTTTAAAGATTAGATGAAGCTACAGTGGAGTTCTTTTTTTGACCAGAATTTAGAGCACCATGTGATTCAAGACTGGTGCTGCCTAATCATCCATTTATTGCAAGACCAAATAATTGGGAGGAATTTCCTGAGCAGAAACTGCATATCTCTGTGGGATTAAAGAGAGCAAGGGACATGTCAGTTCTTATGCTTTCCAGTTCCAGTTCATAAGCAGTGTTTGGAGGGTTCCTGTAAGGTGGAGCAAATCTCTCATTCATGAGAAAAATCAAAAAGACTGAAAGCAGTCCTACTGGCATGACTTACTTTTGTTCTCTATAAAGGTTGAATACTTTTGTAATCACCTCTAGTGGCAACACCTTGACAATGTCATAATATGTTCTGACAACACCCTGTCAATCCAGCTCTCCTGGTAATACAAAGAATATATATTAAAAGCAGTGTGATCACATTTGCAAATGCATATATGTGAGAACAAATATGTGAGAACATGGAAGAAAGATCAAGGGCCGTTTGTGTAAGTGAACTGTTGCGTTTGTTTGCATTGCATAAAACAATGTGGCAATTGAGCATGCTGAGTAAAATTAGCTTCACCTATGTGTCTGCTTACAAGCCTTGTCAATCATTGCTTGATCAATTGGTTGAATGTTTTGGAGCTGATTGCAGTTATTTTCTATGATTATTTGTAGGCCTCTCAAAAGAAAAATTAGGTTTGAAAAACCACACAGGATTCTGTGCAATTGTGTATATATATCATTTAATGTTAGTGCAACATATTAGCTACAAAATAAAAATATGTTGTAAGCAATAGAGTTAATCAACTAGTTTGGCCGCTTTAGACCTGTACTACTTAAATGAGTTAAAAAAAAAAAAAAGACAATTAAATGGTTATTGGCAGTTATGTGTATGGCAATTAATCATCATCTAACTGTGAGAGGCCTACTTGTTAGCTTTTGCAGTCATATGTTTACTTTTTATTGAACAGAATTTGAATTAGACATTTTTATCAGCTGTGTTGAAGCAAATTCATGGAAATTAAGGAAAGCAGAAAAACACATTTCTAGTGGACCATTTTGGATCTTAGAAAAAAACTTCTGACTGTTTCTATTACATGTTAAGAGGGCAGCAGTGAGTGACATTTGTTTGAGTTCAGGTTGTGCCTGCCATCAGCTGGGGGCAAGTCAAGTCAAGTCATATTTATTTAGATAGTGCTTCGTGCAACTGACGTTGTCACAAAGCAGCTTTTCAGAATCTAGGTCTGAGCTCCTAGAGAATAAGCCAAGGAGGCGAGGAGAAACTCCCTAAAGCTGGACGACGAAATATTAGGAGGGGACAACACTCAAAAGGGGAACCCATCCTCCTTTGGTCGACACTGGATAACAATATATAAGAAGCAGAAGTATACAGACTTTAGCACTGAGCGCTAGAATCTATTAGTTAGCAGTAATAGAACCAGTCACAGTCTGTATTTAGTAGCAGCAGCTTCTGTTGGAGTCTGAATAGTAGCTTTGATTAGGCAGCACATGCAGGTGATCTATAGTTGAAGAACTGGTCTAGAGGACAGGTTACTAAGAGGGCCTGATCATAGTCAGCCTGATCTAGAGAAGGAAACCCAATGGGATGGTCAGTCAACTCAATGTGAGTTCTTCTCAGAAAAATGGGCCATTGTTCAGCTTTTGTTTGAATTTACAAGGTGCAAAATATAAATGTAAAGAGCCAATATTACTTCATCACTATATCCTATAGGTTTGCTAGAAACCCACCAAATTATCTTAAAAACCTATATAAGGCCTAGGCTGCATTTAAATTAAATCAGGTCTAATCCAAGTTTCTGTAAGAAGTAAGGCATTAAAATCAGTAATTATTTCATTTACAATGATTGCTTTAGAATCTTACATTCTTCTTACATTACATACCCGACCCATCTATGGTGCTGTTGTTTCAAGTTCTTTGAGATAGTTTGATGTTAATTAAATTGTTTGAACTATTTTTTTTGCTAGGCTAATTAGCAAGCCTCAGCCAATTAGCTAGGCTAATTAGCCAGTTCAGTTCAACTAATTATTTATTAATTGTCAGCTGAACTTTCATGTTCTTGACAGGCCTACCTGCATTGTTTGCCTACCTGCATTGCTTGCACTTCTTGTGGTTAGCGAGAAGGTCCTGGGTTCAGTTCCTGGCCAGGGCGGCCAGCTGTTCTTTTTGTGTGAGTTTCCGCTGGGAGCTCTGGTTTCCGGCCACAGTCCAAACAGCATCTACTTGTTAGGTGAACTGGAGATGGTAAATTGCCCCTGAGTGTGAAAGTGTGTGTGTGAATGTGTTTGTCTTCCACATCTTATGGAACCAAAGTAGCTGTGTGATCTTATTTACTCGCTGTTTTTCTTATTACTTGCTACAAATGGAGAGGCTCTCTAAAAGCACCACAGAACAACATGGACAACTCCCTCAGAAAACTACCCACTTTACAATTGAGGTTTATGCACAGGTTATTGAGGTTATGTCTAGTTATTGAAACAAGAGAAAGGTCAAAGGCAATGCCTATACAAACTAGCCTGGTAGAGGCAAAGGCTACAAAACCCAATGACAGAAAGGTTGCATTGGTTGAAGTGTGAACCAGGCATTGCAACACTAGTTAACATGATGTTTTGCAGTTACACAGCTCTGTGCCTTTTATAATAGGGAATTCCTGCCTCATTTGTGTGAAAGTGATACATTTTGGACTTGAACTGTTGTTATTACATCCTTGTCTCTGTAATGGTTTTGAAGTCAGCAATGCATCAAATGGGTTATGGTGCTGCATTTATGCTACATTCAAGTAGAGTGTGACCTGTATTTTATTTTCAAGTGATGGCACCCACACACCTTAGTCTGCAGCACACAATATGCAAGAGATAATTTCCTAAGATAATTCGAGTCAAGGACGATGAAGAGAACTCATCGTAATCTTCTAACCATTATCTTCTAACCTAATAGCTGCTCTCATATCTAACACATGACCTAATGCCATAAAAAAAAAAACATTTCCAACCTCTCAGTTAAAGGAAATTTTGTGTTCCTTCAATTTGATGGCACAGATGGTTTGCTGTATTTCACCAGAGACATGTAACTAAATGATGACTGCTCTAAACAAGTTAGTACAACCGCACATCTTCCCATGAGATAAATAATGAGAACGCAAACAGTGCCCTAGAGTCCCATCGAGAGATTACTGAAACAAAGCCACAACACTAGAGCGCTAATTGGTAAATGTGTCTATTCCACTGTTAAAAGCTTGAGGGCAAGCTCTTGTGTGAATGAGTCAATGTGCTAGACAAACCGTCAAATACTGAGAAATACTCTGAGAATTTCACAAATGTATTACTTTGGCCATGACTTTGTGAGCTGGGAACAAGATCTGGACTTATCTAGAACCATCAAATATACTCACTGTATTGGCAACAGAGTAATCTTCTAATTATTAATGCAATTAACAATGTAAGCATTTATCTAAAAAAAAAAAAAGGCCCAACAATAAAAATGGGCTTGACAGAACAGTAACAAACCATGCAGAGCTTTTTAATATTCCAGAATGTTTTATTGGAAAATGATAAACTGGGAAATATTCATTTAAAAATACATGAACAGACAATATACCGAAAAATATGAATGGTTGTGTCCATCAGAGCCATTTCTTACTGTAAGCAAACTGCCATGAATGTTTGCTGGTTCACAGAGGAATATTTTAGTTATTTTATTTAATTGAGTAATTATGTTTAGTAGAGTAATCCAAACAGTCCTACTTAAGATACATATATATTCTTTTACATTAATTATAGTAATCATGTATCAGACAGTAATAATGAATTAACAAATGCTGTGACCACTGTCTGCCTAAAATAACTGGTCAGTTTTACCCTTTGACGTGGCATTATACGTTCTTCAGATGCTCCCTGCAGTCTTCAGGATCGAGCTGAGACACGGCAACTTCACCTGGGTGGTGAAAAGAAAGGAGAAGCATTTCATGGAACTACACAGAGAATTACGGACCTATAAGACTTTACTGAGGATTCCTCTCCCCTCCCGCACGTGAATATAAGCTCCTCAATCACAGCTACTGTTTTTTTTTTTAATTTTCTTACTATTTTACTCATGTCCCAGTTTGATGTGCTTTTTTTCTACCTTCTTTCTTTGTACATGTAGCCACACAGAGCGAAGGCAGACGGTCAGACACACACGTCAGATGCCCACTCTGCCACGAGGAGGAGGGGATGAACTGGTCAGGGAGGAGCAAGTGTCCAGCAGGAGGGTCAGCTTTCTCTTTAATATCATATTCATGTCTATATTGTAATCCACACTTCCATATAATGGGGCTGCACAATACTGTGTTAATCTTGCTATTTATTCCAACTGTAATATGCCTTGCATTGTATTAAAAATGGACATCACTGTGACATTGTTAATGACTGACCTGCATTATTTTGATTAAAATAATTTACTTTTGTTGGATTACATGATTATCTTTTGATTCATCATATGAAATACAGTGTTGTATTTACACTGTACTGAAGCTTTTCCTTTATTTCCATTAAATATTCTATATATGTTGTCTAATACCCAAACGGAAAAGGTGGCTCATGTTGTTTTCTGTGTGAAAATGTGTATTTGATTCCTATAACAGAGGCAACTGGAAGATTACTTGAATAAGCTGCTGAAAATGCCAATGTACAGGAACTACCATGCCACAGTGAGTTCTGGTGAAGATTCAGTGTTATGTGATAAGTATTATTTGGAACAGAGACATAAACAATACACTGTGATACCTGACAAATGTAATAATCTTATTTTGGTCCCCATTTGTTTGTCTTAGATGGAGTTCATTGATGTGAGTCAATTGTCCTTCATTCATGATTTGGGACCAAAAGGCCTGTAAGTGTGTTTTCTGTCAATTGGGATGCCTGTTCTATTTAAATTATAACATTATTGATGAAAAATCAGTATTTTAATCAATGAATCAAATGACCTTGAAGATCTGACTTTCTGATTCTTGTTATTTTGCTCTTGCTACTTGCTATTTTGTGTCTTTTTCAGGGAGGGCATGGTTTACAAAAGGTCAGGGGGTCACCGTATTCCTGGACTCAACTGCTGCGGCCATAGCAAAATATGCTACCGCTGGTCAAAACGGTCAGTGTGCTCTCCGTTCAGCATGTGTCTGTATAGTAAGTATGCTCTAAGTTATAGGACGGTGTCAAAAATGTGAACATTTAACATTCCCTTTTTATGTATATGGCATTTGACACTGTTCTATGATGTTATTTTAACAGCTGATATTTTTGAACATGCTCAAAAAGTAGTTGTCCTATGATGGTCTCTTTCCTTTGATGGATAGTCTAGAGGGTGCTGATTAACTGTGCGGCAACAGTCAGAAATTGTATATGTCTAAGACAACCTATATGGAATGCGTACAAGGTTGTGAAAAAGTATTTGCTGTTGTCTTAGGCATCTCTGCATGTTTGTTTTGGATTGTAAAATTATTATAAGACAACCTGAGTGAACACAGTACAGTTTTAAATGATCATTTCATTTATTGAAGGAAAAACCTTCCAGCTGGCCTTGTATGAAAAATAATTGCCCCCTCAGATACTCACTCAGCTAAGTAAGCTAATTATTATCTCCAAATGGATAAAACTTGGAACAGTGAATCTTCTAAGGAACTGCAAGCCACGCTCTCAGATAAGGTCAACATTCCTGACTCCACCATTAGAAAGACACTGGGCAAAATGTATCTAATAGAGAGTTGCAAGGCGAAAGCCACTGCTAACCATGAGGAACATAGAGACCAAAAACATTTTAATGACCTCCCAAGCTTTATGGAATAATGTCCTGTGGACTGATGAGTTGAAAGTGAAACTTGGAAGACTGGGGTCCCTTTACATCTGACATAAAGCTAAGGCAGTCACACATGATGGTGGTAATAGTATGATGGCTAGTGTTGCTGATTCTCATGCATTTTAAAGCTGTGATTGGTTTAATTGTTATTTATGTCTTTCTCTACATGTGAATCTTGAACCATTTTAATATGAAATATACAAAAATAGTGGAAATCATGCATTTTTTCAGACAGTTTAGATACAGAGTGGGTATACCTAATAAACTTGCAACCTGTCTTGTACATTGATGGTTTACATGGTGCTCTCTGTAGGTGGCTGGTGGTAAAGGACTCCTTCCTTCTCTATATGAAGCCTGACTCAGGGGCCATCTCATTCGTTCTTTTGGTGGATAAAGAGTTCTCAATCAAAATGGACTCCAAAGACACTGAGACCAAACACGGTGTTCGTGTTGACAGCTTGAGCAGGTACGTGTCCTACAGTGTATTAGATCAGTGTATTCTGTTTTTGGTCCAGAGTGTTTGTTGTAGATTGGTGAAAGTGTGTATGAACTCTTAATGACTACCTGCAGGAACCTGGTTCTGAAGTTCACCAGTTACCGCCATGCTCGCTGGTGGGGCCAGGCCATCGATGAGTTTATTCGCAAGTACGGTAGTACCTTCCTCCAGGACCATCGATTCGGCTCCTTTGCCAAACAAGCAGAAAACATCCCTGCCAAATGGTAACCATTTCTTTCACTTTCAAACACAATCACAAATACAAGACCTGTTTTACAATGACTACACTACCAGTCAAAAGTTTGGACACATCTAAGCAAAAACAAACCAGACTAATACAATTTTGATTGCTTTTGATTGATTCATTTTACAAATAATACTGCTACTTACTATTCAAATGTATTTGCAAACAAAAAGGTTACCTACTTATATTCATAATATAAGTTCTAATGTAAATTACTATTATTTTTAATCATTTACATTTTAGCCTTTCACCCTGAGTTATTAATTCCTTATTATGTTTGATTTCAGTCTGTTCTGTTGGTTCAGCACCTGGACTGCTTTTGCTGTTGCTCACGTCTCCTATTTTTCAAACTTTACTTTTTTAGACCAAAATTAACATAAAATAGGAGAAGAATGTCATCCAACAAACTTTAGTTTCTTTGTTCATAAATACTGGATGTTCTAAGAAGTTCCACCTAAAGCAGTTCTACAGTACTTAAGTAGTTAAAAAAAAACATCATTCAATGTAGCGTAGTGGGTAATATATCTGCCCTCTACGCACTAGACTGGAGTTTGATCCCCTGTTCAGTGTAGCAAGCACGCTACACTAAACCAATTGGAGCTCATAGGGAAGGCTATATATAACTCATAAATGTATTGCAAGACCAAGAGCCTTACTCCTACTCAAGTTAGTTTTTTTGAATGGTACTTTTACTCAGTCATAAATTAATTGTAATACTAATAGTTTTACTTGAGTACGAGTTTGAGCTACTCCATCACCTTTGTTTAGGAGCATGTGCATTTTTTTTTTTACCATTACAGGCAGACTTAGGATTGTTGGTAGGTCGTGTTCTTTAGTACTTGGACTCCTTGAATGTCTCCAGGTGAAGTCGGTTTCACTGGAGTAACCTGAGAGAATGGGAGTGAAAGTAATACAGCAGCTGCGATCCTCTGCTGACCCTTTACAGGAATGTGATATTGTCCGTGTGAGAGACTGCAGCTAATGCTCCAACAATGAAACACCAGTCATCCTCCTCAGCCAAGGCCAGTGGAGCTGTTGGTCTTGGCTGAGCAAAATGATTTGGGCTTTAGTATTGGAGCATTAAGCCCCATTAGCCCGCTTGTTACCTGAATAATTCATTTGTTTAATGGGGTAGCAATAAGTTCATGGCTGGTAGACGAGTAACAGGTGCCTTTAGTCACACAAGGATCTCTGATTTCCAGAAAAAACGATGGAATTTAATGTAGTGGTATCGTTTTGGTTTTGATTGCCCCGGTTGCTTAATTGTCAGTAGAAAGTCCTGCAACCCTTTCTGCAGCCCAGACTGTCTGTCTCCCAGAAACAACCACTAGTGCATTTACCAAACACACATGAATATGTGCTTGAGTTCCTGTTTTTTTGTTTGTTTTTGTTTTTTGTTTGTTTTGTTTTTTTAAACTTACTATGAAAAAATAACCAATATCCTTCAAATTTGTGGTTGCCTTTTACACTGGTGGTTCTGGATCAATCTAGGCTTATTGTATCACCTTAGCTTAGAGGCTAATAGAATGTGTTTAATTTGTGGAGCTAAACTACTATTCTTAACAAGTGATGATTGATTTCTCTGGTTGGTATTGTGTCTTTTAGGTATGTGAATGGTAAAACGTATATGGAAGATGTCGCTAATGCACTGGAGGAAGCTGAGGAGGAAATCTTCATCACTGATTGGTGGTACGTGTAAACAAGACACAATTCACTGGCAGTGTGCATGTCTAAAGCACAGAAAGGTTTCCCTGTCTTAGGTTACTTGGAGGCTTCAGACTAAATGTAAAGCCTGTGTGAACCAAAGAAGAAAAGTCCAAGTGCAAGGTACAAACTCAGTAAATGCATAAGTAAACCCCACACCCTCTAACACAAAATACATAGAACTTTATTGCAGCTTCCTGGATCGGATGCATTTTGCCTTCTGCTTGAGACTAAACCGAGACACGTCCGTTCAGACATGGAGCAGTAAAATGTTATTTTACATCCAAGAATGCAGATTTTATTTTTATAGATATGTAACATAGTCTAGGAAAGAGAACAACAAGAATAAAAGGTCAGTTTTTCAGGGCCTGAGAGAAAGAGACATACACACTTACATTTGTCTTCATACCTTGTCAGAATGTGAGGTCATAAATACGTTCCATATGTTTTATGTATATGTAATTCGAGTATATGTATATGTAATAAGAGTTCTCTGTATCGCTTTACTGACGGGTGACATTCATAAGGCTACACAAAGCACAACTGGCATAAATCTGTATATGCTTTTATAAAGGCTTATGCAATCAAACGTCAGTTCTCATAACACTTTCTGAGTTGAAACCACATCTAATTTGACAGAGCAGCCTTCATGACAGCTGACACTTGTTGGAGTAAGAGGCTCATGTAGGTTTATGTCACTTGTTATTAAAGTCTTATGTAGGCATCATACAAATGCTGCCTTTCAAGTGAACTGTGTAAAAAGCATTGAACAAGATTTTTGTCCTGATAGTGCATCAGAACAAACACACACATACACAGACAGAGCGCAGTTGCACAGAAGACACCTCCAGGAGGGCACAGTGGTCAGAGAGATCTATTACCTCTATCAGACAAACAGCAGGTGCTCTGTTACAAGTCTGTCAGTCAGTGTGTCAGAAATCCTCCTATGTGTTTGTCTGTGTGGCTATGTGTGCATATGTCTGATTGAAGGAGTTCGACCTTGAATCAGACAAAAAAGGACTGAGAATCTTTGTCTTAATCTGTTTTAACATCTGTTGATATTGCAAATGGGCGACATTTTATTTAAGTAATTGTTGGACCGTGTCCGTAGGTGGATGGGTCATTAAGTTTTCATAAAATATACAGGGCTGTCATTTCCAGGAAGAGGCACAAAATTGACATTATTAAAACAATGTTGTAGTGTTGTTTTGCTTATGTAATAGAGATATTATGACATACACTTGCAGAGACACTAACATGTGCTGCTAATTATGATGTTTACTCTTTTAGGTTGAGCCCTGAAATTTTTCTCAAGAGGCCCGTCGTTGAAGGCAACCGCTGGCGTCTTGACTGCATTTTAAAACGCAAAGCAGTGAGTTACAGCAATATTTTTATATGTTATAGCAATGTTTTAATGAAATCATCTCCCCATCTTTACAGTTCTTTACCATCATGTCTATAACTGAAGAGTAGCACTTTGCAGTTATTTAATGCAATCCTTTGCAAAAAAAATGATAAAGATGATCTTTGATTACTGATACATTAATGTCTGTGTCTGCTGCAGCAAAAAGGAGTGCGAATATTTGTGATGCTGTATAAGGAAGTGGAACTGGCCCTTGGCATCAACAGTGAATACAGTAAGAGGACACTGTTGCAGCTCCACCCCAACATCAAGGTAAAATATGAAAGTTAATAAAGTGGCAGGAGTGGGAGAGAGGGAAAGGAAATGATCAGAAGGTAATCTGAGTGATGAATATTTCATCTTTCTTCTGCAGGTGATGAGACATCCTGACCACGTGTCCTCGTCCGTCTACCTGTGGGCTCATCATGAGAAGATTGTGGTTATCGACCAATCAGTGGCCTTTGTGGGAGGCATTGACCTGGCGTATGGGCGCTGGGATGATCGAGAGCACAGACTGACTGATGTTGGGAGTGTGACCAGAACTCTAAACACTTCTGCAGAGGTGATTAACGTTTAGAATTAGTGAGAACGAGGGGTGTATGTCTCTGACTTTACAGCAGTTCTCTTCAGTGCTTCATAAAATCATAAAATTTCATCTTAGCATGAATCGGTTTGATTCAGTTATTCTGGTACCTTGCTGTTTAAAGTACACTGAATTCACAAACGTCACTGGAGAAAGTATTTACACAGTAGTGGAATATAGGACGTGAAATAACATTTACATATTATGTTTATTAAATATTATTAGAATTTAGTCTAATCTATTATAACATTTTAATATTGATGTAGTTGAATCATTGCCAGAGTGGTTCGTCACAGTGAACTGATGAAGTTTACACCTCTAATCTGAGCCATTCTACCTAATAAGTGCATAAAAGATCAAGGTTGTCCCATTCACATTTAAAACATCCAGTACTGTTTGCCATATCATCGGGAGATTGTGAGCTTCATCCCTGGTGGTGCTGGAGCCAAGGAAATTGAAGTGCTACTGGCTTTGCTGTCACTGGGTGGGTAGGATGACCATCCTTCTCCCTCCTGTTACTCAGCACAATGCTAGCCAGTGTGGGGATCTAGCTGGCATAACAGAATTGGCAGTTATGTGTTCTCCAAGCATGTTAATCAGTTCAATGACGTTGCCTTAGCAGCAGCTCATGCACTTCATGTGACTTGGAGTAAGCATGTATCCCCCCCTAGTGTGGCATTGCGTGAGTCCTAGCTAGAGGGTGTTAACTGGAGATGACTAAATTTGAGCCGATAATCAGAAAAAATGCACAAAATAAATAAATGAAATATATAGCTTATTTCTCTGTCACTGTTTAGGACAACGGTTCTATCGCTAGGGCCCAAGTTTGATTTCCCACTGCCGTCTCTGTCTACAAGATACCTATACTGTTTTGCGAAGAAGTGTAGTCAAAGTCAAAGTAAACTTTGTCATCTCAGCTATATACATATATACAGTGACACGAGATGACGTGGTTCCAGATTTTACAGAGCAGAAAGAAAACACATACAAAACACATATGTAAATAAAATATAGATATAAACTAAACCAGAAGTAAAGAATGCGCAGTTTTAGTACAAAGGTTTCATTTTCCACATCCAAAAAGTGTGGCAAATTTTGCAAATACTGCATCAGCAGTCAGAGCAAACAGAATGCTGGAATGTAATTGTGTGTTTTATATGTGCGAAAGGTTAGTCGCAGTTCTGTATAAATATACAGTCACTATATGAAAAATGCATTAACTTAGAGACAGTACGATTGTAAATGCAGTCATTGGCCATGGTGAGTCCTGTAAACTAATCTTGCACTCCTCTGTACTGCAGAATGTTGGGGAGGCTTCTCCTACCATGGCTGCTCCAAACGGTCCTGGTCCAGCTCATAGCAACGGTAAAAGCTTGGGCACAGACTCAGTGGAACAGCCCAAGCTGAAGGGTTATGGAAAGAACAAGAGAAATCGTTTCAGTATCCGTAAACGCCTGCAGAAACACGGCCTGGCCCCTGCAGACAGTGTGAGCAGTGTAGACAGCTCAGAGGAAAGTAAGTTCAACTTTATCTTAAGTTGAAGCATTTAATTGTTTTTGAGTTTTACAGAATATCAACTGTTGACTGTTATCACAATATTGGCCTTTTTAATACTGATACTATAGAAGGCAATATGCATAAAAGTCCTACATACTACAGCTTTTTGTGCTGCGAGCATCCGGAACAATCTCAGCTGTTCTAGATAAGCATTCTCTGGGTGTCCTGATGTTTTGATGGTTAAATAATACTGGCCAGTTTATCATCAAGTTTGTTCAATGCTTTTTTAAATATTTTGCACGGAATATTGTAATCTCAATGTGATAAACTCCCCATCTCTGTAATGTGTATACTAGAATCTATTGACCCAAAGGACGGGCCCTGGGTAATCTGTTCATTGAATATATTACCTGTTTTTATACTTTCCAGCAGCGACCTCCTGTCCAACCACAACATAGTCTTCTGGTCAAAGTTTCCTGTTTACTCAGTAGTACTGCATAACCTCTGTTGGATATACTGTTCTAAATGTACTGAATTTGCATGCCATACCATGCATATGGAGAGAGCACTATGATGTACATGTTTTAATTTAGGCACATAATTTTCATTAAATGTCAGTAAATATGATTGTTCCTAAATAAATACAAATTGTTTATTTAATTTGGATTAAATATATAAAAAATAAACACAATTGGGTCCATAGTCAGAAATTAAATTTTGTCCTTAAATTTATGTACACAACTGTAAAGCATTTTTTTTTTAAATGCATGAAAGATGAGAGATACTTCTTTGAAAATCGGAAGTCACCTGATCTGTGAAGAGTGAAACCCAAAGACTGAAGTGGTAAATTTAGTTTATCATATCCACTAATATATATATATATATATATATGATTCAAGATGGCGCTGCGGATGGCAGCCTCGGTACTGCGTTCTCTTGTAGTTTTTG
>JBBPCZ010000001.1:8756603-8767190 GCA_037974445.1 Brycinus macrolepidotus
TCTCTCTCTCTGTCTCTCTCTCTCTGTCTCTCTCTCTGTCTCTCTCTCTGTCTCTCTCTCTGTCTCTCTCTCTCTCTCTCTTTCTCTTTATAGTGGGGGATCAGTGGATGAATTACATCTCGTTTGGAGGTTTGAGGACCCATGCAGAGTTGGAGGGCAAGCTGGTTACAGAGCTGATCTATGTCCACAGCAAAATGCTTATTGCAGATGATAATACCGTCATTATTGGTAAGCATTATTGGTACCACAGAGGCAGTATGACTTTTATTATTTTATTATAGCTATTACAGGTTTTAAATAGCTCATGATCAGTGGCGGGTGCTTTAAGACTACACAGGTAGCACAACTTCCCCTAAAATTTCACCATAAAATAGCACTAAAATGGTTAACCATGCATCTGTATTGCACTATTTTTAGCGATTACAAATGGCAGCTCTATTTTCACAACTCTCTGGTGCAGTTTGTTTATTTATTGCAAGCTGTGTTTGATAGATAGCACAGTCTACGTCATTGTATTTGTAGAAGCCAGTGGAGCCACAGCTTGTATAACTCCTGGGAAGTCCGGCTCGCGTGGGACATTCAAATGCATGCTGTTTTATAGCAGCGAAGATCAATGCTTATAGCACAACAGGCTTTTACAGTGTGATTTCGGGTCCAGTTTGGACACTGGGTTTCACAGTGAGTTTATGATGCTATCGAGAGTGCTTTTTGCATATTAAAATCTTTTTGTTCTAAGATGCGTTCATTGGAACTTCAGCTCCTGTGTGCAATGATTGTTGGAACTCACAAAGCGTCTCGATCTCGAAAAAACTGATATATGCATGACTGACATCCTCTCAAACATGGAATGTACTATATGCAGGGAAGTCGATCACACTTGTAAATATAGAGTTCTGAGTTATTTTCCTTATATTTGGGAAGTTGACCTTTCTGTAGGTGTGTCATTTACCAGCTATATTACTTTCCTCAGCAGCGGGACAGACACTGCTAAGTATTGGCAACCAATGTTTTAAAGGATTAGATTAGAAAATAGATACACATTCAAAACCTTCAATAAAATAAAAACATTTTTTTACACATAAATGTGTACATTCTAATATGTTAGTATTATATGTATTCACTTTTTTATAGAATAGAAAGGTGAGCAGAATGATGAACAGAACTGTAGACTGATAAGTCTCTATACCATGAAGAATGAAGATATAATAAATGGTGAAATCTCTAGGTAAAAGCTGATCCTAAATGAACAATCACATTAAATTTAATTTCTTATTGTTTCAAAAATACTCCAAACATTTTGGTAAAACACCTAACGATAGATTTCGCTGTCTTTACAATATTTAAACCTGCTTTTTATATGTCATTATTGAATATAAAATAATATTGACTTAATACAACGAAGGATTACAAAAGTTTGAACGATAGTTTATGAGTACTTAGGTTTTTTCCCCCCATTACATTACCTGTGTTCCCTGTGTCAGAAAACATCAGGCACCAGTGTTTATAAAGCAAAAACATTACAAGCGCTCAACATAGGATAGGCAGGTTTGTGATGAAATGGCGCCACCTGGTATTTTGACATTGTATTACAACCACTTCTGCACCATTCAACATAGTAACTAGAATGTCTAGTAATGCTTCAACTGTGTAATTAATTAGGCCATGAATATATGTCTTTGCATGGTTAGAGTATTGATTTTCATTAGTAAATGCTCATCTACATGTGAACAACTAGTTTCACTCTTCAGGATAAAAGATTCTTTCTCTTCGTTCTTCCAGGCTCGGCCAACATCAATGACCGCAGTATGCTGGGGAAGAGGGACAGTGAGGTGGCCGTCATCTACGAGGACACAGAGACTGAGACGTCCACTATGGACGGACAGGAGTACCAGGCAGGACGTTTTGGACTGCACCTCCGTCTGGAATGTTTCAGGTATCTACACGCTTTATTAGGGCATAAACTGGCTGCACCCCCTCTCAGCACCTGCCATTTTTGGGGTCTGAACCATTGAAGTTTTTCAGTTGCAACTTTTAATCCATTAACATTAAATCATCACTGGAACAAAACCTCATATCTTCAAAAGAGCAGCTTTACAGGTGAAGAACCTCCTTAACTTTAAATCTAAGTTGTGACAAGATTTTATTTTAAGAGATTTTCTGGTTTAAGTGACCATTTCTTTTGACCATGAAATTCAGACACTGTGTAAATGGCAGCTGGTATTTTCATATTATGAAAAAAAAAAAAACGTGAAAAATATTACACAGTCAGGTTTTTTTTTTTATTTATCAGTCAATTACTATACCTTTTAGTTGAAATTTTGATTAGATATACTAATGTTTTTTTGCAGCTTTGCAATCTTCATTTTTATTGTACATATACCACATCATGAAATCAAATCACACTTGCTCAGATTGTGTAAATGAGCATATTTACTTTTCTTTGGAACAGAATGATTCTGGGAGCTAACACAGACCCCAGCATAGATGTCACTGACCCTATCAGTGACCAGTTCTACAAGGAAGTGTGGATGACTACTGCTGCTCGCAATGCATCCATCTACCAAAAGGTCCGTTCTTTTTCATGTTGCGTTCATCTTACACACATTTTTGTTCAGGGGATTAGTTACTGTGGATGTTACTTTGACACATAGCACCTACCTAAACATTGTTGCAGACCAAGTACACGGCTTCATGACAACGGTATTCCCAGATGACAGTGGATAATGCTGAAAGAGGAACATGACAAAGAATTCAAGATGTTGCCTTCAGATTCCCCAGATCACAATCTGATCGAGCATCTTTAGGACGGGCTAGACAGACTAGTCTGATCCAAGGAGGCTCCGCCTCTCAATTTAGAAGACTTAAAGGATCTGTTGCTAACATCTTGGTGCCACATAGCCCAGCACACCTTCAAAGGTCTTATGGCAGTTGGTTTTAATATTATGGCTGATTGGTGTGTGTTTTACACAACGTGGTAATGACAAACTTGCCATACTGCAGGCCTGCGTGATTAATTAAGTTTTTATTATTGCAATATGAATTTCCACAATAAACACCAAGCAAATAATAAACACCTGTGATAACAAAATAAATCAAGTAATGTTACACATGCATGCAGCTAGAGGGGTGTAATTATATGAACAAAAGGGATGCACTCTTAGCATAAACAAAGACATAAAAGTGAAACTGCTGAGGTAAGTGGTACTTGGCATTTTTAAGCCTTGTGAATTGTTTCTGGCCCATTACCTAAGCTTGTGAGGGTCCTGCTGGTGGAATTTTCAAATCCTCTATAAATCAGTGGGATTCATATTTTTTAGAGTTATTTTATCTATCATGAGTTATTTTGACTATATGTTTGGTGTAATTGTCTTGTTGAAACTTTAATCTCCTCGCCTTTTCTGGACCATGTCTGATAAGTCATGTACCATCATGTCTTTTGTAACTTACCTTCTCCTCTGCTGCAGGTGTTCCGTTGCTTGCCCTCCAGTGACGTGCGAACAAGCCTGGAGCTGGAGGGCTACCTGGCCAAGCCAGGCCTGGATAAGGACGACCCCGCCCGGGCTCAGGAGGAGCTGAAGAAGATCCGTGGCTTCCTGGTCCAGTTCCCTCTCTACTTCCTCAGCGAGCAGAATCTTCTGCCACCCATCGGCTCCAAGGAGGCCATGGTGCCCATGGAGGTGTGGACCTGAGACACTGAATGGTTGTTCTTTTGGAGCCTGGACTCTCCACAGCTCTCGTCAGCCCAGGGCATCGTCCACGAGGGGCTGCTGATAGACTCAAGTGGGCTTTACTACAGAAGTGAGAAACAGAAAGGAGAATAGTCAAGTCTTGACTACTAATCGCTTGGCGCTGAGAATACTAGCCAGACTGATTTGTGTCGTCCCTTCTGGAAATAAGATTAACATTCCTTGTTGTTTAATATCACTTCTAACACTATGCAAACTGGAGCAAAAACAAAAAAAACACTGCTGTCATACATGGTGTATGAGAACAGTATACACTAGCGGTGTAAATCTCACGCAACAATTCAATTTAAATCCGTTTCTTAAGGAAATTGCATCATAAAATCAACAGTATGATTCAGTTCAATGTGATTATCTTGGTATGATTCGTAGTTACGTTTGAAAAACAATGCAATGAATGCACAACTCTGACTGGAGGAGCTGTTTACCTGGTAGTGGAATATAGAGAACAAAAATAATACACCAAGCTTGTTTTTTTAAATTTTGGCCAAAAAATGAATGCATAGTTTTTTGACTATTGTGATCAATTATAATTGATTCTAACACTCTGAATTTGATGCAGTGTAAAATACCTTCAGAAGCATTTTTACTCCACTTGTATAAACCTGATTCGAATCGTTTTAATGTCCTTGGTATCTTCAGACATTCCATGAAATACTGCAGTGTGTAGAGCTGTGCGGGTTTTGTGAAGTGGTTTCTGTTGCATGCCTTTTCCTTAGCTCGACAGTGCTTTGGCCTCCACTGCATTAAATACAATGCAGATCTTTTTCCGTATCAAAGTGCCAATTGTTTCCGTCCAGTATATGCAGTACATTGATCGTAACACTGCTTTTATATATGGTTCTTTATATTTTGCCTTGTTTTACTCCAAGGACGATTACTGTACCAGGCTTACAGTAGGCCACGTTCTCATGGACGGGTCTCCTCAGTGCTGTCCAGAAGACAGTGACTTTATTCTTTTATTGTTTTTTCTTCTCAGTCCTACGTGCCCTGAACATTACAAAGCTATCAAAAGACTCCTCTTTGGAACGTGGCTTGTTGAAGTGCCTCGGGGAATGTTTCACAGAAACAGCATTATTCAGTTCACACAGTATGCTTCCCCATTACTGATTTTCAGGAGATAAAACAAACTTGTGTGTTCACAGCCTCACAGCGATGGCACGAGGATCAACAAATACTGTAACGTAACACTTTAGGTGGGAGGCTAGACATTTTTGCCTTGAACTATTAATATGTCGGTCTATGGAGCAAATTAATTTATATGTGCAATGAATGAACAATGTTTGTCAATACAGCAGTTTGAATGTTCCTCGGTTTGGAAGTCTGTGTGCTTTGTTGTAGATGTTGATTCTGACCACTGCTAGCATAGCACTCCAAACAGCATGATGATGTGTATTTAGTGGGACTTCTCTGACTGATCTTTCCTTTTTTTATCCTTTTATCCTGTCTTTTTTTGCACTAAGTTGTCAAATTCAACAATGAGCTTTTTTGACAATGTACATGGGCACTTTACATGTTTTAACACAATTAAACAATGATTTTCATGTAGCTCATTGTAAAGCTTTTCACATTGTCCTTGGGATTTTGCTAGTACTAATGTGTGTGTGTGCACGCGTGCGTGCTTGCGTGTGCGTGTATGGGTGTTAGGGCTGCACAATATATCATTTCATAGTTTATTTACAATATTCGTCAATACTGATATCATGAAAGTCTGCAATATGCAAGTGAGGTCTTTAACTCAGTGGTTCTCAAACCGGCCTCATATTTTTGCTTCACCGCTGCACGTTGAGAGTTGGGATCGAGCAAATATGTGGATCATCTTGGGGTCCCTGAGGACCGGTTGGAGAATCAATCACGGAATGCTTTGTACACCATAAGAGTCCTGACCAATCACAGATATTCTTTGAATATTGGAACAAATCAGGGTGTTTACATGATGCATTAAGCACATGATGTTAGCCCAACATTTCATCTCAAAACTATTGCAACACAGTGTATTTGTGACCATTTCGTGTAATAACTTTCTGTGAGGGAGCTTTTAGAGCTTTTAGCTTTTAGAGGCTTTACATTTTTTTGTACGTCTGGTTCCTGTCACCATCACTGTGGATATTTCTGATTTGGAAAGCTTCTCTAGGACAGAGTCATTTATACCAAACCACTCTTAAAGTCTTATTTTTCTGGAAATTTTGGAAAATTAGTGGTTCCTTTATCCAAATCATTTTTAAGATTTCTGTAATGGCCATATGTAGGGCATTAATACTTTTAAATAATGCTCAAGTATTCCTTTCATTTTTAATGATTGTTGCCATGGCTGTATCCAGCAATATAATCACAATATTGTATGTTGTCTCTGTGTGTGTGTGTGTGTGTGTGTGTGTGTGTGTGTGTGTGTGTGTGTGTGTGTGTGTGTGTGTGTGTGTGTGTGTAACTATGGAATCTCCTCTCTCTGTGTGTTTTCCTGAGGGTTGGGTGTGTGTGTGGCAGCTTCTACATTCCCTATGGACAGGGGTCAGTGTAACTCACACCTGGGCGGTCGTAGGCCTCGAGGTTGACCTTTGATGTCTTCACTCTCACAAGAGGGTCAATACTGATGCCCTTGTGTGTCTCAAGGGAGAAAGTGTGAGGAATTACTAAGCAGTAGTATCTTTTCAGCTAAGGGCAGATGCTTCATCCTTCAGCAAGACCCATATCAGCTTTTCATCTGTAGTCTGAGTGAAGTCAACACACATTACTTTCACTTATAGCTGCTTGGCTTGTTTTGCACCTGATCAGAGAGGGTTTAAAAAGCCTTTGTTCTGTGTTTCTTTTAGAAGAAGAGAGATGCTTGTAAGTGCTGCTGGATAAGGAGTCTTGGGTTTCCATTTGAAATGTCCAAACATGACAACTATTGAAGATGGGCCTAAATCACACTATTTTTAGCCCGAGTTTTGAGTGCGGAGGCCTCAAATATTGATTTTTTACAACTCAAAATGTTCACCAGTCCCGTAGTGTGAGATGCTCAACAATGTGGCTGAATGATTGATTCAAGCAACAGTTAATGAAAGAATGGAAAGATACGTAGAAGCATCTCTGTGACCTGAGGAAACAGATCAGCTGTTTGATGAACACACGCAAATAGGAGCCTTTCTAGTAATTATAATGTTTAAAAAGTGGAGACTTAGACGTCAAGACTGATGGCAATTTTAGTCAAATATTTCTCCAGCTCTCACTGTGATTTTTGTGTTTATCAGAGTCAGCTTTGTTTATGATGTGGGTTTATGTGTTTTTTAGTTTTTAGAGACTCATTATGTGTGAATCTGAAATGTCTCTCTACTTGCTATACCAGTGTGCCCTGTCATTTCTGAAATTCTGGCCTCACTAAACAGTGTCTAGTTTGGAACTGTGACTGAATCCCAAAGAGCTTTTGGTTGTACATATTGTGGCCTATGATTATGAAGGAGCCAGTGTTTTAATTCCTACATAAAGCACTATGTAGGGAGTAGGGAGCTATTTGAGATTCAGCCAAGGAATCCTGTAAAAGACTGAATGATGCTCCATGTTTTCGACCTCAAGTTTTTTTTTTTTTTTTAATTTGTGTAATTCAGTGTACGTCCAGCTGCTTCTGTTCTGTCTTGGTTTCCTATTTGTCTAAACATGGGCTCTGCTTAGTTGTAATTAGGGCTGCCACAGTTTTAAAAGTGATTGATAAAAATTTACCATCTGGATCAACAATTAGTAGTTAACAGTTTGAATGATGGTAATGTATGTTTTTAGAATTCCCCACCTGGTGTTTCTTTTTTGCTGTAGTGGGTATTTATCTGCATGTTTTAAGCCTTTTTTTGACTTCCTAGCTGATCTTTCTCCAGTTACACAAAATAAAATATAACATTTTTCCTGTGCAGAAGTTATTATACTTTAGCTTTATTTTTCTAATATGTTACATTTTGATGGTTTAAATGTGTTGTCTGAAAGTCAGTGTGCTTTGATGGGTGGAATCAAACTTTTTGTATGTACGTATTGTATTAATCTAATTGATAACCCAGATCTGCAAGCATGAGTGTCTTGGTTTTGCATGTCAAAACAGGACTTTTTAGTCTAATTAGTTGTGGTTGTTTCTGTGTGACCTATGCATGTGTGGTTCACCACAAAATGAAGAAAGAGGGGAATAGGTGTGCCTTACTTGTGTTGAGAGTTTCCTTGTTTTCTGGTTTGTCTGGTTTGTTTGACTGCTTTGAACCGAGCCCCCTCGTGTTTGTGTGTCAGCTCCTGCCCCGCGGCTGTTTGACATGACAGAGTGTTCACACGTGGGTGAGGAGCAGTCCTGAAACTCGTGAAAAGTGTTTGAAGTTGATGTGATGCTTCCTACAGGATCTCCTTAAAGCGTTGAACCCAAGGTCTGAGTGGGTTACCAGCAGCCCAGTGAAGAAATGATCACTTTTTATTGATTTTCTTAAATACAAATGGACCATATTTGGAAACTAATCTGCAAAAACAAGAATTTGCAGAAACAAACACATTTAAATACAGTATGTCTACTTGTTCAGTCTACTGCAATTTAGCCCTGCCCATCACAAAATTATAAGGAGTGTTTCAGCACAGACTGGCCAGTCAGGGCTGAGATCATTTGCATATATCAGTCTTAAAGGCTCAGTAACATAAATGCCTGTTTAAATGTATGGATGTTAATGGTAATGTAAAATTATTAAAAACTATTTTTGTTTTTTTGGGGACAAAAGCACAAGAAAGATGTCCTTTAAGGTGCAAGAAAAGTAACCAATACCATTTTCAGTGTCTGCTTTTCCAGTAAAATCGTTCTTGTTCCTCATAGTTCTCTTCTCTCTTTCTGTTTGTTATTTTTGATGCTTTTTTAAGGGCCTCAGATATGTTTTCCTGGCCTGATTAACCTGGTTGATGTATGAATCACGCCTCACATGAATTCATGCGTAAGGCATTGCATAACGCTGGCTGCGTCTCTAATAACGTCTTCCAGAACGAACAGCTTGTGTCAGCACAAGGTTCAGCGTCTTCCGCTAAAACAGTGTTTGCATGGGTTTTTACCAGCCTGGATGATGCAGACACCACAGCTCACCATGGATTCCAGGAGGTGGGAGGGGAATTCTTCTCAAGGCTAAAAATATCACTTATCCGAAGAACTGTGATGGTAATTATTTAATCAGGTCATGACTCATCGAATCTAATCAAGTCCTCAACTAAAGCAAAATGTCTCAAAAGCAGAGCTGTCACGATTACACAATTCATCCTGAATTAAAATTTGTTTTAATTGATGAATCAGCAATAATGTGTCTTTAATGAAGCTTTTTGACTGACATCTCTAAGCGTGGCCTGTACTTGTAGTTATATGCTGAGCTGTTAGTTTAAGAAAATAATGAATTAGAATTTACCTTCTCTGTGAATCAGCAGTGGTTAGATATCAATATGCATATTATGCATATAAATATGCATATTCTGTAAATATTTAAAGGAGGAGACACATTTATACACATTTTTAGGTCTTCGAATGTGGTTGGATATTATTGGTCCATTTTTATTATCTGGTCTTTTAACTCTGGTTACTCAATTAATCCTCCAAATAATCAGTACATTACTTGATTATTAATAAAATTGATATTGACAGCCCCATCGTAAGACAACACTGATGCAAGGCCAGAAACTCTTACTGATCATTGCTGGTTAAATCTAATCACAAGTCTCTCTCAAAGCCACAGTTCCGAGAACTAAGACCTGCGTCGCACCGGATAGAGAAGCTACAGTTCAGTTTGAAAGGCGGTCAGAGGTGGGTTTGGTGGGTTTACATATGAAGCCAAAGGCATGTGACCTGTTTTTGCAGGTGAATGCGGCAGAGCTGCAAAACACTGGAGCTCTGAAGTGTGCTGAGAGTCAGCGGCCGAGCTGAGAACAGGAAGGCATGAGAGCAATGTAACACACACACTTCAGAGGCTCTGCCTAGGAGGTGAGGGGTAAACTTTACCGTGTGTTTGAACAAGAACATCACTTACTGCTCAGACGTGGTCAGAAGTACGATAACAGCAACAAAACAAGTGGCCTTAAACTTTGACTGATTTTCTGGATTTTTTAAAACCTTTTGCTGGACCATGTCATACAAAATGTCATTAACGTTTTTATGACATGGTCCCAATGGAGAGAATGAAAGTGTTTAAGGTGCGAAAGAAAATGTCCATGTTTTTTTTTTTTTTTTTTTACCTTTGACCTAGAAATATATACAAGAATCACATATTGGAAGCTTGTTTTATAATCAATGGACTGCAGCATGTAAATATAACTCATTCTGCTTACTTGTTTATTTGTGGTTATGAAATTTGCATAGACATTCATTACCACCACTAGGAGGATGAGGGCTAGTATGTGCCTCCTCCAAATTATATGAAGCACCACAGCATCCTTTCAAATTGCAGCTAATGCATCACTGGACATCTCAACACGTGAGCGTTAACTGCCAATTCTGTTACATCAGCTGACAGGCTGAGTGATGGGGGGAGGGAGGACCATCGTCCTCACAAACAAAGCCAATTGTGCTCTCTAGGAGTCCCATTCTTGGATGGCTGAAGCATCACTGGGGATCAAACCTGCGTTCTCACGTTTATTGAGTCAACGGATAGACAGTTGGCCACGCCTCCACATTACAGGACCTTTAAGACCGATACATGTAAATGTCCTCTGATCTGATCTTTTTTTACACCCATGGATTATGTAGAACAAAAAAACACAGTCTGACTTCATGAATAAGAAGAAAATAAAGCAATTAAAACAGCAACACTGTCCCCAATGTGTTACTGATTTTTTTGGGGGAACAATTGCTTTCTATTACTCATATTTACACTATATA
>JBBPCZ010000001.1:8772423-8796009 GCA_037974445.1 Brycinus macrolepidotus
TGTGTGTGTGTGTGTGTGTGTGTGTGTGTGTGTGTGTGTGTGTGTGTGTGTGTGTGTGTGTGTGTGTGTGTTGGGGGGTGGGTGGTTTGGGTGATTGATGAATCAACGTGTTGTTATCCAACAGAATTAAATTATGGAGAAATTAATGCAGGCCAATCTTCAATATCATATTATTGATTGGCCATTGGATTTTTAGTATGAAGGCATACAGTTCCAATATGAAGCAATATAATCTCAGTATGAACATTTTGTCCATGTTGTGCAGCCACATCTGATACTAGATATGAAACTGGATTCCACTGTCTATGCTTATCTCCAGCATTGGTGTGGTTCAGGTGTCTTGGAGGCTGTATTCCCTTCGCCACCACCACACCCATGGGCAAAACCGTCTTCCTCGTGCCTAGCCACGAGCTCCTTGCTTTCCCAGGGTCCCTTGTGTCTGAAAATAGGTCACCCAGTGCCGTGTGCATGGTCTTGCCTCGCTGGGGAAGCGTATCTGTGCTGCACGTTTCACTTGCACAGATCTGAGTGCCGGGACTGATAGGTCTTACCTTCTGGTGCAATGGAGATGTTTTTTTTTATTTGCTTCATTTAATGGAGATGCATCTGCTGCTCCTGCATGTAAAAAATGCAATCCCACCTCAAATGACATCATTTAGGATTTGCCTTAGAAGCAAAGGCGGATATCCTTGCTTGTTGTGAAGCTCTGCATGAAGTCATCCACCTTAAGATGGCAATGATGTTTAAAGCCAGAGTCAAGCTTTTGCTAACAACAAAGGCTTTTGAGCAACAATACTGCAACAAGACGGCACCTGCTAAAAACACACTACATTTGCCATGGTCTCTAATCTAGAGGCTCAGAACTAATCCCGAGGGGGACGTGATGCTGTTTCTGCAGTTCCCAGCTGGGAAGTTAAAATTACGTCGCGAGGCATGCCGCAGTAATGCAGCTTCCTGCATAAACACATAAAGCGCAGTAGATGTGAATGCATCTCTTTTGCTTAAGCACATCACATGCTCAGATCCATAAGCGTGTTCAACATGTTTGGGAGATGACATGGAAGGATGAAACACAAAAGGAGAGCCTGGCGTTTTGCTCCGTCAATAATTAATGCTGAATAAAGCCCCCGTCCTGGGGACACATCAAGCCCAGTGCTGGAAAGTAGAGTGTCGGCCATATTTATCCTGCATGTTTCATTCCGGTTGGTGGTTTTGGAGCCTTGGGCCCTCGGCGTTACTGAAGCGCTGAGCAGCGCCAAGTCGGCCTGGGCTTTGTGCTCGGGAGGCGAAACGTTCCTGTTGTGAGTGGTACGTGGGTGGCTGTCAGAGCCAGACTACAGTCTCTTAGCGTCCAGCTCCTCTCTGGACTATTACTGCCTTCACATGCTTGTCGGATGGTCCTGTTTACCCCTGGCTAAGTTGTAATTAGAAAGTCTTTGTGTTCTTTGCTTTGCTGTAAGACGCATGGAGGATTTCCTAGCTGAGCCTATTCTGTAAATGTGCTGCTAATGTTAGCTTGCCCAACCCATTTTATCATCTTCTGAACATTTTGCTTGTTGTAAATATGTACATAATGCAAACAGTTGTTACAGATGTGAGCAAATGTCTGTGGCATAGTCTACTAAAAATAAGACCCTGTTTACACTTAGTTTTAACATCTGTTTTCTATACCAGTCAGACTCTTATCTAACCTAAATACTTGATAGGGTGTCTATAAATTCTGATATTCATACCATTCCACTTTTTAAAATATCTTACTTTGGTAAAAAATCAGTATTCTATGCAACATATTAGACATACTAAATATAAGACCTATATTAGCATTAGTGTTAACACTACAGATTTTATGTTGTCATTTGTCCTTGCCCGTCTCCAAAGGTGGTTTGAGTGATTGGATCAGAGCGTGTCTCTGACCCTCTTCACACCTATACTTGCCGCTGTCCGCTTATGATCGGAGCTGTAAAAGCGCTGTAAATGTGGCCGCGTTTAGAAAAATAAAAGAATGACCTCTCATTGACCACTGAAACAACCCTTTCTTCTGCTGTAATGGAAGGGTAAAGGTCAGTAATAAGAAGGAAACACAAAAGTTAGTATCAGAATTGTTCCTGAAGTAATTATGACTCAAAAGAGCATATAGACTGGGAAATCTTCATCGTGATTACTTACGATGGCATATGAATGGAGCATATCACTACCATTGTCACCACGGAGGAAAGTTTCAGCGTCCTTTCAGAGGCCCTGTGTTGATGCTATAGAGAGGATTCTTCTTGAGTTGTGGTCGTCAAGTGAAATGTGGCATCTGTGATGTGGAGAAGCTGTTTCAAGACGACCCAGTGCCTGCCTGAACCGGGCCTGTCAAAAGAGCGGTAACGAAGCATTGACAGCCAAGACGTAGAGGTGTAATGCGCTAATGTGCTGCCGTAATTGGCCCTAAATTAGAGCTCCTGCCGGATCATTTGATTTATTTAAGGCCTGGTGGTTTAGGGAGCCGCGTTTGGGCGTATGACTCAGCGAGGGCAATCTGTTTCTCTTTGCACGGGTGGAAGACAGCTGCTCTCTTCAAAACCTTGCCACTCGCATCCCATACTCGAGGGTTCTAATAGCTTTTGTGGACAGTGTGGTGAATGGAGTCTTCTGTGCGCTGTTTGAAAGGGTTTAATGACCTTTAATGACATTTCAGAAACTGATGAAGATTATAAATTGTGCCTCCTTTTGGAAAGACCTTTTCAGTTATTGGTCAGTTTCTTCCTACTTTGCCATTTTATCTAGTATCATAGATACACAGGAGGGTTTGCTTCTTAGGGCAAATTTGTTTTAGTCATCACCATAATGACCGTTGTCAATAGGTCAGAATATAGGCATTGGGTCAGTTGGTCCTCCAGGCACTTTAGCTGCTAAACTGAAGGCTTTTACTCTTCCGAGCATGTCTTAGCAAGTGTTTGTCAGCACTTGCATTTAAGAAGGTTTTGTGTGCCACTGGAATGAATGATGTAATACACTTCCACTGTATACACCTCCCATATGTTTGAGAGCTGAGGGGCTGTTTTATTATTGCACACAGCATTGTACACCAAAGTGGATCCCTACCCCCTTGATAGTATTTTAGGGCTATATGGGTTGAACTACTTACTTAAGTCATCTTCTTTTTCCTAGCTGTGGACATGAGTTTTGAAAAATGCAGGGGATAAGAACCAGGAAAAAAATTTGACTAAGCTAAACACTGAATTTAATTTAAAAATATGGTCAATGATTACAGTAATCTACATCATTTACTTTTCAGTGTGTTTGCAGTGTTTTTAATTGTGCAGTGCTTTTTTACCATGTTAAAACTATGCAGTCGAGGGACCTAGCTAATTTTGTCACTGTAAATTTTGATTCTACAGTCGATCACTAAGAGAAAAACTGCCAATATGCATAATAGAGCCCTAAATCATACATAGGGATGACTTTTGGTCATAGGTGCACTTTGTAGGTTTGCAATTACTGACTGTAGCCCATCTGTTGCTGTACAATTTGTCCGTTCCCTCTACCATATCCATTACATTTACAATAGGACCATCCATTAACCAGATATAATTTGGATGCTGGAGAGCAGCAGTGACACCACTATGGCAGTGACATGGTTGTGTGTGTTGAACTATGCATATATCAGGCTCTGCAAGCAGTGTTGCTGGAGTTTTTACACACCTCAGTGTTACTGCTGAGTTTCACAACAGTCTTCCAAAACCAAAAATATCCAGCCAACAGGGGTCTTGTGGGCAGAGCTTTAGTCACTAATTGTACACCAGCAAAGTGAACCAACAAGGCAGATGTGTCTAATAAAATGAGCAGTAATTGTGATTTTAAACTGATCTTAAATAGTACTGTCTGTGGTCAGAGTGATACAAGATCTAGCAGTGTAATAATGGTCTTCCTAATGGGACACCTTAGCTCAAATGAGCTTATTTCTGGTAATTTGATGGTACATTATCTTTAGACTATATTCAAACAATAAATGAACCTGGTTCTTCTCTTTGAATGATAATAACAAAGTGTATTTAAATTTGCCTAAAGGTATAATAACTGAAGATCGTAAGTTCTAGTGAGCCAGTGTTGAAGGATTTGAATCTATACCTGCAGAATGTCTGCTTTGCTTTCGTGGGTCTCTGTAGGGTTATTTATGTTCCCTTACCTCTCATTACACTTACAAATTTAAGGCCTAGAGGTATGTATACTTTAATGAGTCCTGATCCTGTTTCCCATCACTGATAGAGCCTCTTGGGGTGTGATTCATATGTCTATGAGGAATGATTTACATTGCTCAGCTGCAGCTAAGAGTTTACGACTCATACTTAAAGCATTTGAGACAGGTTAATCTAAATCTGCCTTAATTCTTCGTGGCGTAGATTCAACAAGGTGCTTTACACATTCCTCAGAGATTTCGGCCCATATTGACATTATAGCGTCACACAGTTGCTGCAGATTTGATGCTCAATTGGTACTAAGGGGCCCAAAGTGTGCCAAGAAAATATCCCCCACGCCATTACACCAACACCTCCAGCCTATATCACTGATAAAAGGCAGGATGGATCCATGTTATTTACGCCAAGTTCTGACGTATGGCGGTATTCAGAACTTATTTACGCCAAGTTCTGAATGTGGCGGCAGAAATCACACCAGACAACAGTTTTCCAATTTTGCCAGTGTTATTGTAATAATAATAGCATATTGTACTTCTTACATTTACAGCATTTGGCAGACACCCTTATCCAGAGCAACTTACAATCATTAGTTACAGTTACAGTCCAGTTCAGCAACTGAGGGTTAAGTGTCTTGCTCAAGGACACAATGGTAAAAAGTGGGAGTTTGAACCTGCAACTTTGTGGTCATCGGGTTCACAGGCAAGTGTTTTATCCTCTAGACTACTACCACCTCACTCAAACAGTGGAAGCTGGTGCACCACAGTGCTGGAAGGGCTGAAAAAATCAGTAGCACAAGGAAAAATATGGCAGCAAACTGGTTTAAAAAAATGGTATTATTCCAAAAAAAAAACAATAGAAATCTTTTGGTTGCTGCAGGTGAAATGTTAATGTCAGGTTATTTCAGGTTAATGTCAGATATAGTTGGGCAAATGAAGGATGGCCCATCAGACAGGAGTACATAGGAGTCATAGGAGGATGCATAGGATACATAGAAGTCACCTCTTTTAGACCTAATTGACATACATATGCATAGTTTCAAGGTAGTTGAACAAAGTGATTGAACACTTGGTTATTTCTTGGCCAGTTTTGTCTCTTTGTATCATTAGTTCATAAACTAGAAAGCTAATTAAAGGTCTGGAGTGGCATTTCCATCTGGAGACTGTGGATGTTAGCAGTGTCAGTGAAAGACATGTCAGTTTCAGTCATGGAGGCCATCCTGAGACTGGAAAGACAAAATAAATCAACCAGAGAAGGAGCCAAGATATTTGCTCAAAATAAACACTGCTCACTAACAATCAAGAGCATGTGCAGAGCTTGGCATTAGCAAAGACCCCAGTAATAAAGAATACCTTCCAGTAACTGAAAAACTGTTGAGTATCTTGAGATAGATTTGTGCAAATGCACTGGTGTGAGAAGGCCCACCACAAGATGTAAACGACTGATTAACCACAGGAACACACACATCGGTACTGAAAAGTACATTAAAAAGGTTGTATAGTTTTTAGCTCATGGACAAACACAGAGATAAAGAAAAACCCTCAGAAGTACGGCTGAATGTTATAAGAACATTTTCGAATTATGATTTTTCTGACCACTAGTGCAGTTAATCTCTAGGCTAAAAAATATCTATGCTATTCGAAAGTATTTGTCATCATTACGACACATTACATTACGTCTCGGTGTGGTTTTTTGAGAATACCATGAACACTTATTGAACCCTGACCAACTGCATGATTCATTAGAAAAAGAGCATGCTTAGTCCTGTTTTATTGGAATTAGTGCAGGGTGTGAAACATTAAATGTACTAGTTGTTTCTGATAGTATTCTTGCTGCTACTGTCTCTTTTCTGTCCGTTCCAACTTAAGAAACTTCTTGTCATAAAAAAGTCCATATTTTAACATTTCATGTGTTGAGAAACTTACTTGAAATATTGTTGTATATTTCCTTTCCTTTCCCCTACCACTACTTCAGGCCTGTTTTTTCACCAAGTCCATTTTTTGGAATGGAGTTTGCCAGATGGCCAGTTCATGTGCTCTGTGTTATTTGATTGAATTCCCCCATTTAAAACGCAAGTCAACGTTGAGTGGGCTTCTGCGATTTGAAAATGACACTCATTTAAATTGGGTTTGAAAGAATGATTAATCGTCTAGTTTTACTTAGAGATTGAGGGTCATTTGATTTGCCTCGTGTAGATCTGATGAATGAAGGACGATATTTATGTCCATAAAAAAGGCTGTGTGCACAATGTTACCTTTATCATCAATTTCAAATCATAATGAAATATCTCTGTGTAAAGTCATGAGTACTGATTGAGACATTAGTAATTTGCATCTAAGGAAGAATTCCTCCACTTGTTTCACTGAGCTCTGAGTGAGTGATGATCAGTTTTACACTCTGCTGCTGTGACCCGCTGGTAAGGATTAACTTGGGCCAGAATGATGGAATGAGAAACGTTTGGACTGCTCATGTGGAAGAGAATCTGTGCACAGTCATGTATTGCTCTCTTGTCGTTACTGATGACGTGACTGCAGACAGCAGCAGAATAAATTGTACAAAAGCATCTTAGCTGTTCAGATGCAATCAAGTGCCAGATTCATTGTGCTGGAATACAGAGCAACTGTGTCATTGAATAATTGCCCACAGACTGCGCTGTTTTTCACAAAGTTCCACAAATCTGACATCTCCATGCGACATGGTGAAAGATGGCAATCATAAAAAAATGTTTGGACCGTTTGTTAGACAGTGTGAATGTGATGGTTTGTCAGAACATGCACAACTTGCCTATGACGGGAACATCTCTGACGTTAACAAAAATATCTGTGATTCTATCAAAATATTCACCACAATAACAAGGACTGTTTGAACCTTTGGCAGCAGAAAATTGGAATGGTGCTTTTTCCATTGGCCAGTTGTCCAGAACCAAAGGTTTTATGAGTTTTTGAGATTGATGCCAACAGACCTAACAGTACTTGAGGGGTTTCTCCTCTGTCTTTGCTAACACTTGCAGCTGAAGTTTTTGAGAACTTAGTTAGAAGATACCAAGCAGCAAACACTGTTACATGACCAGTAGGGGCATTGTAATGTAAACTAGAATGGTATTCTCTGTTAATGACTATAGAGTCACATCCTCTAAGATGACCTAAGAGATTAATGTTACAATTGATGTAGCATTGTGGATGATATCGCTTCACGTTGAAGTTCGCTCCCCTGAATGGGCAAGATCCATAGAGCTACCTGCACCTACATCTGTAAAGAGAATGGATGGTGGAAATTAAACTATTCTAAACATAGTCGAGACACATTTTTGAGTTTCTACAGATCATAGTGTTATGATGAAATTTCATAATTACACCAAGTTCTGTCAGACTAACTCAAGTTGAGAGCTGGAAAAGGCTGTTTTTGTGCTAGAACGTTAGCAGCAACTATCTGCAGCCTTGTAAATGAATAAAGTAATGCTGCTCAAACCTTTTCATGCATTCCACACATATCTGTCCAGATGTCACACAAGCAAATCTAGGAGAGAAAAGGAGTAACATTTGGTAGTTATGAAATTACCTTTTATGCTAGCCTCTGCAGAATTGGTGGATTCCCCACACAATGGGTGTTTTTTCGCATAATTTCCCATCTGAGCTTTGTTTGATTCTACACATGATTCTGTGTAATTTTTAGACATTTGTATGTCAGTGGAAGTGTTAACATAACTTGTAGGCAAGATAGTTAATTTAGACAGGTTAGACTTGTGCTATTTACCTCTGAAGTTGAAGCTGGACTGTACTGTGTGTATGGTTTATTTAATGAGACACAAATAAGACAGAAGTGCTAATAAACAGGTATTTACGACTGTTGATGCACAGAGCAGCCATCTTGGATTTTGAGGTTGGGGTTGGAAATCTGACTTCAGTGAGTGTTCCAGGTGAAATGTCCCAGTTTAATTGGATTGCACTATTATTATTATTGAGGTGGCATAAAAGATGGAAACGACATTTACATGGTTTATTCACAATTTGACAGATTCAGCTTTCAACTATTCTGTTTTTGGGGTTTCAACCATTTTTGAAGTTTCACACATTTCTTTGCAGAAAAACCTCAGTGTTTTTGTGGTCATGCCGCAGTGTGGAATAGTAGAATAAGAACAGATATACATTCAAATTGAACAGAATCAATAAAGATCAATATTGAATGTGTAGAAAACTGCTAGCTGTAACTCGTTGTCCTTAGATGTTACAAATTAAGAATGGCACATTTACATTTACATCTCTAGTCTTATCTGAAGCATATTACTTCTAAACAATTAATATACTGCGTGTTGGACAGATCTGTGTTTTTGGGTGCATGATGTCAGGTTCATGTCCCTGAAGTGTAAAACTACATCAGCTTTTCCATGGTGGGGAAATGATTGACCCTGTCTAATGCTTCGTTCTTCACAGTTCTGTGGTGACCGGACCATTTCCATGGTTGAATTCAAAGTGTAATGACAGGCTGTCCATCATACTGTACCCATTCAGTGGTAATATGGACCAAATACCATATTCCTGTTCTATTTCTGCATATCACCGTTACAGTATTCCTTCAGATACCGTGAATCCTCAAGGTGTCTGATTGGCCTGTGTTATTTTGACCAAATTGCTGACTGTTTTTAGATCATGTGAATGCCTCATGCAAATTGATCAAAAGTTCAAATGAAATACAAACGGCACACAAAAATATAGTGTTGTGATTGGTTAGATTTATGATTTACATATTACATGTGATGTGATTTGCACATTGTAGCCTGCAATATCATTATTAGAAAAGCAAACATTGTGGCACAATTTAACCCTCAGAAATCACAGGTACTGCCAGCAGTTATCACTGGTAACTCAGTCTAAATTATTTTTGATACAAAGGTTATTGAAACAAGGGAAGAAATTCCGTTCAAAGACTGGTTTCTAACCTTTAATTAGGGGTACACCAAGCATACATTTTTATGGTGGATTTCAGATTTTTGAGCTGTTTTTTTGTATCTTACTGGCCATCTATACTTAAAAAACAAGCAACAAAGTCATGAAATGTTCGTGATGATATACCGCAAAAAACGAACTTACTGGAAACAATGTTTCGTGATAGTACAGGATGTGCTGGAAGGTAGCGAGATGACTAACGTTACAGGGAATAAGCCCTAAGGCTTTTATGGAAGAGAAGCGCTTCACACAAATAAAAGTTTCTCACTATGATCGTTAAATACTCTTCAAAGGCTATTTAAAATGGAAGATATTACAATATCAAATATAGAAATATAATCCCTCTATCAGTAAAAGTAGAAATGTCAAAAAATAAAAGTGCAGCACCTGTGTATTAATGTGCATCACAAAATGCAATACCAATCGGCTGAAATGATCTGAATAAATCAAGCAAAAATAATCTCATTTTGATTCTGCTTGATTCTGATTCTGCCCTCAGTCTGTCGTATATGTATAAGAGAATATATTTTATTTATTGCTTGAATTGGATAGAATTTTCTTTGTGGTACACACAGCAGGAGTGTCACTAGAGATTCGTGAAAAGGGAGACTAAGCCTTTATTTGGGGATCTTGAAAAAATGGGCCCCAAATGTGTTTTCATTACATAACAGACTCTTAATAATGGCTTTTTGGTGAATTTGCACAAAAACCATCAAATATCCATCTACAGGAGAAACTGAGGGGTGCAGAATAACTTCTTATAAACAGGTCTCCAAAATTAACAAAGAACAAGTCGTCCATTTACACCTGCTCTCAATACTGCAATGCAGAAACCATTTTAAATCGCTTTCTCAGTAGTGTTAGCGTCTGGTCATCGAGTTTCCTCCACTGGCTTATTGCTAGCATTTCAGGTGCTCTCTCCTTTTGTATAATTGATTATCCATTAGCAGGTTAATGAAGCTTAACTGTATCATTCAACTGCAGCCCAGACCTTCCCCCGTGTTTTACAACCCACCCTTTAGTTTAATGTGAATTTGGAGATGTGATGGCATGGCTGAACGAGGAAAAATAAAAAAGAAATACCATTGATAATTAAATCAACAAAGCACAATGATTTGTGTGTGTGTGTGTGTAGGTGGGGTGGGGGGATGCTAGAAGTTGTGGCTCTTCTAAAACATTCCTACTGACTTTGAAACAAGTAGAATAAAGTTGAAAAAGCGGGCTCATAGCTGATGATGCAGAATGTAAACTCAATATCAGTGTGATACATACGTAATTATGTCGCTACATCTGGGTAGTATAACATGATAAACTAGCCAAGTGTATGTGCTCGGCAAAGCCTGAAGTGTTATCACCCAGGGAGAGGCGAGCTTGCGTTTGTTCGGAGCTCGAAGCTGCCCTGCTTTAAAACAGGCTGAGTTATGGTGTTATTTGCCTGTAATGGAGGAAGGAACAGCAGTAATGGTGTGTAATTTAAGGCTGCTGAACGCAGCTCCAGACTGCCCTGGGAAATCAGGCTGTTAACGGCTGGCCGTGGGAGGCACAGGCATTCTCCCGCTTTACCAACCCTGAGTGGACGCAGGTGAATTCTCACTCCTTTTCGGTTTGTACTGTTCCTAGTCTCTGCCTACCTGTCTGTGTGGGTGTGATTTTGAGGCAATTCACACTGTTTGGCAGGAGGAGAAGAAAAAAAAAATCTCGCTGCTGTAATCCCTGCCCAGAATCCCAGAATAGACGCTCAAACATGGCGCCTTTCCATGTACCTTTTCTCTTTCCAGGATCTGAATTATAAAGGGTCACGTACAGGCCATGGTGTGTTTCTGCACCAAAATCTGGGACAAAATAACAGTGCTATGCTGCGAGCAAGAAAGGCTGTGGGCTGTGCTGCAGGGTTGGTAATAGGTTGTGCTGAAGCCATCTTTAGACCATATACAGTACTGGTCTGAAGAAAAAAATGTGAGGTATGATGCAGTTCATTCAAAAATCTGAACATGGTAGTATTAGTTTAACCTAGGGCTGCACGATATGGACAAAATATTAGTACTGCAAAAATACTGCTACATATAGCAACTGCGATGCCTTTCAGTATATTAAAGAGCTCATATCATCAATTTTCTAGAAGGCAAAAAGCTGTTTAAGTCAAACTGGTGTATGTTCTCCATGTGTCTGAGTGGGTTTATGCTGGGTTCTCCGGTTTCCTCCCACAGTCCAAAGACACACATGCCAGGTGAATTGTAATGCTAAAATTCAAGTTGTGAATGTGTTTGTGTGTCTGCCCTTTGATGGACTGGCAACCTGTTCAGGGTGTTTCTTTGCCTTTTGCCCCAGGATAGGCTTCAGCACCCCCCTGCAACCCATGTTTAATATAAGCGGTTCAGAGAATGGAAGGATTGTTTAACCATTTTTATATATGTAGAGTGGCTCTGGTTTTATAAGCACTACACTGTTTTGAGCTGTTTTAGTGTGATATTAATTCCTTCACAGCTCCTGGTAAAGGTCGCAGAGCTGTCCTTTCATACTCAATGTGCTAGCTAAAGTACTGCTATAGGGTCTGCTATCAGGCTAGAAAAAGAAAAAAATAAGAGAAACCAAAGATATACTAAATACAGGAACATAGGACATGGGACATTCCCTAAATGTAATCAACACAAAAAAATGTCATTCAGGACAGGCCATGTATATCTTATAGATGTATTGTTTTTATTCAATATTAATAATATACGATATACAGAAACACAAACAGAAGCAGTTTCCTCTATGATCAACAATGTTTTCTTATGATATTTTAAACTTCTGTAATTTTCTTAAATATTAAATAATGTTTTTAATGTTTGTTAATGATTATTTATGTTTAATAATATTCATTGTAAAATGAATGTAATTTATTGATATTCCTTTTATTATACAAATAATAGTAGATGCATTTTTGACCAGGAATGACATTGTGCATATTGCAGACACCAGAACGTCTCTGTGCCCACACTTGCGGTCCACTTCTTTAGAAACACTATTCCGTTTAATGCCCTGCAGCCAGATCGACTTGTTTACAACAGTTAGCTGAAAAGTCTTTCAAAGGTAGAGAACTGGAGTCAAGTCTCCAACTCAGGGATCTCAGATGTGTGAGGATGTCTGAAATTTTGAGGGGGTTTGTCATTAGCGCAGCTCATTCAGTGGAGGCGTGTGATTTTGGATGGTTTAATACTGTCTCAGGACAGCAGCGGACAAATTAGACTCTTCTACACAGCGGTCCAGGCCCCTGACCCTCCTGATGTAGGCCAGAGACCACGCTGTTGTGATGGAACCCAAACAGAGCGTAGTGGTCCGCTTGACCTAGTTCTCCTACGCGTACTTAGTGGTGGGGTGTTAGAAGTCACGATCGGTTTAAAAGAATCTGGCTAAGCTTTTTCCAGTCTGTCCACTCCCTGCTACACCAGACAGCCCTCAGTGTCAAGATCCACTTAATGTCTGCATGGTATGAACTCATGTTTATTTCAGAGGAAGGGTCTTTTTCCCAGTCAGCATTTTTGCTCTCGGTTGAAATTCATGAGGCACCTGTCAGCTGTCCAGAGAACACTCTCGCCTAATTTGTGGTGATGTTGAGCTTTCTTTCTGTGTAGAGTGTAGATCCCAACTGATTTTGCAATAGATTCTGATTTTAAGGAGCTACAAATTCCTAATATCTGAAATATACCTCAGAAATGTCCAGTACTTTTGTTGTGTTCAGTTATTCACTTCCGTAACTTGTCAGTTTGCATTGCTTTCCATATAAATACTGAGCAGTAAGAATCAGGATGTAATAAATTTGCGTTTTCCTTGAATGAACAATTAAATAAAGTGCATTTTAGATCAGAAGCGGAAACCACGAAGCTCGTGTAGCACACAGGCATTGGAAGGGAAGTTGTGGCACCGCTCTCAGAGTTTCAAGTTTACCATGAGATGTGCGACAGAAGACGGTGGTTTTGCAGCATTGGAGAGTGTGTGGTAGACTAACTAAAGTTCAACTAAGTTTGGTGATGGAAAATTGATTTTCAGGTCAGACCACAAGTTGCTTTCTCTTTGGCCTGCTTTACAAACAGAGCTGCTGTTTTACATGTTGCATAATTTGCTGTGTGAGAACGTGGTATATATATACACATACTGTACTTTACAAAACTGAAGAAGGGCTCATAACCAAGTTTGGGTACCAAAAATATGATTTATAGTTTATCATAATTCATTCTTACATGACAATTTTCCGACCTCTGTTAATCCATTGTAATGGAACATGTTGTTTTTGCTACTGTACCTTTAAATATGTAAATAATCTTTTCTTATTGGTTGCCCTGAACTGCAGCTCATTCAAAAGGCAGCACAGGGCTGAAACAGTTTGTAGAAGCTCAGCATAAATGGGCAGGGTTTTGCTGCTGTGGGCTGGATAAGGTACATCATGAAAAACTGTTTTAAAAAGTTGCTGAGTTTCGGTATATGGACTGTGTAGATGTGGAAGTGAATGGACGTTTTGAAATAATATTTACATCTTTCAAGTCTTCTTAAGTGATGAAAGGGGCCCTTTAATATACTGAAAGGCATTGCAATCGCAATATGTAGCAGTATCATTGCAATACTAATAGATTATTTGTATCATACAGCCCAAGTCTGTATTTTATTTCATCAATTGGCTTCCCGGATCTGATGCTTTGGAAAAGGTGCAGAGAGCCAAGTTTGAAAAGATTCCCCCTCCGGTGACATGAATGGCAGCTATTGTTGGACTGCCATGGCAACTTGTCTTTTCATTCTCATTGTTTGAGGTTTTGCTGCATTATTTATTTACTTATTTTTCATGAGCTTCATGCTCGCTGATGCACGCCGCCGCTCTGTCAGCTGTGATAAATGCTGTGGCACGCGCCGATGCAAATGGCGCTGACTGTTTTTACTCCAGCTTCGTTTTGACAAGAGGCCATGATGTCATGTTTTTTTTTCCTCCCTTCTGCTTGAACGCAGTCATTGACTCCCATTCACTTTCCCATCAAACCTTACCAGCCTGCCAGCAACCGGCAGAAGGCAGGATAGATCCCAGAGTGCTGTCACAATACCTTTTTTTTTTTTTTTAGCTTAATAGTCTTTTAGTCATGGTTCATGGTCTTGATTTCGCCCCCCAAATCCTGGAGATGTGGAGCTGACTCATTTTGGTGCTTTGTTTTGGTGAATCAAAAGAAAGGCAAGAGGAAATTTGGTGTAAAGTCATCTTTGATCTGCCACATCGTTATGATACTAGTGATCCCCATTGGCTGCCCATTGGTTTCTACTGTAAGTGTATTTTGAGTCAACAGGTTGCAGACTTTTTTCAAAATACCGACACGATTGGCCTCGGTAATTGAGCGTAGATGCCCTAAATTATGATTAGTCTGAAAAATGCTAGGGTGTTCGTTAAAGCCCTCAGTTATGTAACTGTCTGTCAATATGGTTATTGTACCATACAGTTCATATACTTCTATAAAATCTTATAAATACCTTATTTACAGTTTAAGAGAGAGAGATGAAGGTAGAATAGATGAGGTCTAAGGTTTGACTGTATATAGGTTTTCATTGTCTATAAATTGGGAGCATTGGAAATTAGTTAATTGAGTTATTTTCCAAATAAGTAAATTACGGCTGGTAAACAATTAAATTAATTGTGATTAATCACATTTTTGAGCATCTGACACAATTACTGGACTATAATTGATTAGTCGATTAATTAAAATTTACATTATTGATAAATTAGCTCAATGATGTGTTCAGTGTGGTCTCTGTAGGTCTTCAAGGGGATGCTATTATCACTTAAAGCTAGTAACTATTAGTCACTTTTGACTTAAAATAAGTATTTAATCTTAAAATAAGTTGGTGGATTACTTGATTGCCAATATAATCTACAGTGACAGGCCCATTTCTGTAGTTAATCACAATTATTCGCATTTGTCTTGTTTGCTGAAATATGTGACTAAAGATTAATATATGAGATATAATGTATGATTCATTTTCATCATTCAACCACAAGTACACTAATCATATGAATCCAAGAAAAGCTGGAGGGCTCTTAATTAGACCTCCCTGCCGTCAGTTGAACTGTGTTTACTGTAGAATGTATTTGTCACACAATGTGTGTTTACTTCCTGGTATGCAAAGGGCGCACGCGTGCAGCAGCATCTGTATGGCATGGATTATCTTGCAAAGCTCCTTGATGCTTGTCTGGGAAAGATAATAGTAGCTAATCTTCTTCTCTTTTTTCCATATTTCCCCCCCAGGACCCTGCGGGCATTTTCGAGCTTGTGGAGCTTGTGGGAAATGGCACATATGGACAAGTGTATAAGGTAAGTGCTCTTCTCAGGCTTAATTTAGACGCCTTCGAGATTGTCTGATTTGACTGTTAAAACCAGAGATACAGCGTTAGAATTGGAATGCTCTTGCATGACAGTGTTTTGTACAGATACTTCAGAGCATTCTAGGCGTCAGAAAAGGCCTCAACGTTTCTGGTAACAAAAAACATGCCTGCATACAACATAATTTTGCTTGTATTTAAACTGGATGTATTGTAGTAATATTTTATTTTATTTTTATGTTTTGGTTTCATGAGAATAGTTAAAGCACCTTTATTCAGTCAGATTGTTGGGTACGTTTAGTTAAGCAAGGTCTCCCATTGGTGAGGCCTTCAGGTGCTGGTTTGAGGTCCTACTATGTCATATAACCCGCCAACACAATTAGAAAGTGACAGAGGAATCAACCAATCATATTTTGATTTCGAGTGGGTGGGGAAAATGTCGCTCTAGGCCTTCTGGAAGCCTTTGATGCCTCACAGACTGGTAAACGGCAGCAGCTTTATACCAAGACTACTGAAGGAATCACTGTAGAAATGCTACATATGAATATATGCCTGTTACAAGAATTAGGGAATGTCTTTTACAAGGTTCAGATGTCAGATGTCCATGTGCAATGTTGTTAGATTAGCGCCAACAAACTACGACCCTGTTAGCGCCTGGTGACATGCATTATGAGTATCAGGAGTAGATCTGGATAAGGCTAAGCCAAATAAATTTGCAGGTGTAAATGCACCCAAGACACATTTAAAACAGATATAAAACAGATCTTTAATGTGTGGTTCGAATGTATCTCAGAACACTTCAGGAGGTGGTCTGAGATACATTCGAACCACACATTAAAGCAGTGTAATCTCATCTATCTCTCCAAGACACATTCGACAGCCAAACCCCTCCCAGTACTGTCACAGCGCCCCCTGCTGTTCTACTCATGGAGGAAACCACCTTTTGACACTTAATGTAGCATCAGTGCTCTTTCAGTTCATCTCCCAATATGAGTTCAAGTTGAATTCACATTTAATGCACATGATTCGTGATGGCAAAGAAACAGGAGAATAGTTTTTAACAGCCTCTTCTTGTACACACTGACTGTGTTGTGCAAAATTGTGCTTTTCCTTCGAATAGAATGGTAAAAGGTGGAGCAGCACAGGCAACTGGTTGTTGTATACAAACTGATTTGCATATTACCTGCCACATAATAATGAGTTTTTAGTTTGTCGGACCATAGACGCATTTGTCTACAAAATATAAATGCATGTGGTTAAAATCTTATCAGTATGCAGTCTAGATACCAGTCACGTAAAGTGACCCCTTATAGTCACGCGTGAACACACCGCGGAGTGTGAACAATGTGAAATTCTTTCTCTACATTTAACCCATTCACCAAGTGAAGCAGTGGGCTGCCACAAACGGGGGCGCCTGGGGAGCAGTGTGTGGGGACCTTGCTCAAGGGTACCTCAGTGGTGCCACTAGCAGTCCTGGGATTCAAACTCACAACCTTCTGATCACATTGGCAACTCCCTAACCACTAGGCCACCAGCTGCCCCAAAGTGACTATCTAGACCATCTAAACCATTAGAATTAAATAAGGCTGTTAACAGAAATTAGCATTACTGTGCAGGTGTGTTTTTTCCACATTTTTTGACTGCGTTTTGATATTTATGGCCTGTGGTTTGACATTAAAGGCCTAGCTCTAAAAGTCACAGTTCACCACTGGTTTTATATCACTATATAAACGAAACTTCATGCTACATGTATTGTTGGATGTGCTGCAATAGTTTCTGAGCGAGGGTGGAGTTTAGAACTGAACACGGAAACACTTATTATGGGTTTGTAATCACAGTAAGAATAGATCTTTTCATGTGTATTTGCTCAAAATCAAAGACTACCAATTTCTAGTTTTAGTAGATGATGGTCTTCATGATTAAGAGCTTATTACTATTTTTTATCAAGAGTAACAGTAAATGTGGGCTGTATGTAAGTCCCGTTCTTATTTTGGGTGAGGCTGTTATATCCTGTTCTTTCCTTTCCAGAATTAAAGCAGAATTAAAGCAGCATTGATGAATCACATTATTAAAGGAGAAGAGTAGATTAAAGACCAGAAACAGCTGCTTTTTTTGCTTCACCATTAAAGAGTTAAGAAAAGAAGTGCAGTGTCTCTGTTAGCTGTTATCTTCAGAAGCTCTGCTGTCAGATGCGTACTTACCTGTCAGAGCCGTGCCTGTGCTTTTGCTTTGAATGCCTGGAATACCACAGCGTGTCGGGACCCATGTGTTTTCTTACGCTTCAAGGCGTTTCTAAGAGCGATCCTTCACCCACTCAATTATCCCCTCTCAAACGGGCAGACCTGTGTCACAGCGACAGATACACAGAGAACATTGCATTTGCTGAGACATTTTATGCCTGAATTTCCTGCCACAGGATGAGACTGCATAGTGTTTACAAGGGTTATTTGCTATGAAGCGAACTTTTTCATGGTTTCAAGTGTCATCTCTAAGGAGCCACAGCCGTCACCAGCAATAATACAAGTTTTGGCGTGAATTGTTTTTCACATTTAGAGGAGTTTAAAGAAACCTTTGCCATGTTTTTGTCATTCCCTGACATCAAAATAGAAAAAAAAAGGGCAGAAGTGAAGACTCGAAGCTGTCAGTATAGAAAGTAAACTGAATGTAGATGTAGTTCATTGTATTGACTAATGACCATGTCACTGATTATAGAATTATGGAATTACCATTGTGTAGTATAGCAGAATGTGAAATGTGCCATTTGTCAGCTGGTATTAATACTAAAGGAATAGTATGATGCACAGATGCCAGTCAGTAAAGACATATTTGGAATCCATTCTTTAGTTTTGTGCTGTGAGAAAACGCTAGAAGCCAATAGACACCCAATTTTTTTTTCCCAATCACATCCCCAGAACTTCTCTCAGGTCAATCAAACTGCATCCAGCTCTTCATTGAAGCTCCTCATTAAAACTGTCCATTAAGGTGACACAGTCTTGTGAATGTGGTTTAGGACACAGTAGGACACACGGAGAGCTATAAATGAAGAAAACTTCACAGCAGTTACAGACAACACCAGGGATGGAGATGATTGATCTTGGATAAGATTGTTCTACTGTTGGCACAAAAACTGATTCTAGGTCGGCACTGCTACTCTTGAGATGGATTGTAAATACAGACCCTGTTATTAAAAAAGGCTGTCTGCAGTGTTCGGCTACATGACGAAGTATTGTTCGGTTTTATAGCTCACAGTATGTCATACTGTGTAATAAACCCCACTGATGAGTCTGACCCACCTGAGTGAAAAGCTAGATGTGATTTGAGCTGGTTGAGCATTTTGGGAAATGTACTCATGGTTTGGGTGTCAACTAACTTCTAGGGTCTCAATGTTAGCCTTGTAGCTCCAGTTCTAACCCAAAGAAGCACAATTTGGACTCTTGGCTGATCGACTACATCTGCCAAACGCATAATTTTTTTGCCAAACAATTCCTGTAACCCGGGAAGCTATAAATCAGCAGGCTTTCTGTTTACTTTGTCATCTTTAATGAAAAGTCAATGGAAAGCAGATATGGTGCATCATGACTCCTTGTCCCTTGACCACAGTCGCTAGTAAGGCTCTCTCTCACTGTCCACCATTGATTACAGTGCTGAGATTGGGTGGCGATTGATTTGTATCAAGTGCCTGATGCTTAAGTGTAGACTGGTGTAATTTAAACCTTAAGAGAAAATCATTCAGCGGATCACTGCGGCCGTAGACGTTGTACTCTGTCTAATCCATAATAATTTCATCTCCTATGAGTCTGTAGATGTTTTGGCCTCGACAGTCGATACGATTCGTGAATACAGAATTAAAAGAGATGTGAACGCCGTCGAGACTGCAACTTGGACAAAGCAGCCAGTCAAGAGCGCGATGGGCTTTCAGAAGTTATTTCAGATGACATTGACCCATTTCTGTTAACAGTGACACCCCAGAGAACATCAGCTCTCCCCAAGCACCGGTGGGATTACAAAACGAAGGCAGCAGGACGGAGGCTTTAATTGGACCAGAACAAGTGCTAGTGTTTCTCTTTAAGGATCCTCCAGCCCACCTCTCAAGGCTGGGTGTTGAGGAGGAGGTCAGCCTCCCTCCATCTGCCTCGCAAATCCAGAGCTACTGGAATATTGGAGCTGAGTCAGAGCTCGGTTTCCGAAAGCATTTTAACGTCAAGATTATCCCGTCCTTACTTTTGGGGAAAGAGCTCAGACAGATGGCTCTTCACGCCCTTCGTGATGCAACAGTATGTGGGATTCTGAAGCCATCAGAAGTTTGAAATAGTTTCATATGGGTGGCCAGTCAGTTACATTAACAGTTAACTGCTAGTAAATACAAGACCAGAAACTGGTTTCAAGGTCCAGATGTGGAGACTCTGTCACGCTGTATGTCACCAGCAAAGAAGATGGTGAATGAAAACTGACAGAAAAAAAATTATGGATCGAGCAGTTCACCAGCAGGGCAAACTATTTATTTCTGTTTTTTTGTAGCCAGATGATGGAAATAATGCATGATCAAATAATTTTTTTTATGAATGTGGACAAAATGACAAGGTATTGAATGAAAAAAAAAAAACTTTAATATACTAATAATAAGAAGAAAAATGTTTTCAAAATTCTTAAAGAATTTCAAAAAGTTAAAAATCTGTCATTTTTAACTACAGATAGCGTCGGTGTGCTCGCAGAGACGTTTCTTTCTGATTCTGTCATTGTGCTGTATCCCACACAACGAGAGAGATGCTATCAAACGTTATCAAGCCTGTAGTGGTGAAGTCACAGAGCTTGTATTCTTTCTTGAACTGTGACATTTTTTAGACCTTTGGCTGAAAACCGAAGGCGCCACTTGGATGGAAATTTTCAGAAAACATTAAAGCGATAGCAGAACTGAGAAGATATTTGCTAGCTGATATGAGTGCGCTGGCGAGTCCACACATGCATGTCCTTCTTTAAACCAAGCGAGAAAGAATGAGAAGGAGAAAAGGCATGGATGGAGAGAAGGGATCAGAAGGCAGTGGAATGTATAAATTGATGTCAACATGGCAGCTGAGCCAGACCTTGTCTACTCCCCCTCTGAAATGGCATGTTTGTGCTCTGCATGCTTGAAACAATCCTCTTATTTTTAGCTCCTAGGACCACTTTTACCAAAGTTCTATCTGTAGTTTTTCCAGTATGCGACCAACAAAGATCAGCCCGGCTAGTGTCACAGTCTGTGCCAGGTAATCAGTCCAAATTTGAAAAAAAAAAAGACATAAAACAGAGTCGCTCATTTGTGTGTGGATGTTGCCAGTGTAAGAACAAACTCTGAATTTCTCCAGAACACTGCTCGTTCTTTTTCACATGTGGTGATGAATAGTCTAATTTTGAAACCACAAGTTTTTGTTTTTTATGTTGGTGCATTTAAGCTGCAGCTGGTAATTTCTAGCTGAATGCATGGTGGGCACAAAAAAGCCAGGCTCAGAAATAGTGAAACAGGGTGAATTGAGTCCCCTAATAATAACAAATGATGTTTTTGAAACAACAATAATGACCTATGAAAGATCTTTAATTGGCTCCGGTCAGATGCCCTTTGCCCATTTTGCTCCCTTTTTTGTTTATTCCTAATTCATTTAGAGCCTTGCTGGAGTTGCCAAAAGCCAAATGACATGAACTAAGCCTTTCTCTGCTCTGCTCTGGCTTGTTCTCTGCAGTCAGAGGTGTGAATCAGACAAATTCTGATCTGCAATAATCCACTTGTTTTTTTTTCTTTTCACAGTTCGCAGCTTGTAACTGTCACATGCATTTGGAGGAAGATGACTCACAACATGAATTTGAATCTGATTTTTGGGGGCTAATATTAGAGTCATATTTTGACAGAAACTCACTGTAACTCACAAACACTGCAGGATAGCACACTTACACACCATGTTAGTAAGTCAGCAATAGGTTGTGTGTCTTTGCGCCGTGCCTGGGCTGTTTGGGGATGTCCTATTGTGCTTCCCTGGTCGAGCGTGATGGCTATCTTTGCTGAGACTGGGTCGTTAAACAGAGTGGGCTACTTTGCCTGACCCAGCTTCACTCTGCTGTTGCGTAATGGGAACAACTCTGTGCACTCGCAACGTCTGCTGAAGTCAGCCTCAGAAATAGGTTAATCTGAGCATGGCTGTTTCATACTGTAGGACTACCCCGTTCGGATGCTTTCATGCTTTCACTCACGTCATCTAGTCCTTTAGTCTGACAAACTAACTGACCACTAGTGCTGAGCTTCATTTTTAACATTTAATATCACAGTATTTAACTGACATGTCATAGTATTACAGTACTAGTCTTATATGTTTCTCATTACTTATTTATTTTGAACTGTTTTATTCTGTTCTGCTTTTCTTTTTCCCCCAAATTAAACCAGTAGGTTCACTCGACCATTACAGTGTGCCTCGACTTTAAAGGCATTTGTTTTATTCTTTAAATAATCAACAATAGAATGATTATAGTCATTTTTATTCCTTTAGTCATGTTGTGCATGATAATCTGCATGTTGCAGTAGAACTATTATTTTTATGCAAAACAATAATTATCATTGCTTTTGCTTTTTGCTTGCTTTTCAGTTCAAATCATAAAATGCAATTAAGATCTGTCTGATGATACATTTATTTGAGATTTTTGATCAGCGGTGTTGCACAAATATAAAACGTTATTCAAAGAAATAGGCATGACGAATTACTTGAATGTATAAAAGTTGTATAAAAATAAGAAATTGACCGAATAACATAAAAGCAATAATTGTCATTTTCCACATATAATGTGACCATTAAGTCATTAGTACTTTATCATATTAGCTATGTTGTTAGCTATAACATTCCGCGAAACAGAACACATTATACAATTATTACTTATCAACCGCCGCAATAGTAGAATGACCCAAACAGAACATTTACACAATGGTAGCCAGACACATTAACCACAGAATTTCAAAATACATACTTTCAAAACAATGTAAAGCACCCTGCAAATAAAATCTGTAGCAGTTAAGAATTTGCCATCACTTAGTGAAGCCAAAGCTAAAATCAAGTAGTTATTTTAAATAGTAATTAATATTATTGATTATTACCAGTATAACAGTACACATCATCCATTACTACAGACCAATTTTTATATTTTGTGATTCCTGGTACATATCAGTTTTCTGAGATTTGGTTTACACTGTGGTCCTATAATTAGTTATGGGAAGGCGAGGGCAGGTCATACTTTAGTGAAGGACCAAAATCTCCACTAAGCAGTCCTGTTAGCTATATTTGGCTGACCACAACGGGCAGGGCAGGCAGGGTTTGATTTGCTCGATGTGTCCTTGCACAGAATCCCTTGTGGCTCTTTTACTGATGGAGCGCCATCTTGGGCGACTGAAGCAAGCCATTAAAAAGGTGCCCCGTGTGAGGTAGAAATGGATTCTGGGTCAGAGTGTGCTGCGTTGAGGCCGCATGTCTCCAGCTCACATGTGGTGCATTTTGAAAGTGAGCCACTCCGAAAGAAAAGAAGAAACATGTTCGAATAAAAAGGAGCCGACAGCCTCTTCTCACAGTGCTCGACTTCGATTTCTTTTCATGACGAACACTTTCAATGATTGCTAATTTTTTTTTTCCCCCAGCTGCTAACTCGACTTAGTGCTGTAGCCCTGAGGAAGAGAGGCCATTTGTCAGTGGTGCTTGGATGCTTTTGTGTTTTTACTTTGTGCTCCAGGCCTTTCCGTGCTCACTCTAAGCAAGTTGATGCCACTCCATCTCTCGGCAGTCTCTTATGAGGCTCAGGGTTGACAGCAAGATTTAGATCCATGTTGGTTATAGTGCTGGTCAATGTATTGAACGATGCATTTTCAATGTCACAATCGGGTAAACAATTCAATATTCTTTCAGTGCAGCTGTTAGAATTGTATTCTGCCAATACCTGAATCAAAATGCACATTCTGATGTGACTGCAACACTCTCATTTGCATCTCCAGAACATACGACATAACTTTTTGTTTTTTGCGTTTTCCCTTTCAGAACATGTTGAATTAATAAGATAAGATAAGATAAGAAAGAACTTTATTTATCCCGAGGGAAATTCTTTTGTCATAAACATGCTCAGTGCA
>JBBPCZ010000001.1:8814181-8835641 GCA_037974445.1 Brycinus macrolepidotus
CACACACACACACACACACACACACACACACACACACACACACACACACACACACACACACACACACACACTCAGGATACTCAGGAGGGCATGACATGAGGGACATTTTCAGGCAAATGCACACTTGCAAAAACAAACACATGCATTATGTGCACTACTGCTGATACATGAGGACAGAAACAAGAGATGTTAGATACTACTTTTAGTAAAAGATAGTTTGGTCGAAAGTATGCAAATATACACATGAAAAGACTATACAGCAAGACAGTACATTACAGTACATCAGTTTGCATTTATGTCCTAGATCACCAGTGGCAGCTGTCAGTAGGTGATTTGTTTGAGCATTTGTTTATTAATCAAATCAAATTGTACAATCAAATACAAATCATGTACAAATAATAAAAAAAAAATCCAATCAACTGAAATTATATACCACCTTCTGTGCTGTAGAAGTATCGCAAGGCAGCATTATAAAATATATACTGATTAAAGTATGTAAAATTTGTTATATTAGTAAATATATGAATATAGTATGTAGAAAATATACTGGCACTGTCAAAACAACACCTCCAACATGGAAAAACATTCTTAGTTTTTAGTGGAGTTTAATGTAAAAAGATCTTATTGTAAGTAAATTTCTATTGGTTCATTTATCATATATATATAAACTAACCAACAGTAAAGACATACAAATCCATGAGTCTTAATCAAAGATTTTCCTTGATTCTTACACAAAGAAGCAGTATTAGGTGTGTCTGGCACTAATACACACACACACACACACACACACACACACACACACACACACACACACACACATTATATACTTCTGTACATTGCAATAAAGCCTTTAATTCAGATGACCCCTCATGCAGTGTCCCATTACAGACTGCTGTGATGTGGAGATGAGTGTTTTTGATGGCCCACTTCCTTACATAAACCCCCCTCTCTCTCCTCCATCTGACTCACAACCCCCCTGGGAGGTAAATGTTCCGCAGGAAGGAATGCATATTTAAAACATGCTCCTGAAGGAACCAACCCTGCGCCCCACCACCACCCGTCACATTTCTAACCGCACAGCACCAGCTAAACACTGCAGGCTTCCTCCTGAGCCGGACTCTCTGACCTCACACCAATTCACCAATTTTTTGATTATTTAAGAAACCTTTCAGTGCTTCTTTAAATGTCAAGAGACAGTTTAGACAATACTCCAAATACATGAATGTCACTGCAGCATATACATATACATTTATCAGGCATAACATTAAAATCATTGACAGGTGAAGTGAATAACACTGATTATCTGGTTACAGTGGCACCAGTCAAGGGGTGGGAAGTATTAGGCAGCAAGTAAACAGTCAGTTCTTGAAATTGAGGGACCTACACAACATTAGGCAGGTGATTTTAATGTTATGGCTGACTGGTATATATAAAATATGCTGAAAACACATTCTATTATTTAAAACATTGAAACAATGAATAGTACTACACACTGAAGCCTGTGATGCTAGAATATAATCCATGATTGTAGTCCTCTAAATATATACTTACATAATATTTATTACTGTAAAAGATTTTGTAAAATTATGTAACAAATAGTCTGATGAATCTTCGTTCACAAAACCATGATCAAAATAATGCATTATTAATAAAACAATGGCACCAGTGTAATTGCAGTGTTGCGTGGTCCTATAGTGGAATACATAGTATAAGCATAATGCCAATATGAGTGCATACTTTATTGAACATAGAATAATCAATTTTGATCAATTCCACCGTTCCAGGATTGATGCAGTTGCATGACCGCTTTCAGGTTGATAAATTTGTACGTGACTGGAGACCTAGTGACTGTGCTGCCGTTTCAGTATCATGGAGGAGACTGTTCAGTTTCACTGCACATGTACAGACACAAAGGTGTTGAATGGAGAGAGTCGTTTTAGCTGGAGTGTGAAGCACAGTGACACCTCGCCCCTTTTGCATCCCACTCATCTCTTTCTCACACAAATACACACACACATGCACACAAAGACACATATAACTATTCCATGGTCAGGCAGAGACAGTGCTTCGCTGCCAGAACTATAAAGAGCTGTACTTTTAACCCACAGAAGTCACCCATGATAAGAAAACCAAACAGTATCTTTTTTTATTTTTTCCATTTTAAGGGTAAACTCAAACCTGTCAATACAGAATGTAAATGCAGTGTGAAAGGAATTTAATATCTGTGTCATTTATTTAATGGCTATGTAATTATGGTATTACATTACAAATTATTGTTATTAAATTGCATGTGATTATAATTACATTACAATTATTAACACATTAAAAATATTTGCAGAATGATTAAGCCCGTACTTGTTAGTTTTTAATTATGTCCAGAAGTTTACGGACATCTTCTCAGCCAGTGTTTCTTCTGAAATAAAGTATATTAATAGGGGAAGTTTGTTCTGTCTTTGGTGCAATAGCAGCCTCTACTCTTCTAGGGAGGCTTTACACTAGATGTTTGAACATATCTGATTTGATTGCATTCTGCCACAAGACCATTAGTGAGGTCAGGTACTGACATTGGATAATTAGTTCTGGATCACAAACATCACTCTAACTGATCCCAGAGGTATTGGATGGAGCTACATCCCTCCAGAGAATGCAGCGCCATTGCCCTACAGCCCATTATCGTGTGGGATTTATGCCTCTCTAGCCGACGCTTTGTATTGGACATTGGCAGTTATTCTATAATATTGGCGGAGTTATTTTATAATATTCAGCAATGGGATAAAGTAGCTGAAATCACTAATCAGAAATGTTGTGAGGGGTGTCTGAATGCTTTTGGGCATATAGTGTATGTAATAAAATTGAACGTATAGATGAACTAGAACCACTCTAGACTTTAAAGGGGTTAAAAAGGAACGAGCCTCTCCACAGCAGTCGTAATGTATCTGTAGAATCCCTCTGATGGTGTCACTTACAGTGACTTACAGTCACTTACAGTATCCTTGTCTCCATAAACCCTCTCATTGAGGGGAAAAATGCACTCCTCTTAGCGTCCTTGTTTCACCCTTTAATTTTTTTGAGGCTAATGCCTTGCGCTTGTCTTCCTCTTTTCGCAATGACTCTGCATGCCACTTCTCAAAATTGCCACGTCAAGATGCTCCTTGGACAAAAGGCGATTCTCCTAATGCACTCCTCTTTCACTTCTAATACTCCTCACCCACAATATGCCCTCTCCTCTAGGGCCCCTCTGTCAGTGTACATTACAGAAAACCCAAAACTTATTCCGCTTTTGCGATATCCACCCGTCTTTATATTTATGCGGCCTTCTCTTTTAGGCTCTAATTCTCTATGATAATCTTTCTCGTTCAATCTCAATGTCTGTCCACCTCAGTTGCCCCTTACCTTTCTCTTCTTGTCTCTTTCTATCTGCCTAATTGTCTGTCTCTCTCATTCCTGCTCTTTTTGTTGTTGTTCTACCTCTGTCTCTCTGCTGGGTCCTTTTCTGCTCTGCACGCCACTGGCAGGAGTATATCCGTCGTCAGCTGGAGGAGGAGCAAAGGCAGTTGGAGATCTTGCAGCAGCAACTCCTGCAGGAGCAGGCTCTCCTCTTGGTAAACTAACCCTATGCTGACCCCTAACGCTGACCCTGACCTGTCACCCTCCACATGCTTTGCATGGGCTTTCTTCCACTTCAGTGGTTCCTCACTTCCTTGCTTCAATTACTCCCTTCCTCTTGATAGAGTATGTTATGGTGTGTCATTATATGGCAATGAATTGTTGGTGCCAAAAACAAAACCTTAACCAAACTGTATATAATTGTATCTTTTAAAAGTGGTGTACCAGTTTGATTCAGTGGTGGTTTCTTGATTAGATTTACCATTTTCAAGCTCTTCATATCCCTAGGGCTTAAATAGACGGATTTTGTTACTGGGCCTTTAAAACTGATGTATATGTAAATGACCTCAGTTTCTGATTGGCTCCCCTTTATTGTGCCTCATTCAAAAAGCAGTTCACACTGAAACACGCCTCATAACATCATTGGCAGTACTATTGTAGGCAGAATAGGTGGATTTGTAGATGCGTTGGTTTTTGTGACATGGCAAAAAATGAGATCGTTTTGCACAGGTTGATTTCTTCCTCTGTGTTTTGAAATTTTAACAGTGCTCTACACCCCAATGCTGGGGGTTTAATGCCCCTATAGGTGGCACTTTGAATTGGGCATTGTGTCACACACAGCCACTCCAGAGTGCCCTACCCTACTCTACTCCAGAGTGCCCTACTCTAACAGGGTTATTCTACAGGTGAAATCAATCATCAGAAGGGGTATCTTTTTTCATTTTATCTAAAACATTGAAAATGGAGAAAATGAAATTTTCATTTCCATTTCTTTAGATAAATTAATGTAGTGATTAATGTAGTACATGAAAACTTTGAAAGTTTCAAAACTTACCTTTCATTCTCTAACCCATACACTCTGTGCATGGAAACTAAGCTGCAAAAACAACCCACTTTTAATTCACTTTTTTCATAATGTCATGAAAACCCATGTATTTACATATATTTTCATATTCAACCGAAGGCATTTTAGCCCCACCCGCTCACACTGAAGTGAAGAGTCTTTCAGTTTGGACCACTTTTTAAATAGCGTTCAGTACAAAGCAGTCAGTCAGAGATTATTTACATATATCAGTCTTAAAGGCATAGTAAAATACCTGACCTGTTTCGTTCGAAGTGAGAGAGAGGTTGGAAAATTGTTATGGAAAATGAATTTTGACAGCTTTTGGTACATAAAACCACGTAAATGTAATTTGTGGAGCTCAAGGGGAAAAAAGGGATCATTTGTACTGGTGCCTTTGTCATTAAATGATCATCTAATGTAAAGTATGGCTAGTGCTTTCAAATGGTTACATTACATACATTTGACAGACACTTTTATCCAAAGCGACGTAAATGGTTACAAGGTTTTGATATGGCAGGAGCAATATTAACATCTCATTTTGAATGGAATGCAATTTTTGTCATTTTTACCAAGATTTTGACGGAGACATTGGAAGGAGAAATTGGAAGGAGAAATCAAATAATTAACAGGAAATAAATTGTCACTTTGGAAAATACATGTCATTTTAAAATCCCACCTGGTCAGAAACACCATCTAAGACTGTTCAATAGTTAGACTAAGTCTATTTGAGATTGCTTAACTGAAGTTAAGAGAAGTGTGTGATTTAGGGATGCAGTTTTCACAATTCTAATTAGTGCTTCCATTACTTGTTAGTCACATTAGAATCGGAGTTCCGATTCAAAGTTAACAAAGCAAACTTTGGATGAACATGTCTTGACTGATTAGCTTTGAGAAAATTGTTTAAATTAGGCAAATAATTGCTTTAAGTGGAAATTAAAGAAGCTGCATCATTACAGACATTACAGACACTTTACATGCTCCGAAAGATTTTCTGCACTGAAAGTGGCCTTGTGTCATTTGCAAGAACTATTTTAAAGTAAGTCCTTTTTACAGCCGTGCCTGTTTATAAGTTCCCTTTGGGAGGGGTGTTCTTTAGCCTCCTTGTGTGTATGTAGTTGTCCTGTGTTCCCTCCGCAGTGCAGGCAGAGCCTTATCGACCGGCCAGATTGATTTTCGGCAGCCCTGAGGTGATTAGCAGCAGCTCTGTAGCGTGTACCTCATTGCTGTGGGGAAATTAGATTTAGAGTTGGGAGATAATTGGCTATCAATAGATTTATCTCACACAGCTAATGGGTTTGTATAAAATTGTTTCCCCATAGACGGTGGATGTAGATAAAAAGGCCTCAGTTAAAAAGTTTCAGAGAAGAGCCAAAACTGTCTTCGGTCCACATCCAGTTTGATGATCTGCCTGGCTACCCACCCGGGATTTGCCGCATTGTTTTGAAGTACCAGTACAGGAAGGCAGAGGGATCTATTTGCAATGCAGAGAGAGAGCAGCTTTGATAAGCCAGCGAAGCCTCTGGTTTATGAAAGTCCTGGTTTTGCTTTATAGAGTTACCTAACAGCCGTCTGTTTTGTCCAAGTATTATGTATTATGAGATTTTGTAGAAATGTGAAAATGTCCTAATTTCCTCTTCCCGTTGCCTGCCTTTCTGTCCGTCTGTCTGTGTGTCTGCCTGCTGGTCTGTCTACCTGTTTGTCTGCTTGTCTGTCTGTCTGTCAGCCTTCTTGCCTGTTATTTATCCATAACCTGTGTGTATGTCTACCCTTCTTTCTGTCTGCCTGCCTCTCTGTTTATCTATCTGTCTGTCAACCTTCTTGTCTGTCTTTTTCTGTTTATTGAACTATAACCTGTCTATCTGTCTGTATGTTTGCCTGTCTTTCTGTCGGCTATGTCTGTCTGCCTGCCTGTCTGTTTATCTGTCTTTCTGTGTAACGATTTGTCTGTGTGCTGGTCTGTTTACTTGTTTACTTGTCTGTTTGTCTGTCTACATCCCTGTCCATCTATCTGTCTGTTTTGTGTCTGTCTGTGTGTTGATCTGTCTATCAGTCTATGTGTCTGACTGTCTGTCTGTCTGTCTGTCTGTTTGGTGGTCTGTCTGACAGTCTCTCTGTCTGTTTAGTGGTCTGTCTGTTTGTTTGCCTGTTTAATTGTCTATTAATTGTAATTCTCTCTTCAGGAGTATAAGCGGAAGCAGCTGGAGGAGCAGAGGCAGGCCGAGAGGCTGCAGAGGCAGCTCCAGCAGGAAAGGGCGTACCTGGTGTCCCTCCAACAACAGCAGCAGCAAGAACCTCGACCCACAGACAAGAAACAGCTCTACCACTACAAAGACTCTGTTAACCCCAGTGACAAACCAGCCTGGGCAAAAGAGGTATGAGTGTTGGTGTTGGATGACTACTGGTGTTGCGCCACTTCATTGAAATACTGCAGTTCTGTACATAAGTGTTGGGTAATTATTTGAATAATTGTTTGATATTATATTTAACAATTATTATTGTAAGTATTAAGTACTTTAAGTATTAAGTATTAGAATGACTATTGTTACTTAAATATCAATCCCTCAAGCTTATGGCCTTTTTTATTCTCCATATGTTTGACATGGAAAATAGTTAGCTGCCTGACTCACTTCGCCACCTGGTGAACCAAAGTCACAGTTGTTCAAAGCTGAAGTCTTTGCCACAACAGCTGGAAAAAGGAACAGAACAGCATGGCCCCTTTTTTTTTTTTTTTTTTTAGAAATACCTCAAATAAACATGATCAATATCGGAAAAATACAGATAATAATCATTGTCATTTCATTACCCAGCCTTAATACAAAGTTCTGTTGTCAGTAAAATGGTTAAAAAATCCAAATCCAACATTTGTCCCATAGCTGTGAAGAAACGGTCCAAGTTCAGGCCTGTTCCATATGAGTCACATTTGCAATGCTGATCTGTATGCAGGTGATGAGACGAGCTCAAAGTAACTCGCCCCGACTCCCTCCAAAGAACCAGCACTCCTCTGGACACCCTGAGGAGGGGCAAGTTTTGCACCTCCTCCTCCCTGACCACACCCCTGGCCATGTCCCCGCCCGCCCCCCCTCCTACCCAGCAGCTGCCCCTTCCCATGCCCAGAAGGAGCGGGCTGAGGTCCAGCTGAGGCAGCTGGGCGCGAACGCCAATGTCCCCAGGATCCGAGTGTCCTGTGAGCCGGATCTGGCCCAGTTTGCCCACCTGTATCCTGGCCAGGAGGGCCGCGGCCGCAGCCCTGGCCGCCCCTTCGCACAGAACAGTGAGGTAGAGAGGCAGATGTCCTTGTTTGAGGACCTGTTTACACTTGGCATTAAATTGTCCCATATCTGGATAGACACTGTATGAAAAAATATGATTTGAAATTAGTGAGATGCTCTCAATTGAGATATTTTGTCAGAAAAGCACAATTTTCTCATTTGTTTGAAATGAATTTTTGTGCTAATGTTCTGAAAAACTTATTCAACCTCGGAACAATAGCTAGGAAAGACCCTGGAGCATGACTAGATCAGTTGTGGCTACTGAACATGTGCCACTATCTGAAATTTCAGATGCCTGGAACACTCTCCAGAACATTTTAAAAAGCAAACAAGTATTACCTGTGTTTTATATATAGATGTTAATGTCAAGTGTAAACAAAGCCTGTATGCCGACAGCCAGTCAGGCTCAGTCTTACTGTCTCTGGATTCAGTCATGATTGGAACTTCTACAGGCCCAATCATGCCTTTCTTGTCTAAGGGGCTGCCTGTAGCAAGAAATATCTGTATTTTCTTCCAAATCCCTTTCTGCTCTCGTTGGGGTCCTGTGGATGATACACCTTTCTCTTGTAGCAGACGCTACTATGGGCCCTGTTTTATCTCAGTGTGTGGGATCTGTACTTACAAAGCTTGTTTTTGGCTGCCCTTCAGCTGCTCCTTCTGACATTTTCTGTCCGTAATCTCACCAACCATTCATTTTGCTCCAGGGCTGGCAGTGTGATGAAAATGGGGTTTTAAGCGTGTGGGCTCCCGAAGAAATGTGGGATTTGTGTGCGCTGAGTTAGGAGAATCTTAACACTAAATTTAGGGCTAAATCAGAAAAAAGATTAATCCACTTCTTATTTTGGAGTTTTCAAAAAGGACAGGCAACAAAAACAAATAAGCTATGCAGAGTCTACCCATAATGATTCCATAATGTTAAATTGTTAAAAGAGAAACTAAGAAGCTTTTAAAAGGCATAGAGTAGTAATAGAGACAGCCCTACTTGTTTATAATTTAATAACATCTACCGGCACATCCTTGCATTATTAGTTTGTAAACTGAGGTCTGTTTTAATATACCACACAAAACCCCCTCTGTTGACTAATCGGAATAGAATGCGGTCAATAGCAGGGCTTTCTCTCTCCTCATTATAGGACCCTTTTGATTTCTTTTTCTCCAGGCTATTTTCTTCTGTCTCCTACTGAGAAGGCCATATCGACATTTCTGATAATGCCTGCATACTTCAGAAACAAAAAACACATTTTTCGTGTTTCTTGTCATTTTTCTATAAAGACAAAGCTGTCCAACCTTACCTTTTGTTGGCTGTATGACGTCAGTGTTTCCATCAAGAACTTTATGAGCTGAATGACCTCTGATTCTGAGCTTTGTGTTTAACACCTTGTCTTCTCGTGAATGAGTGGTGGTTATTTTTGGCCCTTTATCAAGAAAAGCTCACGTTAGTCCATTCCATTTTTGCTTTTTTGGCAGTTTTGAGTGAAGAGACAGATGTGTTCCTTCAGTCAGGTTAGGGTTCTCATAGCAGTCTCAAGGACAGATTTTGAACCATTTTGATTAGAATGCCCCAGAATGAAGACCTGTTGATATAGGATAGCTGGACTTCATGAAGACTGATATGCAGCACATTTGCTGCTCTGCATACTAATTTGATTTAGATATTATTCTACTTGTGCCACCACATCCATCCCTATTAGCAGCTTTAGCTTTAGGGTCCTTGCATGGCATGCATCTCTCCAGCAAAGGGAAGATTTTCCTTTTCTAACATTTCTGACTCATCTCTTGAAGGGCTTAATCATCTGATCGGCTGAATTGGGTGTGGAGCAGGGAAAACACAAGACTGTGAAGTGCATGGGGTTTCCAAAACTGGAACTGGTACGTTTCAGTTCAGAGTGTGTTCCACATGATAGCTAATTTCGCGTGTTCTCTAGGTGGAGGAGCGCTCCAAGCTGAACCGGCAAAGTTCTCCAGCCCTGCAGCACAAAGTGGCAAATCGAATCTCTGACCCTTCGCTGCCCCCTCGCTCCGAGTCCTTCAGCAGCGGCGGCATTCAGCAAGCCCGCACTCCACCCATGCACCGCTCTGTAGAGCCCCAGGTATGACTCTAGCTGAAGGTGATATGCTCTCCTTTCCACATTCATTAGATTTATTCATTGTAGCATCAGGTGTTGACCGTGAATCCTGGCTTCTCCAGATGGCCCACCTGGTCTCAGTGAAGTCTCATGGTTCCTCAATGACGGGCTCCCAGTCGCTGCATGATCAGTCTTCCCAGGGTGTCTCGGCCTTCCAGGAGAGCCTGTCGCCCCATCGGCCCCCAATGCCTCGGCAGAACTCTGACCCCACCTCAGAGACACCCATACCACCTCCCCGCGTCTCCAGCCGGGAAGAGAAATTTGACCGCAGCTCCTGGCTGAGACAAGAAGAGGAAGTTCCTCCCAAAGTAAGGCTGGATGGTCAAAATTTATATTACAATATAGAAATAATTTGAGTGTTCTCTCTTTATCTCGTATAGTGAGTAGCAAATGCGATTTCTCGTATAGTACATCGTCATCTAGTGCACCAATTTAACAGATTAAGCTTTCAAATCATTGTTTTGGAAATGCTACAAACATGCATTATTCATATTGAATAAATGTTTGTTTTCAGTAAGTATCGTTATCATTTTATAGTCCAGGTCTAGCTCAAGGTGAGGTGAGTGCTTTGGGAAGGAAAGGGTCAGAAAAGGTTGGCTGTTGAGCTGAATCAAGGAGTGAGAGAATGGTTCTCTATTTGCACTTTTCCACTGGCACAAGGAACTGCGCCGTATTGCGAACAAACGTTTTTCCATCACAAATAAAGCAACCCATACCCGAGCCATACCTGAGCTGTACCTGTGCTCGATGGTGGGGCGAAAAGCTGGCCGCAGCCGAGCTGACTGCATCATTGCTTTTTGATTGGCCGAAATGTTGTCATGACAACAGGCGGAGATAGAAAGAGGCCTTTTTTTAACTGTCCTTACGTAAAAAAAAAAACAAGAACGGAGATACAAACTAACAACTGGGAAGTCGACAAAGTACAATCACTACTATCTATTTGGGCTGAAGATAAAATTTAATGGGAGTTTTCTAACGGTGTGAGAAATGCGAAAGTGTACCAGGACATCGCTAACAAGTTAGCTGGGTTAGGTTTTCATCGCATGGCTAAACAACATCGAAAAAAATGTAAAAAATCAAACAAGACTATGCGTCTTCGGTTCATTTCATTCATGAGCGACTGGTGTGTGTTTGGTGAGAATATAGCCAGCGCAAAAACAGGAAATGCCCAATGCTTCCATATTGCAGAGTGCTTACGAATAAACAATGGTTTTATGTCACCGTTGCACTGTGAACGTGTCCAGGGTGAAATACAATAGAAAATCATGCCATGCTACAACTTCTGAGCCATCGCAGTACAGTTTAGGTACAGCATGGTTCCTGTGTACCTATAGAAAAATGCCATATTTGAAATATCTTTAACCATAGACTGTTCCCTGCTTTTTAGGTTCCTCAGAGGACCACCTCTATATCTCCTGCTCTGGTAAGGAAGAACTCTCCTGGGAATGGACCGGGAGGTCTTGGGCCAAGGCCTGGTTCTCATCTCATCCGAGCCAGGTATATGCAGACCACTCCAAAAACACACCAACCTGACCCAAAGCTGATTGACCACCCTGACTTTGAGGGTATTATTATTCCCCATTAGAAGTGACAGATACAGTCTTATGGAAGTTACACAGTTTTTTGATTTCTAAGTGATGATAACATCCTCTGCAGAGGAAACTTTGTTTAGGATTCTGTTTATTTGCTTAATTTAACATATTGGGAAAAAAGCATAAAACGTGACTTGTGCAGAAGTATCAAACAGCAAAGAAATAGAACTTTCCACTAAAATTTGCAGTATTATAAACAAGTTATTTTCAGTTAGGGAGTGATTAAAACATTTGTAATCAAGGTAGTTTATATGAAATAACAGCCACCAACATTTGTCAGTGCAGGTCCCTACTGATAGACTTTTCTGTTTTCCTTGACTGTCAGATCCATGAAAATGCCATAAAGATGAAAGAGGTCAGTTTGTATTATAAGCAACACTGACAGCCTCTGGAATCAAAAAGCCAATTGCTTGTTCAGCCCCACATGTAACACCTTTAAAAAGCTGCTAATCTTTCTAATCACCTCTGGCTCGTGGTTCTCATTGCTGCAGTAACCCAGACCTGCGGGTTTCCTTGGAGACGGGTCTCCCGAGGACAAGCAGCGGGAGCTCCTCCAGCTCCAGCACGCCCAGCTCACAGGGGGGCTCCAGTGAGAGGAACCGAGTGGGAGGTAAGAGCTGCTCAGAGATCCACCGCGATTAGCCTTCTGAGCCAGTCTAACACTTTCCACGCATACTAAGACCCTGCTGCTCATACAGTACTATGCACCTTAGGCACCTGCGGAAATAATTTAAAAACTGTGTAGATGAGCAGTGAGTGTTTTCTCACATTAATATTACTAAATATACTAAATAAAATGTGAAAAAAAAATTACAAATTATATTATACAGTAAAGAGTGATTTTATGGATCAATGTGTTCCTTGTGGAAGTCCAGTATTACTTGTAGTTTCCATCAGAAGCCTGGTTTGACTCAATCAGTCCTTCATTAAATTAAATCAGGTGCTGATGGGGTTTCACAAATCCAAGCAATGGCTTGTAGAACCTGTGTTTTCCTCACCAGCTCACAAAAAACTACTTTTTTCACAAACAAAACAAATATTGATACTTCTTACTGCTTTCTTGATGGTTTGCAAGCAGAAAGACACTTTATCACACACTGAGAATAATGGCTTTAAATAATTTGCATGGACTTCCGGACAGTACTGTACACTGGGTGTGTGTGGAGTCTTATAGATATTGATGACAAGTTACGTTTTGATCAAAACACAATTACACTTAAGTCTAAGTGTCAGTGTACATACTAATCAGTTGTGTGCATCATTTTCACATAAAAATGACATATACACAATTTTTGTTTCAGTTTATATGCTTTCTGCAATTATTGTGCTAACACTCGTGTAGAAATTTTTAACACTTATCTATCACGGGAATTTAATGCACCACTCTTTGTCTTTTGTAACTTGTCTTTACCCATTTTTAGACATTTTTAGCAGTGCCAGTGTCACAAACAACATGCACTAGGCTATTTGAGATTACTTTCCAACTCAGCATGGTTTAAACCGAATGTGTGAGGATTTAAGCTTGCAGTAAAAGGTTTAAAAAGTGTTTGATACACAGTGTGTACCACGGCTGCAAACCAGGTATCTCCAATCTTTTCAACAAATGTGTGTTTAACTGGGTGTGTGTGTTGTGTCTGGATGCCACAGGTTCTGGTAAGCCTGAAGGATCCCCAGCTATTTCCCAGGAGGCCAAGCCCAAAACTCAGGAGGAGGGCAGGGAGGTGACCAGGCCCAGTCGACCAGCAGTAAGTGACCAGTTTACATGTCCTATTTCTTTCAACCCCTGACTGGTGGGCTGTACCATTCTCTCTTTGTAACCATTACCAAATTAATTCTGAATATGAACAGTTACTGAGTTTTTTCTAGGTTGTGATCGCTGTGGACCAGATCATCAGAGACATGCTATTTGTTTCTCAAAGAAATCTTCCAGGTTGTAAATGTACCATAGTCTTCAGTAGGAAGATTTCGGTACTTCACTGTGGGGCTGCAGCTAATGGTTGTTTATAAAAGACCTTTATTATAACAGAATATTATTATTAATCTAAGAGACCTAATAGGACTATTATGCCTCCTGCTGTTTTCTCTCATAGCTCTGCCACCATTCAAAGTTCCTTTTTTGCAGCAAATGATTTCTTTTTTTTTTATGGAGGATATATCGCCCCCTATGCTTCCTGTAGAGCATTGCAGTCTATCAGAGTGACAGGACGTATCATGTAAACATTTCCAAAATCAACTTTATCCAGTGATCATTGCAGCCCTACTTGATTGTAAAGGATTACAGTTTGTGTCTTGATTTCCGTGCATTCTGCTTTCTTTCCTCAGCTCTGTGCGACTAACCATTTTCTCATTTTCCATTTTCTTGCATCCATCTCTCTATTCTTTCTGTACTCCTTCCAACATTCTCTCTGTCGCTGATCCCTCAGAGTTATAAAAGAGCCGTAGATGAGGTTAGTGTAACCTTCGCCCTCCTTATACCTCTCTCTCCCTTCTCTTTTCTCTGTATCTTTCTTTCCCTTTCTTGTCTCATTCTCTCTGTCTTTCTGTGTATCTCTCTCTCTCTCTCTCTTTCTTATATCATCCTTTCTTTATTTTTTGCTTCATCTCCCTCTCTCTCTCTCTCTCTGTACTTCTTTCTTCTCTCCCAATGTCGCTCTTTCTATCTTTCAGTCTCCCATCTCTCTCTATTTTACTAGTTTTTTCGATCTCTATCCCTTTAGTGCCTCATTTTCTCTCTCTCTGTCCTCTCTCTATTTCTCTCTCTCTCTCCCTTTCTGTCTCTCTCTGACACTCTCTTAAACCTCAGACACTCATTCACTAAGTTGTTCACTCTCCCAATCACTCTCTCCCTCACTCAGCCACTCCCTCATCACTCCCTCTCACCTCCATTCACTCTTCCCACTCGCTACTGGTTATAAATGGACTGGTTACTCCTCTCCTCCACAGGCTCGTACACACACACACACACACACACACACACACACACACACACACACACACACACACACACACACACACACACACACCATGTCAGTCACCTTCATTAGCTGCTCATTTCGGCGTCGCTCTAATTCGACACACTCTTTCACAGTCTCAATAAATCCCTGACACTATCTCCGGGTTCTGACTGTTACCTTGGCAACAGCGGTCTCCGGGCAAGAGAAGGAGGAGTTTGTTTGCTTAACCTCCCAGACTTGGAGACGCTGTGTTCTCGCACTTCGGAAAAATGTCCTGCACTTCAACAATGCAGTCGAACATTGATACGTGTCGCTCACAGTATCTCAATTCGGTGAGATTTACTCACTTGTTTAGGAATGAAATGTTAGTACACATTCCTGGATGGCCACAGCACCACAGGATTTACTGGTTTCCTGGCTCTAATACACTTGATTGCCTCATTAAGGAGCTCATAATGAGCTGATGAGCTAATTTAAAGGTATTAGGGCAGGGAGTGCACTAAACCCTGACGGTGATTTTGTGTACATTTCATCAGTTCTTGTCTTACTCACTATATGTAATGTTTACTCTGTCTCACATACTGTATATATTGCAAACATATATGGCCTGTCCATGCTCTGCCCACAGATGTGCTTTCTTACGTACTCTAATGAGGTTGGACAAGCTCAAAATGCTGGCAAAATCCTATTCAAAAAAATGAAAAATTAGCACCCAACTCAGCTGTCAAAATATTTCCAAGTCAGGGATGCATGATGATATCAGAATCATCTGTACTTACCATGGACAGATGTTTAAATTTGGCCGATTTGAATCATATATAACTGTGCATTTATTGTTCTCTGGAAGAGCAGGATCTTTAGGTGATTCTGGCCTTCTGTGCTGTTATTTTTCTTCGTAATGCTTGTCCAGGTAGATGTAGTCTCATTTTCTACATTTTATAATATGCGTCTATCAGTATCAGCAGGTGTACATGAAGAATATTGCATAGCATTATTGGCTCACTTTTTCCAAATGGTAAACAAACCTGGGCAGGTTGGAGATGAGTCACCATGGTAATGTTAGCCCATTTACTCAAAAATAGGAAACAATATCAACAAATTCAAGCTAACTGAATTAAAAGACATTAAACTGCAAAAAATATTTTTGCAAAAAGTCCAACGTTTCAAGAGCCGCTTGAGCATAGCTTGTGCAGAGCATAGAGAGGCCAGTTCCGAGTTTGGTGGAGCACAATGTATTGATCTGAATGGAACTGTAGTTTCTCAGTGGCATTTTCTCTCTGTCTGGCTGCCTGGTCCTCGACATCAGGAGGAACTGGTAAGAGGTGCAGGCTGGTAGGACTGACCCCCCCACTAACCCTCCTGCATGTGTTATAAAGACCTGAACAGCCACTCTGCGTTCTCTCTCGTGCACGAGGCTGCTCCCTCCGTTTTGCATCATTCGCTGAAATGATGGCTGGGTTTTCCTCCATGTCAAGACTTGATTTTGTTAGCACTGTTTATAATTTTATTTGTCTTTGGTATTGGTTTTGTATAAAATATAATACCTCAGCTGTGCAAGATTCCCTGCTTCACCTGTGTAGTATACAGATATATCCTTGCTGTATTATTGCCTCTACTAACAAATTGGTCACGATTCTGTTTGTTTTCTGTTCTGTTTTATTTTTATTTTCACTTTACTTTTTTCACTTCAGCATTTTCTCCCCCAGGTCTTTGAGGAATGTGTGTTTAGCAGGGGTTTGAGCCCAAATAAAAACAGACATCCAGATGATCTTTTTTTTGTGACCTCTGACACACAGGACCTCACTGCTCTGGCCAAAGAACTCCGGGAGCTGCGCTCTAATGATGAGACCAACCGGCCGCCCGTCAAAGTGACCGATTACTCGTCATCCAGTGAGGAGTCGGAAAGCAGCGAGGAGGAGGAGGGAGAAGGTGGAGCTCATGATGGAACTGTGCCAGTCAGCGATATCCCACGGATCATGTAAGGCTTTATGGATCCTGGTGTCTGGTATCAAACTGCAAAACAATATTGCAAAAAAAAATAACATCGTCCACAGGGAACAGATTTGAATATAGCATTTTTATTCAGATTTTACTTTTAGATCAGTTTTAGAGTTTAACCTAATGGGAAAGACAGGTTATGTTTAAAATAAAATGGTTTTATGTTCAGCAAATAAACAGCATTTATGAATTAAACTATGCTGAAATGTGTTCTCTGTAGAGGATTCATGCTTATTTTAATTCAGATGAAATATAACATGGGTTACTTGTTATATTTGCATTCTGCTGTAAACAGGCCTCTTAGAGAAAAAATAATTGCATGCATCATTTCTTCTCTAATACTTGGTTATGCATCACCTTTCCCAGTCTCTTGATGTAGTTCCTGTTCATTTTAGCTCATTCTTTCACTTGTGCTTTGTTTCCAAACACTCACACTCTCACATTCCAGTAAGACAACGTTCTGGTGTCTGTGTGTTACTGGTTCAACAGTAGTTGAACACGGAGACATTTTGACAGTCCATCAGAATCAAAAGTGCATAATCTCAGTTCTCAGAGTGGAAGAGCAGGTGAAATGCTGAAGAGCTGTGACTGAAATGTGCACCCAGTTTGTAGAAGAGTGGGCTAAAATGGGCAAGAAGAGACTGGTATAATCCTTAACTGAGAGGACTAACCCAATAAGGCAAGGGTAACTAGGTTTTAGGGGAAAGAATTATGCAAGCAACTATTTTTTCAATCTTCAGTGACATTTGCGTATTAAATCATTTGTGTAGTAAATACTGTAATTCTGAATCAAGCCAAAATTGAATTAAATCATTTTCTGGCTGCGCTCCTGTATGTTTCAGTAGAATTTCTTTCCCGTCCTTCAACATGATTCCATTTTGCATTTTGTCTTCTTAACAGGCCATCGGCTGGCCAAGGGGGCAATGAAATATTTAGTGGAATGGGTGGCCAAGAGGATGCCCATGAAGAGCCTTATGGAAACAACTCGAAGGACAGCACCCTGATGATGAGAGAGGTAAGGAACTGAGGATCTTCTGACCTCTGAGCCATCATCAGAAATATATCTGAACTCTGCCCCAGGCAGTACCTCCTACACTCATTTGTTTTGGTGTGTCACTGTTTCATTTCTCTCTTGGTTTGTCTGATTTGTTCATTCTCTTTGTCTCAGTTGTCTCTGAGTTGGTGTTTGAGTTCAGTTTAGTTCAGTCAAGTCTCCCTTTTGGCTTTTCCAGCACCTCCACTTTGTCTGTGGTGGATCTCACTGCTCGTGCTGATAGGGGGCGCTCAGGTTGCATTTCCCTAGATTTTCTCCACAAGGTGCTGCACTGGCAGTGCATGGCGGGGCTCAGCACTAGCGTAGCCCTTCTCCTCTCTCTGTTCCTTTCCTGCAGATGTTTGGGGAAAGAAAGCGCTCGGGTCACGCCGAGAGCAACGGTTTCCCTGGTAACGCCAATCTTCCCGATCTAGTGCAGCAAAGCCACTCCCCCTTGGGCACACCCAGCGAGGGCCTGGGGCGCCACTCCAGTCTGCATGCGCAGGACCTGGACGCTGTGGCTGAAGTAGGTGACGGTGCAGCCTGTCCGAGCCACTCAACTGCCTAACCTTTAACTCTTCCCCAACCCAACCCTGTAACCATCACCATCTAGTCCAGTTCAAACAAACCACATATTTATCTGGCTGTGTCTTCTGGCTATAGATTCAGGGATGCCCTGCTCTTGTCCTATTCCAGACCCTTCCTTGCCTTCTGAACGTGTTTTCCTTTGCTGGCGGGCTTTGTTTTTAAATTGATTTTACTCACTCTTATGTTACGCTTATTTTTGAGTCATCTATAAATGCATGAACCAGTGAAACCAAGGGCCATGGCATTTATGTACGATACTCCTTTACTTTCTGACCCATCTGTTGTTTACCACTTTCTTATTTTCAAAAAAAGTTCTGGATTTATATGCTGACTTTACATGTTGACATCCTATGCATGTTGGCATTAACACATACTGTACTCAGCTCTGGCTATTTGCAATTATGTTGCTATCCATTGGGAATTTTACCTGTGTAGAAAGGTGCAAGTGTTTGTCTTTTTCACTCTTCTCTGTCATCGACAGTACGGGAGCGGGTCCAAAGCCTCCTTCACGCCGTTTGTGGACCCGCGGGTGTATCAGACCTCACCGACTGAAGATGATGAGAACACTGCCTCAGGTTAATGTCTGTCAGTGTAATGAATGAATACAGAATAATATATCTTAAAAATGATGTAATACATCTTTAATGATGTATTGCTATGCTGTAATCAGATATTGTGGCATAAATCAAATTTGCCCAATGTTTCACCCTTACTCCAATAGACCATGCGCCATGTCGTGGATTAAAGTTTGTTTCTTTAGCTTTGCACTGGAGGTACAAGCCTAATAGCTAATGAGTGATACATACTACTCTCTAGTTAGCTCTGTGATCGCTGCATGACTAAATGACCACATGATGCTTGTGTGACATTTATCAAAAATGCATTCAATCCAATAGCTGAAATGTCAAGGCTGAGCAAAAAGTTCAAACCACAAAAATGTCTCAGCTGTTCGGCTACATTTGGGGTTAGGGGGAAATTATGCAAATCAGATTTATTGCTGAAGTATCGCTTTAGTGGAGCTTCTCTCTGTCTCTCCCACTGCAGCTCTCTTCGCTGATGAGCTGCTGAGGCAGGAGCAGGAGCAGGAGCAAGCGCGACTCAATGAGGCCCGCAAGATCTCTGTGGTCAACGTGAACCCCACCAACATCCGGCCACACAGCGACACACCAGAGATTCGCAAATACAAAAAGCGCTTCAACTCGGAGATCCTGTGTGCTGCTCTGTGGGGTGAGTGTGACGGTGTGTCAGTGTGTACCACCTGCCCTGTTCTAGAGTCAATATATAATCATTGACCTGTGTGTGCGGGTTTTATAGGGGTGAACCTCTTGGTTGGAACTGAAAATGGCCTGATGTTGCTGGACCGCAGTGGTCAGGGCAAAGTGTACAACCTTATCAACCGCCGCCGCTTTCAGCAGATGGACGTTCTGGAGGGCCTCAACGTACTGGTCACCATCTCTGGTAAGACCTAACCACTGGTAGAGTTATTGTTATCATTTTGCTCTTTTATTTGTCATTACATCATTATTTAGGCTAAAAGTAACCACATTAATTACAGTAAATGTATAAAGAATTACATATTCATTCGTATAAACAGATATAAGATTTTTTTTCTGTTTGTTTCAATGCCAAAAAATGGCAAAAAACATAGAAAAAAAGAAGATGAATTTTCTTTCAGTCCAGATAAAATGCACAGTAACTTTTAATCAAATTCAAATAAAAAAATATCTCCAAATCTCCTTACAAACACCAGTGTGGACAGAATGTTTGGAATACACACTTTAAATAGAATTATCTTGTTTGTTTCACAGAGCTGACAATAATTTGCATATTGTACCCCAGTTCCATTACCACCAGCGATAAATGCATCTTCTGAGGATTAACTTATTGAACTCTCATAGGGAGCTGTGCACTTTCATAGAGATGAGTAGGGGACTATTGAAGACACTGTTCTTTTTGTCTCTCCCATCCAGGCAAAAAGAACAAACTGAGGGTGTACTACCTGTCATGGCTCAGGAACAGGATACTCCACAATGATCCTGAGGTGGAGAAGAAGCAAGGCTGGACTACTGTGGGGGACCTGGAGGGCTGTGTTCATTACAAAGTCGGTAAGTACCACTGATAACATGATTATACAGCTTAAAACGACATTGGAAGACATTTCATTTTATTTTGTTCCAAACATAACAGAAGTTCCGAACATATTTTGTACTGCATCTTGGCTCACACGTATGTCTTTGCCTTCGAAAGTGAAATACGAGCGGATCAAGTTCTTGGTGATTGCCTTGAAGAATTCTGTGGAGATTTACGCCTGGGCTCCAAAACCGTATCACAAATTCATGGCTTTCAAGGTAAGAGACAAGATTCATTTAGAGTCTCTTTTATGAGATTTTGATAAGTATCCTTAGCTGTCAGATCGTTCTGAAGGAATCATTTCATTTTACAGTAAGTCTAGCTGTCAGTGCAGCTCAGAAGATGTTTGATTTATGCCGCTGCTTCACACTTGCAAATATGTGTTAATTAGCAACGCTATTTAATTCATTTTGCGTTTAAACATCCGACTTGAGGCCAGATTCGGATCAGACCTAGGCCTAGACTAAAGAGCACATCTATTTTGAGACTGCACCTACACCTGCAGGCAAAAACAATCCCTCAGCATAGAAAAATCTCTCTCTTTCTTTTTCCTCTTCAAAGTCTTTCACGGATCTGCAGCATAAGCCTCAGCTGGTTGACCTGACAGTGGAGGAAGGCCAGCGGTTAAAGGTTATCTATGGCTCCAGCGTTGGCTTTCATGTGATAGATGTTGATTCCGGGAACCCGTACGATATCTACATCCCATCCCACGTAAGTGATGGTGGGCTGAGTTGAGGAGATTTCCCTTTTCTCAGCCTGCGCTCAGGGCCAGGGCGGGTGACCTCCTCCTCCATAAAGGACACTATCCTCAAGACTATTGGTATTTGGTATAAAAGTTTTTAATACTGAGTTTATTATACTACTACTATTACTGATAACACTAATAAACAATATTGCTGTCTGCATATGTAATGTAGATCAAATATTTTATTATCAGAGGAATGGGTTTGAGGTTTTTTAATGTTTTTTGGGGTTACGTGAGTGCAATGTCTGCGTTCTTTTCCAATCATGGTTAATAATAGGGCTGTCACTATCAATTATGTTAGTAATCTAGCGATTATTTCCATAGTTACATACACCCAGTTTATAACAGCAAACATGAACTTTGTAACTACAAACATATGCACATTTATGAAATCCTGCTGATGCAGGTTTCCTCTCTTTCAGTGATTTGTGAGCTCATAGCTCCCCCTTGTGGAGGATAATTTGCAGATTCACTGTTTGTCATTCAAACTGCAAAGTAATCACTAAGCCAAATCACTGAGTTTTAAACGATTCGGTTTTTTTTTAATTGAGTAATTGTGACAGCCCTAGTTTATA
>JBBPCZ010000001.1:8852010-8866599 GCA_037974445.1 Brycinus macrolepidotus
ATATATAGTGTATGTGCATATAAATAGTAATATGTATTTATACAGACATTTATAAATTTTTGTATAGTGTACAGTTCTGATATATTTTAGTTTTTATAGGTTCTGTTGCTTCTACTTGTACAATTTTCCCACCCACTGGTCTAATAAAGGGTTATCTTATCTTGACTCGTGTTAATTACCAACATTTTGTGCCCTTTTTGTGTAGGTTCACCTGGTTGGTATCGACATTTTCACTAATAAGAAGTATGAAGATATTTGCCCCTCTACCCACAACATGGATGTGCCCAACATAAAAAGAAACGACTTCCAGGTATCCTGTTTACTGCAATCTCTGATGTCCCATTATTTGGCTTCTTGTGACTTGGGTTGTCTTTTAAGATGAGGTGTAACCCAGGGTGTAGTGTTCATACATGTTGCAGCACAGACACTTTGAGTGAGCTCTGAATGGTGCAGGGTTTGGTTTTTCCTTTTTTTGCTGAGCTTGTAGAACGTTGTCCTCTCAATAAGAGATCAGCAGGGCTTAAATGCTGTCTTACATCTTAGGTTACAAGACTTTCCTCACTTAAAGAGACCTATCTCACATAATGGTTTGTATTTAACTTGTCTGTGCACCATAGTCGTTTTTGGGTTGTTTCTTTAACACCTGCAGTGAGTTATTGATTGTTCAAGGATCGAGGGCTTTCATGAGCTTTGTGTTTTTCAAAAGAGCTTGGGCTGCAATTTGTAATTTAATTAGATCAGTAAACAACTGAACAAAATATGGTGTCATTTCCTACTTTTAGATACAAGTTTCATTATGAAATCACAAGTGAAACAAATACATGGAGTTTTACCTTGGACCTCTTGCATTAGTTAGGGTGATACTGGAGTTAATAGTTAATTCCAGCTCTGATTTAGTAACAGGCCACATCACTAGTGGTTAGCCACTAATGTCTGTTGTGTATATGTAGAGGATTGGATGAAATAGAGATTTAAAGATGACATTACTACAAGATTTCAAAGCACACTTTAGTTGCTGTATTCACTTTTCAGTCTCATTTTCTGATACACGTGATATGTTAAACTGGTTATTTTATTAGTTTGCTGTTTAATATTGGTACACAGTGCAGCTTCTTTCTCTTTGCTTGTAAAATAAGTGTGACTTGAAGGTTGACTTCATTCAAGATTTATTACACACGTTTTGGATGTGGTCTTGCTGCCTTCATGTTAAATTGAGTGTCTGTCGGACAAATCAAGACTGCTCAGCTGTGTGCACACATTTATGGTTCAGTGCTGTTAATAAGTAATCTAGTGTTTCTACTGTTATGTAAAGTAGTAAATATTTCTTGAAGAAATGTTTTCTGTCTGATTTTGGCTTTTTGTTCTCTCAGCTGGTCGACATCAATGAAGGGTTCCTGTCCCTTATGATGGACAACGGTGATGTGCGAGAGGACCTTCGCGTTCCAGATGGAGACCTGGGCAAGGAAATCGAATCCAAACATTCAGCTGGTGAAGATATGATGGTTGGTACTGTTTTTAACTTGCTTACTGGCTTCAGGCTAAGTTTAGTTGTTACATTAGTAAACTTCATTTTAAGTCTAAGAGCAAGAGATACTGGTCTCATGAAATGATTTATGAGGCTGGTATTTTGATTTAAAATTTAATTGATCTTTGGAGCATGTTTCTTTTAACTTCACTTTCTTCTTTCTCAGTAGTTTTGCTAATGAGATTCTCTTGTTTTCTAGATCACCGTGCTGTCAGCTATGGGAGAAGAGTCTGCAGTGGGAATCAAGGCCTTTACCAAATAGGAAGAGAGACTGGGCTGCTCAGGCTGCAACATGCACCACCTTAACAAATCCCCTGCTTTTGGTTTTTGTTTAGTCACCAAAGCTCTATGGCCTTCACAAGCAACCTCAATTTTTTTGTTGCGATTGTACTCCCATTTTTCTTCTCCTTCCAAATACTGTGCTGGACTTTTTAACAACTTAATCTTAGGTTGTTTTGGCATTCTCTTGGATCATAGGTTTTTGTTTTATTCTTTTAGGTTTTTTTCATTCCACTTTATTTTGCCTTTAAGATGTCGGTCTGGCCACTTACATTCCTGAATGTCAAACAATGGGATCCACCTTTGTCTTTTTATATACATATTACATAGTGTGCAGAATTGATGCCTTCTGGGGGGAATATGTGTGAGTTTTAAAGAAGAGGAAGGCCCTAACTGACACTTGCCTAATTTTTCCTCCCTCTCATCTACCCCCACCCCTTTCATGGGTGCCATAACTTTTGCCTAACATGGGTTATTCCATATTCGCACGAAGGTCATGTCTCTTGATTTAAATGCCTTTTCCCAAAGTGAGAAGTGTACTGGTAGTTAGCACTTTGTAATACTTGCAGTACTTTGAGTACTACCGGCAACATTTCATTATTTTTTTCTTTTTAAGTAAATTCACTATGACAGAAACTTAAGAGAAATTTCTAAATGCCAGTCTCCATTGTATAGAAGTGGAAAGAAGAATGTGATGGCCATGTGCGATTACCTCTGTAACGCAATAGCAGCCAGCCTGGTTTTGGCTGTCATTGACAACCTTAAATAAAGTGTTGAAGCCTGTATTTGTCTCCAGTAGAAAGGTGTTTGAGGATACTTTACCAGCATTAGCGGAGCAGTTTTTTTCCTGGTGGTCCTAGTCTTTGGTAGGGTATGTTAGTTGAAAATGTTTTATTTTTTTGGTTCACTCGAGACCTTTGTCACCATGCTGGAGATGGTTAAAAAAAAAAAAATAAATAAAAGTTCAACAAAATAGCTTTCAGCTTAAGGATTTTTTGGAACATTCTTGGTGACTGCTTTTTTGGGTGACCAGAACCTACAAATTCAGGCGGTGTAAGGGTGCCATATAATTAATTTTTTTTAATATTTTTTTTTAAACTGTCAATGTGAAATGATCAACAATAAGGAACTTAATGTCCATTTAATCCAAAGATAATTGAAAAATTTGGCCTGAAAGGTGCCTTCAGACTTAATACTGCAGATATTAACCATACACAGTGCCAACTTTGTCATTAGAATGCTATCATTTCTATCCAGACAGTATTTTACTGTCAACCGGGCATAAATTATGTTTGGAAAACAGAATGTGATGAAGATTTAATGTAAATAGAAATGCATCGCCATTGCAATTTAGTCAAAGACGGCTTAATCCATGTCCAGAAAATTTGCCTGTGAACTCATGGGTGCTTATTGAACATTTGTGGTGTTTTGATGAACTGTTAGTGGAGGTTGATTTGACTGTCCACTGTTTTATAACACAATTGAATCTCATGCGCTTATACCATATTGTAAATTTCACTTTTCACAAATTCACTCTTTGGTTTGAGAGAATGTAAACTGGGATAAGGCCTGTGGTAGATACTATATCTCAGTAACTAGGTATGCCAGGCTGTGTTTCTGTGGGCTCCGCCCTGCTCTGCCTTAGCTTGCTCGCACACAGCTGAAAAGATGAGTCATGTCACCATATAGTTAAGTGCCAAGTCTATGTGGAGTTTATACTCGCAGATTATAACTCGTGCTTTATATTCTTGTGTTGGGAGTCATTATGTTTATGCTTGAGATGATGTTTCCATGATGAAACCATCCTTACTCGGAAGAAACCTTTAGATCTTTATTTAAAATGTTTTTTTAGACTCCTGTCATTCATAAGTGATTTCTTCACTGGTTTCTTGGCTGATTTAGCTCATAAACAGTTTAATAATTGGGTGTGAAACTGCATGAGGTGTGTTACAGCAGAGAAAAGCCTGAACTGCAGTAGGCCTACATGAATCTACCAACACTAATTAAGCACCACAGCCTTAGAACAGGTCTTGCTACTTCTGATGCAACCAGAATGATCCTTTTTATAAACCTTTATTACTGTCACGAGGACTGACTGGGACACACTGATCAACATCATGAGATATGTGGCTTTATTAAACTGGATGGGTTTTTAATAGGCCAGTTTGAGTTAGATGGGCAGGAATCACGCAAAGCCAGTGCAGGTCTTGATCTGAGGTGAAGTTGAGCCTACACAGCTAAAAATGCTGTTAATGTAGTGAAATGGTGGTTATCGTCATTTTAACCATATACAGGCAGTACACAGTGAAACGAAACAACGTGCCTCCAGGACCATGGAGCAACACAAGAACAGAACGGAAGACCACAGGTGCAGACAGGACGAAAATGAGTGTAAGAAAAAAACACAAGAGCGACGATACAACATTTAGTGCAATCGACAATAGCTACAGTCTGGATGAATACAGTATTTTGACAGGTACTGTATTCTAGCAGCAGAGAGTTGGGTTCAAAAATGCAGAACAGAGGCAGACAGCAATTAACATGATTGTGCAAATCATATTTATTAATGATTTAAGTAAAAGTAATAGGACTTCACCAAAAGAAAATCATGAGTAGAAGTACCAAAGTGGTTACATACATAATGAGTAACTTATATAACTACCGGAAAACAGCACAGGCACTGAAGTGTATTAGGGTGTATTCTTCTCTTTTTGGCCTACATTAACGTAACCCAGAGGTGTGACCAGCCGTCCAGATGCTGTCACCAACAGAACAGAATGAAAGTTATATACAAAAGGGGATTTGATTAGTTACTTCCCATCTCTGCGAATAATGAAAGAAATCATATCATTCTGATCATATCATTTTCTACATGTAATGAACCTGTGTTAACAAACCGTCCATGAACAGAAGTTCTGATCTAGAATCAGTTTGTGTGACCGTGAAATCCTACACAGAGAGCAGGCCTTCCAGAAAGTTGCCATAACCCAATCTCCTCACCCAATGAGATTAAAAAATGTACTTTTATACTATCTATCTGTCTATCTATCTATCCTATCTATCTATCTATCTGTCTGTCTGTCTGTCTGACTGTCTATCTATTTATCTATCTACCTTTGAAATTGTATAATTTCCAATATGTAGTAAAGAAAAAGCAGGATAATATTACAATAAAAATAAATAAATGTTAAAATTGATGATTTAAAAATACATATTTTGTTTTGTCTTTTAGGAACACAGACAGTGCATTTTGGCGCCTAAAGACAAATGAGCAGCACCTCAGCTAAGAAAGCTGGCTTTGGGGAGTTTTTTGGGACGATCATGGCTTGATTGTGCTGTGCTACTGTTGGAAAATGGTAGATATACTATAAACAAACATTGCCAAGTTAAAAATACACTATATGGACAAAAGTATGGGGACTCCTGACCATTCCACCAACAGGGACTTTAATGACATTGACACATAGACTTTAATAGGGAGCTGGTCCCCCTTTGCAGCTATAACAGCTTCCACTTTTCTTGGAAGGCTTTCCACAAGATTTTGGAGTGTTTCTGTGGCAATTTGTGCCCATTCATTCTGTAGAGCATTTATGAGGTCAGGCNNNATGAGGTGCTTGTGTAGGAATTTAACAGACACTGGCATGGAATGGTTGTCATACTCATAGAGATGTTGATTTAAAAATAAATTGCAGTGGTCTGTTATTTTTTTACGGAGCTGTGTGTATGTATATATATATTGCTGAATAACTGCCTTAAAATGTGCAGATTTGTGTTCTTTGTAGAGAATGCTTATTTTACTTGCGAATTACCACAACATAATTTTACCAGAGCAAACTTCCAGTTAAGTGGTCAAAACTGGGTAAACTTCAGTTGCTACCTATTATGTAATGAAGTATATATTCATCAGTAAATCCCTACAGCCTGGTTGCTGTTATTATAAGGAGAACTGTTTCTAGAGTCTGACACTTAGGAGTGTTGTACAGCGATATAGAAATAAGTTACTCAGAGTATTGCTATAGATCTTTTTATAAGGGTGACCATAAACGTTGCTTATGTCTGTGTTCTTATTAAAGGCACTTCAGTTAAGTTTTTCTTGCTTCATTGTCGCTAAAATATTAAGTTTACTGCGTTTTTAGAAATGAGACTTTGAATCCAAAAGTGCAGGGAGAAACATCTCAAAATCCTCTCTGATTTTTAACAGTTAGTAGTACTTCACAGCATGTTAGAGAATGTAATTTATAATATTACCTTTATTTAGGACAAGTGTGAGGAGTGGACTGATCCATCACTACCAACAAGGAGGGGTGGCTAATAAAAGCAATAGAGGTTTAGTGGTTAGAACCAGTTTGCATACTTTTAAAATTTCTGGGCACTTTTTGGCCTCTTTGCCAAAAAACATGTATCTGATTTAATTCCTTCCATGCTTTGTGGTATTTATCCTTTCAGCATATCCCCATTTTGCCTTTGAAACATCTGATCACAGCAATATATTAATAAAATGCACCAGTGTCAAGAGTAGTAGCATCAGTTGTGTATTTAAAAAAAAAAAAAGGAAGAATGCTAATACAGAAAGGAGGTTATTTAAACCAACTTGAAACTAAAGTGACTTTTACTTGGTGAGGCTTCTGGTTGTCTTTTGCTGAATCTGTTTTTCATTTCTTCAGAAAAGACAAACGGTGGTGAAAAAGAACAAAAAGGGGGCTTCCTGGAAGTTCACCTTGGACTGCACTCATCCTGTGGAGGATGGGATTCTAGACTCAGCAAACTTTGTAAGTGCAGTAATTGAGTATTAAATATTGATACCTTTTTATATTATGAGTGCTCTGATGTTATTAGACACTTGCATCACTAATGCTGTGTCTTAACTAGGGTACCCTTCCCTAGTTTAATGCCTAGGGCTCTCTTCCCTAGTGTGGTCATTTTGTTTTGTCACTAACAGGAGGCTTTTCTGAGAGAGAAGGTGAAGGTTAATGGCAAAACGGGCAACCTCGGCAATGTAGTTCAGATCGCTCGCCAAAAGAACAAGATCAGTGTCGCGTCAGAAAAGCAGTTCTCCAAGAGGTGAGACATACAAAGACAGTGCTGGCATTTTATCATTCAGCTGCTTTAGTGAAAATATCTGTTTTCTTAGTTGCAGCTTTTAAAAGTTTCTTTACCTGATATGGGTGGCGGCTGGTGGCCTAGTGGTTAGGGAGTTGCCCCTGCGATCAGAAGGTTGTGGGTTCGAATCCCGGACTGCTAGTGTCATCACTGAGGTACTCTTGAGCAAGGTACTGTCCACACACACACTGCTCCCTGGACTCCCTGTTGGTGGCAGCCCACTGCTTCACTTGGTGAATGGGTTAATGAAAGAATTTCATTGTTCACTGTGTGCTGTGGTGTGTTCACACTTTGTTACATTGCCAGTTTTCTGGGTTTGCTATTTGTGCCTTTGAAAGTCACCACTCTCTGTTCCTTAGGTATCTGAAGTATCTCACGAAGAAATACTTGAAAAAGAACAATCTTCGGGACTGGCTGAGGGTGGTGGCCTCTGACAAGGAGAGCTATGAGCTGCGCTACTTCCAGATCAGCCAAGACGAAGAGTCTGAGACTGATGAATGAAGCTTTACTTTATGAAGAGGATGGTGGTGTTTTGAAGTCCTGCACAAGTGGTCCCATCTGTTTTGTGCTGTTTGATGATTGGAAATAAATGGATGGATATACACACAACTCAAAAATGTTTGTTCTTTTCCTAAACCTCTAATGTCAGTTTTTAATTTTTATTTTCAATGTAGAACAAATTAGTAGTTTTTTTTTTTTTTTTTTGGGGGGGGGGGGGGGGGGGTTCCACCACCCGCTGGATTGTAAATGTTAAGCTTCACAAAACACTAAGAAAGGATATTAAGACCATTGTTCTTGGCAAGAGAACAATGGTTATCTCGTTATAATATTTTTTACTGCTGACTCAAACTTTGCCCTCACAAGTCACTGTCAGGAGGAATGAAGCATGAACATCAGAAACATTGACTTCAAGTTTTGAGTTTATTGTCTACATCAAATATTTTTCTTAAAAGGTCTTGGAAAATACCCGAGGTCACTTTATAAAGTAGTTGGAAAAAATGTTCCAGTTGCAGTGAATACTGGTTTCTTGTCACACAGATGGCAAACAATATTCTTTTTTTGATTAGTGGGTTGCGCCCCGCCCAGGGTGAGTGCCTCCCTCACGCCCATTGAACCCGGGATAGGCTCTGGATACCCATGACCCTAGAGAGGATTAAGTGGTTACAGAAAATGAGTGAGTGAGATTAGTGAGTTGCATTGACCCAAATACCCTAATACCTGGTTTCTCAAACTATGGGCTGTGATAAGGTTACTGCCGGTCCCCTGAGCTTCTGCCCCAATCAAAATTCAGTCACCCACACATGCGCGTTACGAGAGCTGTCAAATCATGGCATGTTCAAAGCAAGCAAGTCTTGATTCGACCATCTAACGATGAAGACATGCACGATGAGGCAAAAAACCATCGCCCATTCACTCAAAATTACAACACCTCATACATTAAATTCAGCTTTGTTTCTAGGTAGTCCCCCATCCATCTGCCAAACTATGCTCAGTAACGAGGCTATGAAACCACATCGAAATTACGCCGGCATTTGGAAACTAAACATGTTACTGGGGCACCGTTTGGCAGTGCTTTATGTTCAAAAGTAGGCTATAGTAAAAAAAAACAAAACACAAAAAGTGAAAAAAATCTAGGTTTCTTGGCTCTTATATATAGTTATTGTCCCATAATAATAATAATAATAATATGCAGGGCCTTGCAGCCCCAAAGCCTGACATGACTGGGCCCCAGGACAAAGAAGTTTGAGAAACGCTGCCCTAATGCACTAACATTTGTGGCAGCTAGCTTTACATGTTGTGTCTTGCCTGTAAAAATGATTACACTGAGGGGCTGGATTTGCAAGGGGGGTCTGCAGTACTTCTATTTCAGAAAAGGTGACTTCTTTATTTCACAGACAACAAAGCATCTCATGGTGTGAAACTGACCTATCAAAAGGTGTTAACTATACCCGTGAGGAACGTTCACAAAGAGTTGGCTTTCAGTCAGTGCTGCCTCTCATCATGTTCATCACCTGACAGAGGTCAAAGGTCTCTAACAAAATCTCATCAACAGTTTCAGCAACTCGGCACTTGAATGAGAGTAGGATTGGTTTCCATTTACCAGAATGGGGGATGGGCCATGTCCTTATAAATACCCACTCCTGTCATTGCTGATGCAGCCTAAAAAGAGCCATTGCCTTTTACAGTAAAGAGCTGACTATGGAGGCACTGGCTGATGTACAAAAAGCAAAGACTGGGGCAAAGTTATGGACAAGTACAAGGAGAAAACGCATTCGAAGTCGTTTCCGTGCAACTTTAGCTGGACTCCTGGAGCTCGAAGTCTTGAGGGTCAGGCACAAAGAAATGGTAGAGATGGCATTGGGGAAATGTGAAAAGCCTGACCATCCGGTTAATCAAGAGCTCCAACAAGGACAACGTCGCTACTGGATGGAAGAAAGTTCCTTAAGGCTGAAGTTAAAGCGTAGTCGATCACAGGAGAATGTGCTGGACACTCGGGAGATCAGGACGTTTCCAAACTTGATAAGGGGTGGTCACTCATCAGAAGACCTTCAACAGCTATTCTGCCCTGACAAACCAGGCTCTGCATTTGACGACAGACGTTTGAGGGCTAGCTCTGGATTCTGTGGTAGTGAGTTTGGGGGCATTTCTAACAGTTCTGGTGATGATGTCATCAGCTCTCTCACCACCTCCATGGCCTCTTTAAGTTACAGAGCTACTGCAAGTGATGCAGGCTACAGTGGGCATGAAGATAATGCGAGGAAGAGTGGCATGGATGCCTTTTCAGAGGAGGTGATTCCTGAAGCTGGTTTTCTTTCTGTGGTTGATCTGTACCCTGATTCTCACTGGCCTGATATTTCTGACATACTGCAACCTCAAGTGGTCCTGGAACCTTCTTACCGCTCTGATCTCAAAAGTCATCAGGGGTCAGAGGTTTATCGCTATCCAAGTCCACTCCATGCAGTTGCCTTGCAGAGTCCTTTGTATGCACCACAGAGTCCCACCAAGTACAGGAAAGGGAATGGGAGATGTTCCCTAGGAGGTTCTAACCTGAACTCGAGCTCCTTGCTGAGACCAGATTCTGTTCCTGTGCAGAGAGGATTTGATGCTTGCTGCCATTCAGAATCTGCTTCCCTGCCACAGTCCAGCACGTCTTTGCAGTGGTTGCAATCCGGTTTGGCAGGCAAGCAGGCTCATTCAGAAAACTGCAGGTGTGTGGAGATCATTATCAAGCGGGTACAGGGTCAGCCCTGGTTCCACACTGCAGCAAAGAACGGTGAAGGTATCCAGTCATTTTCAAGGAGAAGCATGGCTTCACTCCACCGGACTTGTTCAATGGGCAAAAGCAGGGCGCCTGCAACTTTTAAACCTAAGCATTTTCAGAGCAGAAGTACAGGAGCATCTGCGTCTGAACTTGCAGGCCCCACAGGGCCTGATCATACAGGCTTTAGAGGGCATCTTGGCACACATAAAAACCGACTTAGAAGGCACACAGCTGCTTTGACCAACCTCAATATTTTCAGAGAAAGCAACAGCACTTCGATTCCATGTGGAGTGTTCCTCGATCGCCGCTGCAGTGTTAGATCTTCAGATGAGAGAAACGTTCTTTTTCATGGACTTTCTTCTGAGGTTAGCATGCCAGACAAATAGAGAAGAAGAAACTAGGTCTCATGTAGACCTCATGACATTTTGCTTCATCAAAAGAAGGCCATGTAATATTTCAATGCTGGAGTCAACCTTGAGTAGGAGTAGTACTGGGTTGATTGTCTTTGAAGACTGTGACTGGGCATCAAGCTCAGTGATCAAGGCCCATAGTTTAAATCAGAGGATTTGCAAGAAGTGTGGTTTAGTGATGAAAAATAGTAAAACTGTTAGTAAAATAGTAATTATTGTTGTTTCTTATAGCCTCTGTGTTGTTAGTAATATCATGTAGTGTAGTAGTAACTACTAATAATTAGTAATTAGCGTCTCCTGATATTCAGTGATACATATTTCTTATGTTAATAAACCAACTCAATATAACTTCTGATATTAATGGTTTATTCGATGCTTAGAGTATTTGTACTACCAACTAAATGTCTTTACAAAAGTGTAATAAACAACTAAAAGGAAATCAAAACATTTTTTGTGTTTTATGTAAAGGTTTAACAGTTATGGCACAAGACATGACTGAAAGTCTGCTTAGATATCAAATTCCATCAGATTCCAGTCATTTGAAGAGCTGTTTCAGTGCTTTTCAGTGCTTAAACATTATGACGAACACTTAACACAGCCATTGTTTTGCCATCAGAGTCAAATACAGGAGTTTAATCATCCTTGATTTAATCACTCATTAGGTGATCTTACATTTATGCACTTTAAATATTAGATTGCTTTTGTTCTACAAATGTGTCCTTTTGAGGTGTATCCAGCTCTTTAAGATGTGGATCCACCAGATGTCAGCAGAGATCCAAGCTGGTCATTTAAAGCAGGATGATCTTCAGGACTCCCTGAGTTCCAAATTTACTAAAAACATTCCAAAGTAAAATAATAATGTTTTCCCCAGGAAACATGTCAACACATTTTTTTTTCCATCTTTTGAAAGTGTGTGGGGTTTGCCAGGGTGTGCTGTACAGTTTCACTGCTTTCAAGCCAAATGTATTTTCACACTTACAGCATACCACAGGCAAGGGCTCCACTTTATCTACCCCCCAAAAAAGGTTTCCTTTCAAAGGAGACAAGGGAGTATGCGAGGGTGCTTAGGGGTTCGTTTTTGTTGGAGGAGAAGTTAGATATTCACACGTGTGGTAATCCCTCTCTTCCAGCTGCTGAAGATAAAACCAGCCCGGGGGATGCTGAACTTTTCTCAGAAATACACGCTGGAATAACAAAGAAACTATCAAGTAGGGGTTTTATGTCTCTGACCTCGTTCCAAGATGCCTGCAGTTGTGGCATGTTTAAATTCAAGACTGATGGGGATCGAGGTTGGCTCTTTGGGAGCTAAAATGGGTTTGAGGGGCGTACTGTCAAAGAAAATATTTAAATCCGGCCTAAACCACAGCTAGACCAACACTTGACTCTCATGGCGCATGAGATCAGTGGTTGTTTTCAATCAACAAGAAATAAAAAACGAAAGAGTTTTGGAACATTCTGTTATTCAGATTCCACTGCCCTGGAAATTTATGGGTTCCACTGTGAGTAAACGTGGAACCTTTTTTTTTCTTCCGAAGACATTAGACTGTTTATAGGATCCCTTGATCCAGCTCAAAGGCTAATGCATCAAATATGACTGGGTCAGAGTAACTGTTAAGCAAAAAAACAGGGTTTGCATTGAAATAGACAGGATAACACACCTGGTGTTTCGCCTCAGTGTTATGTCTTCAGCAGCAGTCTTCCCTCTAATCTGCTTTGTTCTATTATATTCTAACTCGCCATGATGATTCTCAACATCAAAGCATCCGCTGCTTCTGCGTTTGAATGGTCTTTTTGCATTTATTTGACCTCTTTTGACAGACGTGAACTATCGTTCACCTTTTTTATTACATATCTATCTCACTTTTATTATCTCACTTGACTGCAGTACTGTTGCCTGCCTTATAATGATCAAGCAGCTTCAAAAGAATCTGTTGTCAGATGCTGTTAGACAAGTCCTCAGTTACTTTTTTTCCAATAGCAGTTCAGAAAGACTTTGTTTTTTCACCCTTAATGGGGCTATAGGCCTTATTCCAAAGAGATCAGCCACATAAAGTCTAAAGTATGAGCTTCAAAAGAATATGGAGTGTGTGCCAGGGATGGGAATGCAGTCTTGTAGTTGGGCCCAGTCTCTGTAGCACACACTTAATCATAAGCCCCAGCCCTGCCTTCGCTGGATAGACTTCAGGCACTGATTCTGAACCTTTAAAGTTCCACACATGGTAGCTGGGCTGAATAAGGGCTCTCCAGAGTGCGCTATACAAATATGCAAATGCATGCCTGGGAGAATTTCCTCATGTCTCTGCTTTCAGCTTAATTGAGTTGAAATTGCTTCTAGACAATTAGATGATGACCCTTTATGATATGTTACAAACAGTCATCACGGTGCTTTTTTGTGATGCCTACAGAGGTGATGTAGTTAGAGCGTAACCATGGCAACGGTGAGTCATCCGAGGTGGATCTCTGTGCCCTATAAGCCGAGACAAGAGGCTGGATCACCCTGAAATATTTCACTGTTGTTCTTGGACTCGGGCTGACCTTGACGGTTTTTAGGCTGGAGCTGGTTTGAGTCGGTGCCATTTAGCATCTTTAGGACAGCGTTTGAACAAATCTGTGCTACTCGGACCAAAAAAGGAGTTCTCGTAATCTCATTTTGCTCCACTTTACAAGGCATGCTTTATCCGGCTGGTGTAGCTCAGAGACCCTAACGCAATTACCCCCCATTCAAAACACAAATGATATCTTTAACAGGAAGGATATGATAGATGAAGTCCAGAACTGACTTCACTTCACTCTTAAGTCCATTAATGGGTCTTTTCAGCAGCTTTTAACTCACACAGAGCTGTCTCTGGCTCTAGTGTCTCGGATATGCAATGAATTTCTAAGTCTGATGAAAAACTAATGCCAAACTTATCAGATGACTAAGTCTCATGTCCCGTTCCTATTTTCTAGTCTCTTTTATTCGACTCATAAGTGGTAAACTTCCATCGCTTGATTCAGTTGTCAGTGGGGCTTTCTTTTATGTTACTTTTTTGTTCGCTTAAAACGGCCAGAAAGACTTTCAGAGACTGCCGCAGCCATCTGTGTGAGTCACCCTGTTCCTGCAACTTGCGCGGATCAAAGTAGTGAGGAGAAAAAGCTTCTTACGTTAACTTCATTTCTCCGAGTTGAACTGACATGCATGGATCTCGAGGCACATACTGGGCCCAGGCTTATGTCTGCTCACGACACCTTCACAGAGAGTGTGTGGGACTAGTTAGAGGGAGTTTGAGGGGGTGTTTAGACGTAACACACTGCTGTTACAACCTAGGCCTGCTTTTATTAATCTGGCACATTTCATATGCACTGCAGGTTGTATACGCAATGATCTGCATTGATAAACGCATCTACTTTAAAGAGGCCATATCCTACATTTTTCTTGGGGTCCACATATGTTTGCCTGGGTTCATGCTGTAATTCATTTTTATATGACCATTTCCAACCTCTCTTTATGAACAAGCTGGTTTGCTGCCTTCAGTCTGTTTTGTGTGAATCTGCAGGCTAAACTGCTGTGGGCTGAAAAGGCAGATATATAATCGCTGTCAGAACAAAACCTTGTAGGTGTTTTTTAACATCATTTGTCAAAATTTAATGAACTAATAGATGCTCCAGAATGACTTTGAATAAAATCTTGTGACATTAACTTACATTAAAGTCTCCTGTAAAGTTACTTTTTTGTGATACAAGCTTTCGTTCTGACAGTGACAATACATGAATGCATTTTTCATGATTCAAAACAGTTTTTGCAGCTCAATTTTAAATGTTGACATGAACTGGGAAGTGAAGGGTATTTTTAAAATTTGGCCAATATTTACACTAAACCCTTTTATTTAAAATATGAGACCTTTAAGAGATTCATCCATTTGATCAAGATCACGATGCATTGTAGTGTTAGACATAGAAACTCCTGAAATACAAATTGAAGCTGTTGTCATATTATGTGTACAGATTTTGTTGTGCTGATCCTAAATGAATAT
>JBBPCZ010000001.1:8869552-8885721 GCA_037974445.1 Brycinus macrolepidotus
ATGTGTGGGGGGGGGGGGGAGGGAGAATTTCTGACATTGATTTCAGTGTATTTTAATTTCATTGTGTTTCAGTTTCTAAGAAGAGGTCAGGAATCTGTCATTTGGGCGTCCAGTTGATTGGGATAAAGGCCTTCGTGTGTGTGTGTGTGTGTATGTGTATGTGTTTAGTGTGTAGAAGCCTGGAGGTGCTTCCTCAGATGTGGAGGTGTTGGATTACATTTTCTTACGGTCTGCAAAAGTTTGGACATTCTAAAATAATTGGACAACATAGCAAAAATTCAGGAGCAGTAAAAGACGTGAGAAGTGTTGAGTAATACTTTGAGGTAGCTCTTTCAGCTGATAGAAGAACATTGACAAACTGAGCGTTCTGGCCTGAATCCACACCAGATTACCCATCAGAATTCCCTCGGTGATCTAATTTTCCTGCAGCTCAGAGGCTGTGTCCTGCTGTAATGTGCACTAGGGATGGGCGATGCCACACGTTTTATTTCAGTCTGATACTGGGTAATTTGGAAGCTAGTATTCCTCTGGCAATGTCGATAACATCAATACTGATCTTCTTGTGTGCAAAAAAAGGGTAAATAATTTATTTCTACAGTGAAAACTGGTAAATGATGGTTTATGTATGTGATATTTGTATGGCTTTGCATTAGTCTTAACTAAACCTGGCAGACCTGCTATGATAAAACTGTGCTCCTCAAAAAATAACATGATTAAAATAACGCATTTAAGGACCATTACATCTGGACAATGCCTGTGTGTATGTTTCTGTCCTTTTTATTGGCTACAGCTTTTTCAACCTTTTTAACATCAAATATGCATTGAAATTAGTTTTAAAAAATGTTAAAATGACTGCTACTGGAATTTTTTGCAAAGATTTATTCTAAAAAACAAACAAACAAACACACAAAAAAGCCAGCATCAGAAATGATTGATCCAGCCATCCATATTATACACCTTCTTTCCATGTTAGTCCCTCTTAGGATGTTCATCCAGCTGTTTATTTTTTTCCTTCTTGCACTTGGCAAGCACCGAAAAAGCACCACCCCGCAGTCCTCGTCTTCAAACCTGCGATTTTGTAATTCTCCTGGGTGCCGTAAGTAAGGCAGATGAAATTGCACACAAGCAAGGATAGACTGCGCGTAAATATAGTGGTCAAAGTTCGCTCTCTGGCTCCCCCCTACTCTGCAGTCCGCTCCCCTGCCGAGGAATGGCCTGAGGGTGGTGCGGTGAAGCCTGTTGCTTCAGATTCACCTCCTCCACACTATCTGATGGATGGTCCATCCTTCAGCCCACCCCCCTCCTGCTGGCCCCCAGCCGTGACGTCAATGCTTTGTCTGCACATAAAGAGCAAATGCAATCAAATGTGCCTCATCAGTCAAGGTCCTCTGAATGAATCATCTCCACAAAACAGCCTATACGAGGTGATGTTAGTATCTGTCTATGGATCAAGGAGATATTTCTTATATGTTCCTACTAATTTAAACTGATTGTTGCTTTTCATCCTTTAGTTTATTGTTGCTGTTATCTCATGTCTATTCATTTAATATTTTTACACCTGTAGAAAACATTGCCCTTTACATTGTGTAATGCTTCATGATTAATGGACCAATCAAAACAGTCCAAAATTGCTTGGAATATAATCTTGCTACATGTACGTACATTGTAGTTATAAGCGCTCCACCTGTGAAGTCAATATTTGGAAATATAATATGGAAGTATAACAGTATTGTATGTGTATAATATTGTGTGTATATATATATATATATATATAATATACACATACTGTAGCTTTCTGTGTCTAGGATTTTCCTCTACACGCTTAAATTTAAAGGTTCTTATAAGGTTCTTGGCTCTTGGCTTGGATGCATGGTTCTAGGTATAACCTTTAAATGGTGTTGAACCTTTAGATTATGTGAAGGTGCTTCAAACCTAAACATCTCATTTACCGTCATGGAGTCTTCAATAGGAGGAGGAGAACCATGCCTCATCCAAGTTCCAAGTTCCTCATCCTTTCAACAATCTATAAATGCCCAATTCTACTTTCTAAAACCCTCCTTGTGCCTCAGTAGTATCTCTTAGGTCTTACCTGGTCATTTGAAAAGGGGGGAAAAGCAAAAGCCCACCAGCAAATACACCCCAAGTTCTCAGAGTTTTCTCTCATGCACTTTCTTCTCACACTTCTACAATATGTTGAAGACATGATCTGAACTACAAATGGGTTTTTGGGGAACCAAATGTGTTTCTTCCATGACATTACTTTAAAGAACCCTTTTCCGCATCTTTATTCTTGAGTGTATGTTCAGTTCTGTGCTTGCTCAGTTATTTGAGTTGACTTTTTGCCTCTGTTTTTACATTTTATATGAAATACTTCAGTTGATGTAATTCAGGCCAGTGAAAACACAGGGTTTAATGAGAGCATGACACAACAAGGGCTGAGAAATGAGTGGGTCACTCGGCTGGACGAGAGCAGCTGATCAGTGTAATTACAATCTCTAAAAGGAAAATGCCTTGGGGCAGTGACACTTGAGAATTCTCTCTCTCCTTCTCTGTCTCTCCCTCTCTCGCTCTGTCTCTATTTCTCTCTCTCTTTCTGTCTCTGTCTCACTCTCTCTCTCTGTCTCTGTCACTCTCTCTCTCTCCGCATCTCTTTGCCTCTTACACTCTTAAAAATGAAGGTGCCCAAATGGATTCTTTGGAGCGATGCCACTGAAGAACCACCTTTGGCTCCCCGAAGAACCTTTCATTACATAGTTCCTTTTAGAACTATTCTTTCTTAAAAGGAATCTTAATGGAACGGTACAGAGATTTATTTTTCATCTATGACTAAAGCTCTGCTGCCTCTCGTGTCTCTTGTGCCAGTCACTGTTTTGTAAGGCGTCCCTGGCGGAGATGCTGTCTGACTTTACGAGAGCAGAGTGGTCCCATTGGACAGGGAGTGGTAATTACTGGCAGGCAGAAGGGGCGTCTCACTCTGTCAGCCAAACCAACAGGTCTGGAATCAGTCAGCTGCTGTAATTGGAGCTTTTCGGAGTCAACCGCAGGTGCATATTAGAGTAAAAGGGATGAAACATGGTGATGGTATCAGAGCAGAGCACCAATCTGAAAAGAGATCTGTAGAGCTGATTAAGGGAAACAATACATAAAGATGTAGATGAGTCATTTGATATAGTAGGGCTGGATAATATGGGTTCCAATTATACTGCTATACAGTGCTATATTACAAACACCTCTTTGAATCTATAATCTGATTGTTAAACGAATTTAGAGAGTATTATAAAATTGTTTACTGTTGCCAGATTTCTTATAACTTGATTTGCCAAAAAAACAACAGCTACACTCATCTGGAATGGCAAATTGATCAGGATGCTCATGGCACGCAGTAAAAACATTGTGATTGGTTAGGGAGCTCATTTGCATATTATGGCCTTCTGTAATGTTTCTGGGACCAATACTATGATGATGATTGTGAAGGATGATACTATGATAATGAACAGGAGTCCTAACATACAGGCTGCCCATTGATGATGATGGGAAAAAGGATGAAGAGTAGGAAGCCATAAAAAGTGAAAATTAAAGTTTTTTTCAGTGACTGTCATTAATATTGGCTACTCTTGGCCAAGATCACTCTGCCTCAGTTGTTTTGGGACTGTGATCGTGAAGCTGTCATTGTTTTCACTCTCCGAATTGACAGCCAAAGCTGGTCTATGTGATGTTCAGCCATAGCGCCCACTGTTTTTGTCATTTGTTTTTCAACACCCTGCCGCCCATAGTGTTCTCTAATCTAAAAGTCAAATGAGATGTCGCACCATAGCAACATTTTCCCTGATTCTGTGTGACGATTATTGCTTTTTGATGACCAATTGTAATTCGATTTTATTTAATTCTCTTTTGTTCTCCTTTAGTTTATATGTTTAAATGATTCACATTTGCCAATGCTCTGTATTTGCATTAGCAATAAAAGTTTGGGCACATCTGCTCATAGAAGCATTCTGATAAAGTGTTCAGCAAATCAAAACTCCAAAATCTATTGTCGGTTATTCAGAGCACCCCCTGTTTCCTTTACACACGCTTGGAATCCCTTCAAGAAGCTTCGTGAGGAGCCAGCTGAGATGCCTCTGCGTCAGGCTTGAAGGGTGGTGGAGTAAGGTTATGAAAACCATATTCAATCAGAAGTGCATTTTCTGTTTTTTTTTTCACATATGACTTTCAGGACTCTCATACAATATTGTGACCTGCCGTCACTGGTCTATGATCATGTATTATGTGCAGTTATGTGTATTATCTTACTGATTTCTGATTCTGATAATCCATCTCAGTGCGAGAAGGTTCGGGTCATGTTCAGGTTTCTAACTCAGCAGTCAAGGTTAAATTTAATGCCAGGTTAAGACCTCTAGTATGGAAACAGTGTGTGAATGCAGTTTGTTGATCATTTTGCTCCTCTTCTTGCAGGATCTCTGAGCAGCCCTGCTTTGTGTGCAGCACCATGCTGATCCAGGTGCTGATGGATCCTCTCTGAGAGAGTGACGTGAAAACGAAATAAAAAGGGGCACAGAACAGAGACCTGTAGGACAAGTGAGGTGGAAACGTTTACAACAGAAGGCCGTGAGGCACTCATGAAGTGGTGACACTCTTGGAAACACACCAAGCAGTAACACAGTTCATTTCTTAGGGACTTCAAAAGGGAAGAAGGATGATGAGCTCTGTTTTCGCCAAGCTGGACCCCAGGAGAATTGAGTGGGAGGCCTCCTGGTACGGCCTCCACTCTCGCGTGATGCGCACCAAACCGGTGGACTCCATGCAGGAGGGTGCAGCGGACCTGCACGGCACCAGGCTGGCCCAGGTGCTGACCACAGTGGACCTGGTCTCTCTGGGTGTGGGCAGCTGTGTGGGCACCGGCATGTACGTGGTGGCTGGGCTCGTTGCCAAGGAAATGGCTGGACCTGGAGTGATCGTGTCCTTCATCATTGCTGCTGTGGCCTCCATCCTGTCAGGTAGGACACCAGTGTTGTGTTTGTTGTGGCATTTGTAAAAATGGTGCATGGAGGTTTAACTCCCTGGGGTCCATATATGAGCCCACACTTTACTTCCACATGCAAATAACATGACTTACTTTAATTATACTGCAACAAATTAATATTTATAATCAATGAATTGACTATTACTGCTGTCATTTAAAATTCACACCAGTGTAACAAGTGGTTTCCTGTTTTGTGGGGAAAGAAAAAGTACCCACATTGCCCCCTATACTTCCTGTAGCTTATTGCAGTCTATCATAATGACTGCACTGTATGTTATAGAGCATTTTCAAGTGCTGCTGTTTCTTAATAAGCAACACTTATTACACTTTTTTACATAATTGACAGTGTCAGTGACTAACTGACTTTGTCATGTAATTGTTTCAACCCTAATAAATGTTATATTAGGTTTATAGTGATTGCCAAATAATTCACATCCGTGCGAGACGCACGATGCCCGCTGAAGCTCTGGAATAGCTAAATCTCCCTTATCCGTGATAAAATCATTATCATTTTATGGCTTAATGCTTTAATTAACCTGAAGTAAAAGCATTAAAGCCTTTTTTCTCAGCATTTCAGACTCGTTTGTCTTCTGTATGATGTGTGTGATGCGTCAGTCAGAGCCGAGGTAACTTCAGATTTGCTCTTATCTTCGCTTTTTTGGTCACACTGGTGTCGTGTGAGAAAACCCCGGGGACACCTGTCTGTGATATGGCAGGATATTGAATGTGCTTTATCTAATCCAGACGCCTGCCTGTCACTCGGAAAGGGCTTCCTCAGTCCCTCGAGTCTTTTTTAGCCTCTGTTGATCAAATAGTGTGCTGTTTATGGGTCATAAATTCACTTATTTATAGATGCAGTTGCTATGCCTTCCACAAAGTGTCTAGCAGTAGTTTTTTTCACCCCTGAAGTCCCTCCATGTGGACCTACACTTCAGTTCCTCAATCACAGAACTGCCTAACTTCCAGTCTGTGTTAGGACATAGGGTTCAAGAGATTAAATGATTCATGTGTTTCTTTCTCAGGAGTGTGCTATGCTGAGTTTGGGGTGCGAGTGCCAAAGACCACCGGCTCAGCATACACATACAGCTATGTGACAGTTGGGGAATTTGTGGCTTTCTTCATCGGCTGGAATCTCATTCTGGAGTACCTGATCGGTACAGCAGCCGGGGCCAGCGCTCTTAGCAGCATGTTCGACTCCCTGGCCAACCACACCATCAGCAGATACATGATCAACCACCTGGGCACTCTCAACGGCCTGGGTGAGTGAGTTTGACACATGATTTTCTCACCCGTTGTTCACTGTGAGATTAATTTTATGGTTGTTAGGAACAATCGGCCTCTGTGGCGAGCACATGTTTGTGATTTGTAAGGAATACACAGCATCTTGTGGGTTTCACACTTTACTGTGTTCAATAGCTCCATCTTTGACAGGAAAATGCCATTTGATTGACATGCAGAATAACCAACTGCAGGCCATTGTTTTTGTGTGAAGTGTAGGTGCGAGTGATTTTCAACTGTATGTGGCAAACAAGTGAGGATATCTTGCGTAAGTGGTACTAAATGGCTCAATAAAACCTAAACTTTTCAACCCAGCAAACATTTTTGTATCTGTATCCCAGAAAGACTCATGGTGTCATGGCATATGGAGCAGGAAAGTGCTTGGAAAGTGCTTTCCCCATCAGATAAAACCTACATGGAAGTGCATACATACAGACACGCAGACAGCCTATTAGAATGGGGCTGACAAAACTCCCATGTCTTTGGCCCGCTGAGTTTACTGTCCAGTCTGTACTTTACAGGCTGAGAATAATTCTTTATATATTTAGTATATGAAACTAATATGTAAAATAGATAGATGTGAGAGTGGGGAATTGAAGTGTGGATCCACAGTTTAAGTCTAAAAATCTGTACCCCTATTATTCAGTTGTTATGTTTCAGATATTTTATTCAGTAATTACTATAAATGATGAACACACAAACACACACACGCACACACACACACACACACACACACACACATATGTGTATATATATATATATATATATATATATGTATCTGTAAATATACACACACACATATATATATATATATATATATATTATTTGAGTCAGAAACTGGTTTGTGAGCCCACACACACACTCTGAGGGAGCCACTTCAAAGGCAATGAAGATTAAGTAGCATACATCATCGTCACAATTCATAAACGTGGGTGTAATTATATGCGATCAGTGATTCTCTGCTCTGCTCAGGGAAAGGAGAGGAGTCATATCCGGACCTGCTGGCTCTGCTCATAGCTGTGGTGGTGACGGTGATTGTAGCTTTAGGGGTGAAGAACTCTGTGAGTTTCAACAATGCACTAAACATCGTCAACTTGGTGGTGTGGGTGTTCATGGTGATCGCCGGCCTCTTCTTCCTCTCCGGAGCCAACTGGGAGGACGGCAGGTTCCTGCCCTATGGGTGGTCAGGGGTGAGAAAGATTCCATTCAAATAAGCTTCATTTATTAAACTCACTTGTTATTAAACAGCAGTGTTGACCAATCAGTTACCTGATCTATCCCTGCTCTGCCCATTCTTTTATAGCTGCTTTTGAGGGTCAACAGTCTTTGTCGATTGTTTTCAACTAAATGAGAAGTTGCAGGGCTTAGCTCAAAAAATTCTTCTAAAAAAAAAAAAAAGAGATTAATATCTAATCTCATTTCAAGTCTATACTACGATAGAGGTTGTAGCAAAGACTAGCAGTGTTACAACAGTTGGTGATTGTAAACATCCAGCAATAAAAATGTTAATTTTAGTGTTTAGTAGTGTTCATTCTGGATTCTTTCTTTTTTACACCCAGTATGTTAAAAAAAACTTCTAGACCAGTGTTTTAGAGGTGATTAAACACCACACTCTTGCAAAAAGTGAGTTGAGGTTCTGTGATTCCTTTCATAAAACATCTTAAGTGTCTATCTCAAGTTAAATGTGTAAGTGATAAATTGATAATCTGTAAATCTGAATGTAAATTTTTCAACATTCAAAAACTAAAAAGCTGAAACTCAGTTTACACTTATTTTCTTTTCACTTTCCACTTTCCCTACATTTCCCTGAAAAGATTGTATGCAAAGAAAAGATTTCACCTGAGAAATCTTGCATTTTTTTCCTGTTATTTTTTTTCTGCTACAGTGATGAAAACTGGCATAATAAAAGGAGCAAATGTATAACATTGTCATGTTTGTACATGCTTGGTGTCCAGCTTTTGCTTCTTTAGTTGAGCACTGGAGCTGTGAGACTATCGCTGCTAACAAACACTGAATAGTCATCCGGATCCAAGGTGGACGTGTGGATGCAATTTAGCGCACAGAATACTTACTGTGGTAAAAATGAATATTTCACAGTTTTAGGAATGTTTTTATGGAGAAAGATTTGGGTGTCTGGTGTTGGTTAGCTACGTTATCCTCCAGTTCCAGATTACATGACAAAAGACGCTCCAGCTGATGTCCTAGTAATGTGTCTTTTCACAGCCATACAAAATATATTGTGGTCTATGACAATATTATTGAAGAAAGGGGAAAAAGATTTCAAAGAAAAGAAAAACGTCTGTTTTCGAAATTCACCCCCAATATTTCCATCCCAGACCTCAGTGTAATTGAGGTGGATGAAGAAGCCAGTAACATGGTGTTTATCTTGTGTTTTGCAGGTGATGCAGGGGGCTGCCACTTGTTTCTATGCCTTCATCGGCTTCGATATAATTGCCACTACAGGGGAGGAGGCCAAAAGCCCAAACACGTCAATCCCCTACGCCATCACTGCCTCGCTCGTCACCTGCCTTACTGCATACGTCTCTGTTAGTAGCCCACTGCACTCACAAACCTTGATGTCTCTATTATGTCCTCTTATATGTGCATTATCATGACATTCTCAGCTAATCTATTCCTTATGATGGCCTTTGCTATCAATACCTGCTTTTCTATTGATAAAAGCAGTGTAAATGCTTGTTTAACAGTATTCTCTGCTTTTAATCTATTATATTCATTAGTGTCTACATCACTTCATTGAAATTGTAAGCTTTATCAGAGATAAAAATGTACCACAGTACAAATTTGCCCCTACTGATGAATCACAGTGTAGCTGTCCACACAGCCTTTCATGGAGGCACATCCAGTGAAAAAAGATTGTGGGTCTCATAAAATATTCCCGCCGCCTTAGTTATTAAAGACTTAGTCTTTTCATGAGTCATAGCACAAAAGCCTGCCAGCTGTAGAGACCCTGAGAGGAGCTTTAAAAAGATACCTTCTCTCCGGCTTAGTGTGACATTTAATTTTCTGTTCCACTGTCTTGGGATAAATGTTTCAGTTTTTTGTTTTTTTTTGGTTGCAGGTCAGTGTGATCCTTACGCTGATGGTGCCCTATAACCTGATTGATGGAGATGCTCCCCTGATGGAGATGTTCGCTGTGCATGGATTTCTGGCAGGAAAGTACATCGTAGCCATAGGAGCTATTGCTGGACTGACAGTCAGTTTGCTGGGATCCCTCTTCCCAATGCCCAGAGTTATCTATGCCATGGCAGGGGATGGCCTACTTTTTAGGTGAGGGTATGCATTTCATGTGTATGTATACCACCATTCAGTTTCTGTTCAATGATGTAAAACCAGTTTGATTGCAAATAGACAAATGAAATGGTTAAATATTCTAATATCATGCTCATCTTGCTCAATTTGCAGTTACACTGTTAAAAAAAATTCTGTGTCTAGAATGAATAACGACTGGTGATAATGATTCTACAGAAATTCTTTTAATATAATAAAGGCATATGTAAAAGTTTGGGTACCTCTGGTTAACTTACATGTTTTGGTTATTTTCTAAGTGAAAATATATATATATATTCCCTACCGAGAACTGCACGTTTTATGCTATGCACATTTTGCACGTCGGCACAATTAGTTTATGTGATAAATTTAACACATTGGGAAAAACATACAACATAAAATGTGGCACATAATCTGTTTTCTGCATCTTTTCCAAGTTGTTAAACTCAGTAAATAAATAAAAACAATGTCACATATTTAGGTGTGGTTGTACTTATTTTCACATAGAAAATCAACATGTAATTGGAGCAGGGACACCATTTCATACATTTTCATACGGGTGTGGCACTGAGAGTCAAAGTGAATCGGAAATTGCAACACATTTCCTTTACCCGACCACAACATCCAGAGGGAGGGTCTCAGAGCTGAATGTTTTTGCCTGATGATAAGTGGGGGTGGTGAGAAGGGGAGGTGACTCACAATATTATTGGTTAATATTGTTTCATCTGCCTCTCAAATATATTGAGATTAACTATAAATGTACTATAAAAACTGAAAGCGTTCTCATTAGCATTTGATAATCTTGTTTGTGTGTTTGTGTGTGTGTTTGTGTGTGTGTGGTTTCAGGTTTCTGTCCCATGTGAGTCCGCGCACTGAGACTCCAGTGCTTGCTTGTGCGGTCTCGGGTTTCCTGGCCGCTCTGCTGGCCTTGCTGGTCAGCCTGAGGGACCTGATAGAGATGATGTCCATCGGCACACTGCTGGCCTACACGCTGGTGTCTGTGTGTGTTCTGCTGCTCCGCTACCAGCCTGAGGGGGACGGCTTCACCAGCATCGCCCCGGAGGATGCTGATGCCTGGAAGAGCAAAGAGGGTGTCCTGGCGGAGTGCGAGAGAGACGCTTATTCACCTGCCAGTGAAGGAGAGGAGAGTGGCAATGCCTGGGGCTCTAAGAACCACCCGTCACAGAAAGACGATGAGATGCTGATTCACAAGTCGGACTCTGGAGGCTACCAGTCAGACAGCTCGGGATATGGGGTCAGCGAGAAAGGCCTGGACTCTGATGAGCGGGACAATGCCCTGACCTCCCTGCTAAAAAGGATCCTGGGCGCCAACTACTACACCCTGCGGACGCGTCTGGGACTGCCTGAGTCAGGCGCCCAGCCCACGCCCGCTACGGGCCGTACAGTCACCTCCTGTGTCCTCTTTCTTTTTGTCCTGACGTTCCTGCTCTGGACAATCGTTATATATGGTCTTGACCGAATCTCTGGAGGAGCCCGCTGGGCACTGGTCCCACTTGTCATAACCATTGCTGTCCTAATGGCAGTCTTGCTCATCATCATTTTACGGCAGCCCGAAAGCCCCAAAAAGTTGCCATACATGGCACCTTGTGTACCCTTTGTACCTACAGCTGCCATTCTGGTGAACATCTACCTGATGCTTAAGCTTTCCAGCATCACCTGGGTTCGATTTGCTGTGTGGTGCTCCCTAGGTATGAGAACTTAGAGTGATGGTTTGGCCACACAACATGTTTAGCGTCTAAATTGCTTCTTTACTTTTGCACTGGAGCTTTGCAATTGTGCAAACTGCTTGCCTTCATCACACTCGAGCAGTGTCAAATTGTTAAGCAAGGCTGTAAACTACCATACCCTCGTTGCTGATGTGCAAAACTACAGGGGCAAATTTTGGATACCAAACATGTCTTGGCTTGTCCACTACGTTTGGGGTAAAGGCAAAAACAGTGTAAATTAGGTTTTTGACTAAACCAAAGGTGTAAAGAACATCTGTCGTTTGTCTATTCCGTTCTTGTGCAGGTCTCATGATCTACTTTGGCTATGGCATGTGGAACAGCTCTCTGGAGCTGAGTGCCCGGGAGGAGGAGGCCCACGCCAGCTCCTATCAGAGATATGACGCCGGAGTAGACGATAGCTTCATGGTCGACGAGGACCTCCAGCATCAGGATGAAGAAGAAGACCGCTACCAGGGCTGGGCCGCTGAGTCCAGGGGCTATCAGTATCAGAATCAGAACCAGGACCAGTACCAGTACCAGCAGCAAGCCGATGAACACACAGCTACCTCCAACAGTCACAAATCCAGAAGCAGAGGCAGGACGAAGAAGGGCTTTGAGGAGCTGGTCAATGATGACACGGAATACTCACCTGAATGAGGACTGCACAAGGGATTTGCAACTAGTCTTGGGTCTCGCATCTCTCTTTCTTTTGCCTGATCAGGTTTCAATTGGTTTTTAACGTTTTTAATTTTCATTTGCTTGACAGGTGAAATAACAATGTTTGTGGTGCTATTTGAGCTGGATTTGTTTTACCAGGATAAAACTCTGTAATCTGGGTAATTTCACCAAATTACCATAGATGAGTCAAAGCGTCATAATACAGATGTTCACATCAGCACTTCACAATATGCTCCACACTCAAAAATAACATGTCACATGGCTGTTTGGTTACAACGAAGTTGATTAAGTTGAGACTACTATTAATAAAGGAGCTTATTCAGACAGTTACCAGGTTTCAGGTTCAGATTATTACTGTCAGACATGTAAAACTCTTGCAGAATTGTACTGGATTAGAAACAGGGATCCCAGTATTAATGATTTAAAGGGCCCTAGTGTTTCGCTCTTTTTTTCCCTTTCAGATCAGGTGGTAGGCCCTTTGAAGCCAGCTGCGTTGTCATGGGTATGTGCTGTCATCAAACACGTACAGGGCTGTGGCAGTATCATTATACAGACATGTCTATTTTCAAAAGTTCAATTCTGATTCTGGGTTCTATTATTAGATCTTGAATGCTATAGGAAGTTGATCGCTTATGCTAGCAAACATCCAGAAGGGGGCGCGCTCACTAGTTTTCCGTAATATAACTGAGTGTAAACACCACACAAGCTTCACCCCCTTTCCAGGGTCAAAACCATATTTCAATAAAACCTCTCCAACCTAATATTTTAGTGTGCAGAAAAAGCTCACTTCCTTTAAGTACCGAACATGTCTGTGATTATAATGCTATGGATCTGTTCCAGGTTTGGTCTAAATTTACATTAACATTTAATGTTAATGACACAGACCCGATTACATCCTGATGTCCTCATCACATCTAAGCCGGGGGTCAAGGAAGAGTGGCTGGACACCTTGGCCTGTTTAATGGTAGAGGAAACAGTGAGCCCATGTAAAAAAAAAAACATTCTTCCTATTAGGTCCACTTATCACAATTGTATGGATTCATGTTTCGAAAACATTTTACGTGATCATTTTCCAACCTTTACCTCTTAGCATTACACTGGCTATTTTGGTTACTGTACTTTTAATGCATATGTAAATGAGCTCTGTTCTGATTGGCTGCCCTGAATTGTACCTCATTCAAAAATGCAGGAACATTTCTCATAACTTCAGTATGAATGGGCTGAATTTGCTGCTTAATTTCCACATATGGACCAATGGATCGGGGAACATTTAACAGTGTTTACATACTACAAACTCATTTATTAAAAAAACAAAACAAAACAAGAAAAGTAAGGTTGCCTCCCAAAGTGAAACTAATCCAGTTCGAATAGCGGTTTTCCCAGAGAGGGTCTCTGTATTTTCAGATGGAACTAATAGCAGATGTGTGATGTCTGAAAGGGTCCTTGGTGGAGAATAGGCTGTTCTCCAGACTTGTTTGAACGTTCACTGGTGCCTTCCCATTTCCTCATCAGATTGACTTATTCCAGTGTCATGGATGGTCTCAGAAGCTCTTTTTGCAGTCAGCATGACACTCTGAAAGCTGGTGTATGTGTACATAGCTCATTCCACATTTCACAGCAAAAAACCAGAGCCCACAATGAAAAAATTACACAATGCATGCTTGTTTTCTCTTGTTTTACATTAAAAAAGCAACACATGAGTTTTCAGAGGGTCCGCAAACATTGCTGAAAGGCGGTGAAAGATGCACAGAGTGGTCTGTACGATCAACATTCACACAGCTGTCTTGATTTAAAAGGTCAGTGTACAGAAATATTATGACTGGCATTTGCTGAGCACATAATACATGCCTTTTCCAAATATCATGCAACATGGATATCGAGTTATTTCTATGGTGTTTTGCTGAATGTTTTACTTGTGTGGTTTTTTTCCCCCCACTGTTCAAATGTGTATGAAAATGTTTGTATTTCGTCAGTATATGTCATCTATACCGAATCCAAGTACATGGTGTGTAAATATGCTTAGGTCCAGAGTGATTTTTTTTTGTTTGATAAAAGCATATTAATGTATTTAAAAATAAAACAAGATTAAATGAATATAGTTTACATTTACATTGTTTGTGCGTGTTAATTTGTGTGTGTTTGGACTGCAAAAGCATGCTGTGTGGCGTTCTTACATTTTTTAATCTAACCAAAATAACAGACTACACATCATTCCTGCAGACAGTCCTGGCCAGATAAGATTAGTCTTTGAAATCACAGGCAAAAGCTACAATGCATTTAAAAATGATTACATTCAACTACAGGTGAGAGCATGGAGATTATGTAAGAATGAATGAAACGATGCAAGAAAAATGGAACAAATGGTTGCCATTTAGAGGTTTGATTCAATTGCTCCATTCTAGAGAAACGTAACAATGCGGGATTATACAAAACAGTGGTGATGAGAACCAAATGTCTGCATTTATTGCTCTCTAAAGGTTCCCTTGCATTCGCAGAGTGACCGCTGGTTCTCATCACCACCACTGAAAAGAAGGTGTGGTAAGTTCGCATGCACATCAAACCCCTCTGACTGACTTTTCTCACACCTGAACCAGCAAATATGCAGAATTTTGGAAAATTCAGTGGAATTCTCCTTTAAAGCGTTCAGGTGGGTTTGGAGTAGGGGTGGCCGATATGACGATATGATTATTACAATAAATAATATGATTTCTGAGCATAATGTGGGTATTGTAAGCATTGACAGTAAACAAGACACTGATGTTTAATAACGTATTTGTGTTATTATTGATAGATGATTGATTTGCTCTGGGGTTTTTGTTTCGTGTCCATTCCAGTAAATGCAATAATTATTCCTTGTTACAATTTGGTTTTCTGAGCATACTGTAGATAATGTCAGTCCTTAGAGAATAATTAGGCCTGGTTAAATGGATTTAGTGTAGTGCAGTGTGTGAAAAAATACATTTAAAAGATAATACATATTTTAAATATGGTTACTGGTGCCTTGTAAGACTAAATATCGTAATACTTATCGTGTTTTGTGGAAATGTCTTCAAGTATTGTGATGTTACAGTTTTGCCACATTGCCCACATCTACTTTGCAGATTTCCTGAGAGATTTTGAGCAGGATGGAGTGAAGAACTTCTGCAGGAAAAAACAGGGAGAAGACACCTGGCCTCTGGCTTCCTGCCTGTTCGCTGTCTGTCTGACTCTATATCACATGGCCAGGTAAAAAAAATAATAAAACAGGCTGATGATTTCATACCAGAGCAGATTGATATGCATTAAAAACAGAACAAATGTTCTAGTACGTGCAAAACTCTGAGTCCTCCTAATATCAGACAAACAAAGCGAAGAAGAAAAAGAATGCGTGTTATAGGGAGGACACAGGGAGGAGAAAAATTGAGTTTTGTAGTGAGTTTTCTTCTTGGCCTGAGTTTCCAAGTCCATCTGAAGAGAAAGCTTTGCGTCCAGACTGAGATAGAAACTGATTTGAACTGCGCTAACACTTTGTTCATGTCTCAGATTTTTAGATCTTCGCATAGTTGCCATCAAACCACGGCAGTGGAAAATCCCCTATGCGTTCCTTTTTTATGGGCGTATGTACATCTGTGTGTGAGTGATAGAGAAATATAGGGAGAGAGAGAGTGAGAGAGAGGGAGAGAGAGAGAACAGTCCCCTGCTTCACATTAAGAGAGACTGAATGCCTTTGAAGTCCAGTCCATGCCTCTACTCTCAGACATGTGCGCTTTTGGCATGGTTGTTTGTGGCCTGAACAGAGTTGGACAGGCCGCTCTGTTTGGAGTAGTAGAAGCGGTTTTCGGCCCGCTGGGCTGGAGCGTCACCCCCTGAGCAGCAGGTCATAATGGAGCCCCCCAGGAAGCACAGGGCGGAGCCTAACCACCCAGCATAGAGGGAGAAGCCAAAGGACATCAGGCCATCTTCATGATGAGCTCCAATGGGGAACCATACGGTGGACACTGTCCCACACACAGCTGCAGAAAGAGACAACAAACTCATTAACAGCTCTCCAGATGTGTTAATAAATGCACTTGTTGAAAAAAGGTGCCACTAATGGTTCTCTGAGCAATGCCACAGAAGAACCCTTTTGGGTTCCCCAAACAACTGTGAAGAACCTTCCAAAGTGCTGGGGATTTTTTTTTCAATGGGTTGAATTTTAT
>JBBPCZ010000001.1:8885821-8898820 GCA_037974445.1 Brycinus macrolepidotus
ATTAATCGCGATTAAATATTTTAATCTACTGACAGCCCTAATATTTACATATAAATATATAAGTCTGTGTGCCCTGTGATGGACTGGCGACCTAAACAGGGTATTTCTCCACCTTTTAGTTTTTCCAAGTATAAGTTTAATTAAGCTTTTTAATTAGTAGTAATTGTGCATTAAGATGTAAGTGTGTAAAGTGACCATTTGTCATCCGTGAACACACCACAGCATAAAATTGTTCTCTGCATTTAACCCATTCACCAAGTGAAGCAGTGGGCAGCCAGGAACACAGCACTCGGGGAGCAGTGTGTGGGGATGGTACTTTACTCAAGGGTACCTCAGAGGTGCCACCAGCAGTCCTGGGATTCGAACCCACGACCTCCTGGTCACAGGGCCAACTCCCTAACCACCAGCTGCCCCATGCGTTTTCTCTGTAGAGAACGTTAACCATTTTTCATTTTAAAGCAGCAAAACATGTAATTTGACCAGGAGTGCCCAAACTCTTTTAAACAACTATATATATGTATATACAGCCATGGAAAAAAAATAAGAGGCCACTTTTCCCTTTTTTTCTGTTCACTGTTTGTACACTTTGCGGCAGTGTGTGTGTGTGTAAAATGCACAGGTTGCTATTCTTTTATGATAAAAAATAAGAAATGCCTCCATATGTGCTGTAAGTGCAGTAGTGTTTGTACAGCAGCTGTTCTATGTGCTGTATTCCAGCAGCTTCACTCCTGATTCAGTTTGTTGAAGCGATGAAACAGAGCTCACACACGCACACACTATGCTCTTAATATTACTATTTTAATTGTTGCAATTGTAAAATAATGTAAGAGTGTTGTGTAGTTTAACATTTCCAAGGTATAATATATTATTTATATGTCTTATTTTTATATTATATGTATTTTTATTTTTTTTGGAATTCTGAATCAAGAGTAGTCAATAGTGTATAAAACAATAGTGACATGCACATTTTACACATACACACTCCCACAAATTACAAAAGCAATAACCAGAAGAAAAAAAAGAAGCTGTCTCTTATTTTTTTCCATGGTTGTATATATGTAACTGTGTATATACGTATATTCTACCCATCTGTACTCGCCACATTAGGAACCATCTTGCAACTTGCTGGCATAGAGTAGGTTACGACAGCACTGAGTACGGACACTGGAGCTGATCTGTTTTACGTTCGCTATCCTTTATCTTTTCACTGTTGGTCAGTTTCTGACCTCAGGGACTCAGCTGGATATTTCTGGATGGCTGAACACTCTCAACCAAGCAGTGCCACCGATGTGCGCGAAAAATACACTGCTGTACACAATTTACTCATATCAGCTCCACACACACACCGCATCAGTTCAAAATGATCCACCACCCAAATAATAACTGGACAACAGCAGTGCTTTGGTCAGAAACTGTCTAACGATGAACGAGGTGGAGGGAGTCTGATAAATTATTCAGCAACAGATGGGCTATAATTGTACACCTCTATAGTGGACCTACAGGTGGACATAAAAGTTAATCTGTTTTTGATGCTGTAGTTGTACTCACCATGAACAATGTGATCTTTATTATTAAACCATACATCAAACTCACCCATGACGAGCATGAGCGCTCCACTGAGCATGGCTCGCTTCCGTTTGGTTCCAGTCCCCTCATCATTCAGAGTAACACAGGGAGCCGCCAGCAGCGCCAGCAGTGCAGAGGGCAAACCGAGCAGAGACGCAGACAGCATGAGCGCCCGCGCCACCTGCACATGAGCTGAGGGAGATACACACACACAACCTGTATGAGAAACACATAGGCCTATAACCCACCCACACACACACACACACACACACACACACACACACACACACACACACACACGCAAACATAACCTCAAGGAAAGTATGGTGCCCTACTGGTAATCCCTTGTTTATGAAAATAATTTACCAAGGGGTGCAAATGGAATTGGAATGAGCAGCCATGACTTAGTAAGGTTATTCAAATGTATGACACAACTTGGGAACAAGATAGTTAAGTCATGGCCACTACGTAGTAAGGCGTGGGAATAACTTTATTATCTTGTTCCCACAACTCTGTCAGTTGTGGACCCGGATAAGGACCCCATTCCTGCAGTTTTGTAAATAATTTAAAAAATGAGATTTTACTGTGTAGACATTGGGGGAACCTCTAACAAGAACCTCCAGAACTGTACAGGTCAAATTTATACTTTTATTCACAAATGTGTATTTTGGTATTTAGTAGATAGATAGATAGATAGATAGACATAGATAGATAGACAGATAGATAGATACATGAATAAACAAAATCCTGTGTGACTATAGTCCTAATTTAATAATAAACAATAATAAATAAAATAGATAAATAAATAAAATAATAAATGATAGACAGACAGAGAGATTTTTTCATGTTTAATTTTGACGTGCACTGAAGTCAGGGGTGTGCTGGATCTTACCAGGTAGGGTGAGGATCTGGTTGAGAGCTCTGCAGTGGTACTGGGAGGTGGAGATCACACACTCGGCCCACAGACCCTTGGACTCCAGCTCGTCCATCTTCTTGCAGGTGTGCATGCCGTACTTGCAGGTGACCACCCAGTCGTTGGTGGAGGTGGCGATGATGATCCCAACCCATCCGACACAGCTCAGCAAGACACCAGAGAACAGCCTGCAGCTCTGAGTCATAGTCCTGACTGGACAGATCAAACTGGGGTCTGGGCTATTAGTACTAATCTACAGCTGATTTTTAAAAATATTCTTATTCTGTCTTATTTTAGTATCATTTTTTTCTTCTGTTAAGTTAAAACCTACACGTTAAGAGACCCTAGCTCCTCAGTTTGGGGTCAAACTTCGGAAAAGTGAAAAAAAAATTAGGCTTTTATAAGAGACTCGCCCATCAGGACCACGCCCCCTTTGTAACTCTGGACCAATCTAAAGAGGATACATAATGAAGGAAATCTCATGGTTATAATTTTAGAAGATTAAGAGTTTTCCCCTTCAGTCATCTTCAATGCAAAAACCTGTTTGTTATAGGATTACAGTTTAAACTTGACATTTTTTAAACTGCAGGTTTGATCTGGTGTATTAGATTATTTGTACTGCAGTGTTTTCCTAAGATATCACAGCTCATTTCGCCCCAGAAGACATTATTTTGTAGCCAGTGATTAAACGTTATCACAGGAAAACACAAAACTACAGGTGGGGTGCAAGACTGAAGTTGGGACAAACTGGTTTAGGGACTTTACTGGAACTGATTTAAATGATCTGGATGTGACTGCCACCTAGTGATCGTCTAGTGTTATGATTTCATATTGGTTTCAGGCTAAAAATTTATTTATGGTTTCTTTCTTTCCCCACTTATGATGGTGTATGAACTAAAAACAGTTTCATTTTTGTATTACACCATTTTTCCAATCTCTCTTTATCTCTTAGAATTAAACAGGCTGTTTGTGTTACTGCAATGGCCTACTAGTGGGTCTTCCAGCTTGATAAGACCCTTACAGCTGGTTCAGAACGCTGCTTGGCTGGTCTTCAACCAACCCAAAAGGTCACACGTCACCCCACTGCTGTATAAGTCACTAACTCTTGCCTACAGAGTGACATCTGGGTCTGCACCCAGCTACTTTAACCCTATTGTTCAGGCTTAAGCTCCCACTCGCTCCCTTCGCTCCTCCAAGGAACATCGTCTGGCTCTGCCATCCCTACACACAAGGTAAACCCAGTCCAGACTCTTCTCTTTTCTGGTTCCCCGCTGGTGGAATGAGCTGCCTAAGCCGACCAGAGCAGCAGAATCCCTCTCTAGCTTCAAAAACCTCCTGAAGACTCATCTATTCAGAGAGCAGCTCCTCTTCCTGATGATCTGTCTATCTTCTTGCACTACTCTTACATAAAGATTTTGGCACTTAGTACTCTCTTCTGGTTCTCACACTGTCCTGAAACATGAAAGTTTCCTGATATTGTAAGTCGCTTTGCATAAAAGAGTCTGCCAAATGAATGTAATGTAATGTTACAGTGCCTTTACTGTGCTACGATTGGGTGCCCTGTAATTGCATCACATTTAAAAGCAGTTCAGACTTTCTTCATAACTTCAGAGTGAATGGGGTAGGGCTAAAGTGCATTGGGCCAAAAAACAAATGTAAACATGTAAGTAACATCACAAAAACAACTGGCTGTTTTTACAGCTTAATTTCAATATGTGTTGTACAGAGTGTTGTACATTCTATGTCAAACACTTTCAAAAAGAGAAAAGTGAAAAAAAATTTGGTACTTGTTACTAAGGAAAAGGAAGCAATAAAGAAAATGAAACATAAATAAAAAGAACGACACAAAAAAATGAAAACGGAAGAAAAACGTACAAAACAAGAATATCCAACCCCAAACTAAAAATGTAAAGATTTTTTTTTTTTTTGGAAAGAAAGATTAATGTTTCACACTACTAGCCTGCATCAACAGAGTAGAAAAAAACAACCCACAGGACATAAACGCCAAGGTTCAGTAACAAAATGTAGTTTGTTTAATTAAATAATCAAAAATGGCACGAGAAAGGTAATGTAACAATGACAAACAACACTTTGATGACACTATATAGTACAATGCCTACAGCAGTTTCATAAGGTCTCCATGTCAGAAAAGGCACCTTTGCTGTACCTTGATTGGGTGAGACTGCGTTTAGGTACCTACACGTTGTTCTCTGCGCTGCCCACGTACTGTTGACATATTTGGATTTTCACAGTTCCGCTGGAGCAAGGAGGGTCATAAAATTCCTTTTACTTTATGTAATCTGATCAGCATGTCAAATGTCATTTAAAAATGCTTAAAAATTTCAAACCGCTTGCATTTGTGTTTGCTAGAGCCTTAGAAGACAAATATATTAAATATTACAAATCCTTCACAAAACATTTGTATAGATTTATACACACAGAGCACTGCATTGTTATACATGTACACATATACAGTACAATAAGAAAATATCTACAATGGGACATGCTCACGATAATAGCACTTCCATTCCTCTCTAGCTTCTCCACGGGAAGTGATCCTCTCCTCGCAGTGAAAAATATAAACTCGACGACCCTGATTATGAGAACCCATACAAAAAGCAGACAAAAAAACATTTCCCTCCTACTATGACTGTGTATAGATCTTGTATTATGCTCACGGAAAGAGACCATTATATTGCTATCATGCTTTCAGACAGAGGCTAAGGTTACTGGTAGGCTACTGTAATGTTATGCTAGTTCAGTTCAAGCAAATACACACAAGTTATCTCAACACGTTGACATTATCGCGTAAATCTCTTAAGATTAAAGTGCACAAAATGGCTCTATTCTATTGGCAAGTGCTCTGATCATCTGCAAAGGGGCAAACCTATCCTTTTGGGTCTCTTTTTCTTTCTCTGTGTTTTTTTGTCTCTTTACCTCCCTCCCTCCTTCAACGAGTTGATTCGGGCGCAGATTTTGAGTGCTGGCCCAAGTTTGACATTCATGGCACTCATTAGGTGGTCTTCAGTGAGCAGTAGCAAGGCCTGTCCATCGATCTCCTGCGCCCGAAAGGATTCTGCAATGTCTTGACACCCTGGGAAGGTCATGTGGGGGTTGACATGTTAAAAATACAGCAGTAAGGCAAACAGAAAGAAAGAAAGAAAGAAAGAAAAAAAAGAAAGAATGAAAGAGTGAAAAATACATAAATGAAATTAAAAGAGACAGACAGAAAGAAAAGATAAAGATGAATGAATTATTGAAAAAAGAAAAGAAAGAAAATCAAATGAAAGAAAAAGAGCAGAGGAAAGAAATAAAAAGATGGAGGAAGGAAATAAATGTACAGAAAGAAAGGAACGAAAGAAAGAAAGTAAAAGATATGAAAGGAAAGGAGACAGATAGAAAGAAAAAAAATAAAGATCAATGAATTAATGATAAAAAGAAAAGAAAGAAAATCAAATAAAAGAAAAAGAAAAGAAAGAAAATAAAATGAAAGAAAAAGAGAGCAAACGAAATCCCACGTCTCAAACTGTGTAAGTCTGCACTTTGAGGTTTCTGTGCTGGACAGGTTTCGGTTTGGGAGTGATCTTACCTGGTAAATTGGATATAAAGCTCCAGACTTGGTCGACTGTCCACTGCGCAGGTTTGGGCCGTGAGGAGAGGTCAGTGGGGGACACTGGGTCTAAAGGTGAAGTGGGAGCGCTCCTGGTTTCTCCCATTGTCTCTCTGGCCCTCGTTTCTCGCTCGCGTGTGCCCTGCTCTGTGTGTCTGCGCAGCCTGGTCTTCATAGGAGCAGCAGCTTCGTCCTCACCCTCCTGTGGCGGGCGTTGAAGGATCCTCCACTGCTCCGTGGCACCATGTTTCACCTGAACATGAAGAAAAATTCTGCCTTTGCTCATTTCTGCTTATAAAACAGAAATTTATTCCCTACAATATAAAATGATAAAAATTCATGCATATTTTGAAGCGTCTTCCTGCTCTAACACACCGGAGCTATTTAACCCCTTAAACTGTAGGCTTATTATTTAGTTACTAATCATAAGGTTTGTTATCTATGCAGTTATTAGAGTGAGTAACAGAAATCTAGAGCCTTATGAAATCTATTTTTACCCCCATTTTCAGAATTGTTTGATTTATTATTTTGTAATTCAGATTTTTGGGATTTCGACTAGTTAATCTGTAGGAAAATCGGAAAAGGTGTGCCTAAACTTTTGCGTACGACTGTATCTGAAATCCAGTTTTATGTCTCAATTCTGCAATTCTAGCTGCATCACTAAAATCACAGGGCACCCAGAAGTGTGATCCTACATATGGATCTCAACAAGTCCTTCCAGAGTTAAAGTGGGTGTGTCAGAGGGGAGTAATGGAGAACAGTCAGATGTGCAGGACAGGAAATGGGAACCAAATCAGAATCAGAATCTGCAGAGTTTATCTGCAGAGGTTTTGTCTGACTTTTATTTCAGACTTCATTTTTTAAATATTGTTCTTGTCTTTGTGTCTCTGTGTGACTGTGCAGTCATAACATAGCAATTTTCTCCAGGATCAATAAAGTTTTCCGGTTCTGTTTGCAGGACAGGACAGGAGATGTGAACCACTGGGCTAACCTTGATCTGATGAGGTTAACCAAAGCAGACTGAGCTGTTAATAAGAACTGACCGGTTGGAAGTTTTCCTCCTCAATATCGTCCTCTGCTCCGTTAAACTCGGACCGGTGTGCCCCTTCGCTCACACAGCGTCTCAGTGCGCGGAAGCGCTTGGTGTAACTGAACCTAGAGAAGTTAAAAAGAGGCAGGATGATGAATGAGCTGACTTCCTTTCAGTTCCAACTCAGCCTGGCACCTCAAGTCACACACAGATTTATGATAAAGAAAGATCCCATGTACTGTAGTGTACAGTAGGCCCAGTATGCGCCAGGTCTAAAATAAATGAACAAAGAATAAATAAATCAGCATTGGAAATAATTAATATATTAATTGATATGACATTGTTATTATAATTATTCATTCAGTATTCAGTCCAACATTATTTATTAATAAAAGCCGCAAAAGAATATCATGATAAAGTTACTAAACATAATTATTATATAATTATCTCATAGCCTCCTGTAGAATTTGTGCTCAGCACTGATCCTGTTCATCAACAGGAGCTTTAATGATACAAAATTACATTTATTGTGTAAAATAGTCATGACACATTCTCCACATTTGCAGATAAGGCTGAGGACTAAACACAGCAGAACAGCACAAATAAACTTTAAGCTCACAGAATCCAGTGACTCAATTTATCCATTTAATTTTGAGAAGTAACAGTAACAGAGCAAAAAATCCACCTTTGTGAGATGAACCGAAGCCGCTTGATTAATGTTAATAAAGTTAAAATATGTTTTTCTTATGTGCATGCTACGTCGCTAAAATTGAATATATTGCCTCAAGGTTTTCACACATTTAAGCGTATAACACTACAGTTAAATATATGACACCTTTAATTCGAACCCCAGACTTAAGCTGTTTCTAGGAGAAAGCCTCAGAGTGCAACCTCAGACCACTTCCTTTCTCAGTCTGCAGATATGAGTAAGGACCTATGTGTTTGTGTTCAAAACTCAGTTTGTTTCAAGGAAATAGTTAATTTAAGTCACTGGGCAATGTGCATAGTGATATTTCATGAAGCTCTTGACTAATTCACATTTCTTAGGTACTGATTCTTAGGCTTCTTAGGTTCTGATATTTGGTATTGTGATACTGTTATGTGGTATTGTGGTATTGGTAGTATTGAAGTATTTCAACTGTTAGCATCAACATGTTTTCAATACCTACTTCATGTCACATTTGATACTGTTGTGAACTAGAACCACTAAAAATAATCATAGGACCATCTTGAATCCCCATCACCCCATCACCAAGTGATATCTTCCTTATGACTGTATACAAGACACACATGACTTATTGTGACCACTGGGATTTTTTTCTGAGCAAACTGAATTCCAGTAAACCAGTAAACACTTAATGACTTAATGACTTAAAGACTTTTAAAAGTATGGGGACAAAAGTACATCAGCTTGTTGGATGTCCCACACCAAAACCAGCAGCATTAATATGGAGTTAGCACACATTTCTGACTATAACTGACTCCGTTCTTATGGGAGGGCTTTCCACGAGATTTTGGAGTGTGTCTGTGGGAATTTGTGCCCTTTCAGTCAAAAGAGCATTTGTGAGGTCAGTCAGTGGTGTTGGACGAGAAGGCCTAGACGCTTACACTTCACAATAATAGCACATATAGTTGACCTGGGCAGATCTAGCAGACTGGGGCAGAAATATCAGTTGACTTGTGGTAAAGGTGGCATCCTATAACAGTGCTACATTTAACTGGGCTCTTCAGTACTAATCTTTCTACTGCTATCGTTTGTCTAGAGAGACTGCACGACTATGTGCTTGATTCCACACCCCTGTTAGAAACGGGAGTGGTTGATACTGATTTCTTGTTCAAAAGGCAATTTGTTTCTCCTAAAGGGAAAAAGCATATCGGTTCCATGGAAGCTTGTGGTCTTAAGTAAAGGGCAGCTTATTCTTAGCCACGCTGATGAGAATCCTTCATCTTTGAGTGCAAGAAGCTGACTATGCGAAATTGTGGACACATTACATATTGGGAACATTACAGATTACAAAAAGGTTTCCAGAGAACTTAACTCTAGTCTTGCTCCACATAAAATGCTTAACAGAACTGACCTGAATAGCTCTGCTTTTCAGCCCTAAATTCACCTTAAACCGTACTGAACTGAAAATCCCAACCAGGAGAGATCATGAGCTAAGATTCATACCACTGTTTTAGGTTCATTGTGCACATGCTGGAAATGTACATGTGTTGACTGAAAAGTGTATGATCCATTGTTCATTACTTGTTTACAGACAGCCCTACCTCTTGGCACAGGACTTGGAGCAAAAGCGTTTGGAGCGTGGAAATGTTTGGGCAGTGCCTTTCCTCTTGCAGAACTGGCACTGCAGCACCAGCCTGTGTCCTCCTCCTACACCATCTGCAGAGAGATGACATAGGGCATGTTCACACTTTCAGCATTTCAAGTCACCTCACACTGCCGAGTCACAGTTCTCAGTGCATGTATGAGCACATCTAACTAACTCACACCCCTCCGAATGCTCTCAAGAACTAACCGAAACAACCCAAAATCACCTCTTGAGTTTGTTTGTGGCTAGATTGATTCGTGCATTGTCAAAAGAAAGCAGACTGGACCTTATACACTCACACAGCCAGTCGTCCAGCTCTGCACAATCTACCCAGGATGAAGGCTGCCCATGTGTTTGTGTGATTTCACAAAGAGACCACACCACACACATATTGAAGCAATAAGCCACCGTGGCCTGTGTGTCAAAAGGTGATGCTAATCACACATGCAACACAATGTTAATCCCTCCACCTACACTTAAATCACTGTAACGCAGACTCAAGAGGATTACTGCTTTCATAAAATGGCATCAGCAGTCAAGTGCAAAAGTTTACATTCTCCAGGTCAAATAACATGTTTTGTGAGAATATGTGCACAACACACTTCTGAACAGTTTAATGCACAGTTACAAACCATATTAACACCCTGGAAAAAATAAAACAAGAAAATCTGGCCTGTGTAAAAGTTTCCAATATGGAAATAAATAGAAATTCTGCACTAAAATTTGCAAAATGCTGATTTAACTTTGTTTCCTTTAGAGGATGTTAACTTGTGTTAACAACAAAACATGTCATATGATTAGCCATATGCAAACTATAAAGCCATATGCACCCATCTATAAAGTGTAACACAGTATAATAAATACTATGTTCAATAAAAATAATCATTTACAGCAGAAACGATTTCATGAATATTGGTAACTGTTTTTTTTTTTACTTTTACTTTTTTCTATGGATTTAAACGTGACTCAGCCAATCAGATTACATTTGATGAACTAAAACCACACTACCCATAATTAGGCACCCAGGTGGGATCTAAAGTTCTAAGGCAGTTGCAGTGTGAATAACAACTGGTCTTAGATCTCTTCAGAGCTAAAGAGGACCCTTTTAAACTTTGCTTACATTGTGAACACAAAAGCACTGAAGTCTTTTGCAGCTGGTCTCTTTCGGGTTCACTTTCACAGAACTGAGCTCATTTGAAAAAAGCTGCATGTGAAAACACTCAGGGCCCATTCACTCACAACACTGCAGTTCGTATACAAATCCAGTTCCACATAGATCTTAGAACTTATGAACACCCAAAACAGTTCACATAACTTCCCTAAAGAGTTGTAAAATACATCTTTAGATTTCTAAAGTTTGCTTCTTTTGTTTCCCCCTAGAGCTCATGTATGGCTAAGACTAATGTAACTAACATGGAAGAATATAAATCAAAAACCAATAATGTGGAAACTGCATGCCAAAACATCACATGCTTGCTTTATGTTGGGATGGTAAATGAGGGATTGTTGATTTTGGATTTTGGCAAAGCCAACAATCCACCATCTAAACAAATACAGCCCCTCCCCAGTGTTTTCTCAAAAGTCTTGTTCCCAAAACACAGCCATGAACACTGGCAAAGACTCCTTTTAGGACTCCTGGTTCTAAATCAGTTGTTTGGTTGTTGAACGTTATTAGCTTAAGATGTTGTATGCAATATAATTACCTGTCTAGCAGATCAAGGTCTGCATCACTTGTCATGTCTTTCAATTCCCTTCCTGTCGAAACCATAGCAACAATCTCTTTGTTGTCAATATTTCATTTATTTTTTGTCTTGCCTGACAATGCTATCATAACCAGCAGCAGAAATAGGAACAATGGTGTTACTGTCTCTCACATTATTTTTATAAGAACTAACTAGATGACTAGTTCTTTTCCAAACTAGTTCTTTTCCAAACTCAGTTGGATTAAGTTATAGCTCCCCAATATGTGCTACAGGACATGCAAGGAGGCAAATCTCATCTACATCTATCTACAATCTTAAATAGTTGTGTTATAACTATTTAAGAATAGTACATTTGTGCCATACATGCAGTTAGAATATCTCTTTACAGGAAGACAGGTCTTTGCTGATGCATGATACCCACTGTTTGTGACCCCTGTCTCATCATCCGAGTCAGTGGAGTCATCTGGGGGTTCTGAGGTGGTGGAAAATAAGTCCGGGCCGCTCACTCCGTTCACTCCTGAGCCACAGTGTGGATCCACCATTAGTGATGACCGGTTCACCTGGGGGATTTGAGTTACAATCATATAAGTAAAGATAAGGGTGCACCAAAAAAACTGAAGGTAGTATTTCAACTCATTGATTTTATGTGATTACCGAACAACGTAACAAATTCTACCAAAATAGTCTGATTTGGGACAAGGTGAAATCTGAAATATCACGCATTTTGAGGTCAGACATTTACACCCTTAGTAAGGAGGGTATAACATCCAGTTATAGCTAACAAACCAAGGAGTAGATTATAACAAAGGTGAACTGCATAACACTGACAAATCTGCCTTTACTCATGTGCTGTTGTTCATAAACCTGAGAAGCACTGAGGACTGATCAGTATGCTGTTGTGTGGTGTACCGGGAATGGCTCCAGTCCTTCCTGAATGATGAAACCCTCCACCAGGTGGGTGAGGATAAGTGGTTTGGCTCTGTCTGGACAGTGCTGCATTTCTGCTGGTCCTGTGTGGCTGGACGAGGGCCTCTGAGCAGGCTGTCTGTCCAACACGGCCTGAAATTTGGGAGGAGAGCTGCAGCTGGCTGGGGACACTTCTGATGGTCGCATCACTGATGACTGGACTGGTGATAGGTCAGAGGACAGGCTGGATATAGCTAAAGAGACAGTACACTGAGATTAAAAAAGTTTAATAGCTTCTTCATTAACCCTTTTCAAACCCCCATCGTATATGCACCTTGAAATTCCCCCTCTTACATTTTCAATCAATACCACAGTTTTGTAAGTGAATAGAGATATTTTGTCTGGATTTAAATCTGAAGAACAACTGTGCAGTCTTGTAAAGATTCTTTATGTTTGAGTTTTTGCCACGTTTTTGGAGTTAACAAAGAATGTGTAATTGTTATAAGAATGTAATTGTAGTATAAATGTAATTCACTACATAACTGTGTAATTAACAGTGTAACACCTTGCCTTAATAGCAAGCACAGCGAGCAAGTGACAACAACAAGTGACAGAAAAAAGAAAATAGAAAAGTTCCAATTATAATAAACAAAGTGCTACACCTTTTTTGATGGACACTGTATATATCACAATAAAGTTAAGTAACAGCCATCCATTTTACATGTGAGGTCTCAAACTAAAAGGTCTGTAGTACGTTTACATTTAAACTAGGGGTGGGACTCGATTAAAAAAATTAATCTAATTAATTAGAGGTTTTGTAATTAATTAATCTTGATTAATCACATTTAATCGCACAAGAAAATTTGCCCCAAAGCGCAAAAGTTTTTTTAATTTAAAAGGGTTTTAGTGGGCGACAGAATCAAATAATAAACATGGACATGAATATTGTAAACTCAAGC
>JBBPCZ010000001.1:8898920-8915720 GCA_037974445.1 Brycinus macrolepidotus
TTCTTCCATTTTTGTAGCTCTGATATGTGCATCAATGTAATCGGTGTACCAGGAAATCGTGCATTGACAAAAGTTCCCCTTTGCTTGGAATGCAGCGTGATTAAATGCGTTAATTTTTTTAACGCGTTATTTTTTTTCAAATTAATTAATCGAAATTAACGCGTTAAATTCCCACCCCTAATTTAAACTTGACACACAGATCTGATGTGTAGACACCCTGAAAGCTCTGCAATATAATATTCTACAGTGGAATGCTCGCTTGATGTTAAAACAAGGTCAACGGCAGTCAAAATATTGGGTCCCTATGTGTGCTTTACTTTATCTGTCACACCTCTTTGAGCACACTGACAAATAAACATGCTTCTCAGGTGCCCAGTCAGGTGTGTTACAGCAAGGAAAATACAAAACGTACACAGCATGACTGATATACCACTGATAAAAGGGTTAAAACCACAGACAGCATTTTAACTGTCCGGTTTTACATCCTGAAGATATGATTGGCGTACAGTTCCTGGTTGAGGCTTCCTGAAAGTTTAACTGGTTTATTGCAGCAGCCAGATGCACCCTATGTACCTGAGTGATTGTCTGAGTGAGTGGACATGTCCTCGCACATGTCCTCTCGTTCAGCAGGCGATGCTACAACTGAAGCAGAGTGTGTCTCTGACTTCTGAGACAGCTTAGTCTGGCCCTCGCTCTTTGACTCCTCGGTGTAGATCGCCATCCTCTTACAGACCTGTGAGACGAGGAGAATCCCACAGCACAGCAAAAAAAGGAAGAAATTCATTTAGACTTTGCATTAACACATAAATATTTAATTATTACTAATGGACTGATTAAAAGGTATTTTAGTGCATTTATAATACATATCCAGTTTAACTAACCATGGACTTGTCCACAGCTTCTCCAGCCAGCGGAGTGACAGTGACATTTTGCACGGTTTGGTTTTGTTCCACATTTTTTGTTTGGGATGCTGTGAGTTTAAGATCTTGGGGAGTTTCCTCTATTCCATCCGCCTGTTTCTTCTTTTCCTTGCAGTTTTTCAGCTCCTTGGAAGCGTCCACAGTGTACGAGGGGCTTTGGGAGGCGAGGGGAGACTGTGGGGGTGCTGAGGAGTTGCTGTTAGGTGACACGAGGGGGAGGATTGGGGAGGGTGGAGAGGCTCTCTGTGGGGAGGCCAGCCGGGGTACGGTGCTGACGAGTGGGACGGCTGGTATCTGCCTGGAGGGAGACAGCTGCACCAGCTGAGAGTTTGAAGTCTGTGGTGACTGGACCGGGCACTCTGGTTTAGCCATTACTGGTGAAACCAGAGGCTTTGATTGGACAAGATCGTGGGGGGGAGACTTGGTGGTTGCCTTTGGCTGGCCGTTCGTGGTGCACTGGGCAGAGGCAGATGACAGTGCGATCCTCAGTAGCTGCTTGGTAGCCAACAAGGAGCCTCCCGGAGAAGAGGGGGTGAGGGGCAGGGTCATGGTGGGTGGTGTAAGGTGGGATCTGCTGGGCGTGGGGACCGTGATGGCCACAGGAGAGGCCTGTGTTGACCCACTCTGACAAGGCTGGGTGGATGGACAGCGCTTCAGCTCAGGAAGAGGCTTCTTTGGTGCGGTCGGCGAGGAAGAGGGGTGCATCTGCCTCTGAGGGAATGGATGCTGGGGGATGCTGATCTGGGTATGGGGTCTCTTCAGGTTGCCGCTGCTGGTTGGATTCTGCTTGGCCATGGCATGGGACTGGGCTGGGGCATATAGGGCTGGGAACACAGACAGACATTTTAGAATTCTAGTCACAACACAGGAAATCCATAGTAAATTTTCACTTTGTGTTTTGTCAGTGGTGCTTACAGGATGCCACATATAGAACACTTATAGAACATATAGAACTGCTTCAGACTTTTTAAATGGATTCATGCATGTCTTTTAGTAGGTAAAGCATTATAGAGCAAATTGTTAGGTTAAAGTTAATGTAGACTTTGGGTTAATACAGCAAAGTTTTAGAACCTTTAAAAGGTGCACATCACACTTAGAGCTTGATGTAGTATGCAGACACTGTTAAACTTGAAAAATGTGTAAAAATGTACAAATTTGTGTGTATTAACATACGCCTGTAAAAAAACTCTTAATTACAAAGAAATCTTAACCTTGTGTGGCATTTTAGAATAAAGCTCTAAACACTTGTCTGTTCGTGAGCATACCAGACATTCAGGGAAATGACTTACATGGAGGTGGGACTGTAAGGTGGCGTACAGGTGGAGCTTTGGGTGTCAGTGTAGGCGGCTGAGGGGTCTTGCCTTCGGCCTTGGTTTGTGCCTCTTTTCCAGAAGCCGGTGGGCTGGGCCTCAGAGTGAAAGTAGGAGCCCTCGGGCGGGACAGGGTTGGGGGATGGCGAGGGGCAGCAGACTTGAGTGGGAGGTTCGGGGGGATGGTCAGAGTGCCGGGAGGAGGGGGACGGAGCGTCAAGCTCTGGAGCTGGAACCCAAGACAAAGAGAACAGGGAGGTGATGTTCCACCATACTCACAGGCATGATCAAGTACTGAGCTAGGTTTGGAAACATCAACAGATTCATTTGTGCTAACATGAAGAAAGGCTGATTTCTTGCTCCTTATCTAGGAGATCTACTTTCCTACCATGTTTAGTTCCGACCTTCATCTAACATGCTGCACTCTACTCTTCCTTAACAATCCAGCCAATCAGGGACTTCTCAGGAAGATTTCTCCAGAAAGTAGATCTCCAGAACCAGGGTTTGTGACCACTGCTCTATAATACCATATATACTGTATGGATAACACATTTATCATTCAAACGGCAAAGTAATTTTAATTTTTTTTTTTTTTTAAATGCATAATCAATATAAACAAGAAACCATGACAGCCCTAACGATATCACATAAGAAATATTACAATGTGTGCATTTGCGCTGAAAATGAAATTGTGCATAATGGGATGGTTTTAGACAAAATCAAGTGAAGGGCTCACCTGTGAAGAGGGAAATTGGGGTGAAGAGGAGGAGGGAGAGGAGGAAGTAGAGGAGGAGGAGGAGGAGGAGAGGACAGGTGCATCAGGTCGCACTGCAGACGTTAGAATCAACTGCCAGAGCAGACATATAGAAATGAAGAAGATGAGACAGTAGGAAGGGGTAAAGAGAAGCTTCAAGAACCTACAAGAATTAGAAGCCAGTCATTTCCCACGTGTTGAGATGCATCTGAGTGGGTGTGAGGGTGAGTTTCGCAGTAAATGAAACACGTTTGATGTGGTAAAGAGGAACCTTTCCGGCTTGAAAACCTGTCTACATGCACCAGCAGCAGGCCTTCGCCAGACCCCGACTTGTGAGCTTTTTTAAATCTGAGTCGCAAGACGACTCTAAGAACCAAAAAATACTTGTTACTCATCCAACATTTAATTTTCAGTTTCCATATGCCCCTCTTTTCCTCCCCTTCTAATAATGAAGGCACTGAACTGCTCAGAGGTGTGGAAGTAACGGCTCACTTGAAATGACACGAAGAAGTGGTGCTAGGAAGTACAGCAAGAGTGGGAGGAACAAACGAGAAAGCAGCTCTTTCAAACAGACTGGCCTCGGAAACCAAAGTTTCCATTCACTTTTCAGAAATGACACTACAGTCAACACACTGTACAACAAAATTACCGCCACTGAACTATCGCCAACCATGCTGAACTACACCAACCATGCTGAACTACACCAACCATACTGAATTAATCCCAACCACGCTGAATTACACCAACCATCCTGAATTAATCCCAACCACGCTGAATTACACCAACCATACTGAACACCAACCATACTGAATTAATCCCAACCATGCTGAATTACACCAACCATACTGAACTAATCCCAACCACGCTGAATTACACCAACCATACTAAACAACACCAGCCATACTGAATTAATCCCAACCATGCTGAATTACACCAACCATACTGAACTAATCCCAACCACGCTGAACTACACCAACCATACTGAATTAATCCCAACCATGCTGAATTACACCAACCATACTGAATTAATCCCAACCACGCTGGATTACACCAAACATACTGAACTACATCAACCATACTGAACTAATCCCAACCACGCTGAATTACACCAACTATACTGAACAATACCAACCATACTGAATTAATCCCAACCACGCTGAATTACACCAACCATACTGAACTAATCCCAACCACGCTGGATTACACCAACCATACTGAACAACACCAACCATACTGAATTAATCCCAACCACGCTGAATTACACCAACCATACTGAACTACACCGACCATACTGAACTAATCCCAACCACGCTGGATTACACCAACCATACTGAACAACACCAACCATACTGAACTAATCCCAACCACGCTGGATTACACCAACCATACTGAACAACACCAACCATACTGAATTAATCCCAACCACGCTGAATTACACCAACCATACTGAACTACACCGACCATACTGAACTAATCCCAACCACGCTGGATTACACCAACCATACTGAACAACACCAACCATACTGAACTAATCCCAACCACGCTGGATTACACCAACCATACTGAACTACATCAACCATACTGAACTAATCCCAACCACACTGAATTACACCAACCATACTGAACAACACCAACCATACTGAATTAATCCCAACCACGCTGAATTACAACAACCATACTGAACTAATCCCAACCACGCTGAATTACACCAACCATGCTGAACTACACCAACCATACCGAACTAATCCCAACCACGCTGGATAACACCAACCACGCTGAACTACACCAACTATACTGAACTAATCCCAACCACGCTGAATTACAACAACCATGCTGAACTACACCAACCATGCTGAACTAATCCCAAACATGCTGAATTACACCAACCATGCTGAACTACACCAACCATACTGAACAACACCAACCATACTGAACTAATCCCAATCACGCTGAATTACACCAACCATACTGAACTAATCCCAACCACGCTGAATTACACCAACCATACTGAACGAATCCCAAGCATGCTGAACTACACCAACCATTCTGAACTAATCCCAACCACACTGAACTAACACCAACCATTCTGAACTAATCCCAACCACACTGAACTAACACCAGCCATACCGAACTAATCCGAACCATGCTGAACTACAACAACCACGCTGAACTAATCCCAAACATGCTGAACTACAAGAACTACGCTGAACCACATCAACCATGCTGAACTAATCCCAACCATGCTGAACTAATTCCAACCACACTGAACTACATCAACCATGCTGAACTAATCCCAACCATGCTGAACTAATCCCAACCATGATGAACTACACCAACTATGCCAAAACTAACACCAGCCATGCTGAACTACACCAACCATGCTGAACCCATGCTGAACTAACACCAACCATGCTGAACCACCCAAACCATACTGAACTACACCTACCACACTGAACTACACTAACCATGCTGAACTAACACCAGCAATACTGGACCAACACATCTACCGCAGTGGGTGTTCAGTAAAGCAATTAATAAAAAATTAAAGCAAAAAGAAATTCTTCTCTTAATTTAAAACTTGAGTTTATCCATACAAGAAGTGGTTGTCGGGACAGGTGCCTGGGTCTATGCGGTGTTGTTTATTAAGCAAAGTATGCCAATTTTTTATATTCTCTAATTGTTTGACAAAGGTGTATACTTATAGCCTTTACTGACATTTTTGTGTAAATTTTGCACGCTAGTGTTAATTCACTAATTCAGATCAAATGATATATCTGTGAAAATCACCCAATCCTACAGCGTAGATTTAAATTCAGTTGGTCACAAACACTGTGAGCGTCAATGTAACACTGGGGGGATTTTCTAAGTGGGCAAAGTAGGTCTGGGTCAAAGGTCTTCCTCTGTCTGCAATTCAGCATTCAAGTCTGTGGTCAATTTACAGAGCTAATTTACAGAAGTCTGATAAATACTAAAAAATATATAACAGCTATGCATGGAGTGTCCTAAACACCATGGTCTACCACTTCACACAGGATAAAGGATACAGTCACTGCAGTCAATTATTATTATGATATTAATAATAATAATAGGCTTTAACCTTTTTGTTTTTATTAACTTTGATGTACCTTTTCAGGCCCCTTGATGTACCTTTTCTTGTTTTGCAAGAAAGGCGTTCCATGAGTGGGGGCTTTATCAGATTAGCAGCACAAAAATAAAAGTCACGTGCATGGGTCCACTCCTTTTGCTGTTTCCGAATGTTCTGAGGCCAGACAACATATCAAAGTGATACAGGATACACAATTTATGAAAGCAGGTCACAAGTCAAATATGATCCCTATTGTGCATCTTAAAACTGAATACGGTGTGTCTTCTTCCATTTAAATCATTTAACATGATTTATAACAGTGTTAGATGAAAACTATCTACATTTTCTGAAACTATCTTCAAGCTTAAAAAGGCAACAGTTAGACAGAAATCACGGTGAGGTGCTGCTCAGAGGTTGACCGGTTTTATTTGACAACCTGTACGAGACATGACGTGCAAATGCTGGAATCTACAAGTACTGGAATTAGGATACATTTTTTGGCTGCTTAGACTATGAGAGAAAAGAGAAGTTGGAGGAAGTGTACCAATGGGTGCATTACCAGTTACAGTCTGCATATCTTTTGATCAGTGTCTTTTTGCAAATGCAAATACAAGACTCTTTGGAATTGAAATGGAATATAAGAAGTCAAAAGGCCTGGCCTTTATGTGTCCTGGACAACATGTGTGTTGCGGTTAACAGTGTAGAATTTAATTGACCATGATTATATCCATTTACATGAAGTTCTCTCCAGGAACAGGAAGCAACATTTCTTGAGCACATTATTTTTAAGTCTTGTGCCAAGAACAGAAACTGACTTACTGGCTCCCATTCTTTGGAAAGTGCAACAGCAAGAGCTTTAAGCAACAAGACCCATTCAGGAACTAGCAAAATCCACAATACCGTTTATTTGCAGCGGCCAAAAGATTAATAATAAAGTGGACAGACCTTTTACCATAGCTGCCAAAAAGAGAGACCAGTATCGTCCTACTAAGACATCCAATTATAAGGATACATTACAGTTAAGAATGATGATTTCTGATTAGCAGGACATCTTCTACGCCAGTAGAACTGTGGTCCAGATAAACAGTTAAAATCACCCAGCCATCTTTTTCCTGCACAATGTCTGCTATTACTGGTGCTCTGAGGAAATGTTGATAGCAAAGAAGTGACAGAACAGTGAAGTGCTCTTTTACCATTTGAGCTCTCAGGAGCATCTGGGCCTGGCTGCAGGGGCTCTTCCCCAGGAGAAGGGTCTGGGGGGAGATCTTGCGGGCGGTGCCGGTGGGGCTGTTGCTCTGGTTGGCTCTGACCAGCGGCGGTGACCCAGGCATGTTGGGCACAGAAACCTGAAGTACAGCAATTAAAGAGCTGGATCAGACCAATACAAACAACATGCAAATGTGTGGATGACCCATGGCACAACAAACAAAACATCATAAGCTCCTGATTTTGATGTATGTGTGTGTTTGGACACCCTAAGAGATTTGGGCTCTCAGATAACTTTTCCCGAGGTCTCAGACCTTTATTAGCTTGTAAGGGCTTGTTCACATTCATTGTAAGAAAAGGTCAAGTGACAAAAATGTCAGAGATTTGTAAATACTCTGACTCCTTAAACCCTGTCCCAACAATCAGTAGTCATGGGCTCCTATAAGCAGCTGCCAAGCGCTCTGAATAATGAAAATAATTTATGCCCACAAAGCAGGAAAAGGCTATAAGAAGATAGCAAAATGTGTACAGGGAGCTGTTTCCTCAGTTCGAAATGGCAGTTAACAGGAACGGTGGAGGTCAAGTTTAGGTCTGGAAGACTGAGACTAGCTTGTGAGATAAGTGATCTTAGTGACTGCTATAAAGGCAAATAAAAAACCTGTTTGACTGCAAAGATCTTCAGAAGGATTTAACAGACTCCGGAGTGGTGATGTCCTGTTCAACTGTGCAGCGACACTTACACAAAAATGACCTTCATGGAAGAGTCAACAGAAAAAAACCTTTCCTACATCCTCACCACAAAATTCAGTTCCAAGTCCTGTGGACTGATAAAGTTAAAATGGAAAAAAATTGCCCGCAATGAGCAAAGCTATTCTTGGGGGAAAAGGGTGCAGAACCAACAACACACACACACGCGCACACACGTATATATATATACAAGAGATGGTAAGCAAACATGGTTATTGGAATAATTATTTATTATGACATTATACATTTTTTACATTGTTTCACTGAAACTGGTAGCTGTCCCATCCCTACCCCTGAACAATATGAATGACATGGTTATCTAGAGGGAGTTGGGGAGTCAAGTTAGAGTACAAGTCAGCGCTGGATGTAATGGGATCATTCTGTATGCAAATCGAGAATTTGCCGAAACAGCTCTCGGCTTTCTCAAGGGAGACAGATAAGGGAGGGCGCGAGGACCGTCGGGCACTTGTGTTGCCACATACCGTTTTCTGAGTCTGCTGCGATGATGAAACAGCAGTCGAGAAGGCCGGAGCCAGTCTGTCCCCAAACAGATTGACCTGACAGGAAAAGACTGAAAATCAAAATCCGCACAAACATGCCTCTTTGATCCTGCCCAAAGTGTCGCACTGAAAATTAGATAAACACACCAAAGAAACTGGAGGAAAATAACAAAATAAAAGTTAATGTACATCCTTCAGAGAATTGCATTGAAATACACACAGATGGAATGAACCAGTGCCTTGTCAGCAGTGAGGCCACAGTGGGTCGAATGGAGTGATGGAATGAAAGACACAGAGGCATGACTGCCCTGAAGCCTGGCAAAATTAGGAAGGGGCAGACACAGAGGTGATTAAAATGAGATGTACAGGCTGCTGAACAACTAAGAAAACAGAGTACCTACACCTCTAATTTTAGCAGGGAGAAATAACCATATGCTTTTGCTACCCCAGATTTTAAAGTACCCATTAAACTGTAGCAATAGCCACTGAAGAAAAAACTATGTGAATAATAAACTATTAACTACTTGTGTCAGTGGAGTATCTATTTTCCAAATCTGCCTTGTGGTGTGCAAAACTATTAGCCCTCTGTTAGACCAGTTAGACCAGTCTGACAGCACTAATTAGTACAAATACAATAAGTACAAAAGGACATTATTTTATCATGACATATTATGAGTAAGTGCTAAGAAGGAACGTTTAGTAGAGCAAGAGTAACTCCACACACCACACCTCCTTTCACTCCCTCCGATTTGAGTCCTCTAAACTGGTTAGAAGAGGACTAGCTAGCGAGTAGTCTACAGTTCCACACACCATGTCTGACAGCTTCTTAGACAGATGTGGCACAGACGTGTGACACTGTGGCAATTTTAACTATGTCATGATTTACCTATGATCTCACAACGGCACTTTCGAGACATCACAAACAGTAAGCGAGATGCGCAAGGTTAGTTTACTGTTACCATGTCGTAACAGCTTCATCAGCACATTTTAGTATATTGGACTTTAGTATTGGACTGTGGCAGTCTGTGTTTTCAAATAGAAACACATGAACATTGTGCCGCAGTAACACATTCGACACGAAAAACAACCAACATAAGTTTAATAAGTCATCCAAAGTCCTGTTTACACTTGATTTTAAAATGCATCCTGGATGATCAGATCACTAGTTGACAGTGGTAAACGGAACTGCAAACAATCACCAAGACGCACTGCGATCTGTTCACTCTCGTCGAGGTGGTCTAGGACGCATGTGGCCACATACCTTTGGTAGAGTAAACACTAATGCGTCTTGACACATCCCTGACAATTACATCACAGGAAAATACATCACGCACCCAAGACATGAAAAACGGAAAGGGGGAATAAAACTTTTGAAGCTAGAGTACCGCAAAACCAAAGACAAAAATAGCAAATATGAAAAGTACGGGATAACATTTTACAACACAAGTGGTCAGCTAGACACCTTGGAGATGAATGATGTCCACATGTGATTCAATTGCCCAAGATTTTAAAACCAAGTGTAAACAAGGTCCAAGAGTAGTGCAAAGGAACACAGTCTAAATTCTGCCTCTATAGAGAAGAACTGAAACCTATTGACTAAAATTTTTGACCAAAACTGAAGGAAAACTAGTAAAAGAAAAATTCACCCAAGAACAAGGACAGGATGGTGGGGAAAAGGACCACAGAGAGTGCTGAGTGGACAGAAGGTGACAAGTGGTCTGGAGGTGTGTATGAACCAGGTCAGTTAAAGAGACATCCGAACAGTTACCTGAACAACCTTCCTGTCCGTAGGTGGAGGCTGATTGTGGAAGGTGGTGACCGCTGTAAGTGCTGGGGTGCTTTTCGGAGTGCCATTGGCTTGTTGGGAAGAATTCACTGTGGAGGTGGTAGTGGTGGTGATGATGGTGGTGCTGGTAGTAGTGGTGGTGCTGGTCGATACATTGTTGCTTGCAGTCTTAGCAGGCTCGGGTTTAGCTTGAGGCTCCTTGTCCATTGCTCCGCACTGTCTAGCTGGACACTGGAAGTTGAATTCAGATGGAAAATGTGGCTGTTGTCATGCAAACAAAATTTACAATTAAAGTGACAGTTTTGTAAAAAATCAGACACAATTTGAAGCAGGTAAGGTATGAGTTTAGTGAGACTGGCCTCTGCTTCAAAACACAAGTTCGACTACATTTAAAATAAAGTGAAAAATGTGTGCATTTGACTTTTCACAATACATTTTAATTCTGTATCTTTCAAACAGTTGCATTTGAAAGATACATCCCTCTGATTTTTATTATAGTAATGGAAAATTGACCTATGCATGCAGAAATGCAAATTTGAACATTTCCCCTCTAAACCTAGACCCCTTGGTCTGCCTTCCAATATTTTCATTACAATGAGCATTACAATAAAAAGCAAATATACGCTAATTAAAATGTATAATATAATCCAAATCTCTTGTCCATAAATATCCAAAACCATGTTCTGTAAGCCTTTACAAGGACGCTAATTGAAATGGGTTTTGTCAATTAATATGCACGGAACACTGATTTGTCAGTCTTGAAAAAAATAACTTAGCATTTCATTAAACCTATAATGACTCCCAATTAGGCTTATCTCATTTGTGCTGTCTACGACATGAATTACTGCGACAGCCGAGTGGCAAAACTGCTCATTCCATCCGTGTAAAAGAGAAGAGGGTGCCCCTTTTCTGTTTTCCACACAGACTAAAAAGTGAACTTTGACGTAGAGCAGAGAATGACGCTCCGGCACAGGAACAGATCAGTTAATGGCTGCGCGAAGTGAGCGAAGAGGAAATGAATGAGTGGGTTTTAAATAAATAGGGTGAAGGGTTAGCCATTCAGCTTCTGGAAAGCAGCACATACCAATTATCAACTGCACTTCACCTTATTTTTCTAGTGCAGTTCTGAGAAAGAGAGAAATTTCATTGAAAAATACATTTTTTTGCAGCTATATGAGTGAACAGGATAATCTTCAGCAGAACAGATTCATTACTTTCAATAATTCGTTATTAGTTTAATCAGGTGGATAGAAGATTCACATGAACCTGAAAATCACGTGATTCTCACTGAGTGAACATAGTTGGCAACTTTCATCATCGATGACCTGTTAGTGCGTAATTTGACAGCCTAATAAGTATAAATGCAATACGTGCAGTACAGCAAAAAAAGTAAAAAAGGACATATTTTTAGCATGACATAATTAGGTGTATATAATAATACTAACAACAACAATGGTAATAATAATATCATTATTATCGTTAATAATATTATTTGGGTATAAACAAAGTGAGAGGGCATACTGTAAAAAATGGCAGGAAAAATGAATGAAACACTCACGGTCTGGCAAAAATATAATGTCTCAAGCGGACAAAAACATGATTCAGCATTTCACACACTCAATTAACCAGGCTTAATTATGCCCTCCGTGTAAAGAAACATGTACTTCTTCATTGTTCTTTAAGTAGTGATTAAATTTGCGATGTGCTCAGAAAAGCATATCATGACATATTGTGCCATAATTTATCACAATGACAATAATCTTCCAAATATCGCCCAGCTCCAATTAGTCATTTAATTAATAGTGTCCTAAGGCGTGACAACTTCAAAAGATTATATTACAATGTTATTAATCACATTTTCCAACATTTATGTTCCTGACAAACCCATCAGAGAATTCAGACCAGTAAACAACTTCGGTGCAAGTCTGTGGTGTCTCCCTGCAGTTGAAAAATAACTGAGCAATTGTCTCCAAAAGGAAGGGAGAAGATGTTTTAGGAGAGTGACCTTTGCTTTAGTTTTCTGGGTTTTTTTTAAAATGCTTATTTAAATGAATGAAATGTCCAGTTCAACTATTCATGTCCCTTTGCTGGGGGCAAACTTGTATACAAAGTTTCAAAGTTCTCCAAATGCCCCATTCACTACACTGTAGCCTGTTTATTTAAAACTAACCGGTAAACAGACCATTTTAAATTCCTTGTTGTTGTGATGTCACAAAAACTAGGCTTTTACAAATATGCCTTGTCAGCAATTAAGCTCCACCCATTTACACTCAAGTTATAAGAAGAATTTTGGTCTGGATTTTTTTTTTCTTAATAAGTAACAATCAAGGGGAGCCATTCAGAACGAAGAGCATTTACATATGACAGCATTAAAGGCACGGTACCAAAACCGGTCTGTTTTGGGGATCAACAGAGGGGTTGGAAAATGGAAATGGAAATCAAAACTGAATAAAAAACACAAGAATACAAGAAAAATGAAGGACTTGGGCTCTTTCAAGTCAAGTTCATTCTCAGCTCCTCTCTGTAAAATGACGTTCCTTTCAACGGATGACTCTGATTCCACTACTTAACCCACTAATGGAGTCAGAATCATGTCATGCAAGTCACAGCACTCAATTAAGCAGGTATAATTGTGTGCACAAAGCAAAAACAGAGGGAAAATACAATCAATCTCATGATGCAGCTGATCTTACTATCCTTAAAGGAGAGTTAAACCAATTTTTTTATATTTATGCATAAACAATTCAAAGCGGTGAAATGGTTCATTTTAGAGAGACCTACTCATTTCTTTGCAGTTGTGGTGATAGTATTCAGGGGTCATGATGTCTACAACACAAGCCAATTTATTTACAATCCAAAATAATCTCACCTTTTATGGTAAAAAAGAAAAAACAAATTTTTGGTGCCTTATAACATTCTGCAGGTACCACTTTTACACATGTTTTTAAATGCATTTGGAGCCCAGATTTTCTTGAAAAACCAGTATGACACAACATTTTAGGAAGCCAGTGAGCGTATTCGTAACCGTTTCATGTAATAAAGTTATGTGAGGTGTCTTTTAGAAACATATCCAACGCTTAACATCCTGCATGTACCACTTTTACACATTTTTAAATGCGCTTTGAGCCCAGATTTTCTCGCAAGACCAGTATAAAACAACATGGAAGCCAGGGGTGTATTCGTAATCATTTCATGTAATGTTATATGAGATGGCTATCAGAAGCAAATCAAACGCTTCAGCCATCTGGTTCCTTTCGCCACCACTGTGAACTGTTCTAACTCGGTAAGCTCACATCGACTCTCATTGACTCTCACTGACTGAATGAAGCAGATATTTTGAAAAATCTGTTGTATTTTGTGACTGTGCAAGAATAAAGTGTATAATAATGACATTATTATACCATATGCGATAATTCTGCTTATAATAGGGTCGTAAACACTGAGTGAAGGGAGCTGCAAAGTTACATTCATCTGGACTAAAAAAAACACACACACAAAAAGCTACATTTTAATGACTGAATTAAGCAGAAATAAAAAAAAATGATTCTATTTTGTGACAGTGAGAGAATAAAGAGTGTAATAATGACATGATTGTATTATATGCATTAATTCCGCTTATCATAGAGTCGTAAACACTGAGGGAAGGGAGCTGCAAAGTTAGATTCAGCTGGACTAAAATTAAACTTAAATCTGTCATCATATTGTTAGTTGCTTTGGATAAAAGCATCTGTAAAATGATTGTAAGGTAGTGTAATGTAAAACACAAAAAACTACATTTTAATGACTGAATTAAGCAGAAATGTTAACAAATATGTTGTATTTTGTGACTGTGCGAGAATAAAGTGTGTAATAATGACATTATTGCAGCATATGCATTCATTCTGCTTATAATATTGTTGTAAACACTGAGGGAAGGGAGCTGCAAAGTTGGATTCAACTGGACTAAATGGGTTCGACCGTTCAACATAAACGATCCGGAGCGTCGATAGAATTCACATTAAAGATGCTCTATAATAAAAACAGAGGCTCTATAAAAAAAAACAAGAGAACCACAGAAACTACTGATGGCTCCTTTTGTCTCGATCTGGAAGCTCTGCCCTAAGAGTCCAGATGCAGAGAAATCAGCACTGTTGTGTTGCATTGCCTGCTAAGCTAACCACACACACACACACACACACACCCGCAGCATAAAGGGAGCACGGTGCAGCAGCAGCATCAGTGCCCAGCCGAGCAGGTGTCAGGAGTCATCTGAAATGTCACTGACCACACGGTCCAGCTCTATCTGTTATCTCAGGCCCTGACAGACGGCATTTAATTAAAAAATATATATAACGCAATCAAACGCAATTCATTAAAACTCTAACTGGCTCCCTCGGCTGTCAGTCAAATCTACCTGACAGTGATGACAGGCGGTCACGATTTTTTATTTTCTGTTTATGAAATAAAAAATGGGCGTGTGTGTGTGTGCAGTGAAAGAGCCCTGCACACACACACACATTTCTCTTTCTGTGGCTGCACTTCCTTCCAGGCATAAAGCAGAAGCATGCATTAAAAAAAGAAGGTGTGTGTGTATGTGTGCGTGTGTGCGCGTGCGTGTGTGTGCGCGCGCACACCAAAACATACACCCGCGCGCACAAAAAATGAAAGTCAGAAGAATAGGATGCTCGGTGGTGGAGGAGAACAGGAGAACACGAGCCCTCTCTCCTCCCTCCCTCCCTCCCCCCGGGCCGGTCCCGGACCGAGCCCGAGCCCGAACCCCCCCAGCCCTCCGCCAGGACCGGAGGGGTTCGTCCCGCACCCACCTGTCCGCAGTCAGCAGGCCAGATCACCCATCTCACTCTGCCCGTCCACACAACCCCGTCATGTCCTAATGCGTCAAAGGTAAAAGTAGAGACAGAAAAAAAAACAAAAAAACAAACCGCTGTGCACAGAGAGCTCTTTATACTACAGCACCGCTCAGTGGACTGGAGGGCCTGAAGCTGAAGCTCCTTTCCATCGCTAGACCTACCTACACTGGACCTGATAAGCCAAATACAGGCTCCTTACATTACTGCTATACCATATGGGCAAAAGTATTGGGGACACCTTACCATTACACCAACAGGAACTTGACATTGCATTCATAGACTTTAATATGGAGTTATTCCCCTCTTTGCAGCTATAACAGCTTCCACTCTACTTGTAAGGCTGGAGTGTCTCTGTGTGAATTTGTGCCCGTTGAGCATTTATGAGTTCAGACACTGATGTTGGATGAGAAGGCCTGGCTCGCAATCTCCGTTCCAGTTCATCCCAAAGGTGTTGGATGGGGGTCAAATTCAGGGCTTCTGGCATCCAACAATGTCTTTATGGAGCTTGCTTTGTGCACTGGGGCACAGCCATGCTAGAATAAAAAGGTTCTTCCCCAAACTGTGTCCACAAAGTTGGAAGCATGGTGTTGTCCAAAATGTCTTAGTATGGTGAAGCATTAAGGTTACTGCCCTTCACTGGAAGTAAAGTGTAAAGTGTCCATTTGTCACATGTGAACATACCACAGCACAGCACACAGCGTGAACAGTGTGAAATTCTTTCTATGAATTCTTTCACTCTTCCAGAGCAGCGCTCAAGAGCAGTATGTGGGGACAGCACCTTGCTCATGAGTACCTCAGTGGTGCCACTGGCATTCTTACGACCTTCTGATTGCAGCGGCAGATCCCTAACCACCAGGCCACCAGCTGGACCTAATAAGACAAAACAGTCTTCTTCCATGTAACGGTGGTCGTACAGCATCACTGTCCGGCCTGTTTTCCTGCTGTAACACCTCCCATTTCACCTCAGGAGGGGCTTGTTAATTTATTTGTTCATCAGTGTATGGAGAAACTGTTAAATGTGAAGGTGGTACATCAGGGCCAGCGATCAGATCTACTGCGGTAGCGCAAGTGAATTTTCTAGCGCCGTGGTTGAGTCAACATAAGTGTAAACTTCAATACAGTCATTTCATAGGATTGAAATCTTGATCTCCAAAGCGAGGCCGAGGTGGGAAAATTCTTGAGACTGCATAGATGGAGGATGGTGAAAGCAGAATCGCTTGAAAAATAAAGATTTCTATTTCAGTAAAATGCTAAAAATATTAGGGGTGTGTAATGATGTTGAGGTGGGATTTTTTCGTTTCTGCAAAAATAACCAAAGCAAAATCGGTAGGTTTTCATACTAGATGAGTAACGGAGGCTGCCTCAGCTAAACTATTAAGCTAAGCTAACGTGTTTGTGGTCAGGTGCTGGTGCAGCCATAAAGACTTTTTCCTGAGTGGACAATGTGCCAACATGTTAGTAATTCCAAGGAATATATAGTTTCTCAAATTAGTTGACATCAGCTACAGTAAATTTTTTAGTCTAGTTAGCACTAACTATATAATACTGTAATACTCTCCATATAAACAAACAAACACACAAATAAATTAATAAATGTGTGTGTATATACATTTTTATTATTTATACATACACACACACACACACA
>JBBPCZ010000001.1:8915820-8925827 GCA_037974445.1 Brycinus macrolepidotus
AGATTAATTAATTACAAAGCCTCTAATTAATTAGATTAATTTTTTTAATCGAGTCCCACCCCTAATATATATATATGATGAATGACTCTGCTTTCATCATCCTCCATCTGCGTAATCTGACTTAAACATTTTCCCACCTCAGCCTCACTTTGGATTTCAAAGTCAATCCTGTGAAATGAGCAAATACCAGAACTTGCCCAGAACATTGCAACCTGGCGCCATTCTCCTTTCAAGCGAGAAAAAATGGCAGGCGTCCAACACCAGAAGGATAAAGCTCTTTAAAACATTTAATATCTCAAAATGGTGATCATTTTCTGTGCCAAAGTTAGGATTTATATTGCATATATAAATATATACATGCTATATTAGTTTGCTTATTAACAAGAACAATATTAGAAAAGTTTATATATGTTACCCTTGAGGTTCTGAGAGCTAATTAGTCTATTAAAGGTGCCCTATCTGAAGGTAAGTGCATTCCTTTGAAAAAAAAAAAATGCAGTTCTTGTTGTCACCTCGTCCTGTGCTGCAAGTGGCTACTTGTGGAACAGACATGCTGCATATTTTCGATCGCGTCGGTGGGGGCTTTCAATTATGCACACACAGCTTGTATTATAATCTCTAGGGAAAAGCATTGCAAGTAGAATGGGAGGTTCTGGACCAGCCACACATGAGCCTAAAAGGTTGTGAAGTGGAGCTGTGTTCTATGGAGTGATGGAGCTCTATCTGATACCTGGAGACGAATTGAAGTCTTGTTTGTGGTTCAGAACTAATCATCCGACATCAGTACCTGATCTCACCAGTGCTCTTGTGGCTGCATACAACCAAATCCTCACAGCAATATTATTATTATTGTTATTATTAATAATTTTATGTTAAGTCACATTTCAAGGCACTCAAGGACACATTACAGACAAGCAAACCAGAGCATAAAATTAATAAAACAAATAAAAATAGATAATAAATAAACTATATATATATATATATATATATATGTATATATAGTTTATATATAGACAGGGTTTGGAAGTCAGGAGAAAGTCAATGCTATGGCCATCTTGATGGAAGGAATACCAGAGATGGGGGGCCCATAGCTACAGGATCTAAACTCCATGGTGGACAATTGAGCAGAGGGCGTATGTCCTATCATGTGGTACAAAACCATTCAACTTAAAAAATCAGAAAACCTTACTGAAGTAAAAGTTTTAGGTGATAGAGGCCCTTGTCTAAATAATCCGTGTGCAAAAGCTCAGCTTGAGGGACAGTGAAATGACTGAGCATCAAGTACCCATGTCCAGTACAAAGATTATCTATACTTAGAACTGTTCACAATAGGCTCTAATAATTTTATGTTCAGTCTATAGACCATGTGAGAGTACAAATACAGAGTGAGCTTGTTTGTTGTGTGTATGTAGTATTACTTGTATTTCGACTGCTAAACAACCTTGTATTTCAGAAAATCCAATGACTCTTGGGAGAGAAATGTATATAGAATTAAATATGATGACTTTGGAGCATTTTGGGTTTCCATTGGATTTAATAGTGCAATTGTAATTTATTTGCTCATAGAACTGGTTCCTCCTGAATATTGTACTATAAAGCAGAAGAACAAGAAACTCCAGCGCGGTGAGAAACGAACACCAGGGCTGTGATCAGTGTGCAGACTTCTTTTCGAAGTATTTTATAGATACCGATAGTTTAACACTGGAGATCGATGTGACCCGATATACACCATATGGACAAAAGTATTGGGATGTCTGACCATTACACCAACAGGGACTTTAATGACACTGCATTCAAATACATGGACTTTATATGGAGTTGGTCCCCCCTTTGCAGTTATAACAGCTTCCACTTCTCTTGGAAGGCTTTCCACAAGATTTTGGAGTGTTTCTGTGGGAATTTCTGCCCATTCATTCTGTAGAGCATTTATGAGGTCAAGCACTGATGTTGGGCGAGAAGGCCTGGCTCGCAATCTCCGTTCTAGTTCATCTCAAAGGTGTTGGATGGGATTGAGGTCAGGGCTCTGTACGGGCCAGTCAAGTTCTCCTATCCAACCATGTCTTTATGGACCTTGTTTTGTGCACTGGGGCACAGTCATGCTGGAACAGAAAAGGGCCTTCCCCAAAAGTGTGTCCACAAAGCTCTCCAAAATGTCTTGGCATGCTGGGGCATTAAGATTGCCCTTCACTGGAAGTAAAGGGCCACCTCAATTCAGTAATTAAGAAGTGTGTCCCAATACTTTTGTCCATGTGGTGTGTGTATTCCTCATCACGCTGCGTCTTACGTCGCTCTGCGTAACTCGCAGCTTTACCAGTTCTAAGAGGATCAGGTGGCCAGTAAAGCCCGAGACTTAGACAGCCAATCCATCACGGTTCGAGGAGAAATCACCGCATGTTCTACCATCAGAGTCTTCGGTAAAGTCAGGAAAGTAACCAAAGCAGGTGAAGATCAGCTGTTTTCCAGTGAAGCAGCAAAGAAGCGTGACAGGAAAGAGGTAGAGACGCTACAGAGGGAGCAAAAGAGTGTCCAGTCCGTCAGGAAAATGCCAAATACGAAAGTCATCAAGCCTAAGCCGGCCGAAACGAAGCCCAAAGCTCGGACGAACAGCAAAAGGGCGTCGAGCTGCCCACGCTGTTACCATGACAACGCGCGCGACCCTGTTGCCGTGGAGACGAGAGGGCGCGCGCCAAAGGCGACATCAAAAGCACGAGCCTCGGTTCCGATCCAGTTAAAGGCCACGCAGAAAACACGCACAGCCCAAAAACCATGCGAGTTAAATACCACAGGGAAAAGTCGAGCTGGAAACTCGCAGCTGCAGCCATCAAGCACGAAGCCCAGGGCACACTATGAAACACAGAGGTATGAGTCGGTTGTAACCAGTGTGGCAAAGGGCTGGAGAATGTACTGACTCCACCACCATATCCTTATACATACCGTGATGCTTGAATATCGTCATACTCACATATATGCTGTTTTAACCAGTGTGGCAAAGGGCTGGCGAATGTACAGACCGTACCACCATACTGTGTTACTCACATACCATGATGCATACCGTGATACTCACATACCGTGATACACACATATCGTGATACATACCGTGATACTCACATATTGTGATACATACCGTGATATTCACATACCGTGATACTTGCATATTGTGATACTTACATATCGTGATATATACCGTGATATTCGCGTGCTGTGATACATACTGTGATACTCACATACCATGATACATACCGTGATACATACTGAGATATTCACATATCGTGATACTTACATATCATGGTACTCACATACCGTTATACATACCATTTACACATACATACCAGTACATACATACCAGTGTGGAAAAGGGCTGGCGAATGTACAGACCGTACCACCACACCGTGATACTCACATACCATGATACATACTGTGATACTCACATACTGTGATACACACCGTGATACTCACATATTGTGACACTCTTATACCGTGATACATATCGTGATACTCACATATCGTGATACTCTTATACCGTGATGCTCACATACCGTGATACTCACACACCGTGATACTCACACACCGTGATACTCACATATCGTGATACTCACATATCGTGACACTCACATATTGTGACACTCTTATACCGTGATACTCACATACTGCGATACATACCGTGATACTCATTTACCGCGATCCTTACATACCGTGATACTCATACACCATGATACATACTATGATACTCACATACCATGATACTCACATACCATGATACATACCATGACACTCGCATACCGTGATACTCATGTACCATGATATTTACATACCATGACACATATCATGCCATCTACTGATGATAAAGAACAGTTTCAAATACAAACAAAATTAAATAGTTTTCTTTCTGTAAATCTGATTTGTGTCTGGTTAATATCTACAGTACTGTACAAAGTTTTTAAAGGGTTTATATCATGGAAAACTGAAATTTCCTCCCTTTTTTGTTTAAATAAGAGATTCTTATTTTGTGTAATATGTTAACTCTGCTTTTGTTTCAAAATGTCCAGACAATTCCAAAAACAGCCTGTTTTAAATGAATTATTTTTGTCATATAACAAAAACCATAATGTTTCTATAAGTTCACCTATTCACCCTACATGAGTTAAGCCCTGTCCATTCACGCTGAAGTTGTAAGGTTGCAGCACAGAGTACTTTTAGCATTAGACAGTACAGTCAATCAGAACAGAGGTCACTTACAAATATATCAGTCTTAAAGATACAATAACAAAAAAGCAGCCTGTTCAATGTTTAAGGGTGAAGAAGGTTCAGACAATGTTCATGAAAAATTGATTATGTCTGTTTTTGCTACATTTCTCATTTCATGCTGTCTCATCACTCCGCCTTAGTCCGGTGTTGTTGGTCCAGAATAAAAGTTGCTGCCAAGCTGCAAACCATATGGTGGTTGGGCCTAATCCGTGTCTAGCGTGGCCTAGGTGCTTGAACATCTGCTAAATGAATGCTTAAAGTACACTGACCTTCACACGCAAACTGTCTGGAGTAATGCCTGACATGACATGCTTGTCTCTTTCTTCGATAGCCATAAAGCCTTTACTGTTTTCGCTCCCGACCCAAAGAAAAGGCAAGACATTCAGGAAAGTGAGTTCAGTTTTGTTGGTTTGTATTTAAAGAAGTTTGACTGTAAAGGTGTAGATGAGACTTACACTGACGTGATTTAGTCATGCAAGATATCTTTACTGTAGCTATTTTTCAAGTGACTGTAATTTCATCGTGTGACCTCTTGAACCTCCCAAATGAATTCTGCTGTGCTATAGAAGCTGAGGCAGAACTCGCAGCTCTAGAAGACCTACGCTTGAGTCGGGCCATGGGTTATGTATCCATCTCTCCTAGTACTGTGGGTAAGTCCCTGGTCTGTTAGTGACAGTTCAGAGAAAAATCTGATTTACTCAGTTTTACCCTCTCCTTCAAACCACTTTAATTCTGTAATCTTCCATTTTTCCTGTTTTTCTTGAACTATTGTTTTCAAATTATGGTGACTCACCCCCTATACATGCTCTCTCTCTCTCTCTCTCTCTCTCTCTCAAACACACACACATAAACAGACACACTCACATACACATACACACACACACACACTCACACACACGTCCAAAAGGGACACACATAACAGCCAATAGGCTATACGTTATGTCCACTTGGTGGCGATGCTGTGCTTGTGATTGATTGTCAGGTTCCATTTAACCCTGTCTGACTGGTCAGAAGACATATGAGTCGGAACATAATACAAAAACACTCCATGTGGATGCCAAGGGCACTAATGTTACTCTGAAAGAATTATGAACTGCACGTTGCCTTTCCAATTTGCAGGTGGATTCTTAACGCTGGAGGAAGTCCGAATAAAACAGCAGCAAGAGATGCAAATGAAAAGACGGCAAAAGCAGGTGGGACCAGATGAAGTTTCAGCGAATTACTGCCGTCGCTCCCACTTAATCTTCTCTGATCTCACCAATTTCTTTCTTTTTATTTTCACAGATGAAAAAGTACGCTTTGGAAACATCCCCCATGGTGTTTGGATGATGTTCTGAATAACGTCAAAGGCATCACACTTCCTTGCAGCTTGAGTCATGCAGATAATGTGTCCTTATGTCTGGCAAAAGTAACTAAAACTATATTTGCTTTGGTCTAAATGGCAGTCTGAAGACATTTACAAAATTTATGAGTTTACTTTATTTTTTACCATGTTAGTAGTGTTTTCCATAAGATATGAGGGCATTCTGTGAATTTGGAATGTAATGATGAAATGTCCAGTTTTCAAAACGGTATCTTGTTACAGGAATTCATATAAATGCACCATAAAAAAATATACATATAATCAATTATAAAAATTTCTCTTTGGAAAATGATGAATAATAAACTTGCTCCCTTTATAGCTCTCATACATGGCCTGTAGTCAGTGAGCGTGCCGAAGAAAAAGAATATCGACAAAGGAGTACTATTACAGTGTTATTACAAATGCGCAATATGTAATTGAGTTTCATTCATTCCGTTATGTCATGCTGTTCATTGCGGTCTTTGCAGTGTTGTGTTTTTCGTCTGTTCCCTAGCAACAATGACTTCTCTCTCTTTCTCCCTCTTTCTCCCTTTGTTTTGTCCTCCGTGTAGTGGCGTCTACTTTAAAATTTCCGAAAATACAAACTGGTCTCCTGCTGGCTGGGAGAGAGAGAGAGGACGAGAGAAAGAGAGAGAGAGAGAAAGGGCGAGGAAGGAGAGAGAGAGAGAGGGAAAGTGTGAGAGAGGAGAGAGAGAGAAAGGGCAAAAAAGGAGAGAGAGAGAGAGAAGTTGTGTGTATTACAAGATGAGCATGGAAAACAGAGGGAACAGGCAGCGAAGGCCAGCTGTGTTTTTCCTCTGTGCGGTTTAGCCTTACGCTCTTTTACCACACCATCACTCCCTGTACCATGTACCATGTAGTGCTGGCCTATAATTCTGGGTTTCAACTTATGTAAATGTTTGGACAATACTGCACAAGCCAGTTTTGCCGAAGTGCAATGACTTACGCTAAACAAAAAAGGTATCACTGGAATTACCACGACGCCAAACTCCCTACTTTCAGACCCACTGAACTAATTTATGGTTATGCATTCTAATAAATCTCATATTGATCCAAGATCTCTGGCCAAATGTTTCTCCTGAACCTGTTTTACAGTTGTCTGGCAACCAATCCGAAAGCCTGTCTTGTGTTTTTTTACCGACTTTTACATGGTCTATGAATTAGACCTTTGACCTTCTTCTTAGAATGAGTTACCCAACTCATTAAAAATGAAAAATGTACTCTACATAATATTCAGACTGTAAACACACGCTGTTCTGATCATTAGGGGTGCATCAAACTGGGGGTCCTATCTGCACTTTAAAAGATTATTTATTTAATTCTGAAGGTTAGAATGTAATTATTATCCTGAACCTTTTGCCTGAGCTTGATTTGTAATAAATATATGCTGTTTGAAGATTTAAAGAGGCACACGGTCTTGCTCATGAGAAGGTGTCTGTACCGCTACCACATTTGCTTTTTCTCTCTGCACCTTTCTTTTTTGTTCTTTCTAAAGGAAAGCAGAGTTTCAGCTTTCCATTTCTTTGCTAGGATTCTGTGAGATGCCTGCAAAGTAATCCAGCTAAAAACAACAAACCTGCACTACTTATTGGTAGGTAGTTCCATTTGAAAAAAAATGGCAAATGGAAAAAAATGACATTTTATTTAATTTCACAAGTCAATTCATTTAGCTGTAAGCTTGAAGCTTGAAGAATTTCTTTAGGTTATGGATTCAGAAATAAAACATTGGGGTGGTAGTAGCTTAGTGGGTAAGGGGTGGTAGTGGCTTAGTGGGTAAAACATTTGCCTGTGAACCTGATGACCACAAAGTTGCAGTTTCTACCTTTGTGTCCTTGAGCAAGACACTTAACCCTCAGTTGCTCCAGGGGAACTGTCCCTGTAACTAATGATTGTAAGTTGTTTGGATAAGAGCGTCTGCCAAATGCCCCTTTACCTTAACATTTTGATAGGGGCAAAAGCTATTTATTTATTTATTTATTTTTAAATGTATTTTTTAAACTACTTTAATGTCAGAACAGCAACAAAAAGGTACATATTAGATGCACAGTTTGGTGTGTGTGTGTGTGTGTGTGTGTCTGAGGGAGGTCTATGGCCCTGTGTGGTACACAGTCTGTAACACAATGATATTTATATGCACTCAACAAGATGCCACTCTCTGAAACTGTTTGTCTCTGGAAGACATGTACAGAATTGGGCCTAGTGTCACTTGGCAGTGTCTTCGGTTCACGAAAGGACAGTCAGTAGGTCAAAATGACCATGTTTACTTTGCCCCAGTGCAGATACACTCAGTTCCCCATTTGGTATATTTAGTCTGCTTTGAGTACCATCTGTCCAGGAGGAACGTTCCAAGTCTTCTTGAGATGAGAACAGGTCTAGAACAAGGAGAACGTGGAGAGCTAAAGACACCAGCTATCTGTACATGCTATATAACCTCAAATCTGAATCACTGCTGAAGTCTGAGCTTCTTCAATGCAAAGCACAGCTTCTGCCAGGGATGAGAATAACTGTCACCTCTGCAGTTAAAGCTTAAAAAAAATTCAGCATCCTCACAATGTTGTAATGAAGTCATGAGAGGGATTCATTATATAAGGCTTTCTGTCACAGACATGTTTGGGATTACATGCCTGTACCTCTTTTTGGATTTATACATTAATACTTATGTACAGATTATGAGTCTACATGTCCAGATAAAGCGTTATCCAAATGGTACGGTTGTAAACACAATATAATTTTAGATATGAGTCAGAATATTCAGAATTAGCCATAGTAAATACACATTCATGTATTTACACGTGTGTGTGTATGATATGTATATATCTTTAGAACATGATACACAGTCCAACAGAGGAGTCCAAAAAGGACTCATGGTCTGACCTGTAGTAGCCTACATGCAGGCCAGTGTACGCACTTCTTCTAGTACGACCCCATTAAGTCATAATGAAGTCTGCATAATCTTGATCGGTCAGTGCACAGGTGTTTCCTCTTTGAGCTTTTGAGTCACTTTGCCCTAGTCTAGCCAGGGCGGAAGCCTATATTAGTGCGGCATAGAAATGCAAAGCCTGATTCAAATTGGCCCTATTTGCATTATGCTAACAGACAGATAGGACAGGAGAATCAGACAAAAGACAATGCAAATGCTCGGCTGGTTTGAGTTAGCCATTTCACAGGACAAATACAGACACTCCAGTAGACAAAACAGACAAAAAAAAAAAGAGATAGGACGGACAAAACAGCACTCGAGCTACGCAATTGACTTGCGAATGCGTGTGGGAGCAGCAGTTGGGACGTCAGAGACAGACCTCCTGAGTTTCGAACAGACTGTTTATGATTTGTCTTTCAGTCTGATTTCGTCAAACCACAGAACGTCATCTGTCTTAGACAGTCGACTGACATGGGAAATGTGTTTCAGTCTGGAAATTCGGAGAGCACAGTCGTTCATTGGTGAGCGCTCATAGCGAGCGTCCTTGATGAGAGGTCAGGGCAGATGGAGGATTAGTTTGCCATGAAGTGGACCATAATTTAGGTGGGATGTCCTATTGATTAACAGTAGATCACATGGTAAACACCTCTAGAAAAACACAGTTTTCGGTGGCTTAACAATTAAAGCGTTTTAATGGCTCAAGTATTAAAACTTAAGTGAACCCTTTTAGCATCAAGCTGTTAAAATACTAATGGAAACCACACCAGGGCGATCTTAAACCACCGTCTAGTCCTTCAGAGGATGATTAATCCCTAGTTTATTACGGTAGATAATTTACTCAGTCAATCCAAAGGACAATGCCTGCAGTTTGATAAGGCTAACAGCTATGTTAGGAGTTTAAAAGAGTACTATCAGATCACTACATTGTAACACACTTGGGTGGTGAATAAAACCTGTGCTTTTCTAAACTAAATGTTTCATCTTGAGATTTAAAAATAAATCAGTTTGACTCTATATTAACCAGTATTTAGCTGTATGCTTTCTAAAGCACTCCAATACATTTTGTGTGGAAAAAACAAAATACGAAAAGCCAAACCATAAAATAATACGATAAGATAAGATGAGATAAGATAACCCTTTAGTAGTCCCACAAGTGGGAAATTTGCATTGTTACAGCAGCAAAGTGGACAGAACAAAACAAGAATGTAGAACTAGAATAACCAATATAATAAAAGCTATACAACACAACAGGATAATATAAAAAGTACACTATACAAATAATACAAAAAATTGAAATATAGAAGATTGTATGTATGTATATGAATTTATAAGGGTAAAGTGTCCATTGTCATACGTGAACACAGCACAGCACACAGTGTGAACAGCATGAAATTGTATCTATATATACACCTATATGTATATGTATGTACACACTGGATATATGTATGTATACATGTACATAGTGGATAAATATAGAAG
>JBBPCZ010000001.1:8925927-8937202 GCA_037974445.1 Brycinus macrolepidotus
ATATTATATTTCAGAATTAGAATGATTAATTCACTTGAGTCATGGTAAATCATTTTCTTGTGATTGCAGGAGTTGATGAAATAATTTTTAGTCAAGGCAGTTGAAGAGCCCGCAGTAGTAAGAGCTTACTCATTTCTGAAGCTTGAAAGGATTTCAAAGGAAATTTGAGACTCTTTTGAATCATGAACCTACTGGTCTCTAAAGCAGCACAAACTGAGTGACAGGAACTTTAGCGTTTTCTCTACTCTCACATCCAGTAGATTTAGTGCATGTATGTGTTATAGTTTGCATTTGTACTTCTGTGTATTCAGGTCATGAATGAAATCTGAATCCTGCTGATTTCAAGCATTGTATTTGGCCTTTTGCAGAGAAACCAACCTGAAGTTTCGCCAGGCTCCTTCCATCAGCCACACTGAGCTGACCAGCGGCCCAGCAGTGGAGCTTCTCCTGCTGTTTAATGGTTAGAGCATTGTTTTCTCTCCGTGAGAAGACATGGAGTTTCCATGTTTATGCAAAAATAATGACTAATATGCAAAACAAGGTGCTTCCAACTAAGTGAGCTCTGTTTTTTTTCTGTCTCTCACTTTCTCTTTTTCCGCTCCCTCACCTTTTCCCTCTCTCTGTGTGCTCTCGCACTAAAAGTAAAGTAAAAAAGCCCTCATTAATAGCCTGTCTGCCAGAATGTGAAAACCACAGACTAAGAGCCAGACTTCCTCTCTGCTAAGTCCTGCTGTCTAGCCGTGGCAGTCTCGCTTGCTGAGTGGGCGACGGGCGAATGACGTAGGTTGTCGGGTTGTGGGCGTAATGTGTTTTACACCCGTATTCTGGCACAGCCCGCCCCTGCTGCGCTGTGATTGGCTAGCAGTGCAGACTCACAATCAGCCCATCCATAGGCTTCTGAGTGTGATCTACAGCACTTCTGGCCAATCAAGGCGCAAGAAGCGAACTGCACCAGCCAATCCTGACTTTGATAGGCGGGACTTTCCTAAACACGGGTGGGTTTAAAATAAGCCCGTGGTCTATCACCATGAAGTGCTCGCCTGGGTGATTTAGTAGAGAGAGACGGACACTCGAATGCAGGCTGCATCGGAGGGCAGACCCCCCTTTACTACCAGCTTTAAAAAAACGGGCTCCAGTCTTTCTCACGGCTGCTTTTTTTGCTTTTTCTACTAGTCCGCATGACGAAAATCGTCTTAAAATTAAGAGAGGATCTCGTTCTCTAAACGGCTCAGCTAAAAAAGGTAAGGCGAGATTAAATGCCTTGTTTTTCTCCGTCCCTGATCGGACCTTCTGCTCATAATTGTAACCTGATAACAGCATGGATTGGATTTTTGCCTTTAATTTGGTGGTTTGATGCGTTTAAGAGGCATTTCTGCTGGTTTCAGGACCTTTAAATGCCACTGGATAACCTACATAGAGCCAGTATGGGGTGTTTTTTTCATTTGACTCAAGTTTAAGGGCCAGTTTAAGGCTGTTAAAGGGGGTCTTTTGGGAGAATTCAGTCGATAGTGGGGCCATTTGGCTGGTCTTGTTTTCTCCAGCCCATAGCAGACTGGGTAAATCAGACTGGGTTTTATGGTTGCAGAGAGTGGCTGCTGGGCAGAAATGAATGCTTTTTCTTGGACTGTGGGATTTATATGTTTGTTTCAATGTCGACTGAGGAAGTTTTCTTAAATGATCATGCAGCCTGGCTCAAAGATTTGTTGTGAAATGCAAAGCTTGTCTTGTGGAGCCTGGATGGGGGTAGTCCCGTAAAGGGCTGTGGAGGGCTGGTGAATGTCATTACCACAGCAGAGAGAGGGGGGGGAGGGGGAGCTCTGGCTGTGAGTAAGCTCCAGTTGTAGGAGGGGGGTGGAATGTCTGTCACTTGCAGCTACATTTGTGTGTGAGTCATTTTTTTTTGAAGCTCTGAAAGATGTGGTGACGACAGCTCCATCACGAAGGCTTTAGACTCAACATGGATTTTTTCTCTGACATTTATTCATGTTGCTGACATTTATGTAGAGGCACGAGCGAACGGGCCTTTTCACTTTCTGCAAAATGTTATCCATTTGTCGATTTGGTCACAGTTTGACTCCTGGTTTGTAGTGATTCAGTGAACTGGTGTTGATATTTTGCCCAGGAAAGTACAGGGCACATTTGGAACCTACGCACAGAAATACAGTTTTGCGTTCACCTGAATCAGTCTTGCACAGAGGGGATGCACAGAGGTTGTGAAATACTATCCTAAAAATGTTTCGCTGACAACTTCCCCTGGACCTACCAAATCAGAGTCAGCTTTTCTCATGAAAATTTGTTGGGAAAATGGGTCAAGATATTTCACTTTTGGTCACAGTCCCACAGTGAACGTGATCTGATTTTTGATTGCCCCTTTTTGAAAACAATGTCATTTCACAATGAGGGGGATCCTGGTGTCGTCTGGAAAATGGGACTGAAAACATTGTGAATGGATTTGGTACAGTGTTTTAGCTACTGCAATAATGACTGTCATTTGTAAAGTAGGTTGTGTTTCTGGGCTTTTACAGTGGGGAGTACAGTTTTACACAGACAGGTTAATGACAAAATGAGAAAATTCCCCGTCATCCACTCATAAACAATGCAGTAAATAGCATAATATCAGTAAAATGAGTAAATTGCTGTATGCTGAGATTAAATCTGCAGTAAATCTATACATCTGAATCTTCTCTGTAGACTGATTCTTACAAACCTACTTTTTTTAGAGATTAATTCCTTAAACTGATAATTCTGAATTCCCTAGAATGGTTGATAAAAAACACAACATTGTCTTTTTTCAGAATCTCTTTGGAAGCTTCAGAAGGAGTTCAGACCAGCACAATGATTCTCAACCTTTAAAAAACTCCTTTGTTCCTGTGTGACAGTCAGCCCACTTTGTGTTATTGAAGATCAGTCATTGGTATCTCAGTCGATGAAATATGGCTTTGGTCCAGAATAACCGTCCTCATCCTGACAAGGATCAGGCTCTCCACAGAGTGCCATTAAAGAGGCTGATGCGGGAGAAACCGATGGAAGTAGCCCCGATAAAGAAACGAGTGATGGCTGCCCTTAACTTGTCGTGCAGAAAGGAATCTTCATCATTATCATCGTCAAAGCCTTTCATAAAGACTGAGCATGTGGAAAAGGACTCCTTGTTTCTGGGTCGCGGCCGTGACCTCTGCTATCAGCAAGACTCCAAGGCGAAAGATGGACAGGAGAGTGCTTTGGACCTAAGCCCGGCCTTGAGGCACACCCTGGCCCAGTTCACTTTGAGCAGCCAGTGCTCTCTGGGCGGCCCTGCCGCATTTTCTGGCCAGCACAGCCAGGATAAGCTCGCCCCCTTGCTTACCCAGGCCAGTGTGGGTGGAGGCCCCCTGCTGGTGCCTCCAGACAGCTCCACAGAGCTTGTGGTATGCAATCTGGAGGGCGAAACTATCTCTTGCTTCTCTGTAGGGGGGGAACTGCGTCTTTGCTTGCCTCAGGTGCTAAACACGGTTTTGCGAGATTTCTCGCTCCAGCAGATCAACTCCGTGTGTGACCAACTCTACTTGTACTGCTCCCGCTGCGATGCCGCCCAGCTGCATGTCCTCAAAGTGTTGGGAGTCTTACCACCTGGGGCGCCCTCTTGTGGTCTAATCACTCTTACTGATGCTCAGCGCCTCTGCAACACTCTACTCCATCCGGGTGAAAGCAACGGCCTGGCAGGGTCGCTTAAAGGCCACACAGTTGGGGATAAGGAAGAGAGAGATGCTGAGGAGGGTGGAGCCTTCTGGGTGGAGCACCAGTGCCTGGGGAAGTGCCAAGGCCTGTTCCTGCCTCGACTCTATGCAAGCCCTGGCTCCCCATGTATCCGCTGCTCGCAGTGCCGCCGACTCTTCTGCCCCGAGCGCTTCGTCATGCACTCACACTGGCAGCCTGACAAGCGCACATGCCACTGGGGCTTTGACTCAGCCAAGTGGGCCTGCTACCTGCAGCTCGGGCGCAGGTATCAGGGGACGGCTGAGGAGGCCAAGTTGAAGCAACTGTTGGAGACAATGAAGCTGAAGTTCCACAGCATCCAGCTGGAGGCCAAGCAGCCACATCTGGTAAGTGTTTGTATGTTTATGGAGTTTGTATAGGGAATAGGGTGCTTATTGGGAATTTCAAACTTCCAATCCTTGCTCTTGGACATAAAGGTTGCTGAATGGTTCTAGGAAATAATCAAATTTTTATGATGTTAACACTCATATAGCTCAATTAGAAAAGCAGTTCTTTAAAAAAAAAAACACCCATTTTTATTGCACAGCAACCTAGCTTACACAGAAGTTTTCATAACTGTTACTAGTAGTAACATAGTAGTTACTAGATAATAAGCCTTAAAACCAAAAGATAAAAAATAATCGGGCCGTTTAAAGAGTTAAATAGACCAATTTCTTCAGTGGTGTGACTGATATGCCTTGGTGGAATACATGTACTGGAGAATAATATATGCAGTTTTGGAGAAGCAGAAACAGATGTTAATGGAATGAAAATACTTTCTCCGCATCTATCCTTGTGAATTGTGACGCTGAAGAATGTCCCTATAGAAACAAGCTGTCACAACAGAACAATTTGCAGCAGAGAACTGGGACATGTGCAAGGGACGGCATTTGTCTCCATAGCTGACTGTAAGCTAAACAGCAAACTTTGACTTGTGCTAGGTGAGTCGGAGCCAGGCTGTGTATGTGTGTGCTAAGAGCAGGCGTTTCCCCCAGAGGAAGCTGCTGGACACAGTTCAGCCAGGGTCGCCTGGCTCTCAAGCTCCGACTGACAGAGTCTGCACAAACAGCAGGAACCACGGCAACAGGGCAGAGAAACAGAGGAGAGAGTGAGTGGGAGGGGAGTGGGCGGGAGAGAGAAGGGAAAAAAGACAGAGATGAGGAAAGAGTGGGAGACACAGAGAGAGCGAGAGGGAGAGAGAGAGAGAGAGAGTGAGAGAGAGCAAGCAAGAGAGGCCATGGCAGTCCGTCACATGTGCATGAAGCCAGCAGCACCCCCTTCACAGGCCCAGCATTCACCTCGCAGGACCTGCCTCCCAGCCAATGAAAACAAAAACCCTCGGTCCCGGCCTCCTATGCAGCCAATGAGCTTCAGGAACTCTCGGTCGATTCCCATCTCATTATATAATGGTTAGCCAGAGACTTAACAACAGCGGCCGGCGACTGTACTTCTGGGAACATTTCTCTGCGTCTCAGGATGCAGACATCACTGCTAGTTACAATTAAATATTGAATGCAGACAGACCCTGTGACAGCATAACCAGCACAGACAGCAGACAAAATATCTATTTTTTGTTTCTCCTTACTGAAGATATTTAGCATAACCTCTGTATCAAATACACATCATGAATTATAACGAGAGCAGACAGGTGACCTTTGGACTTGGCTTTCCGCCACAGTGAAGGAAGGCGCGACTGAATGTGCTTATTTTTGTCCCAGCCATTATTAACATTCTCTCAGATAAGAGATGGAATCGTCTGGGTTTTCGGACACAAATAGCAACGCCCCATGATAAACCTGTCACGAAGCTGAAGTTGTAGCCTATCAGATTCAGGAAATAGGAAAGTAGGAATGTTTAAGAAAGTTTTAAAATTCTAGTTATGCTGCAGTTAATGTTTTTAACTCATTGTGTGCCTTTCAACCCTATACCCTATACTTCATACTTACTCTAATAACTACATAGGTTACGTTTTATTATAACAAAATTATTAATTATAATTGGGCTTTGGTTTAAGTAGTTAAAAACCTCTAGCGTTAATGATGATCGTTACTCATAGACGTTCAGACAAACGTTTCAGACTGTGTCCAGCGGCAGTGTTAATGGGAAAGGAGACGTGTCTCGTAAAGTTGAACTAAGGCCATGGCAGGAAAGGCTAATTGATCGGCCCTGTGGGCAGGTCTGGCGCGACTGAACTATTTCAGCGAGGTCACTGATAAGCCATGTGAGTGCTCTACTGCTGGGAGAATGACTGGACTGCTTGCGTCACATGTTGTAAATAACTGTGTGGAGCCCTCATGCTGCGAGAGCCACGTGATGGCTCTCAGACAGACACACTCTCAGACACATAGACACACACACACATAGAGACTGGCTTGCTTAGGAGTTGTCTGGAGTCCTTACACATGACTTCATGCATAAATGCTTTGCAGCCAAAAATGTTCAAACCTGCAATGCCTGTTAAGTTTTCAGAAGCCATAAACTAAATCATTCCGGTTGTCAGCGGCCGATAACAATCTGAGTATCTGCTAGATTGTGTTCCCGATATAACTGTCTTAAGGGTTAAACACTGGTTGTTTGAAATAAAAAAGCAATGTGTGCAGTTCCAGAGACTGTTAACAGAACTGATAGGTCATATGCATAAAAGCATTGTTTTTGTCCTTTGGCGTGTAGTTTTATCTGTAGTTTTCTCCAGGGGCTTCTGAAGTGGGTGTAAGGTGCAGTGACTGGTGGATTTCATAAAACCACAATATGTTCCTGGCTGCGTATGGAGGATGGATTATATTTCCATTTTTCCCCATTCCACTCTTATTGATACATGCCATTCTGGCTGCAAACAGAAAGAGTGCATAGCACGGCCACCAGAAGCTCAGTGTGCCTTAAGGAAACATTCAGAATCACCAGGGGTAATCCTGCCTCCATGCTGTGCCACGCCGTACTGACATACTATCCCTCTTTGTGTCCTGTAGGAGACTGGCCAAGTACAGGAGGGATTAAATCTCTGTTCTGGGAAAGAGAAACTGTGCAAGAGTGGCTCGGAGGGAAAGGTAATGCACTCACCTGCAATAAACTTTGTCTGCGTCCTTCACCACATTTAGCTGAGACACAAAACCAGACCAACGGGTTCTTTTTTTGTCTCTCCCATGCAGGCACTGCCTTTGCCCGCCTATGCGTTTGACCCGTGTCTGCTTGCCGATTTGAAGGAGGACCCCAGGCATGAGCTCATGTTGCAAAGGTGCAGTAAGTTTATAAATAAACACTCACATGAAAATATGTTATTTCATTCATTGAACTGCTAAATTTAAACCTTTAAAGCCGTAATATTTTGAGGTAACAGTAGTAAACAAGTACAACCCACATATCTTTACTAGTTCAACCCACTGAAGAGATTTTCAAATAAACACTGATATGCTTTTTTAATACAACTGACAGTTGCCCCTAGTAGTAATAGCTCATATGTTTCATTTCAGCTGGTACCTTTACGTGCACGATAAACTGGCTAATTCCAGCATGGCTCTGAGCTCTAGCTGTGCTGCTGGGAAAGATGCAGAGGTATTGAGAGTGGAGATGCTGGGAAGCCTTCTCAAACACGGAAGCAGCCAGGATAACAAGACACTAACTCAGAATGGGGAAGAGGCTGACCCCAAAGAATCTGCTGCCACAGGTCTGTTATCAGGGAACTGTGTGAATAAACGATTACATGTCTGATGATTACAAAATGATTGGGATCCAACATCCTCCCAAAACCTGTTTTCCTTGCTTTTCTTGGTTTCTACAGGGCGGAAAAAAACAAGTTGTTTGTCTGGCCAATTGAAACGCAACAGTCCAGACGAGTGGCCGCAAGTTTCCATAGAAACGCCCGCGTGCGAGAAGTCTTTCACTGGCAGTCTTGAGGAGAACAAGGACAGCATGGTGGTGGAGGTGCTTCAGATGTATAACGCCCAGCAGGAAAAGCTTCAGTCAACACTCCGCAGGCAGCAGCAGCTGGAAAAGGTTTGCACTATATTACATTTACACTATACATTTATACTGCATGTATGTGATTGTGACCTCACAAACGCAGCATCCCTTCACAGTGCACCAACCCAACATTCTCCAACAAACAGCAGTACACCCAAACATTGGGTTGGTTTTCCATACCTGTCCCACCATTCACATTGTTCTATAATGCTCACCCTCCTTTCACACTGGTCTACCATGTTCCCAGTCACTCACATCGGTTTATCTGGCTTTCCGTCTCATATTCTCTCATATTCTCTCAAGAGAATGGAATGTTGGTGTTTGCGGGGTCAGTGTGTGCTGGGTCTGAGTCTGTGTTTATTGTTGAAATTAACGCCGCTGAGTTTGATCCGACCCCCTCTTTGCCCTTGGTAAGCAGGAGCTGCAGGCTTTGCGCAGGGACGAGGTGGCAGAACAGCGCCACCTCCATGGTGAACTGGAGGTGGTGCAGACGGAGCATGCCCAAAAGCTGGGGGAAGTGCAGGAGGAGCAGAGGAAGCTCAAGTGCAGGCTGGAGCAGCTGAGACAGCAAGGCTGCAGGTGTAGAGAGCAGCAGGGGGCAGAGCAACAACAAGAGAGCCATTACGCCACACAGGTAGGACACGTTCCCACCTCACACCCCCCTCTGATTACAGCACTTCTAAAACCATTAGCCTAATGTGATTGCATATTCATATTTAAAGTATTGAGCAAGTTGTTCTCATGATTTTTGGCACTTTAAGATGCATGTGTCATAACTAAATAAGTTTAATTACTATAGTCTTCCGGGAAAAATGACTAGCCCCTGCTCTCTGAGGAGAAGGATGTTTTTCTGTGTTTACTCTTACGCAGCTGAGCCCAGCCTGGGTTCTGATTTCCCTGCTTTAGCGCACCAACTTAACCCAGTAATTACGTCTCTGAAGTCACATTAGAAGTAGATTTAATTAGGATTCACTCATAGCTCATTTAAACAAGCAGAGAAACTTTTGTCAGAAGTGCAGATTCTAAACTTGGTACCATTTTTGTATTGGTAAATAGATAAGCAGAGATTTTTATTATAATTTGAATGTAAATACAACAAAAAATTGTTTTAACTTCTAAGGGTCAACCGATGACTTGAAACAAGGATATTTTCAGCAGAAAAATCTGTAACCATGCACCTCAGGCCTGGAGGATCTGAGTTGGGCACCCCTGCTGGAACTAATTCATGACTCACCATGTTCTTTTGTGTATATATAGTTATCAGAGCTCCGTAAGAGGTTGGACCGCGCTGAAGAGGACCGGGAAGAGCTGCAGGAGGAGCTTCGCAGGGAGAGGGAGGCTAGGGAGAAGCTGGAACGCACTATCGCCGAGCTCAAGCAGCAAATGAAAGAGTCTGTATCTGCCTCTACGCTGGACAGCCTCCTCACAAGCTCTTCTGACACGCTAATGTCTGCAGCTCCATAGTTTGGCCTCCAGATCAGTTAAACGCATTACATCTTAATAACTCTGACCAAGTTTTGTTTCGGGACATTCTTTTGGCCTTCAATTTTAGAGCCAAATGAGCTTTTTATTGTAGTTGAAGAGATAGCCAAAGCCTCAAATCTCATCGATTTGTGTCTTTATAAAGAAAACATTACCGCTTCATGTAACGCATTATGGGCGGACAAACACAGTAAACAATATCCTTGGTTAGTAGTCCGTTCTATATAAATTTGATCATACAGAGCATTAACTGCTTTTTTACAGCAATTTCCTTTTGTATGTAAGTTGTCGCACACAAATAGCAGCCCTCAGTGTGCGAGAACATCGGAATTCTGTGACCTGCACGTGTGTAATTATCAACATTTATTAGTCAGTGCAATGACTACTGGTAGAAAAAAAAAGAGAAAATTCAGAATTATAACTGTTTTAAAAACTATAACATGTGATATATTGTTTATAAAAGTATTTATTGTTTTATTGACAAATGTTATGTGAGCAAAACCTTTGTAAAATTCTACAAACTTAAAGGTACGCTAAGTAATTTTTATTGCCATTTCAGTTCATAAAACACCCTCGTAAAGACAAGCACCTAATATGACTCGTCATGACATAGGAATGAGAAGAAACATTCAGGATTGCCCTGAACACTAACGAGATATGGCTTTTTCCAGGCATAAAGATACCTGGGAAGCTCTACAGCTTGTCACCATGTAACATTCCAAACCCCTAACTCATCCGTTTTTCATAACATTCTGTCCAGTTTTAATGGAAGAGAATATTTGGTGTACCTTTAAGACTTTTTTTCTTTGCAAGACGCATTTATATTTTACGTATGTATGCACAGTTTGAATGTACAATATGTATGCATGTATGTATGCTAAAATCTATGGATATGTTAACCAAGTTTACACCATGGTATGAATTTAAACAAAAAAAACAAACAAACAAACAAAATAATTATGTATATAAATGTTTTGTAAACCATTTCTTATGAATGTTGTACATCCTCTCCCATTTTCAACTACTTTCTGTTCATATTGTTTCACTGCTTCTTTCTTTTACTCAACTTTTAACAGATGAGTTAGTAAAGACAGGAAAAAAAGGTATAAAATGCTCTTTATACTATATTGTCAAATAATTTACTATTAATCACAGGAAATTATATCTTTCACTGTATATCACATTGTGTCATACCTTTAGAACAACAGGGTTTACTTAACATATGACGTGAGAGCGAAGTGATGTTGGTATGTGAGAATGAACTGCTTTTCTGAGACATGTTAGGATTGTAGGCTCTCTTATTGACAATCAGATGGGAATATCTTTGATCCCTTGAACATAAACACTTAAGAATGAGCTGATGATATCGTTGCTACCTCAGGTGAACACATACATACATACATACATACATATATGTGTGTGTGTGTATGTGTATATATATATATATATATATATATATATATATATATGGTGTGTATCTATGTGTCGTACAGTATGAACTGAAAGAGAAGAAAGATGGAGTATTTTGGCAGTCTGAGCTCTAATTACCTCTGTGCTGTTTCTATGCTGCTTTTTGGGCTAAGTGTTACTGGCTTCTTCATGTGAGCTGAAAGAGAGGTGCATGTATAATATAACACACATACACACACAAAAGAGGTTGCCCCTTATAAATATACTGAGTATTTCTTTACCCACCTTTCATGGTCCTGTGTGCTGATGCTTTGTTGGGTTCCTTCCGAATGCCATTTTGCTTGTGTCTGTACGGTACGAGATGCCACTTTTGTCCTACCTCCGCCTGTGATTAAGCCACATCGTATCCCCCTCAACTTTCTGTATGTCACTACATTGGCATTGATATACTCATTTATCTTTGGGGTTCACAATAAAACCTATTCCTACATGTCATTCATTGATTATTTCACACAGCCACACAATCTTTAGACAGTTATTGCAAAGGTACACTACATAGACAAAAGTATTGGGACGCCTCACCATTACACCAACAGAGACTTTAATGACATTGCATTCATAGACTTTAATATGGAGCTGGTCCCCCCTTTGCAGCTATAACAGCTTCCACTCTTCTTGGAAGGCTTTCCACAAG
>JBBPCZ010000001.1:8937302-8954415 GCA_037974445.1 Brycinus macrolepidotus
ATCCTCTGCAAATTTAAACAGAACTAACTCTCTTCTCTGTTTTCTCCGAGGGGAACTGCTGCACATTTGTCTAGCCCAACTGATCACCGTGGGACCCCAGGTCATCACCTTCCCAGGCCTGCTATCGCTGGGGCCCCATGCCAAATTGTCCTCGACGGGTTTCGGCTCCACTCGTGCCCTACCCCAATTAGGGGCAACTGCTCCTTAAAGCTCCGGTGGAGATTGTTGCTCCTGATCCTGTTGTTTATGGACTACAGACTCTGTTACTCTTCCAATAAAATTTACCTCTATGGACACTTAGTGATACCAACTCTGTTAGCCGTAGATGGCCTATCTGTCCATAATCTTGTTCATGAAGGCCTTCTCTTGTTATTTATCCCCATAAAGACTCACGTTCCTTTCTCTCCGGGTCGACCCGAGGAGTCTTGGTTCCTCCCGAGGTTTCCTCCTCCAGCTGAAGGAGTTTTTCCTTGCCTCTTTCGCCTTTGGCTTATTTACTAGGGGCTCGGACCTGTATTCTGTAAAGCTGCTTTGTGACAACTTGGTTGTAAAAAGCACTATATAAATAAAATTGAATTGAATTGAATTATAGAGTCTGTGGGTGTGTGACAGGGGGAGGAGTTATAGAGTCTGATGGGTGGGTGTGTGACAGTGGAGGAGTTATAGAGTCTGATGGGTGTGTGACGGGTGAAGAGTTATAGAGTCTGATGGGTTGGTCTGTGACAGGGGGAGGGGTAAAAGAGTCTGATGGGTGGGTCTGTGATAGGGAGGAATTATAGAGTCTGATGGATGTGTGACAGGGAGGAGTTATAGAGTCTGATGGGTGGGTGTGTGATGGTGGAGGAGTTATAGAGTCTGATGGGTGGGTGTGTGATAGTGGAGGAGTTATAGAGTCTGATGGGTGGGTGTATGACAGGGGGAGGAGTTATAGAGTCTGATGGGTGTGTGTGTGACGGGGGAGGAGTCATAGAGTCTGATGCGGGGGTTTGTGACAGGGGGAGGAATTACAGAGTCTGATGAGTGGGTGTGTTATAGATGGGCGGGTAGGAGTTATAGAGTACACTCACACAATCACATAAACGCTTAATTAAATGCTAAGCAAAGTGCCATAAAGAGAAACACACAGATGTGCAGCAGAGCTGGGTCCCAATTGACTCCCTGCTCCCTACATAGTGCACTAGTGGATAGGGATTCAAATATACTCCTGCACCCAAACAATGTAAAATACGTCTAACAAAGAGTCACTGGTGATTCAGCCATGTGTGCAGAACTCCATACTGGACATACTGTGCCTTATATGGGTGTAAAAACTTTTTTATAACTTACATAGCACCCTCTAGAGGAAGTTTGGGGGCTATTTGTATTCAAAGTGCAACCAGACAGATGTGTTTTTAACAGTTTAGTTGTTGAAGAGAGGGGAAAAGACAGTATTGGACTAGTATCGGTATTGGCAGATACTCAAGATCACGCTATCAGTATCAGTATCAGACATGGCAAGGTGATATCATTCTACCCCTAATATTTACACAGGAGCTATGAGACAAATGAAGCCAACAAGGAATGGAATCTTATACATGCCAATTAGCACTGTGCATGACCTGAGTGAGGCTAACTAAGCTTCCATTGTTCGTTAACTACAGATGCGTACAAAGGTTTAGGCACCCCTAGTCAAATGTCTTTTCGATGAAAGCTGAATTGTGCACCACAGTGTCTCAGTAGACTGAATAAGATTGTTGTGTAATGCTTGTCCCCGGTAGCAACGGTTGCTACACAAGAATACATCTGTAGGCGGGGCGTGGAGAGATCAATAATACAGGCTTATTTATGCTTCAGAGAGAATCTCCCACAGAGTCATGGAAAGAGCGAAGAGCTTGATGCTCCTCTCACACCATGGGTTGGGGAACCGCAGGGTCCTGCAGGCTCTCAGCATTTTGCATTTGATGTATTTCATGCGGCCCTGCTGTGAAGAAACCCAGCTTTACACTGTGTGTGCATGTGTGCGTGTTTGTGTGTGTCTGTGTGCCTGTGTATGTGTTTTGTGCCTTCTGTGTGTGGGGAGGGAGGATCTGAGACCCTATTCATTACTAAGAGAGACCGAACTAAGAAAGAACGAGAGAGAGAGAGACAAAGAGAGAGAGAGAGAGAGAGATACATGCACAACTACTAATGTATCTGTGCCAACACACTTATTTGATACAGAACAGAGAGACAGAAGAGAAACACACACGCACTCCCATTTCCCCCCCCACACACACCTGTTCTACTTCACTGTGTGTAATCTTTCTGCCTGGCAGTAGTTTAGTTTAAATCACTTTAAATGTTAGATCATTAGGCCAAAAGGAGGGAGTGATACTGAAAGCAGCAGTTTTTTGGTGTGTGTATGTGTGTGTGTGTGTGTGTGTTTGCATGTGCACGCACTGGAGCTATGAGGCTAATATACAGTTGTGTGTGAAGTTTGAGTACCGCTTATTTTTTTTGTCGATTTTCTAATTGATAAGGAACAAATTTTAATGCATAATTATTATTTATTTGATGAATTCAACCCTTTCATTCAGTACCTAGTAAGACCCCCTATGACTTTCAGAAATAATAGACAGATCACAGCATGTTTGAGATCTAACTTTCAAAATGATTCATGTCTGTGTGAGGTGAAGGGTGTTCCGAAACCTCAGTCTTTCTGTACTTAAAAGGCTGATTCTGATGTGTGTTTTGGATCACTGTCTTATTGTAATGCCTCACCTTTTTTTCTTCACTGACTGTGGGAGATTCACTTCTAGGAACTGGTGATATTTAGTAGATTCCGAGCTTAACTGTCCTGTAAGTGTTCGGTGGTGATGCGTTTGGTGGTGATATCTGACCAGTCTATAAGCAGATATTTTTAAATCTTCCAGATCTTGTCTTGACTTCAGCGATTCTCCTTAATTTACTTTTCTTTATTACATTTCAGACAATGAAAATTAAAAGATTATAACTACAAGCAGATTTTTTAAAATGCTCCAGATCTTGACTTCAGCAGTTCTGTTTAACTTTCTTCCATCATTTAATGACATCTCAGGCAGTGAAAATTACAAGCAGGAGAAATTTAGAAATCTTTTATCATCTTCTCCTGCTTTGTAACAGTCAGTTATAGTTAATTTCAGATCCTCAGTCAGTCCAGGGCTGTTGAACCTGAGAAGTTTGAAGGGTCACATGATTTATTAGGCTCTGAAGTTTTCTACACTCAACCTGGATTAAGGCCTAATGAATCAAATACCCTCTGAGGCCTTACAAAAAAAAAACACTAGTAGGTCAGTTGAGAGGGAGCCCAAACTTTTGCACATCTCACCTTCCATTTTGCTTTTAAAATATTTGCACTCAAACACTGTTGTGTTCTATAGTTCCTCATTAGGTTGAATGGATGTTTGTCAGCTTTTTGTAAAGCTTTTCCAAACTAGCAACAGAAGCTACAAAAAACAAAAACACATATGTGGCCAAAGAGCTGACAGATCAACTGTGTGAGGCAGAGGACAAGAGCTAAACCTATTTTCTCTTTATCCATCACCCTCTCCATCTATTTCTTTCTCTTTTCATTTTAACTCCTCAGAGATAAGGCCATGCTCATCCCATACCCTACCCCCACCACCATGGCCCCTGAATGCCCCCGAATCTTGAAAAAGAGAGGAAGATAGAGATGCATGCCCGCTTTAACTCCCCTGCAGAAAAGTGAATCTATGGTCAGACATATAGAATATCTATTATTCATACAGCCCCCTATTTGAGCATGACTCTGCTGCTGTAACCTAAATAGCACATCTCAGCTCAAATGTGCCAGGGATACACTGCAGAAAACATCTTAGCAACTCGCAGAAAAAGATCTCAGTATTATACAAAAGTCTTGGAGAACCGCTCTTTTCTTTATATTTTGCTTCCAAAGATTCAGACTTTCTTGTATTTTCAATGTAGCCTTGAGGAACAGTTCTCCAGACTTCCTGAAGGACTTTCAAAGACTCATTTTCAGTACATTTCCTGATTAGTTTCAGAGGAATGTTTTTTGTTTGTTAAGCCACACATTGACTTACGTATGAAGCATTCAAGCCTAACAAAGCACATCTAACGTAAGTCCTGAACCAGTGAAGAAACAGATGCAGATGATTCCAGATGATCAGGCTGGTGATTACTGTACTTTATCTAATCTATATGACAAAGATAAGGCAGCCTGACAGGTATAAAATACTGTTTTTGTACCAGCAAGGTAATGCAAAATTAAAATGTGAAAAAATGGGGGGCTCAAGACTTACACAGTCCTGTAAATGTTTATATTAAACAAAGAATCTGTCAATGGGGTGAGCAACATTTACTTAGTAAGTTCTTAATAAGCAAAATAAGCAAAAACATAAGCCCAAATGTCTAGATTAGAGAGAAAAAGTAAGACCCATTGCCTAAAAATGAGATTCCAGTTGCTTTTTTGCAGTGTCTGAATAGCTTTTGCTTATTTTTAGTTTACTTTGCTTATTTCAATAAATCTTACTAATAAGCTTACTCACCAAACCGATTGGTTTTTATATGAATCTCATTTTTAATATATTTTTATTGGTTTAAAAATGATACATATAATTTATTATTTTATATATTAAGTTGTAAAGTGCATTTATATTCAAAATTCATTATTTAATATTTGAATAAATGTTGCTATTTATAGAAATTACTATTATTACTGTTATTATTGACATTATATACATTAGCTCATCAATTAGCATGCAAGCTGCATGCCTAAAAAAAACCACTCTGTTCCGTCATCACAAATAGACTTGCTTATGCGGTTTCTGAAACCACATCTGACACATTGTTATCTATAAACATGGACAGAGCAGGTCCAGATTATTGGGCTGTAGCCCAAAACATTTTCTTATCGGCACTGAATTTTCTCTGGGACTAAAAAAATACATTTGTATTCAATATGTCGTATGTAGCTTAATAGAAAACGTATGAGATTCTGCTGTCCCCCTATGTCACATGATCACTTTAATGAATAAATTAAAGTAAAATGAAAACAACAAAACTGTTACTTTTGATGTTTATTCGGAGGATGCCAAGGCGGCCAGCTCATCTAACATCCAAGTACCACTACAAAAACATCAAATTCATTGGCGCTTCACAGGGAGTGTTCTGGGTGTGTACTGTAACTGTACATCATGATCATAGGGCTACCTGTTGCTGCTAACGGTACTGACCTAAAAATTAGTTGGCTAAACAAAATTTCAGCTCTCAGGCAGGTTTAGGACAATTTTTCACATGTAACTTTGAGCTTGTATTGGGCTAGTTTGTTTTCAAATTGCCAACTTTTATACACATTCATGCTCTTCTCTCTCATAATCATTGCTATGTTTGGAATAGCTCCCGAGGAGTGGAGGAAGTCTTGGTGAAACCATGGCTGATGAGAATGTTTGTTTATTTGATGTTTGTTCATGGCACTTTTAGAGAGCAGGAATATTTGTTTATTTGATGTTTGTTAATGATGTTTAGACTAATATTTGTTTATTTGAGCTCCATGTCTGTCATCAGTTGGGAGCTTCTCAGGATTAGGATCATGCATATAAAAGTGACAGAAAAGTGGCTACTACAGTTTTTAGCTATTTTAACCATGCTTATTTATAACAGTATATCACAAAGGGTCATGGGGGATATTTAAGAGTAGAACAGAAGGTTAGAAGACTTACTGTAATGAGAAGAATAGCCTGGACAGCATTTTCGGTTAGGATAGCGGAAGGTTTCAGGGTAAATTGGAATGAAGGGGAAATTGGTTGGAAAGCTTTTTCTTTTTGGAAATGAACGTGCAAGGCATACTTTAGAGGAAAAGAAAGTGGTTGGAAAGTGGTTTTGGTTTTTGGAGAGCAGAGGGCTGGACAGAGCTCCAGGGCATGTGGTGCTGCTTCATCCCCACTGGTCCATCCAGCCAAAACAGATTAGGCACTCAGCATGGCCTGCTTTTCCCATGTTCTCTAAATCATTCATGCTACACCATGTACAATCTCATCAGCGTGAATAAATAAAACAGGTACAGTTTAGTGAAGATGGGCATAGGTAAAGGGTGGAAGGAAGGAAGAGAAAAAGAGACTCTATTTAATGCACACTTTTTTTGCTCCACTTGACATTAAATGAAACTGACCTTCACAATCCAGCAGAGGCCGGTCATAAAACCCACTGAAAAAGTCAATTATCACATTGTCTTATCTTGATCAGACTGGGATTAGTCTCAGGTTAGAAGTATTAGATTGTGAGCCTTCGTTTGGTTTTGATGACCACTAATAAAAGGAAGTTGAACTGTTACTGGAGATGTACAGTCATGGCCAAAAATATTGGCACCCCTGCAGTTATGTCAGAAAACGCACCACTTCTTCCAGAAAATTGTTCAGTTACAAATGCTTTAGTATTGTCATGTTTATTTGTTTTGTTGGCACAGTAGGAGCACAAAAAAAGCAGAGGAAAAAAATCCAAATCTGAGACATTCCACATAAAACGTCAAAAATGGCCTGGACAAACTTATTGGCACCTTATCAGAATTGTAAGAAATAATTGTGTTTCAAGCATGTGATGCTCCTTTAATTTGTAATTAAACTCACCTGTAGCAATTAACAGGTGCTGGCAATATAGAAATTCCCATCTGCAACCAGTTAACATTGAGAACTGGTGACTCAGTCTTGTTTTTGAGTGTCTGTGTGTACCACACTGAGCATGGAGAAAAGAAAGAAGAGCAAAGAATTGTCTGAGGATTTGAGAACCAAAATTATAAAAAAAGCATGGACAATCCAAAGGCTACAAGTCCATCACCAGAGATCTTAACGTTCCTGTGTCCACTGTGCACAACACTGTAAAGACGTTTACAGCCCATGGCACTCTTTGGACGAAAGAGAAAGATTGATGAAATGTTGCTATGAAGAACTGTTCGAAAAGTGGATAAAGAACCTCAATCAACTTCCAAACAATTTCAAGTTGACCTGCAGGCACAGGATACAACAGTGTCAGCTTGCACTATCCATCGCCATCTGAACGAAAAAGGACGCTGTGGCAGGAGACCCAGGAGGACCCCACTGCTGACACAGAAACATAAAAAAGCCAGATTGGAGTTTGCTAAAACTTACCTGTGGAAGCCACAATACTTCTGGGAGATGAGACAAAAATAGAGCATTTTGGTAAAGCACATCATTCTACTGTTACCCATGTTACGTGCCAGGGTTCTCCTTTGGTCTGTTTCCTTTCCCATCTCCTTGTTTGTTTTCTAGGACACGCCTCCTGGCCCATTGATGAATTGAGGGCACCTTGCATGGGCGGAGGATTCCCCTTTAAATGAGAGAGCCCCGAAAAGGAAGATGGCGTCGGCGTGTTGCCGGCCAGTGTCCCTGTGCTTTGTCTGTTTGGCTGCTGCGTTATGCAAGAGAGCGATTCTTAGGGGTACCTTATGTTTTAGTGAGGTTGCTTCTTATGCTATGCTTTTAGCTTTGATTCTGGTAGTTTTCTTCATAAGGTTGTGGGGCCAGGTTAGACTGTGCGCGCACCTACATTTCTGCACGTAGGGTTGTCCTCTGTCTAGAAACACCAGCTTAGGGGCGGGCGCCACTCTCTGTATCTTTGGTTAAGGTTTAGGTAGCCTAATTACTCTTACTTTGGTAGTTGAAGTGGTGGCAGGTTTTTAGGACTGTTTGTTATTTTCATTCCTTTAGCGTTCTCCATTGCCCACCTTCCTTACGAGCAGACTTTACGCACTTTATGCACTTTACGCACAACGACACTGTCTCTGAAGCATGTTGCACCTTTGTGAACTTGAACTCAGATAAAAGATGAGTAAAAGGGGTGTTGTTGTGTTGGTCTGTGTTTTTCTAATAACAGTCAGGTAAATCCATTTAATGTTCGCCCCAGACCTAGACCTGGCGACGTAACAACCAAAAACAAAAGGAAGCCTTCAAGAAAAAGAACACGGTCCCTACATTCAAACATGAAGGAGATTCACTGATGTTTGGGGTTGCTTTGCTGCTTCAGTCACTGGATGTCTTGACTGTTTGCATGGTATTATGTAATCAGAAGACTACCAAAAAATTCTGGCGTGCAATGTAGGGCCTTGTGTCAAAAAGCTGGGTCTCAGCTGGAGGTCATGAGTCTTACAGCAGGGCAATGACTGAAAGCATACTTCAAAAAGCACCCAGAAATGGTTTGAGACAAAGCGCTGGAGAGTCGGCCAGAAATGAGTCCAGATCTAAATCCCATAGAGCACCTGTGGACAGATCTAAAGTAAAGTGGTATTTGGCATTTGTAATCTCTTTGATCACAGCAGATCCACCGGAGAAATGTAGAAGCTTTATTGCGATGTGGACTTTGCTCAAACCTCCAGCGAAAAGCAAAAGTAACAAAATCAGCCTGGTTGCACAAAGTCTCAAGCCTGTGCAACATTTGTAACAGCTTATCCTCATCTCCCTGCGTATTGCGTGAGACAAAAAACACACGGGGAGCCGTGATGCAACCTCAGTGAGCCTCGGTGTTTCATGATGAATGAGTAATTGGCCTTGAGCGGTCATAAAGAGACATGACAGCTTATGACACGCCGAGGCATTATAACCCCCCTGTCTTTGACACATCATTATACCCATGTCAAATGAAATTTCTCCGCTCATTATTTCCGACAGAGGACAATGTAATGCCACTCCACAGCCACTTATTGGCCTTTTCTGGGTAACTCTGTTCCTCCTGCGCTCCAACAGGAACCGGCTTCCTGTCATCCATGTCGTAATCCTACTGCTCAACCGGCATCTCCAATTATCACAGGGATAACGGCCGGATAATCAGCCATCAACACGGGTAACTTAAGTTGTTTTAAAGTGGTCTAAACATGTGAAATGACATGACTAACTTTTGCATTTTCTCAAACACTAATGACACACTGGACGATAGGAGAATGGAAAACACAGTGAAGTGGATAAAATGTGGAAACCTGATTGGGGTGTATGGCAGATCAGCATGCAATGGTAAGACAATAGGGGGTCAATGAGATAATGCTAACATTAGTTTGCACTGTGCAGGCTGAAATATCAAAATGATGCGACGAAATGCCAGGGAATTTTGAAATGATAACACCATACATAACCACTGTCAAAGTAGATGCTACTCTGTTTGTGGGCCAAGTGTTGAAGCTTATAGCGAAGCTCTTGTCATCTGGGGAATGCCTTGTTTTTGACAAGTAGCCTGAGTTTTGTTCTTATTAGTAATAAACTCTGAAACCTTTTCTTTTGGCAGTTTTCTACCAGTGTACCAATTCTTTCAGCTCTTTTCCCTGCAAATACCTATAATTATGTGAAAACCGAAAGTTGGACATGGTAGACAAGGTATCATTTAGATTGAATACCCCTCAAAACAGCTTTGAGCACTATTACTATTAGCTTTATATCTTCTATAGAGACCCACCACTCTATAGAAGATAGAGTGAAGACCAAGAAGACCACCATTAGCATTAGCATGAAACTGGTCCAACTGGTTCAATAGGGCAGTAGTGTGGGGTACTGTTATGGTGGTGTACTGCTGTATTGCTGGAATGCAATTCTGGGGTTCTATGCAATGTTAGTTTCATGTTTTCTCTGCTCTGAAACAGCTTGTTATTAGCATTATTGTTAATTCCAGCTCGTTTTGACCAATGTTAGAATAAGTTCACCACAGTTTACTTACCGGAGCGCTGTTGGTGTTGGCGGTGATGATGGGTGTGTTGCTGTCGTTGGTTGTTGGGTCGCTGTGTGTTTGTGTGGGTGTGTAGAGGGTCAGGGTGTGTTCTGGTACCCGGTTCTGTCCCGTAAAGTCCTGTGTGGGAAGGGCATGGGGTGCAGTGAACTCGCCCTGAATGCTGTTCTGTGAAGGGGGGGGGAACTGGGCTGGGGTGTAGGACTGAGCCATGGCGTCCACTGGATTGGTTGCCTCTTGGTTACCCTGGAAACAGAATGATTTATTAATAGTGTGCTAGTTCCATTTGGTGGAATGGTGCAGTGCTGTGCAAAAGTCTTATGCCTGGTATACACTGTACAATTTTTGTCTATTCCTGGATGAAAAATGACAACCATGAAACAATCGTGGTGACTTCTTTGGTTGTGGCTCCTAAACAGTGATCCTACGTCGAGAGAGGTTCAGAGATGGCTGTCGTCATGGCAACATCTACACACCTTCACACACACCATCGTACATCTACACACTTCACACATCATCGTACATCTACACACCTTCACATACACCATCGTATATCAACACATCTTCAAGTTTATTAGATCCATGTCACACAGTGTGATTTGTAATGACCGTATAAGACTATTTAAATTGCAGAGGGCATTAGGTATCCATGCAAATTGTATCAAGCCATTTGTATGAGCAGTGGGTTTCTTTCTGCCAGCAAAACCACAAATGAAAATTAAAAATACGTAAACAAACAAGAAAGCTGTAAAAAGTATCAAAATTTGTGTTTTCTCAAAAGTAGTTGATATTTCGTGAGCTGGTTAGAAGAACTCAATGCCTCCAGTCATTGTTTGGATTTATAAGATTTTCTCAGGTGCCTAAGACTTTTGCACAGTACTGTGCATACACAAATCTCAGCTCGGATTTACTTATTATGCCCCCTGTCGATTTGCAGCCAAGTTCATCAGAGCTACGAATACAACACCACATAACACACCAAAACAGAACAAACTCCAAATATGGAAAACCTACACTAAAAGCTTCACCTTGATATCGACAAGCCTGTTCCTGCCTCCCAGTTCCTTCTTTGCTTTCTGTCTACAGAACACCCAGACAAGGATGTCCATTGATCTCTCTCAATAAGGAGAATGTTGTCTCAGAGTTTTATCTAGAACACATCTTGCAGTTGACTACATCAACAGGCATATTAAGTATGGGACCTCACACCTCATGGCATAGGTCTCTTTCCCAACCATACTGATAAAGAGTCTCAACAAAGATAAAGGTTTACTAGAGCAGTGGTTCTCAAACTGCTCCACCCAGATGGTCCACAGTTTCTCCATCCCAACTTACAGTACACTGGGACAGAGAAAAATATGGACTATCTGAGGGTGTGGATCTGTGTGAGAACCTTTGCCCTCAAGGGTGGGCTGGAACTTCACAGAGCCAGAGCTTTTGGCCTACAGTTTTTGGGTTTTCCCAAAACAAGGTTCTGAGATGCATTTTCAAAGGTGAGGAAGGAATCTATGGTTTCTCTTGGGTATGGGGGATAGGGATGGGGTGGTTTGGTGCTTTCCCACTGGTACAAGGAACCACACTGTGCTGCAGACAAGTGTTTTTCCATTACAAATAAAGAGACCTGTACCCGAGCCGTACCCGAGCTTTCTGATTGGTTGAAATGTTGTCATCTCAACAGGGAAAGAGGCCATTGTTTTTTTTACTGTCCACACAAAATAGCAACAGTGAAAATACAAAGTCAACAAAGTACAAGCGCTACTATCTGTTTGAACTGAAGATAAAATTCAGAGGGAGTTTTCTATGATACTAACAAATTTATCTTTAACACTGTGAGAAATGTAAAGGTATACCAGGCCATCACTAATAAGTTAGCTGGGTTAGGTTTTCATCACAAGGCTAAACAATGTTGAGAAAAAAATTAAAAATTCAAATAGGACTAAAAAAAATAAATAAAAGACCACAATAACAAAAGCAGCTTGGACAGAAAAACTTTCGGCTATGGGACGACGACCGGCCATAAAATGTGGGATGAAAATTGTGCATCAGAAACACCATTACCGGACTGAGATACACTTGAAAATCAAAGCGTGCTACAACTTCACAGTACAGTTTAGGTACAGCACACTTCCTGTATGCCTATGGAAAAGTTCCTATTTATATCTTTTTGAACTAAGCTCAGCTCAAGTGTTCAGTGTAGTAGCACTGTCCTATGCTTTAAAGAAAGCAGCAACCAGAGCAAGTCTCAGACTATTAGCAAAGTCTTGATCAGCATTAAAGAACAATGTTTGTGAAGAAGAAGAGCGCTCTAGAGTCACCATGGAGAATCTCATTAGCTTTTAGGAAAGCATGGTATGAGACACTTTCTTTAACTGTGGGCTTTGATTACTTATGAAAAGTTTGACCATGCTAACAGCCTTTAGAGTGTTGAGCGAACTTCTTATGCAAACTCGACCACTGATGGTTTCTTCTATTCTTATATAGGGATTATAAAATAAACTTGATAATCTGTGGAGAACATCCCCCTCTACCCCTCATTACATGTGCTTTTACATGTGCTAACTAGCACACAGTTTATGTAACACAGTTAGTGTTCTCCTCCAAACATGTTGATGTTCAGTGACATTAAGGCATTAGTGGCAGTGCATAAAGATGTTCACAGTACAGTGCAAAACTATAGTACTGTGAACATCAGTACTGTGCAAAAGTCTTTAAAGCTATTTTTCTCAGCAGGTGATAATGTGTCTTTCTGCCAGCAAAGTTAACATTACAAACAAGAAAGCAAAAAGTACCAAGACTTGTTTTGTTTGTAAGAAAGCAGTTGATATTTCGTGAGATGGAAAGGAGAACACAGGTTTCGTTCCAGATTTCTCCTCGATGCCTCAAGCCATTGCTTGGATTTGTGAAATTCCATCAACAGCTCCTGATTTATTTTAATGAAGGACTGATTGAGTCAAAGCAGGTTTCTGATGGTAAATACAAGTAATACTGGGCTTCCACAAAGAACACATTGATACGCTTTCATATTAGTCATACAGTAACATCTGCCACAGCTCATAGTGTTATTGAAAGCCTCCCAGAAATATCAACCCTATCTGGCACTCCATCTTATCCAGCAGACTTTGATAACCTAACTGAATGCTTTGAGAACTCTCTTCAATCCACGCTAGTTTACGTCGCACCTCTAAAATGTAAAAAAGTCAGACAGAAAAAGCCCGCCCCTTGGTATAATGATTAAACACATGCTATAAAGCAAAATGTTCGAAGACTTGAGCATAAACGGCGATCAACCAAATTGGAATCTTTCCACTCTGCCTGGAAGGAGAGCCTTAGAGACTACAACAGAGCACTTACCATGGCACGCTCAACCTATTTATCATCCTCATTGAAGCTAATAAAAATAATCCCAGGTTTCTGTTTAGTACAATTTCTAAACTAACTAGGAACCAAGCAGGTGCAGAACCACAGGTACCTGCAAGCTATAATAATGAAAATTTTATGGACTTTTTCAACAATGAAGTAAAAGTCATAAGACAATAAATTCAACCTAGTAATTATCGACCCTCTCCTATCATTATTAAAGGCCTCACTTAGTATTGGTTATCTACCAAAAACAATGGCACCCATTAGTGTTGTTACTATATTATTAATACATAGCATATAATATTAGGAAAGTTGGGTGTCCTCCGACTGGTTAATCTGAAAACCTGTATCTTTCACCTTCAGTTATTACTACATGTCCCTCTGTCACTCTGTAGCTCATAACTCTTGTTGCTTGTGTGTTGTTGTTGTGCTGTGTTGACTCACGGGCTCCCCTTTTGAGACTTGGTTCCTCTTAAGGTTCCTTCCTCCAGTTCTTGAGGGTTTTTTCTGCCACTGTCTCTTCTGGCTCACTTACAGTGGGATTGAGTTCAGATTTCTGTAAAGCTGTTTTGTGGCCGTTGTTAAAAGAGCTGACCTGATTTGACTAGTCTTATTTGTCTTTTTATTTGAAAAGAGGTGAGCTGAGTAGAGCTGAGTTTAGCTGAACAGAGACTAATTGAGTTTAACTGAGTTGGACTGGGTTAAGTAGAGCTGAGTTTAGCTGAATAGAGATTGATTGAGTTGAACTGAGTTAAGCTTTGTTGAGCTGAGTTGGACTGGGTTAAGTGGAGCTGAGTTTAGCTGAACATAGGTTTAGTTGAACTGACTTGAGTTGAATTTAGCTGAAATAACTTGTGTTGAAATGAGTCGAGCTTGTACTGGTCTGAGTAGAGCTCAGAAGTTTAGTTGAACTGAGATGAGTTGAGTAGAGCTAAATGAAGCTGAGTTGAGCTGAGTCCAAATGTGTTGACCTCAGCTGAATAGAAACTAGACTGAGTTGAAATGAATTAAGAAGAACTGAGTTTATTTGAGTTTATTTGAGTTTAATTAAACTGAGTTAAACTAAACTGAATTCATGTGAAATTGAGTTAATAAATGCCAGTTGGAGTAAATGCACTTTATGTGTCTTCTCTTCATCATTTTTGTTTTTCTCGTCTCTGCTTCCTGTGTCCTCCTGGTTGAGGGACTGTTTATGTTTTAATGAGCGACGCTGAGAATGGGACTGTTCTTAAGTGCAACGAAAACAGAGTGGCACTAAAACACAAATGTAAACAAAACGGTCAAAGCCGCCCTCAATTAAAGAACAGCCTCCGGTCTGACATGGGACAGCACTCATCTTTACATCCACACAATCCTTCTCTTTTTCTTTCACTTGGCCCAGCTTATCTCTCATTGCTCAGCTCCTTCTTTCACACTGCATTCTCTCTATTCTCTTGCCTCATCCTCTTTTCTGTCTATCCTCTTATCACCCCATCCTTCTTTCTGCCTGACCTCAGTTTCCCCCTCCTCTGCTTTCACTCTTCTGTTTTCTTCATCGCCTTTTAAGCTTTTATGAGGCAACTTTTTTTGTCTGCTCCTGTCTCTCATGCTCTCTCTCTCTGTCTCTCTCTCTCTCTTCTCTCTCTGTCACTTGTTCCCTCTCTTGCTCTCGATTTGTGTATCTCTTGCATTGAGGTCAGTCACCAGCGGTCACAGACTGAGCTCCAGTGTCTTTAATCCCTTAAAAAAGAATAAAAGAATGAAAAAACTCTAAAAATGTCCCAGTACCATCTTTGAAACATCTGTGCAGAGTCTAGTGAGCCTTGAAAAAGCAACAGAAAACAGAAAAGCAGTCAATAATGCATCGACACACTAAATACCATGAATGCATTTCCTAGTTTGGCCCTTCAACCCACTCGTAGCAGTGTACGCTGAAGCCCTGCTGCTCATGGGCTAAAAGCTCCAGTGCTCACTGTAACACTGAATCTGTATACATCTGTATCACTCATTCACTGACTCCATATACAGTACATATTATATACACACTCACTGACTGTAAATATGATATATACATGACATACTGTTTAAATAGTATAAACAATATGAACACTAGCTGACTGTATATATGATATATGCACTCATTAACTGTAGATATGATATACAGTATATATGATGTGTATGATATATTCACTCATTGTCTGTATATACAATATATGTGATATATACCCTCACTGACTGTATATATATTAAATACAATTAATGAGTGCATATATCATATCATCTATACACTCATTCACTGTATATATCATATATATCTTGCAGGGGTGTCAGAAGCATTTTTAATGTGAGTGTGTGTGTGGGGGGGGAGCACACTGGTGGGGGGGATCTGTAACCAGGGGGTCTGTGTGTTGTGTGTTTCCCTCATACAAATCACTGGATGGATAGGTGGAGGGGACGAAACGAATGATTTTTAAAAGGCGGGGAATCATGCCCCCCTAGTATAATGGTCCTGGTGCCCATGATACAATGAGTGCATATATGACATACATGATACATGCACTAATTGCATATATGCTATATATGATATACACACTCATAGACTACACACACACACACACACACACACACTCACACATACACACACTCATTGGGTGGAACATATAGACAGGTTCAGTGATGAGCGTGTGCAGAAGTCTGGGCAGGCTTATGTGTTAATGACTGACAGGTGGCTCCCTGAGAGGTGATTGGCCGCCCTCGTATGGATAGGGTTAAACTTCTCCCACACAAATGAGACCACAGGGAGTCCCAGCGTAGAGTGAGCATCGATCCGTTCTCTCTTTTCACTCCCTCACACACACACTATTATCCTTACCTCTCCTCCCTCATTTTCTTTCTTTTTCTCTCTCTTTCTCTCTAAGACACCGTCCTTCAGCAGTCCATTGCACTGGGACTGTAACCTTGTGGAAATCAAACTGCAGCTTTAGCTGTTTTGTTAAATTGTGACTGGACTCCCCTTAGACTGTGCTCATAATTGTGATCTGAAAAACTGGGAAACATGTACAAAACAGTCTCATGAAATCAGTTTCTAACAATAGTGACTCAATCAATAGTTCTTGCTTAAAAGAAAAGGAGAACAAAAGAAAGAGCGACTTTGACAAGGACCAGACTGTGGTGTCTGGATGGCTGGGTCAGAACATTTCCAACACAGCAGGTCTTGTGGGCAGTTCCTGGTGTTCAGTGGTCAGAACCTACCAAAAGTGCTCCAAGGAAGGAGAACCGGAGAACCAGTGCCAGGGTCATGGACATTCAAGACTCTCTGATGCGTGTGGGCAGCAAAGGTTAACCCATCTGCTGTAGAACAAACTGCTGAAAAAGTTCATGCTGGTTCTAATAGAAAGGTGACAGAACACAGTGCAGTGCCCCCTGCTGTGTATGGGCCTACAGACCGGTCAGAGTGCCCATACGGATACCTGCCCATCACCTAAAGCTCCTACAATTAACACAGATGGTGGACTGGTATATATATATATATATATATATATATATATTTTGGGTGTCAAGCGATAAAAAAAAAATTAATTACAATCTCTCTGATTAATTAATCTAAATTAATCACACACATTTTTTGCTGTAAAAGTTTTTTTTTTTTTTTTTTGCACTGTTTATGTGCAATAATGGTCAAAGCTGTGGGAAAAAAATCCAAAATGCTTCAGCAAGAACAATGATAGAAGTACGTACATCTATAAGCTGCAGTTTAAGACAATGCACATACAAGCACGGGCGTCAGAAGCGTTTTTAATGTGTGAGGGGGCCCACTGTTGGGGGGTCTGGAACGAGGGTGTGCGTGTGTGTGTAGGTGATAGACATAGCATAGTGTTTTCCCGGAGAGGGGCGCATTCCCATCTCCTCCTTCATTTTACAGAGCACCTGCTAATTTTTTTTATGCATTATTTTTTCTGTGATTAATTGATCAAAATTAGCACGTTAATTCGACACACCTAATATATATATATTAGGGCTGTCAGTAGATTAAAATATTTAATCGCGATTAATCGCATGTTTGCCATAGTTAACTCGC
>JBBPCZ010000001.1:9024207-9038255 GCA_037974445.1 Brycinus macrolepidotus
CTCCCCCTCCCCTCCCTCCCCCCCCCCCCCCTCCCCCCCCCTCTCCCCCCCCCCCCCCACCCCTCCCAATCAGACCGAGATGATTGGATAAGCATGAGGATATTAAACGAACAAGCACAAACGGAAAACGTTTTAAAACTCAAGAGAGCCGTGAAAGACATAAAAGGACCGTTACCACATAAGCATTTGCAATTATTTGTCCAGTATTACCGTTTCATTGGATTATTTTTAGTGAACCGATGTGGCGTCAGCGAGTCACTGGAAAGTCAGACGGGCAGCAGAAAGTCCTCCGGGCCCACCGCCTGACGCTAGCTTGAAAATACAAGCACCCTTTTCTCTGTTAAAAGCTTAAGAAGCGAAGCGGGTCCAAGCCCGCGCGCCAGGTCCGAGTCCGTCTCTTAGCTGGTGCTGCTAGCTGGTGACGTGGAAGAAGACTGGCTAGCAACACCGGTGGACGAGCCGTTGTTGACTAGTGTTGCCGGCTGACCAAAGTTAGTGGTTCTCAGTGTGGCCAGGTGCCGAGGGGAGAAGACGTGATCGCGCGCTGCGGCCCTCGACTCGAACTCCACTTCGCAAACCTCACATTTTCCCCTTAGTGTCTCGCGGCCCACCGGCTGGCCCACAGCGGGCGGCGGCGAAGGTTCCAGAACTGTCAGTTGTACTGGTTTGGGCAGGATTGGACGGTTGGCTCTCAGCGCGTTGTACTGGAGGTAACTGCGTGAGCTTATGAACACCTTCTTGGAAGGATCAGTGGAATTAGGAGACTGGAGAGAAAAAAGAAAGAAGGTAATTTCATCAAGAACAGGAAAACCAAACATTAACATTCATTTAACAAGAAATGCAAAAACGCCATTAAAATGCAATAAATGCATGAAAATAAGAGCTTATCACAAACCAAGTCAAAAGAGTCATACAATGCATAATTCATAAGTCATATACAGTACTGTGCAAGTCTTGGTGCACCCCTCATTTCTTCATATTTTGCTTTCAAAGAGTCAGACTTGTATTTTTAATGTAGTCTTGAGGAACAGAGAAAAAAACCCTTTCAAAAATCTATTTTTTAAGTTAGCACCAAGTTGACATCATATGATTGCGTTGAAAAGTTAAATACCTGTAAAATTTCAAATGTCTGGTATTCGTATCCTGGTATCTGCATTGTGACGACCCTAATTCCTACTGATTTTCTGAACTCCCTCATTGTGGAAACTTGCCCAGTGTTGTTTTTGTGCTGGACAGTCTTGGGGTTGAAATATCTGTCTGAACCCAACAGGACACAGCTGCTCAAATAATGACATTCAATTATTATTTCCTGAAAGTGTGTCGGCCTGTTTGTGCGTTTGGGATCTCACAACCCACCTCTCTCCTTTATTTCTCCTCTCCTCACTTTAAAACCGGGTTTAATCCAGCACGCTGACCTTATTAAGCATGGGTGCCCAGGCTAGAGGTCAGTTGCAACCAAAAGACTGTTTATTTTCGTTATTCAGCCAAAAATATCTGTATGTTTAATGTTATGTCATATGTAACAGGTTTTACGTAAGGAAATAGGACTAAACAGGTAACAGCTAACATCTCATCACAGCGCATTATGGTTTCTTTGTGTCGTTTGAAAGCACTGCTAGATGAATACACTCAATCTGAAAATAATTGGAGCTTCAGTGGTAAATTGAACAACTGGTTAATTCAACATATTACCATTATAATCGTATCACAACGTATGATGTGCCAGTTCAGGTCAGTTTTAGACTCATGCTGTGATGCTGTGGGTCAGGTATGAGATGTATTCCGGTTTGGCCTGAATAAGGTTCTGGTGCAGACTGGGTAATTTTAGCTACACTACATTGGCATGTCTAGTCTTCTGGAGAGCCTTTACATTAAACTAGTAAAGTTAAAACCTGTGACATTGTTTTGCAATATAATGATGGTCTTACCAGCTTTTCTTGCTGGAGCCTCCAGCGTTTCTCCTTGGCACGTGTGTTCTGGAACCAAATCTGCACCACTTTCAGCGGCAGGCCAAGCTCCGTTCCCACTGCTTCACACTCCAGTGCATTAGGGTGAGCGCAGGTCTCGTAGCAGGACTGAAGGATTGACAACTGCAGGCAGTTGAGGTGTGTCCGTGGTCTTCTCGGCGTGGAGTGCTGCTGCGCATAACTTGCTTCCTTTTGGCTTTGACTGGATGGTGGAGTACTAACTGTCACAGAGGGCGTAACAACAGCTGTAGTGAGCGTAGGCCGTGGGGTACTTAGCCCCAACTGTTCCCTGGACAGGGTATTGATCTTGAACTGACCCTTGTGAGACCAGTAATTCAGCCCGTTGTGTTTCTGAGATGTTGCAGTGGAAGCTTTGTTAATTTGTGTAGTGGAGACTTTTGGCACCATGCGATGAGTTGCCCCAGGGACAATTTTTTCTTGATCCTGGCCATCCTTGTCCTCCACCTGGTCCACTTTATTCTGTTCCTCAAGCTTGTTCTTCGGAGGGTTGTGAGCAATGGAGGACCCACTGCTCAATATAGGAACTGAAACTGATGGAGCCACAACTTTGGGGGCAATTTTAACCATCGTAACTGCACTTCCTGCTTCGCCTTTGGTTTTGAGTGCTGATGTTGTACTGCTGGCAACAGTCGAAGATGCTACCTCTTTTGGCCTACTGAAACCCTGGGTGGGGATTTTCAGTGGATCTTTCTCTTCTTTAACCTTTTCTACCTTTGGGGCAATATTTCCAGTTTGAAGCTTAGAAGAAACCCAGCCAGGACTTGTTGTGCTCAGGTTAGATTTGGGGCTGCGTGAAAAAATGGGCTTAGTTAGTGGCCAGGTGAACTTTATGAGTGGTTTACCTACAGCTGCTAAGGTGCCATCGCTAATAAAGCGGACCTCCCCCTTCCGCTCCCTAGCCCTCATGTTCTGAAACCAAATCTGGACCACCTTCTTTGGCAAATGCACCCACTCTGAGATTTGCTCAAATTCATGCTTTCCTGGGTTTGGGTCTTTGAAATAACAACCATACAGCACGTCCAGCTGATCAGCTTGAATTATAGTCCTGGACCTTCTCATGTCCCTGAACCGTCGTGCATTAGGTCGCTTCTGATCTCCCATCTTGTCACTCTCTTTCTCCTTATCCACCATGGAGGTGTTTACTTTCTCTGCCGCCCTCATAAACACAGTGCTAGTCTTAACCAAGTTATTGCGGTTAACAAGGGTACTGCTGCTGGAATTTGGGATTGTTATGGCAGAATCAGGCTTTACTTGAACAACAATAAGACTGCCGTCTGCAGGGACGCCAACTGTTGCAGGCCTAAGTCCGAGACCATCAAGTAAATTAGTCTTTTGTATAGAGGCCTTGGTGCTTGCTGAGACAGATGCAGATGTTGCTGAGCTGTGGTTTTTCCCAATACTGAGGTCTAAGGCAGACTCGCAGTCATTGCCGTTGGATAAGAATCGAGTGGACTGCGGAAGAGAACCAATGGCAGAAAATGGAGCTTGACCTCGAACAACAGTTTGGGGGTTTGTGAAGGCTGCTACTTTGGCTCGGTCTCCTTCAGAAACCCCAACTCCGACAACAGATGAGGGAACCGAGAGGACATAGGGACTGAATAACTGAGTGGAAAATGGAGCCAGAGAAAGGGAAAGGGGCAAATGATGCAAGAGTGGAAGACCTTGGTGGTCAACTGTAACTGAAAGAGGAGTAGGTGGGTCAGCTTGGGCTTCTAACTGAAGATCAAGATCAGTATCCTGCCTCTCTTTTTTGCACTCCAACTCCTCCTTATCAATCTCCCTCTTTCTCTTTTTGCTCTTTGTTCCCTGATCGTCGTCGTCATCCTCCTCTGCATCCGAGAGGAAGACTGTAGTGGAACGGAGAACCTTTCCTCCGCCGCTTGATTTTTCACTTGACGTCTCTAAATGTTTAACTGGGCTACTAGGCTCTTCTCTCAACGAACTACTTTGACTCTCCTCATCTGTCACAATAACAGAGGTGTAGAACTCTTCACTCTCTGAATCGGAGGTCAGACAAGAATCCCCTTGACTTTCCCTGTCCATCTTTTCCCTGCGTCTTTCTGCGCTGTTTGACAGATCCATTGCATGGCTGCTTGCGACTGATGGACTCTGTGCATACTCGCTTTCGTCTATCATCAGAGCACCTTCTTCATCTTCGATGCTGTCTTCTCCCTCATCTTGCTCCACTGCTTCTGTGCTCTGCCTATCTTTGGCATGACGGGCATCCAACAGCCATCTCCGCACTTCCTCCTCGGTTAGCCCCACTTCCCTGCCAAGGGCTTCGCAGTCTTCTCTTGGTGGACTAGCTGCATCAGACTCATTTCGTGACTCGAGAAAGGCCCACAGAACCTGAGACTGAAACTCAGTTAGAGCTGGAGGCCCTGAGGACAAGCATGGACGAGCCTTGCCACTCATATGGCCTGAGGAAGATAAGGCAAGGTTAGTGTCTGAAAGGAGGGTTTTTGCAGAACTAGGTTTTAACTCAGGATCATTAATAGTATGTTCATGGTCGTGCATGGGACACTGACTAGACTCATTGAGACACAATGATGGGCTACCACACTGAAGGACTTGGGCTGCGGAGGTTTTATTTGCATTGGTAATCGGAACTCCTTTTGCATTTTCTTCCACACTCCCCCCTTCGGCTGTGCCATCTACATCCATTCCACTTTCCTCCTGCGCTTTGTTTCCACACATTACGCTGTCCTCAACTTCATTCTCACTTAAACTAGCATTTGACTCCAGCTTATGCTCCAGCTTGCTAACATCATTTTTCACAGAAGTATCATCAGCACTTGTGTCTTCCGACTTCTGGTCACTGGGCTCCTGTTTAACCTCATGTTTCTGGTTTGCATCTACCCCATCCTCGGTTGCACTGCCCTTTTCTTCTGGAGTCACTTGACTTGCATTGGAGGGCCCGAAGGCAGACCACTGACTCTGTAAACCACTGAGACTTTGGGCCAAGAGAGCCTGTTGTGCTGTGCTGAGACCAAGGACTGGCACAGTTTGTTGCAAAAGCTGTTTTGGGGACTCTGGGTTTGGACTTTGGGTTTGGAGTCCGTTCAGGATAAGGGGTACAAGCATCTGAGGCTGGGGTATCAGCTGTGGGGCTGCTGTGCCCGGGGCAGCACCTGCGCCCGCAGCAACGAGAGAGGGGAGGATAGAGTGTGGGAGAGAGTTAGGACTAGAGGTCAGGAGAGTAAGAAAAGCAGACACTGCCTGGGCTGAGGCGACTGGAGAGGAAAGCAATGAGGGTGCTATCTGAGACTGAACCTGTTCTCCATCTTTGGTCATCGCTGATGATGCGGTCAAGTTTGCTTGCGTGACACAGTTACTGGTCGAAGCATAAGCTAACTGCGTGGAATTGCCCACGGTGGTGGCAGTCAAATTGCCAGCAACCACCGCATTTCCGCTTCCCGCTTTTGCTGTAGTACCAGCGGCAGCATTCCCCGCGTTCCTGGTGCGACTCTGATGCAACACGGACTTCAAATGACTTTCCAGGGTGATGGCATGATTGTAAGAGACACGACACACAGCACACTGGTATGGTTTGTTAGAGACGTAAGGGCGAGATATAAAAGGGGCTGGGATATCACTTTCGCTCCCTCCTCCGGTTCTCATCCTTTGAATATGAGTAGTTGAATTATAGTGGACACTCAGTGCCGACCTGGTGGGAAAGAACTCCAGGCATGCGTGACACTTGAAAGGACGGTTAATGTCACCTTCCGCAGCAACGCTGCCTTTATCAGCGGATTTATCACTGTTGACAGAGGCTTCTGATGTTTTTACAGTTTGGGCGACATTCTCCTGATCTGATTCCAAGCCAGCCCAGTCACTCTCCTCGTTTTTCACTCCTGCTCTTTCGACATCTACTTCTCTTTCCTGGGATAAGTCGTCTTTGTCACTCGCATCCGTAGGTTCACCTTCATTCTGGGAAGCCATTAAAGGGGAGCTGGTGTTTTCGAGACACTTCGGCTGTGATATGCCATCTTTGAGAGAGAAATGAGACTGAATGTTACGCTTTGGCTAAACAAGCACTGCATTAGTTATCTGGCAATGAACGCAAGCAATGATGTCTGAAAGCTTGTGTAAACGCTTGTGATGGAAAACTCACTGGTTTCAATTTGAGTGCTGGGTTCTCCATCTTCATCACTGGGACGATGAATAGGAACCACCTTATGATCAAACAAGAGGGAGTAGGGGTTAAACAGGAGCAGTGGGTCAAAAACAAGGGGGGGGGGCAGGGGCTGACATCACTGATAAAGACTAGTAGTCCTGACACTATTTAAAGAGAAATAATAATAATAATAATAATAAAAAATACTACTTCAACTAAAACTAACTAAACCAAAACTAAAGTGCCCTTTATAGTCACGCATGAACACACCACAGCTCAGTGTGAACAATGTGAAATTCTTTCTCTGTATTTAACCCATTCACCAAGTGAAGCAGTGGGCTGCCACCAGTGAGGGGTGTCCATGGAGCAGTGCGCGGGGATGGCACCTTGCTGAAGGGAACCTCAGTGATGACATTAGCAGTGTTGGAATTCGAACCCACAACCTCCTGATTGCAGGGACAACGCCCTAACCACTAGGGGACCAGCTGCCCCTATTACTACTACTACTAATAATAATAATAATAATGAAGTACTCACAGTGTCCAGTAGCTTATCAAGGCAAGAAGGAAGCACGCTGTGTTTTTCGGTCAGGTGCAAAGACAAAGCGTCTCGGTTCACTTCACCTTCCTGACACAAAGGACACAACCACAATGACCCCTCATCATTGTCACCGCCCATAGTCTCTCCCGGCTCCTCCTGAAATCAAAAGAACACCAGTGGCCTTCAACATTCTGTTTGTACCATCAAACCAACATCATCCTACATCCTTAAATAAATGCAGTTACTAGGCGTCATTACTGAATATAGTAGTAACGAGTAAACAAGCGATAATACTTATGATTAATCAAATTAATAAAAAAAAAAGACTTAACTGACTAAAAATATAAAAAATTCTACCATATTTTACTTTATAAACATTTAAGCCTTAAAAAAAAAAAACTAACATCTGTTTTTCTTAATTAAATTTTTAAGTTTGAGTTTAAATCCATTTGCATTTGTTCTGGGGCAGGAGCTATGCTTTCATCCTTGTATTTATAGGCAAATTTAGAGATTTTGAAGAAAAAAAGGACTGATAGAAATGGTGAATACCACAAAAACTTGCATCTCACATTAGGTATATATTTTTAAAAAATTCTTAGCATGGGTGCCTGTTAGCTGACGTAATGGAACTAGCGGTTAGTGCTCTCCTCCAAGTGTGCTGTCTGTTGTGTTAGCGGCAGTATGAGATGTGGTGGAGCTTCACGTTTCGGAGAAAGAACGTGCTCACCTTCAACCCCCCCCCCCCGCCGCCAAGTGCAAAAAATGCAATGAACTATGATGGAAAGACATTTGCCAAAGTGTACATTTTATGTTAAACACTGAGCAAAATAATTTAAAAAAGTTAACACTATATTAAAATATGTCAAATAATGATTATCAAAGAAAAAACATAACGGGGAGATGAGATGGTAAACAGACTGAAGGTGCTCCAGCTCATTAATGAACATTTCCAGAGTCGTTACATTAACGATGAACATACAGTGGTGAAATTAAACACAACAGCAACGAGAAGCTGCTCAACACTGAAGATTTCTCTGTAAGCTTGTTGTGATTTTATGAACGCGACAGTTTTATCCTCTTGAACAGAGCTGACGGAAAGCAGCCTAATTTGCATACATATTTTAAGGCATTTCCATTAACTTGAACTTAGACAGCTGAAGGGAAACCTGGCAACTGTCTTGTTGCACATCAAACATCTACCAGTGAATCTGTCCCAGTAATCAGGTTATAATTATACACACATCAGAAGTCACTGGACAGTAAACATACAGGGTTCCCCAAACATCAAATTCAATACATTTTCAAGGACTTTAAGTCAAATGTCCTCAAGCTCAAGGACCCAACAAGACTGGGTCAGAAAATCCAGGTCTTGTGGGGGTTTCCCCAAAGTGCAGCAGTCAGAACCTACCAAAAGAGCTCCAAGGAAAGAGAATCAGAGAACCGGCAACAGGGTCTTGGCGCCCGAGGTTCTCTGATGGTCGTGGGGAGTGAAGACCAGCCCAGCTGGTCTGATACCACAGAAGATCTGCTGGAGAACAAACTGCTGAAGAAGTTCATGCTGCTCTGATAGAAAGGGGTCAGAACACACAGTGTAGCGCCCCCTGCTGGGTATGGGGCTGCACTGCTGCAGACCGGTCAGAGAGCCCATGCTGACCCCTGTCCACCACTGAAACATCTACAATTGACCATGGAGTGATGGAAGGTGGTCTAGTCTTATAATGTTTTCTTTTATATCATGTGGATGACTGGGTATGTGTGTACTGTAGAAGAGATGGACCAAGATGCACTATGGGAAGAAGGTGATCTGGGTGACGTTCTGTTGGGGAAATTTGGTCCCTGCATTCATATAGACATTACTTTGACACCGACCTCGGGGTTCATTACTGTTACAGCACTGTTGACTCAATGTTAGCTTTCACGCTCGCTGCTGTTTAACCTGCATCATTCGACTTCAGTCACTCCTGCTCGCGCCTGATCTTTGCACTCCAGGCAGGCAGAACAAAGACGAACAGACGCCAGGGGACACACATGCTGACATTAAGCTTTATTTATATGAAAAAAAAGAACCTCTAGAATTATTTCACTAAATATGTAAATCTATAAATACAAGCACTGTTTTCAAAAACTCAATTCAAAAACCTTGAAGGACCTGTGGGAAGCACAAATAAAGAGTGACCTGGGATGCCATAGCTGCCATGCGTACCTGAGCAGTGACACTATCTCCACCACGCTTCACGTCGGGGGGTGGGGTGTTCAGGATTATCCAGAATACTTTTTCTCCATACTTCCATACCAAAATGTTCTTGTGCCTTTTAATGTGTGATACAGTAGAGGTCAGTTTGCTGGACCCATTTTAAGCTTAAACCTAAACTTAAAAGCCTTTATTGTTGTTAAATCACCCTCGACATTCCAATTTAGCCCTCGCCGACTTAATCCATGTAAATTATAGTCCATATGCATTTCATTAATGACAGTCTGCCAGCCGCTGTCCAGCTTGCAGCTCCTCGTACTCATTTGTGGCTTAAACCACTCATGGTTTGTAATAAAAAGAAACGACCCATTTGTGATCGCCACAAAAACGTGTTCCAAAACACTCGCAACGGCTCTCGAAAAACAGGTCCATGAAGCTCAAACTCTTTCTAAAGCTGCATTTAGGACCCATGTTTTGGAGATTCATCTTCAGTCATCATGAAATGACCTCGAGCGCCAGTGCCTCCAGCAAGTTCCGAAATCCCTAATTAACCATTCAGGTCCTTAGTAACAACAACTGCTGCATGGCAACCTCACAAACACATCTACCAGCATCAGGACACGTGCAGATATCTGATACGCGGTTTAGCTCAATAACTGCTCGGCCCTTGTCCTAAATGGGGGTTTTATTTCTCACTTTATATCGAAGCACAGGTTTTGGGGAAATCCGAATTTCGGCATTTTGTGCAGATGTGGGTGAGTCATGGAGGTTCAGGGAAGAATGTGTTGCTGGATGGTGGCAATAAAAGCAAAATAATAAAATTAAAATAGCACAGAATAAAGTGCCCACAAAGCAAATGCAGCTTTCTGATAATTAGCCTTGACAAAATTCCAGCTCAGGCAGAACGCAGCATGACAATGCGACCACGACGGGATTGTTCTTTGTGCAAAAAAATTATAAAAACCGCGTTGAGTCTTGGGCAGCTTGGAAATTTAAAGCTATTTATCTGGACAGTAAGCACTTACTCATAATATACTAGAATGAATACAAATAATGTTCTGATGTATGTGACCTTAACCGGTTCCATGGAGGGTTACAGTATTTACCTGCTTTATCTATCCAGTCCATTAAAAACATGGTGTTTTGGTGTACTTTATTATAAATGGGCACACCACAGACATGAACCTGCATTTAACTGGAATATTACTAATTGAGATTACGGTTTTGTCGTCTTTTGTTCGTTTTGGGTGGCTGGTGGAGTTCAGACCCAAAGTGGTCAAACTGGCTTGTTAGCTAATGTGCTACCAGGCTTTCTTTCCTTTGTAGTGAAAAGTATTGTCTCTCTATAGCGTCTCCTGGGGGGTGGGGGGTATATTAGTCTCCTCTTGTGGGGGTGGGGGGTATATTTATATTAGGCAGCGAATGAACAGTCAGTTGTTGAATTCGATGTTGGAAAAACAAAAATGGGCGAAAGGATCTGAGACACTTTGAGAAGAACCAAACTGTGATGTCTGGATGACTGAACATCTCCAACACGTCAGGTCTTGTGGGGTTCTCGGTGTTCACTGGTCAGAACCACCAAAAATGCTCCAAGGAAAAAGAACCGGAGAACCGGCGACAGGGTCCCGGGCGACCAAGGTTCACTAATGGACGTGGAGAGTGAAGACCAGCCCCTCTGATCTGATCCCACAGAAGATCTTACCTGCTGAAGAGACAGACCAGGATGCACTATGTGAGGAAGGCGAAGCAGTGGAGGCAGTGTGATGCTCTGGGTGATGTTCTGCTGGAGAACCTTGGGTCCTGCATTCATGTTTCTATTTGACCGAGCTTCTGTGGGACGTGCTGGACAAACTAGTCTGATTCAGCCCCCACCTCACAGCTTGCAGAACCACAGATCTTCAGAGGTTCTTTTGGAGTTCAGGCCTTGACAGGTCAGAGCTGTTTTGGTGGCATGAGGGGGACCAACAATATTAGACAGGGGATTTTAATATTATGGCTGGTGTGTGTGTGTGTATACATATATATATATATATATATATATATACACACACACACACACACACACACACACACACATATATACATACATGCGCAGCAAAGTTGTCCTGGCTAACAGTGAGGGTGAAGGCTGGCATGCACTCCCTCCAAGTCGCATAAAGCTCCACCTGAGCTTGTTTCTAAAGTCAGCTGAACGAGCTTTATTTAATTCCTGGACATTAATATAAAATATGCTGTATTACTGTATCTAAACACTATCATTTTGACAGCATGGGCACATTAACACACCCAGTTACATAATTCTCCACCTGTGATTGAACAGAAACAATGCAGCGCGGATAATATCTGTCCTGTTGGCACAACCGCACGTCTGTGTTACACTCCTTTACCCCCAAATAAACGAGATTATGCTCCAGAGCGCCATTAACAGCGTCTGGTTCCAGAAGTTTCTCCAAACAGAGCTGATCCAGATCGTGCTCAGTAGCTCCTGAGTCACATTTGTGAATCTTATCTTTAAAAATTCTCAATCACTGCACAGTTGAACAACTTTGTGCCACTCCTGCGTAGACTCGACCTTCAGCGTTCACCAAAAAGTGCGTAATAAACACTGAAATTTCCTAAAATCCTCTTTAATGCCCAGTAAACATGAGCACATACACGTTCGTCCTCTCCTGAAATAAAAGATTTCAGCTGCTGCAGTGAAGGAATGCTTAAACTTGAGTCACTTTAAAGGGCCCATATTCTACATTTTATTTACAATTTATGCCGTACGATACCTACAGACTTAATTTACGGCACTAATTAATGTCGCGCCACAATAATAAACTGAGCATTACTGATCAGACACTTAAATTTCACCAATTTAGGCCAAAACCCCACATCTACACCACAATAACAGACTAGATGTTGCTATATATATATCTACATATGTACAGTGCCGTGCAAAAGTCTGCCCTGCACACTGGAGCATTAAAACCACCTCCACCACACCTCACGCCCTTCCATTTTGCTTTGAATCACCTTGATTGTCCAAAAATACAATTTTCTGTCTGTCAAACTGTCTTATCTTTGTCACACTGAGGAGATTAAATGAAAGAAATGGGAACAAATGTTTTACTGTGACACGCTGCAAAGTGTCTAAAGATACAAGGAGCCATATGTGAACACACACACACACACACACACACACACACACACAAAGCACTATAACCTCCTAAGTTAATAACCAATCCCTCCAAACAGCTCATTCAACACAGTAGGTGTTCTGGCCATCGACTTCATCACCATCAAAAGGTCCAGGAGATTATTACAGTCATGCCCACACTTGAATAAAGCCCTCCTGTTTAAATGTTATATTAAAAGCCCTCCTGATCATTCATTCCTGCAGAAATAACGTCACTTTAAATAAACAAACACTCGTCCACTGGAGATTATTAAACCAAATGAGCGCAAATATGAAAAAACACAGCTACAATGTAAACTGTGCCCAGCCAGTGAGAGTGTCTGGGGTGTTTCTGGTTGTTTTGCTGGTGTGTGTGCGTGCACGTGTGTATCTATGTGAGTATGTGTATATGTGTGCATGTATGAGTACATACGTTTATATATATATACATACATATATTCATATGCACATACGGATGTGTATATAGACATACATGTTGTGTGTGTGTATTTATATAACATATATGTGTGTGTATGTGTGTTTGTGTATGACTGTTTTGTGTTTGTGTGTATATATATATATATATATTTATATATATATATATATATATGTGTGTGTGTGTATATATACACACATTTAAATGTATATATGTATGTATATACATGAGTGTTTGTGTGTATTGTGTATAAGTGTATGCGTTCATATATATATCCATATATAGATATATATAGGCTATATGTGTGTTTGTGTATATAAATGTGTGTGTGTGTGTGTGTGTGTGTGTGTGTGTGTGTGTTAGTGAGCAGGGAATGCCAGCACTGTCTGTTGTGCTAAAGCTGCTCCTCCACGCCAATTAGCCTCTCTGCTCCCGGACTCCTGAATAAAAGTGCTCCCAAGTAGTGTCGGGGGTCCCGCAGACCCTCCGGAACCCCCGTCCCGGCCCGCCCCGCTCCTGTCCCGGTCCGGTTCGGTCCGTTTTGGGGGCCGAACCCGAACACAGGCGCGTTAATTATCTCTGAGAGGCTGATTAGCAGACTGGAGGAGTCAATTAGCAGCGTTAGCTTGTTAGCCGCTGGCTAACGCTCCCAATTAGCCCCAAAATCACCGAATAATGACCGAAAATCACGCTTAATAACCTACATTTCGCCCCGAATTCAGCATTTCTCTGGGTTTAGAACCGGCGGGGCCGGGTTGGACTGGTTTTCTCGCCTGTTTTAGTTTCTCACCCACAAAAAAAACTCAACAAATTGGCTAACGGACTTAATTACGCGTCTCTAACTCCTCCACCGAGGCTGAAAACAACACAAACCCACGCCTCGCCGATAACGGAGCCGACAAACACCAGCAAGAAAACTAAATAAACAAAAACAAAAATAAAAAAGCTAAAGAAATCGAAGCGCTTAATTAAACTGAGGCGAAATAAGCCCGTCCAAAAAGCCGCGGTCTTGATTAGTGCGCCCGTCCCGGAGAGGGTGCGTGCTGGCCGGGCAGGCGGTCACGGAGCGCCCGCTGTCCGGAGCGCGCGGCCTACTCCGGGCTGAGCTGTTTAATTAACGCGTTCGGATTCCTCTAACAGACGCGTGGAAAAGAGAAAAACACACAGAAAACACGGTCATTTCAGGACTTCAGTACTGCAAACCTACACAAACAAGGGTTCAGTAGTGGGGTGGTCGGAGGGGCGGCGGGCTGAAAAGTTTGGGGATTTCAGATCCAAAACCAGAGTAAACCCACGGAGCGAGGAGAATAAACCCCCCCCGCCCGGAGCGGACCGGACCGGACCGAGCCCCCGAACCCCAGCCCCCGGACCGGAGAACCGAGCCGCCGCGCGCAGATTCATTAATTAGTTAATTAATTAATTAATTGAGAGCAAAGCAATTAACGAGCGCCTTTACCTGCATACTGAGACCCGGAGCAGCACGCGCCTCTCCCTCTTTAAACTGAAAAGTTTTCTCTCTCTCTCTCTCTCTCTCTCCCACACTCACTCTCTCTCTCCCTCCCTCTCTCTCCCTCTCCCTCTCCCTCTCTCTCTCTCTCTCTCTCCCCCTCCCTTTC
>JBBPCZ010000001.1:9247955-9263280 GCA_037974445.1 Brycinus macrolepidotus
CGACGCCCTGCATGTATCCCTCCACCATGAATGGGTTTAGTTTTGGGACCAAAATCTTCTCAAAACTCTGGTAGAACGTCTCAGGCGTCAGGCGGCGCAACCAGAACCATTTGATGGAATAACTTTCTGCGAGGAGCTTTTAGAGGCAGACGTCTGGTTCCATTCACCTCCACTGTGAACAGATCTGACTCCAGAGTGGAGAAATTCACAAGAGGCAAAGTGAATTGAATTCCTCTTTAATTAAAACTGACTTTTCTGTGTGAATCTGTTGTGTTTTTTGTGTAATTGAGTAATTGTGGCACATTTGTTGTCATTTCCAACCTGCTCAGATTCATCCCATTAGGTTAAAGGGGATGTTCTGTAAAGCTTATCCAACCTAGCAACAGTTGCTAACAAAGGATGCCTTTGTGGGCGGAGCATGGATGAGTCAATTAAAGAGAGCAGCATAACAGGAATAAGGTTTATAAACTGTACAATAACAGGCAGCAAGTGGGATGTCAGTCTATTATGGCGTTATCATATTTTCTTTAATAAAATAGCATAATGGAAGGTATAGAAATCATTTCACAGCAATATGGCCTATCATATCCACATCACCAACCAGGCGCTCCACGGTCCAGAGATATTTTCTCTTCAAACTCAGGCATAATAATCATAAGAGCAGAAATAGGGAATATAATATTATACAGCTCTGGAAGTGGAGAAAAGTTTTTATAGGAGTGTTAATGCAAACATACTGAGATATCGAGCTCCAGCAAGATGGTGTTTTTCACCGCATCATCTCGAGTTAAACGAACCGCTCTGGAAACCGGCGCTTCGTGAAAGCCTTCCTCCACGCCAGGACGGGCGCGCTCCTGCGGGACGAGCAGAACCAAACTCAGCACCTTCAGAACCCAAACTACCCAAATCCCCCTTTACCACTAAAGTGGAAGTGATGGAAGTTTAAACCCCAGCAATCAGCCGAAGGCACCACACACTCAGAGAAGGTGTTCAGTAATCTCTAATAGACTCGCTCCCGCAGTTTCTGACACTATATGACTCACTGTTGTCTATTAATGTGGACTCAGTATGTCATACAGCTAAAATAACCATTTTATAGAATTAATAGAAAAATATAATTGTGCTATTATTATTTTTAGCACCGGGGTCTGAAAGTGTATCGGTCTCTATGACACTGATATCACAGAAGTCTGCAATATGCAAATGAGTCTCTAACCAATCACAGTGTTTGTCAGGGTGCATAAATGGGCGGGGCTAAACTGCTGTAGCCAGAATAAGGAGATATATTTAAATGTGTTGGTTATGTGACATCACAAACACTGTGATTAGAAAACAGGCTGTTTTTGTAGTTTAGTTTCCATATATGCACTGTATGGATGGTGGGAGTAAATGTACCATTTGAAACCATTTTTACAGTCTTTTTAATTCCAGAAAAGTGATGATATGGGCCCTTTAATATCTTGAAAAGCAATGCGATCGGAACATATAGCAGTAAAAATCACAATGCTGATATTTTGTCCATACTGTGCAGCCCTACTACAAAACATACACTTATTATTTATCATCATAATCATCATCACCCCCAACATTAATATTATCCAAAACTATTACTAGTAGCACTAGCAATAGTGCAAATATATAGTGTTTAATAAATTTACATTTAACAGTGAAGAAGAAAATATTTAACATTAAGAATCAGACTCTTATTGTGATAGAACTGATTGTTCTGCTGAATGCGAGTGAAGTTGTTGCGAGTGAAACTAAATTCTCACTGGATTCTTCTAAAAATTTCATTCATTTCTCAGTTCAGGCACGCCGTGTTTCCTGTTATTTCATGAAAAATTCCTCAAATCTGATTTTATATGGTTTAAATAGTATCACCAGCAACTGGATCTGGTGAGTGAAGCTGGGTGTAAATATTAAGAATATTAAATACTGAAGGATAAAGTAGAAATATGCAACAGATCGTCTCGCAACAGACCCTACCCCTTCAGAAGGGACGTCCTCCAGGAGCACCTCCAGGTACGGGGGGGGCGTCGCCGGGACGCTGAGAGAGGACCCGGACAGAGGCGGGACGGACCGAATCAAAGACGCCTCCTCAGGGGCTCCGGGCGCGTCCGTTCTTCTGCTCTCGGACGCAGACGTTTCTGTTTTTTCCTTTTGAGTCTCCACTTCAGTGAGCTTCAGAAGATGGAGGCTGACGGCGGGATCCAGGTTTCTCTGGGTCTCTCCGTCTTGCTGAAGACCTGTCTCAGTCTCAGCCTGGACAGTGTCCTGATCTGAGACAGACATTCTTGAAAATGTTTCCTTCAGAGCTTCCCAAAGTCCCTCGATCCACGGATCCACCACTACCTCCAGCCTGAAGAGGAACCGGCAGAAAGAAACAGAACAGCCTCATGTTTATCACTTACAAGATCCGACAATAAGGTCAGTTAGAATAAACAGCACCTGGCCACTTTATCGGAAACGCCTGCCCTGCAGCTCCACCATGCCGGTGCACAGTGCGTGAGCACCCATAGACCTTCAGGGCTCAGTTTTTATCAGCTGCACGGTTTTTAAACAGTTTTTAAGGCAGATTTATTTCCGTTAGCTGTGGCCTGGGGGGCTCGACGGCCAGCGGAGCTCAGATCAGCGTTCCAGCAGCCAGAACTGGACGTGAAAACCAGCGTTTCCTGATTCTGTCATTTTTCTCCACCGCCTCGTACGAGATGTCATAGTCTGACTTCAGGGGGGTGTTTAGAGGCCGCAAAAGTCTCAAAACTAGAATCAAACAATTCAGTCTTTAAAGGATACGACAGTGGTTATACGGGATGTGTTATATTATGATCATGAAGGACACGAATAACGATGTGTATACACATACATATTTATTTATTTTATATCCACCGCTTTTTTCACACATACATATACATATATTTATGTATCCACTCTGTACATATAATCATACATATACCCACTGTACCCATGTGTACATAAATACATATACTTATCTAAGTTTACATATACATATATATTTTCCAATACATACATCCATATTTTATGTTTCTAGATTGTATAGTGTACATTTTATACTGTATTGTTGGTACAGTATTTTATTCTATTCTATTGTTTTTTTTAATTTTCGCTGCTCTTATCTTTGTTCTGTCCACTTTCTGCCGTGACAATGCAAATCTCCCACTGTGGGACTAATAAAGGTTTATCTTTATCTTATCTTATCTTATATATACATACACATATGTGTGGGTGTATGTATCTATATATATACATATATATATAGAGAGAGAAATAGATATATAGATAGATAGACAGAGAGATAAAGTGTCCAAAGTCTGAAAGTAGAAGGTCGCTGTACCTAATAAGCTGGAAACCCAGGACCCAGTTTATCCTCACCCAGTGCCGTCGTCAGCGTGGCCTGTTCCGTAGAAGCGCTTCGCCCCGAGCTCCTGCAGGCGCCGGTCTATTGTCTTCCCACAGTTGCAGAAATTTGCATAATTCGTGTCTCCCAGAGCTGGAGGAGAAACAGAACCGGAGAACACAGTGGAGCACCGCTTCCAGTCACACACACTGACGAGAACCCACACAGAGAACAGACTGATCTGGTTCGTGTGGAGTTAAGAGGTCTCATCACATCTAAAGAACTGCAGTTCATTCAATCGTCTTTTCTGTTCTTTTTCTGCACCTTTTAATGTTAAAGTCCAAGCCTAAAGAGGCCAAAGTGGCTGATTAGCTCTCTTTCTTCTGGACTGCACATATAATAACAATCAAACGACCTTTTTTCCACGTAACTGAAAATATAAGATGCTGTTTACACTGTGTCAAAAGAAACGGACCAATAAAAATGGACCAAAACAACATAAAAAGACATCTTCTTGCATCGATGTACATTAAAAGAAGGGATTTTTTTCTTGTAAAGTCATTCTTTTGGAAGATACGATGTTCTGATCATTAGTTTGTCTGATGAAAATGTCTGTAATCAATGACTGGCTGTAATTATGTAATAACTGTCACAGGTCCCGTCGCTGATTTAGTTTTAGAGTGTTCTGGGTGGTGAGTCCAGTAATCCTCATCTTAATAACTGCATAACTTACGAATTTACTTTGAATACATTTAAACTGAATAATTTATGACTTTAATCACTTTTAATATTTTATAATTGTTATTTTTAATAAAATAACTTAAACTTAGATTTTAGATTTTAATTCTGTAAACTAGACAACAAAACACACTTTGAGTTACTTTTAATACTGAAAATATTTTGGCCTAATAACAAAAAAATATTCAAGGATTAATAACATACTTAATGGGATTCATCACCTTAGAAGTATAAGGCAATAAGAATAAGGATATGAACATGAATTACATCAGAATTTTGTCCAATTCTAATGATCTAATTTCTTGTCTTGTTTTAATTGACAGCTTTCTAATTATTATTCAAATAAACCTGAGAATACACAGAACTAACCAACGCACTATATACTTATCCAGATATTTACACTGTATTGGTTTTATATCATTAAAAGGAATTATAACCTGTGAACAGTTTGCCTCAGAGTATAAGGAGTTAAAAATGAAATCGAGTGCAGTTTATTATAGTGTTTTTTTTTTTTTTTTGGTATTTCTGATTGGCCGACAGACTCCTTACCCAGCAGAGCGTAGTTCAGATGGGAGTAGTGATCAGGAGGCAGAGATTTATTCTTGATCTTCTTCACGAATTTCAGCGCGGTGTCCGGGGGCTCGCCGTCCCCCGTCGTGGAAACGACCAAAACCACAGGGCGGCGCTCTCGCTCCAGGTTATACTGAGAACAGGGGTAAAGATCAGGGGAGGAGCTCAGTGATCTTCAGACTCTCAGGAGCTTCAGACCATCCCTCCTACAGACCTTCAGAACTTCATACCTTCTCTCCTTTACTCAGGCAGCTGATCTCGGTCGCGAACCCGCGCTCAGCCGCCTGCTCGGAGATCTCCTCGGCGATGGACTGGGCCTGCCCTCGCTGGGAGCCGTACAGGATCAGGAACCTGCTCCACAGGACACGATCTGGAACCTGGACACCAAAACACAAAACCGTAAACATCAGAGTTCCCAGCAATGTTACAGAACAACGCAGGTCATCAGGAGCTGCCCAGACCTGAAACTAAACTGGGGGAAATGGCATTTAGTCATTATGCTGCCCCCTGCTGGAACCAGCTCGCCATGGAGATCAGATCTGCCCCAAATTAATATATTATCAGAATTTTGTAACAAACCATCCAAAGCTCCAGTCATCATTTTGGACACACCTGCATTTACTATCAGCATTTACAGATTTCTAATTATTATTAAAATAAACCTGATTATTCGGATCATTATGCTGCCCCCTGCTGGAAACAGCTCGCCATGGAGATGAGCTCTGCTCCAAATTAATATTACCAGAATTTTGTCCAGAATTTTATTATTTCAGAATCATCCACAGCACCAGTCATCATTCTGGAGACACCTAACATCTAACAATCCTAGCTGATTCATTTACTTCTTTTTTAATTTACATCTTTATCATTATTAGCAAATTTCCCACTTGTGGGACTAATAAAAGTTTATCTTATCTTGTCTTATTATTAAAATAAACCTGAGGATACACCAAACTAGCATATGATTTTAGCATATCAGTTTATCATAGTATACTGTAGTGCTGCACAATATATCGTCTATTAATCGTTATCGTGATATCAGTCTCGGTGATACTGAGATCACAGAAGGCTGCGATATGCAAATGAGCCTCTAATCAATCACAGTGTTTCTGACAGGGTGACCAATCACAGCTCCAGGTGAGTCTACATTTTCCTTCTATTTCATTTTTCCCTGACATTTGTATTCATTGTTACGTGACCGTCTTCCAAATATAGAATTAAACCGGCTGTTTTTGTTACTGTGCCTTTAAGGCTGATATATGTAAATTATTTCTTTTCTGATTGGCTGTCCTGTATTGCAGCTCATTTAAAAGACAGCATGGAGGTGAAACACTCCTTAGAACTTCAGCATGAGTGGGCGGGGCTAAACTGCTGTAATACCTAGACATATGGAAATATGTGGGTTTTGTGACATCACAAAAACTGATTTGAAAACAGGCAGTTTTTGCAGCTTAGTTTCCATATATGAGCTGTATGGACGGGGCAGAGAATATTTACCGACTTTAAGTCTTCACCATTCCAGAAGAGTGATGATACGGGCCCTTTAATACACTGAAAGACATCTCAATATTAATACTCATAATTCATATTCAAAATTCATTTACTTCTACTGCTTACTTTTCTTTTTAAGCTTGTTTGTGCTTATTTTACCTCTGTAGATCACACTGAATGACCTGTGTATGATAATGTTCTATGAAAATAAACCTGGAGTGAATGCAGGTGTTTTGGAACGTCAGGTCACAGCTGGGCACTTTAAGAATCCTCTGTTTATTATAAACTCAGCTGGTGTTTATTACTGTATTATTGTGAGAATGTTGTAAATGGCTTTAAGACAATTTTAACTTTAAATCACATAAGGGAATTGTTTAGTGTCCCACTTTACCTAACACACAGTACCACAGTCCCATCACAGACTGTCCCACATACTGCAGTACCTGAACTCCCATAATACCTGAACTTTTTATACAGCAGCTAATATTCAGAGTATTTCTGAGAGTAGTTTAATGAGTGACAGCCGTCAGTTTGTCCCTCAAAGTGAACTCACATTACATATACATCATCAAACCAGGCCTAAAACGTGCTCTGGCCAAATATATAACTGTATAAACATATAACTGCTAATATATGAAGTCCACTGACCTTCATGCTCTCAAGCGAGAGCAGATTTGTGTCTGAGAAACACACAGGAGCACAAAAACAGAATGAAAGTGTCTTTAGTGCCGGAACACAGCGCAGCTCGCCATTTCCACGTGTTTCAAATACTCGATCTTTAAACAACCTGAACTCTTGACGTTGCCTTATTCGGGTCAATCGTTTTGTATTGTATATCATGTGTTGGAGCACACGTTCTCGCGATAGTGGAATAAACCATCCGAATGAATCCGATTTTATTGGTTTGTGAAATGTTTTTCATATTGTAAGCGTTTTCTGTGTTTTATAGCATCGTTTGGGTGTTTAATAAAAGTATAAATCGTTTATATTTATTGAAATATATATAACATAACAGAACAATGCGAGTCACAGGTTTTCCCCACTCTGACTTGGTACGGTCCGGGCCTCCCTGAGATCCTTCCAGAAGAGAGAGGCGGACCGTGCAGCTCCCAGACCGGAGATTTCATTAAAAATAATATTTAATAACTAACAATCCGGGGCTGGGTGAGTGTGGCTGCTTGTCAGGATGTCTACGTTGGGAACGCTCGCGTTTGATGAGTACGGGAGGCCGTTTATCATCATTAAAGACCAGGAGAAGAAGTCCCGCCTCACGGGCCTGGACGCCCTGAAGGTACCGGCTACACTAAAACCCACCTAAACCTCTCTAACCTCTAAAACCTCTCTTCTCTCTCATTAATGTCTGTTTATCCTCCACAAACTCCCTCAGTATCACCGTTTACCCCTCCATGCTTCTGTTTGAGTCTGTCTGGGTCTGTGCGAGTCTGTTTAAGTCTCTGTGAGTGAGTGAGTGTGTGTGTGTGTGTGTGTTAGCCGGTGTGCTGCCCATGTGCTCGGCCTGAAGAGAGAACCTGAGAACCTGATCTCCACTGACGAACAGGAGGAACCTCAGCTCCTCCAGATCAGATAGATAAGATGAAATAAGAGAGAACTTTATTTATCCCTAAGGAAAATCTTGTGTCTTTAGAAGCTCAGTGCAACAAGAAAGAATGAAAGATAATAAGACAATAGAGAATAAAAAAATAAAAAAAAACAGACAATGAACAATAGTGGAAAATAACGACTAGAACTTTAGTGTAATAAATAACTGTGTAACACTTTACATACTGCTGTGTGTAAAGATTTAGAGTACCAGCAGGCCGGGGGTGCGGAATGGTTTATGAAAGTGATTTAGTGTTAATGCAATAAGAATAAAATAAATGCAGTAAAATAGCAGCAGATGATTAGAGGATGAGATTAACATTCAGTAACACAGATCAGACTGGTCCTGCTCTCCTGCAGACCTTCTGCTGACCTTCTGCTCCATCACACTCCTGACATGCTCCCTGTTCCAGGGCTATACCCAGTTACAAAACTGACTCTTCTGTCTTTTGTACGTGATTTATGTCTGTGTAAGTGTGTTGAGATGCAGTTTGTGATGTCTTTCCTCTGGACTCTGAGTCTGTAATAAAGGATGTGATTATAATGTGCTCCTCATCTTTCTCATGTGATGCAGATCAGACTCCTGTTGTCTAATTTCTGTGTTTTTGTTGTAAAATACCTTCTCTTTTACTTTCCCAGTCTCACATCATGGCAGCCAAAGCAGTGGCTAACACCCTGAAGACCTCGCTGGGTCCGAACGGTGAGACACGCCTGCACTGGGCTTTTTCCCTGTCTTATATTTTCCAGATAAACACCTGATTAATCTGCGTCTGATAAAAGCCTCCTGTTTCTTATCTGATATTCTCTTAGGTTTAGATCAGTCTGGAGTCAGTCTGTGAAGAGTGTATTGATAATCTCTTATTTTACATTTGCATTTAATCCTTGGTATTCATTAGCAACTCCCTCCCATGTGGATTTCAGCAGTGTTTGATAAATGGACGGTGAATAATCGTGAATTTGCCAGTCATGTTAGTATGAGGGTTAATTTTATTGTGGAGTCATGGTATCATAGAAGATATTGATAAAAATGGTATGTTCTAATATTTAAGCCTTGAGGTTTATACAGTATTTACCTATAATGATTAATTTAATGCACAGCTGTTCATTTCAGCTGTTCTTAAACGATGTTAAATGAATTTTGTTTGTTAAGGAGGGCTCTGGAAGGCGCTTGGCCTTTAGCTAATTGAGCTCCTTTGCGATCAGGAGAAGTTGGAGTTTTCGAGAGGCAGGTCTGATCGGGTTCTCCGCCGTGTTAAAGGTCTCTGCTGGTGTGATTGGCAGGTCTCGATAAGATGATGGTGGATAAAGACGGCGAGGTGACGGTCACCAACGACGGAGCGACGATCCTCAGCATGATGGACGTGGACCACCAGATCGCCAAGCTCATGGTGGAGCTCTCCAAGTCTCAGGACGATGAAATTGGAGACGGCACCACTGGTGTTGTGGGTGAGGACACTGTAACTTTCATAAAACCAAAACAGATTTAGATTTAGTTAATGCAGAATTTCCTCAGAAGTCAGTAGTGGGTGTTAGATTTATCCAGTGTGGAAGATGATGATGATGCACATTTTAAATTCTCCTGCTGTTCTCTGTTACAAAATAAACACTCTGATGGACATATTCATTTGTATGCGTTTTTTAATGTGTATGATGTAGATGCTGTCATTTCAAGCCTTCCTAGTTTATCATTTTTTCCAGTAAAGTATAATTTGAAAAGCTCTGCATGATTTGTTCCTTCAAAACCTTAAAATTGATAGATTTCTAACGGTCTGTAATGATGACCGTTCCACTCAGATCACTGATCAGTAATGTTTCTTGTAACGTGTGTTGAGTTCAGTTCAATTGTACTGTTAGAAATCATTTGTCTTTTTAGTAATATGAGTAATAAAGTGTAGACGGTAATACTGTAAGTAAAGCACTAGGAGGCATTTTAAAATTAAGTAATACAATAATTCAATTCATTTTAGGATCATAAAGTAGTGGTTGGGCAATATGGCAAAAAAAAAAATCTAGGTTTTTTTATAAAGTTTGGCCAATTCACGATTTCGATTTCGATTTTTTTAATGTGTAACTAGTCAAATTAAAACATTACAACAACATGACTGGAGTAACATTCTCTTTATAAGTAACTTGAAAAACCATCTGGTTAAGGAATATTGTGTTTTTAATGGCCATGCCATACACAAATTGGTCAACAAGGTGTAAATAAATGTAAAACAAATTCTCGAGTTAAATATCTTTGCAGAAGATTTGAATGAAATATGAAAGTAAATATTGTGCAATTTGAATTAAACATTAAATACTTCTGAATATAGAGTAAGAAAAATAAACAATGTAAACCAATGTTCGACGTCTGACCTCTCAAATCCGAACCATTTCCAAACCACAGAGGAAACGTTACTACCTTTCTCTGGCACGAGGTCGTCCTGACGTGAAGAGCCGTCCGTCTCTCTGATATTTCTGTAGCCTGTTACGCTCCTTCATAGAGTGCTCTACTCTCACAAGTGAGCGGCTGGTTAATTAGGCGCGCCATCATGTGGTCAATAATATTGCCTCTTAATTATTCTGCCATTGGTGCAATTACAATGTATCTAATATTTTTATAAAAAATCGCAATTCCTCGATTTAAGAAAAAATTTAATCGTCTTAAAACGTAAATTCGAATTAATCTAAAAAATCTAAAAAATCGCCCAGCCCTATCATGAATATATTACATTGAATATTCTTGAAAGTTTTTATTACTGTGTTACAAATACAGGTCATTTAATTGCTGCTTTGTTCTTAATGTTAAATAATCTTTTCAGTCATTTTAGAATCATGTTCAGCTGTTCATCACATCTAACTTTAGTTACAACACGGCTTCCTGCAAATGAACAGAAATCATTTGTAGAGAAGTCGCCATGTAATAAAATAATTTCATATGTGTATCTTCAACACAATGGTTATAATTGAAAAACAGTGATATGTAGTGATAGTCATTAATTTCTGATTTTTGTATAGAGAATAATAGAAAGAGGACATGCTACCCCTGTATTAAGTTGAGGTTGTGATCCTTCGTGTTCCTCACAGTCCTGGCCGGAGCTCTCCTGGAGCAGGCGGAGCAGCTGCTGGACCGAGGGATTCACCCGATCCGGATCGCGGACGGGTACGACCAGGCCGCACGGATCGCCATCGAGCATCTGGACAAGATCGGGGACAGTTTCCCAGTGGACCCCAGCAACACGGAACCACTCGTTCAGACCGCCATGACCACGCTGGGATCCAAAGTGTGAGATCTGGTTTAGTGAAATTAAGATGATCGAGAAACCCGAGTCACACAGACTAGATACTGGTGGTGTGATGTTACTATGCGTTGGTTGTAGCTTGTCTTACAATATGTTAGTTATTGATGTTCATTAATCAATAATGTGACAGTTTGCATTATGGGAACAGTGATCGAGAGGCTTGTTGTGGCCGTCTACAGTGTTCAAATGTTAGATAATAAGTCCGTAATAAATAATAATAATAATAATAATAATACAGTTCAGTAACTTAGTATGCAATAGTTTGTGCAATAGTCTTATTATGTGCAATATCATCACTTCTATTACTATTATGTGCAATAACAGACTCTCTACAGAGAACAACTCCAAACCACTATTAGTCTTACTACTAAACTACTTCAGCAGTGATTTATTTATTTATACGTAGTATTAATATCCTCCTCTCTTACTGACCACAGCATTTTGTATATATGTATATGAGTTTAGTACGGAGTATTTTTAGGATATGTCTGCAGAGTTCTACTTTCACTTTACACTGTATTTCCTATTGCTGTTATCTTTGTCTGTGTGTCTGTGCACAGTATAAAATGTCATGTTTTATCTAACGTATAATACTTTATATCGAGATCAAGAGGCTCGTAACGGCCGTCTGCACTGTGCAGATGTTGGATAGTAAGTCTAGAATAAATAATACAAATCCAGAACTTTGCTTTTGATGCTCAGGATTGTTTCTGTGCAGCCAAAATGCACTTCATGAAACAAAAACATGCAAATGCATTTTTATTCCCGTGTCCCAGCCCGGTCAGTCCCGAGCCCGGTCAGTCCCGAGCCCGGTCAGTCCCGAGCCCGGTCAGTCCGAACCCCGTCAGTCCCGAACCCGGTCAGTCCGAACCCGGTCAGTCCTGAACCCGGTCAGTCCCTAGCTGGTCAGTCCCGGCCCGGTCAGTCCGAGTTCTCAGCAGCACACGATCCACGAGCTGATGCGTTAACCTTAAGCTAACGCGCTGCCTGTGATGCGTTTGTTTCTCAGTATCAACCGCTGCCACAGACAGATGGCAGAAATCGCCGTGAACGCCATCCTCACCGTGGCCGACATGGAGAGGAAGGACGTGGACTTCGAGCTCATCAAGATGGAGGGAAAGGTTGGAGGCAAACTGGAGGACACTCAGATGATTAAAGGCGTGATTGTGGACAAAGAGTTCAGCCACCCGCAAATGCCCAAGGTGGGAATTAGTTTAGATATCTCGTCTGTATACAGAGTTTACAGTTTACTTATATAACCAGGGGTGTAAAACTGACTTTTTTCAGTTTTGTAGTCTATAACTGAATGGGTACATGTGACTGGAGGAGCTGTTTGCACAATAGTGGAATAAAGTCAGTATAAACAGAACACCAAACTAAGTATTTGGTTAAATGTTTTTAAAAAACAAACTGTGAAATAAATAATATTAGAATTACCATTTCCATATGCCTGTTTCCAATACTGTTTACTCCTTATTTATTTATTTATTCATTCATTCATTCATTCTTTTATTTACTTACTCACTCAGGTCTTAAAAGACACAAAAATTGCCATCCTCACCTGCCCGTTTGAGCCTCCCAAGCCCAAAACCAAGCACAAGCTCGACGTGACGTCTGTGGAGGACTATAAGGCTCTGCAGAAGTACGAGAAGGAGAAGTTCCAGGAGATGATCAAGCAAGTAAGTGGAACCTTATATCTCTCTCTCTCTGTCTGTCTGTCTGTCTCTCTGTCTGTCTCTCTCTCTCTGTCTCTCTCTCTATCTCTGTGTCTTTCTCTCGCTCTGTCTCTTGCTCTGTCTCTCTCTCTCTCTCTCTCTGTTTCTCTTTCTCTCTCTGTGTCTCTGTCTCTCTCTCTCTCTCTATCTCTGTGTCTTTCTCTCTCTGTCTCTTGCTCTGTCTCTCTCTCTCTGTTTCTCTTTCTCTCTCTGTGTCTCTCGCTCTGTCTCTCTCTCTCTCTCTCTGTCTCTCTTTCTCTATGCATATACATGATTAGTGAAAATCACTGATTTATTAGTTAATATATTGACTGATTGTGCAAGGAGTGTAAACATCATACAGTAATTATCAGTTTAAATACTTTAAAGAATGTTGGTAGTTTTTAGTACATTTTGCAGATGTATTGACCTGTTATGAGAGTAATGGGATATTTAGGGCTGTGAAATGCTAAATGATTTGTCTGTTTCTCTCATCAGGTGAAGGAGAATGGTGCCAACCTCGCTATCTGTCAGTGGGGTTTTGACGACGAGGCGAATCACTTGCTGCTGCAGAACGAGCTCCCTGCGGTCCGCTGGGTGGGGGGGCCTGAGATTGAGGTTAGTGAAAGGTTGCATTGATTTCATTTATTCTTATTCTTTGAAGGCTGCAGTAATAATCATTAGTTGCAGCTTGGAATGCACAATGATATCTGAGTCATATCGAGACGGGCGTCTCTAACAGGTCAGTCTATAACAGACACCCGTTACTAAAGTTACACCTCAGCACCTTTAAGGCCAGGTTTGGTGGAGCAGATCCAAGTGAAAACATGTCCTTGTTTATTCTTGCTCCAGTTGAAGTCATAAATGGAGTTGCGTATTAGAATAAAGAGACTAGGAATTGCTGGTATGTAAATAAAGCAGGTGTGTTTAATTGCAGCTTATTGCCATCGCCACCGGGGGGCGCATCGTGCCTCGGTTCTGTGAGTTAACGCCAGAGAAGTTGGGCGCCGCCGGCCTGGTGAGGGAAATCTGCTTTGGGACCACCAAGGACCGTATGCTCATCATCGAGGAGTGCAAAAACTCCAGAGCTGTTACTATCTTCATCCGTGGAGGAAACAAAATGGTAAGTGGTATATTCTTATTTTTTATTAGAGGCTTAATAATAATAAGAGGTTTAAGCATGCATTATTACGCATCACTCGAAGGGGGCGGTTCATCTGCATAGATTTTGGAATGTTATAGTCAATTATTTAAAAAAAAAAAAAAAAAAAAAGTTTTTTACCAAATTAAAATTATTGTATCTACTTTAATACATATTTTGAACATAAAGGAAAAACTCTTGCTGTAATATCTTAAGTAATTGTGAATTGTACCGAATTAGATCGAAATTTCATTTAGGTACAAAAGGCACTATATTAATTCTTTAATATTGTTTTGTGTTTTAATTTCCTCAGATTATCGAAGAGGCTAAGAGGGCGCTGCACGACGCCCTGTGTGTGATCCGGAACCTGGTGAGAGATAACAGGATCGTTTACGGCGGCGGAGCGTCTGAAATCTCCTGCGCCCTCGCCGTGAATGAAGCAGCTGATAAGGTATTAAAATCAGAAACTTTAATCCGTCAAGTCCAGGATGAATTTCTGTGATTTTTCTTTTAAATTTCTACTTTTAATTTAGGTTTAATTCTGTAAAAGCATTTCATTTCAATTCAAATTCATGTTCCAGTTGTTTTATTCCTCATGTTTATATTAACCCTTAGAACCCTGATTGTATTTTTCCTATTTATGCATTACGTGTTCTTTTCTAAAATTTAAAGCCTGTTACATTTCTCTTTTTTTCCACTGTAAAAACCCACAAACATGCGTATTAAAAGTTTGGGAAAACTTGCGATCACACACACACACACACATTAGTATTATAACACACACACACACGTGAGCGGGCTTCTCACACCATGAGTTTTTTCCGCTTTTTTACCATCATATATAAAAATTTATTTAGTTATTTTGACTTTTAACGACACCATTTTTGAAGTTCCAAAAAATGTGAATTTCCTGATTTTCGTGTTTGTACACGACGTGATAACGAAACGAAGATGTATGAAGCCTCCACTGTCGACCTGAGCGCGCGCACACACACACTCCTGTATGAGATGATGTTTTAGCAGCAGTGCGCTTTTGAGTCGGTTTCTGAGGGTTGAGTTATATTTAATGTTTTTCTGATCGCTCTGCAGTGCCCGTCTCTGGAGCAGTACGCTATGAGAGCGTTTGCCGACGCGCTGGAAGTCATTCCCATGGCGCTGGCGGAGAACAGCGGCCTGAACCCCATTCAGACCATGACCGAGGTCCGAGCGCGGCAAGTGAAAGAAAGCAACCCAGCGCTCGGAATCGACTGCCTGCGTCTGTCCACAAACGGTGCGTAGTTTATCTGTGAACGTGACCTGAAAATACCTTCACTTTTTAGATAAAAGCCCCAGGACAACTGTGCCACCAGGTTACTGCATGCCAGGGTGACCCTGAAAAACCGTGTGTGTGTGTGTGTGTGTGTGTGTGTGTGTGTGTGTGTGTGTGTGTGTGTGTGTGTGTGTGTGTGTGTGT
>JBBPCZ010000001.1:9392968-9408832 GCA_037974445.1 Brycinus macrolepidotus
GTGTGTGTGTGTGTGTGTGTGTGTGTGTGTGTGTGTGTGTGTGTGTGTGTGTGTGTGTGTGTGTGTGTGTTCCCTGTTCAGGATCTGACCTTTCCATGACGATGCATCGCACCACGAGGATCAAGATCACGGAGCTGAACCCACATCTGATGTGCGTGTTATGTGGAGGATATTTCATTGACGCGACCACAATCATAGAATGCCTCCATTCGTGTAAGTGCAGGAGCTGAAGTGTGTCCAGCACTGGTGTCCCTCCAGCACGCTTTCTAACGACCCCCTCTCTCTCGTTGCTAGTTTGTAAAATGTGCATCGTCCGTTACCTGGAAACCAGTAAATACTGCCCCATATGTGACGTCCAAGTCCACAAAACAAAGCCTCTCCTCAATATCAGGTAAGAACACTCCACTTCCCATATCCATCAATAGTGACCTTTGCTAAGCACAGTGATGTCCTTCTAAATCTTTCTAAATTGTATACTTTAAATCTTTGCATACAGCAATGTCAGTGATACACTATTTCTGACACTCATCTTCCCATCATTGTGTTGCACTATTGCTTATTGTCTAACTTTTTTTTTTTTTTTTCTGTTGTCTTATTTTATTCTTTCCTGTTGCACTGAGCATACTAATGAGACTAATAAGAATTTCCCTTTGGATAAATACAGTTCTTTCTTATCTTCCTCCATTGTTATAGACTGTAGTTGGAATATTTTGTGACATGGTGTGTTTTGTTGTATATTGAGTTTGAATTAGAGTAACCCAGCTAAGATCATTGGATACAAGATCATTGGATGCAAGTATATACAAACTAGTATTTACACAAACTTGTATATTTAAATAATTTTGTGGTGTAGTGTACAGTTTTTACATTGTTATTGTATAGTTTTTATTCTGTAGATTGTGTTGCCTCTGTGTTTTTCTCTTGTTCTGCCCACTTCGCTGTTGTAAAAATACAAAAATCCCACCTGTGGGATTAGTAAAACGTTATTTCATCATATTTTGTTGCACCTTTTTCACTTTTTCAGATCTGACAAAACTCTCCAGGACATTGTGTACAAATTGGTTCCAGGACTCTTCAAAAGTGAGTTACATTAATTACCATTGGATAGGTGATGGTGCAGGTAAACCCACAATGTACACAATGAACTCATAATGTAAAAAGTGGTGTTTACAACAAGGAGAATCAGTTTCCCAGACTGAGAGTGTGCTTTCTTTCCTGCAGATGAGATGAAACGGAGAAGAGATTTCTATGCTGAACATCCATCAGTAGATGGTAGATCTTTTAACTCATATATTACCCCAATCATTAGTTCTGTGACTAAAATTAGCTATTTAAATGCTAAAATAATTAGAAAAAGTCCACAAAAGAAAGTGTCATTTGTAATTTTCCTCTTCATACTTGTCATTTTAAATAAATATAATTTTTCCAGCTGCAAATGGGTCGAACGAAGACCGTGGGGAAGTTGCAGACGAGGACAAGAGAATCATCACAGATGATGAAATTATCAGCCTTTCAATTGAATTCTTTGACCCCAGGTGCGTGTTGGTAAATGCTGTAAATGAAGGTCTGAGTGTGGAATTCTTGTATTGAATTATGTCCCATTTTGCTGATTTCAGGGCCAAACATTTAAACAGTTCAGAGGACAGACATACAAAAGAAGAGGTAAAACATGTCATGGTGTTTCTATGTTTTAATATTAAACCTGAATCTAATGTTTTCAAGGGTGAATTTTAGAATTAATGGGAGAATTTATTGCAAGATAAGCTCATTCTGGATTATTGCAACAAGACCAACGGTGTTTTCTGTTTCATTTTAACTGTGTAGTTATTTTTCTTATTTTTTCTTTTCTTTTACTTTTTTTGTCTTTCCAAGGTAAATAACAAGAGGTACTTACAGTGTCCGGCTGCCATGACTGTGATGCATTTGAGGAAATTTCTGCGAAGCAAGATGGATATTCCCTGTACTTTCCAGGTAATTTCCACATTTTAACTCTTCAGGGTTCTTCGTTTTGACTTTTTGTTTTTTGTTTTTCTTAACAAAATTATCTGCCTTTATTGATTTTAACAGAGCTGGGATTTATTTCATGCTTTGTTCTAAACTTTCTGTTTGGCAAAAGTCAAAAATAATCTGACTCATATAAACTGAATGGAAATTAATTGTTGTACTGGCGTGCACCTATGAGCAGGTACTGCTGAGGCCAAGCCAACAATATCATAAATGATTCATCCCATGTGCTACCAGTTACTGCCATCAGGGAGGAGATTTAAAATACTGTGGTGTCATTTAAACAGATTTAAAAACTTTTATCCATAAATCAATCAAAATTTGAACTGGGCACAGATGTAAAAGGGAGAGAATTTCCAGCTGTAGCTTCAATCCATTTTAGATATTTCTGTATAATTTACTCTGATTGTATTATTTTTTTGTCTTGTCTTAACATGTCTTTAATGTATACCTTGCTGACTTGGTAACAGTTGAGTATTTGTAAAATAATGCCTAAATTCCCACCTGGTGTAAATAATGTATATGTAGGTGTTGATCTTTTGGGAGATGCCCAAGCAAAACTCAGTGTGGGACCACAAAGTGACTCTTAACTCTTAATGAACATAATTTTGATCATTTTATAATTTGGTAGAATATCAGATAATTTGTTCTTGAAATCTGAGCTGAAATATCTAACCCAACTCTTTTCAACCCAACACAGATTGAAGTTATGTATGAGGATGAGCCTTTGAAGGATTACTACACATTAATGGACATTGCTTACATTTACACATGGAGGAGGGTAGGTGGTATATAAAGGAAATATATATAAACTGACAGTTTAACAGTGTCATTTTAAGAGTAAAACATTTTGCTGACTTGGTAACAATTGAGTATGCCCAAATTTCCAGCTTGTGGAAAAAATTCTAACGTGTTTTTGGAAAACTGAGGAAATATCCAAATTAGTTGACTTCAGCTTGGATAACTTGAGTCTAACCCCACGTTTCAAATATCTGATCGATGTTTCAAAGAATGGACCGTTGCCCTTGAAGTATCGGGTGCGCCCAAACTGCAAGAAGATGAAGATCGCCCACCCCCAGGATGGTCTCAACAGTGCCAACCGCTCAGAAAGCGACTCTGCCAGCGACAAGGCATGCAGTCCAGCCGGGGCACCGTCCACCTCCTCGCCGCTGCCCAGTCCCAGCACCCCCCTCCAGTCTCCACACCCCCATTTCCCGCACGTTTCGAACCCTATCAACGGCTCCTCCATGACAAGCCCCAGTCGACAGTTCACCTTCGGCAGCAAAGCGCGCAAACCCTCCCTGAACGGCTCCTCCACTTCATCAGGGTGAGGAGGGTGGGGGTGGGGGGGGGGGGGGGGGGTGGTGGGGGGGGTGGGGGGGTTAGTGTGTGGGGGGTCCAGAAGCCAGCTCTCTCCATGCCAACGTCGTGTTTCTAGCCATTCTGTGGTCCTGATTATCCACTTTATTACACGTGTAACTTTAACATAGTGGATGTGGCGCATTTTTCCACCTGATTTTCTGGAGTAAATTTTGGGAACGGCAGTCTCATTTTTTCATTTTTCATTTTTTTGGAGGGGGGCTGCAACGTACAGCTTTGGTGTATGCAGCAGTTTGCATAAAAGACTGATTTTTTTTTAAAAATGTCTTTTTACTTTGGTCTTAATTTTTTCCAAAAAAAAAACAAAAACAAAACAACAACAAAAAAATCCAAAACGTGTTGCTTGTATTTTTAAGCGTGTATGTTCTTTAAAAAACATAAGCATGATAAAACTTTGACGTTGGTTTTTGCCTTTTCTTGGGTAGTTTAGGCCTACTAATCATTCCTGATATATCCAGCTGGTATATACAGTGTATCGAAGAAAACAAATCTATATATATTTAGTTCATTTTAAAGGACGATTTAAAAAGAAGGCCTGTATGTATTTAGAAACCGTTTTTAGAGTGGAAATTTTAACGCTAAGCTGTAGTCGGCTCGTTTAATTTTCCTGCGAAATTTGTGCGTGTTCACAAAAATCAGTTCAGTTCAGGATTCTGGTTCAGTGAAGACTATATAAAGGTCACGAGGTCCGCGTGCTCAACACCCTCCATCCCAGTCACCTCTCATCTCCTTCTGGGCACCAAGTTCTGGAAGCTGCAGTGTTCGTTCGTCTCGCTGGTCCATTGTACGGTTCCTTGTTGTGTTGTGACTGTTGCACAGTATCAACCACGAGAATAAAACATTTTACACTTTCGACCAATCTCGCCTCTTGCTTGCTTTAAAATCGACCACTTTTTCTTACAGTCAGACATTCTACAGTCTCCAAAGAATGGTTCCTGAGTGGTTCTTGGCGGTTCTAGGAAAAAATGAACATGTAGCCCAACTTGCAAATAGGCCATTCACTCTCTCGTATCTCGTTTACATTAATTTTCCTTAAAGAACTTCACTATTAGAGGACAAAAGGTACCGTCAAGAGTTGGTCCTCAGCAACTTTGAACGTCATTCTATATTGTATTTACGCACCCTTAAATTTTAATTAATTTAACTTAAAAATATCCTGCAAACTTTTTGCCTTCAGTCAAGCTAGTTACTTAAATTTAAGCTTGTTTGAAGCTGAAGTCACTCAAAACCGGTTTGGTTTTATGAAGTGACTTGACTGATTAAAGGCATTGAGTTTAAATTTCATTTTTGAAGTTGTTTAATTTTTCAGCTGAGTGAAATTTAAAGTATGTCTCAAATTCCAGACATTTTATTTCATTTTCTTTTCGATTTTTAGCTTGAAAAATGGTACAGATAAGCAGTTTTACCCTTTGAAGGTAAATATAGTGTACTTTTATAAACTTAAAACTACCTTTATTCAAGAATCGCGTTGAACCTTTTTTGATGAAACATTTATATTTTCTGAACAAACTTGCTGTCTAGCATTTTTCTCCCGCAATGAGTCCGTTGAGCGATTCTTTGTGGATCCAGAAATGTTTTCTGTTTCCTACACTTTTAAATGGTTCTGCAATGGTTATTTTATAGAACCATTAAAACTCATAGAACTATTTGAATGCATTAATGTGTTTTTTAAGCATGGTTAAATGTTCTCCATGATGTGAAAACGTAATGTATAAATGTAATAAGAATAAGAACAATAAAAATGGGAACCTTTTGTAAACCTAGATGTAAATAGCACCAAAACTGGTTATACTGTGGTTAAATAGTAAAAAAAAAAACCGTTCGGTACTATTTAGAGCCCTTTTTATGTATTAGTTGAGTAAAACTAACAAATGTGTAATTTTAATTGTGGTCCGGATGGTCAGTCGAGCTGAAATAAGATAAAGGGTGGATAAAGGAGAAAACGGTTGCCCTCCTCCGCTTGAGATGTTTAGCTCCCAGGTATGCTGAACTGCTGGTGTATCTACATGAGGAATGTAATGAGGCGCTTCTGGCCAAGCTCACTGTGACCCCTCATTCTTAATGCGGGGTTAAAATAGTCCCTAAAATGTTGGTCACAAGCAAAAACTGTTTTCTCCTTAAGAACTTCAGCTCCTAAAACGGTCAGCTCTTGTTTTTAGTCTAAATAATTTGTAGAAAGAATACAGAATTAAAGCAGCCCATAAACAGACCAGTCAGATTTAATGGGAAAAAATAAACTAAAAAACTAATTTGAATACATAAATATATATATTTTTTGTTTACTTGTTTTCGCCATTGCGGTCGCACAGGTGGACCACAGCGCCACCTGTCAGTGAGTCATGGACGCCTGTGCGTTTGCATTGAAGCAACCGAAGCCCTTCAGTTTATCAAATGTTTTAAAAATAAAATTGACGCGAGAACCAATTTTCTTATGTTAGTAATTTTTTTTCAAATTTTCCAAAATTTAACAAGTGGTCCTTAGTGGATGTTTTTCTTCCCCAGTAATAAAAGATCGAGGATAGTTTTTTAAAGAGCCAATCAATAGGATTTAAAGTTCAGTTTAAATATGACAGTCTTCTGTCCCACAGTGAATGAAGTAACCGAAGGCAAGATAATGTGGCATATTTAGTGAAGCTGTAAATGAGATAGAGCCACTGTAACAAAACAATAAGGTGATAATTATAAGTTATGGTGTTTACATGAGCAAAAAATAGGTTTCTAAATAAATTCAAAATTTTCTCACTGCGATTTGAAATCATTCTGTTTACACCCCCCAATATATGTATCTGTATGTGTGTATATATCTGAAATTGTGAATTTTAACCCTCGGCCTTATTTCTGACCTAGAATAAGATAAATTCGTGTTTATTCTACAAAGTGCCACAGGCCCACTGACTGAACTAGAGGTGTAGGTTTGAACCAGTAACTTATTCTGAACCAGCCTAGCATTCAACAATTTAATTATTTATTTAACTCATAAGTAACATTTGAAGAAAACATGTAGTCAAGACAATGGCGAATAACTTCAGTTCAAATCAGTCTGTTGGGAAAAATATTTAAAGGCAGCATAAATGTTCAGTCATGGATTTAAAATGTACAGCTTGTTCTCCTGGGGAAAGCGAGGAGATGGTGAGTGTTGCTCACGTCATTTTGTCCCGAATTTGGGATTATCTGACAAGGTCTCGAATAAGAAAAGGTAAAAGGGTTGTATCCTTCAGTCACAAAGGCTAAATATTACATATTTTTAGACTTAGGAAATCGGACGTTTTTTAAAACGGAAAAATTAAGAATTGAATGCACTTGTAGAAGTCATTTTATCCAGCGCCTCTCAGTGTGGTTTGTCCGTGATTTGGATGGATGGACTGCTTTATGGATGAATGTCTTTGAGAGCATGTCAACATTTAGGCTGTTCAGTTCCCCCAAACCTTCAGATCAAAGTGGGAATTCAGGCGATAAACTGATGCACCGTTTAGTCACGAAACTATTAAAACGATCATCAGCGATTATGTGTTTATAAATCTCCGGACAGACAGAATTTATCATAATTTTGCTAAATAAAGCAAGCGGTGTGTTGGCATCACCATGTTTTGAATGAGATGGATAAAGAAACTTCTGCTCAGCATCTTCAAAAGGAGAAGAGCCAAACACCCACAATCTGTAGTGCAGTGAAGAATAAAACAGAGATAGAAAACTTATTTATTTTAATGCTGTTCTTACAGATTATTCACAACTACATTCGAGTCCATTTAATGTCCCGTCCTGAGAATTAACCGAAGTAAGGTTTAAATATTCATTTTTCTGTGGGACACACTCTGCTTTAAGAGTCTTTGGCATATTGGAATCGTGTTTAAAAGAATACAAATTTGGAATTTTGTTTTAAAAAATTGCAATCTTTTAAAAAAACAAATCCTGTTTAAAAAACAAAAAGTTTGGAATCTTTTTTTGAAAAAAATCTGGAATCTTGTTTTTAAAAATTAAAAATTGCTTTTGTGTAGATAAAAAAATGAATAAACAAATAAATAACCACAGAGGGCTCAATTACAAACCGAGGTGTCGGTGACTGCTGCCTTGTTACCATGACAACAGTGGGACAACCGCGACGCTATATTTTCCCCCACCTGCATTCCGACAAACCACGCCTACTGCCCTAGAGTCAAGCTGTCAGTCAAATGCAGCTCAGGGGCGGGGCTTGTGTGGATAAAAGAACGTTAGGTATCCAGGTGTGATTCTGTAGTTCCTGTCGAAGAAGCTTACTCTACAAATAACTCAAAAGCTACTTTGGCTGCATTGTCTTTTATTTCTTACATTTATTGCTTGTAATTAATTTAAAGCCACGGTTTCAGCACAGTGCTGGTTTCAGAGGGCTTCAACGTTAGCTAAGCTAATCTAAATTAATCTAGCTATGTTTCAGCCTGGATTGTCCCTGATGCAAATCCTTTGTTTGATCACTGGACTTTGTTTCTTGTTTTACTTTTTTACACCAAAATATTTAGCTCCCTTATTTAATATTCCTGTCTTAACTATTCAGATACAGATTAGCACTGAGATGAGGATATTTTATAGATCCCCAGTCAGATGACTGGGAAGGAAAAAAAAAACTTCTTCATTGGTTTCCACTCTTTTATTCCCTTCTTTTTCAGATGTTCAATTCTTTACTGACTTTTCTCCCTTTAAAACTAGAACAACCGATGGCCCTCAGCTTTCAGCTTCAGCTCTTTTTGAGTGTTTTTGAGCCATTTCTACTAATTCCTTTCTTTCACATCCCTCTGTTCTTGTGTAAAATTCTGAAACACATTAGATATAGCTATCCTTGACATCAAGCTATAGAAACAGGATGGTATTATTTTATATACATGTATATGTATATATTACAGTATTATTTTTTTCTTTCTATAATTAAATATTTCAGCTGTTTTTACAAATCACAATATACAATCACTTTAATGTTATTAGAGTAATTAAGCATGTGGTTTTATGAAAGGTTTTGGGCTTTGCCTTAATGCTTAAACTCAGTCTTAACAAATAGAACTTTAAAAAAGGAGCCCTTATGGCAATATATGAATGTTGTGAAGAGTTTTTCTAGCAAAAGTGACAAATAAATGTAAATTATTTGGTAACTTTTTTGCACAGTGTTATGGGTCATGCAATCTTAATATGACTTGCCCTCAAGTGTTTCCTCGCTCTTGTTTCCTCTTCTTACACTTTATTTCTATTAACGACAAGTTGTTTTGCTGAATTGGACATAATATAAAAACAATATATAAAAAGCTCCCTTTTATGTTGTATGGTATCCATTATGTCAAAAGTAGTAAATGAATAGAAATTATGCCAAAAAAAGGGAAAAAAGTTTGTTCTTATTAGAAAACCAACAAAAACATGTCATTTGACCAGTGGGGATGGACAAATCTCTGTTTAAATCTGCAAAAAAGGTCTTGAGAGAAACGACGACTGCTGTTTTATTTCATAACCAGATTAATTTCATAAGTGTGATTTATGTGTTCTTGCAATCTTGAATCATTCAAGATTTAAGATTACTTATTTGTCACATACATAGTTATACAAGCACAACATCTAGTGAAATGTAACCTTGAGTCGACCCATAAGACTGTGCAATAAAGTTATCAAATAATTTAAATTATTTGATGACTTTATTGTGTAGTTTTAAGGGGCATGCAATCAGCTTTAGTGTATCATACTGCAATATGTGTGAAAGCTGAAATCAGAATCAGAAAACTTTATTGATCCCAGAGGAAACTGCTTATGTTATGACTGCACAGACACAGTGAGATAAGAACAATATAAAATATAAAATATAAATAAATCCCATAAAAACTCTGCAGAAAATACTCAGTATGAAATACACTTTACAATATACACAAATACTGGATATAAATACTGTAGATAAATAACAGTTAAGTGGATTACTAGTAACACTAATAGTGGTTAGGAGTCTGTTATTGTACGTAATAGAGATCAGTAGTAGATCAGTAATATTGATTAGTAGTAGATTAGTAATATTGAAATGGGATGGGTTAAGTCTTCCTCCGACATGCTCTCAAGTGTTTCCTCACTCTTGTTTTCCTCCTCTTACACTCGTGCTCTCCCTCCTTGGCTGAGGTGTAATGTCCCCTCTGAGGCCTCTTCTGTTGGACGCCGTCCCAACTATTCAGCAGACAGCCACTCTGGCTCTTGGAAGGCCTGCCAAATATAACGATGACCTGGCTGAGGCAGTAGTAAAGGGAGACATTCTCCCTCGGCCTGTCTATCCCTGAGCTGCCTTTCAGCTTTTATCCAAAAGAACAGGTTTACTACTGAAACCTCAGATCAGAATGAAGATACAACCTCTCTATGGCAGCGCAGTCACTGAATAATTCTTTCTCTAAACATATATTTCTTTAAACGTGTTCTCTGTGTTAAAAAGTAACATTCATCTCTGAAAAATAAAGGTTGTTAATTCGATTCTTGAGATGTCAGTTCTTCAGATTTAAGCCAGTAATTCTTTAAAGAACCATTTATTGAAAGGTTTTCCATGGCACGGCCCCTAAAATATCTTTTTTAAACATTTTTGTATCCACAGAGGTTAAGAAGTAACATCACTTTCTGATAAATAAAGATTGCTGATTGGGTTTTAGGCTTTTACTTGTGGTTTTAGTGCAAGTTCTTAATCTTCCAGCTTTCAACCAATGATTCTTCAAAGAACCATTTATTTCCAAAGGTTTTCCGTGGCTTGGCCCCAGTTATTTTGTTGTTCGGTGTTGTTGTTTTTGAGGCAGACCTTAGCCATGTCCACCCTCGGATTTCAACACTACCTTAATCGGAGCCCTGGCATCTTGACAGCGCCTTGTCCTGAATTCGTTTAAGCCAGCAAAACAACTCATGCTGCAGACAATCAGTCATTGATGCTTCTAGCCAAAGGTTTGGTCTTTGTAAAAAGAGGTTTTGTTAGAAGGTTCTTGCAGAGAAGGACTGTTCTCTGAGAGGCCCCTTCAGACGAGGAGAACACTTTCCAACAACTGGCATTTGCTCTGTTCAAAAAGGGGAAGTATGTGACATACACACATTTCCATAGTGGAAAGGCATGTGGAGGCTGAAACTTACGAAACTTACATGTATCTCATTGGTTACCAGACTGGTCTTCTTGGGCGGAACAGTGGAACAGGGCCCTTATTGAGGTAATTGGCTATGAGATATTGTTGTTATGGTATAACTGTGTTTTTGTCTGACCAGAATTCTGGAGTAGTTGCTCTGTGGAACCTTTCTGCAGGACCACTGTCGTTCATCTTCAGCTCGTTGCCGAATGTTCTGTGGCTCAAACAGGAGAAATTTGCCACCTATTCTTTTTAACCTGGACACCAAACTGAAGGTCAGAGAAATATGTCTTCAAGCCTGGACACAAAGTTAATTTGTAACCCAGAAAAACACCATAATTTCAAGGTACAAAGAGAAGAAATGTCATAATTTCAAGGCACAAAGTAAAAAGTGTCATAGTTTCTAGTCACAAGTTAATTTGTAGCCCAGAAAAGCAAAAAACAAACATGCATGTCTGCTGGACTGAGCCAGCTGAGGATAGTTATTTGTCTGGGAAATATGAAAGGCTGTCCTTCCTCTCAAGATGTGAATGGTTCACTTCCCTGTATTACTCTAAATACTCGAGGGTTACAGTATGAATGAGCCTGATAGAGAACTGCGCACTCATCTCAGACTTACTCACAATAGTCTGAGAACTTTCCTAACTGCCTCAAGAACCCTCCCTCTGCTTAGAAACCAGCCATTTTCCTGCTAATGTCGTGAGTCATGGCAGCTTTCATTTCTCCGTTCACTCTTAAAAATGAAGGCGCCTCCTCAGTGATGCCTTAGAAAGATTTTTGGTTCCAAAAAGAATTTTTCAGTGTTTGGCTTTTGAAAGTACCATTTTTGAAATGATGTGAGAGTGTGAAGAATTTTTAAAATTTAAAGAACCTCTACCTAAAGGTTCTTTAAGAACCCTTCTGTTGGTAAAGAACGTGCTACACAACAACAAGACTAGACTCTGTCTGTTGTAAATTGTTGTAAATTGTTAGTAAATTGTTCTTGTTTTGTTGTCACTCTGGAAAGTGTCTTTGGGTTTCAGAAATGCACTATGTAAATTATTATTATTATTATTATTATTATTATTATTATTATTATTATTATTCGTGAAGGTTCTTTTAGTCATACTTACTCATCTCATTTATACAAATAATTTTTAGGGAACCAAACTGGTTCTTCTGTGGCATCACTCAGAATTCACAAAGAATTTTTAAAGGGCCCATAGAAAACTGATTTTGTTTAAAGAGCCCATATCATAGAATTTCTTTTAAGGAGCCCAAATCATGAAAAATTTGGCCCATATACTGGAAAACTGAATTCTTTAAAGGGACCATATAATAAACTGATAAACCTTTTAAAACTTTTTAAAAGGTTTATATAATAGAAAACTATAAATATTTATATATATATATATATTTAAAAGAGCCCATGACATGGAAAAATTATTTTTTAAAGGGTCCATATTATAGAAAACAGATTTTTTAAAAGGGCCCATATGATGAAAAACAGATTTTTTTTTAATGGCTCATATCATGGGTAACCCTTTCTCTTTTTTCAAAATAAGAGTTTGATGTAGTATGTGAGTACTTATACTAATCTAAGTTTACATATACATATATATACACATGTATATTTTTCAATACACACGTCCATATTTATATTTCTACATTGTTTGTATAGTGTACTTTTTATACTGTACTGCTGGTATAGTTTTTATTCTATTGTTTTTGCTGCTCTTACCCTTTGTACTGTCCACTTTCTGCTGTGACAATGCAAATTTCCCACTTGTGGAACAAATAAAGGTTTATCTTATCTTTATCTTAAATGTTAATAGTAAGGTAGAAAATAATGTAAAAATGATCTGTTGAAATGTTTTTAGTATATAAAACCTCAGAATTGTTGTAAGAGGTTGTAAAAAGTAAAATATAAGGAAAATGAAGGATGTGGGTCTTTTAGGAATGCACATACTCTGGCCACCTGGTGCATGCTGAGTAATATTTCATCTGCTTTTCCACTTAACGCTGTCCTATCCTTCTTGATCTCGGCCGAAATGTTAAGATGTTTTATGACGATATCTGTTGTGGAAAAAAAAACAAAAAGAGAATCTGCTGTGATTGTCTCTGCTTGCCTGAAGGGCCCAGATAAGTATGTAAAGAGGAACGTCAGCGTTCCGATTCGGGAAATGACAAAACACGCCCCTGAGGTACCTGCCACACGCATAACATACCTACTAAATCACTTCAAGCTGCAGTGTATCTTCTCCCCGCTTCCTCTTCAGTTGCCCCAGATGGTGGCGAGTGCTGGGGGTGCAGCAGATGTGATTGACTACCTCAGGGACTCCAGGAGGAACGAGTGTCTGTCTGGGATTACTGCTGGGCTGCACACTTTCTAAACATCAGCCTGGCTGTCACTGTGTCTACACTCAAAAACAAAGCTTCCAAAAAAGTGTTCTTGGGTGCAACTGCGTAGAAGAACCACTTTTGGTTTCCTGAAGAACATTTCAATAGGTTGCCAAGCTTCCAAAAAATTGGCTCTTTGGTGCAGTTGTGTAGAAGAACCACTTTTGGCTTCCTGAAGAACATTTTAATGGATTGGGTTCTTTGATGCAATTGCGTAGACGAATCACTTTTGGCTTGTTGCAGAATGTTTCAGCTTTTGGTTTCCTGAACATTTCAATGGACTGTCAAACTCCCAAAAATTTGTTCTTTGGTGCAGTTACATAGTAGAACCACTTTTGGTTTAGTTAAGAACATTTCAATAGATTGCCAAGCTTTCAGAAATTGATTATTTGGTGCAAGTGTAGAAGAACCGCTTTTGGTTTCCTGAAGAACATTTCAGTAGACTGCCACTTTCATAGACTCTTGCATCCAAGCTGTAAAGAATGGGGTTTGTCTGAATAACAGTTTAAAATTGTGTAAAATATGAAAAATATATCATCTTCTGGTCTGGACACTTTTTTGGTCTGTCTGGGATAACTGCTTGGCTGCACACTTTCTAAACAACAGCCTGGCTGTCGCTCTGTCTGAGGTTTGGTGGTGTGTATGCACTCGCAAAAACAAAGCTTCAAAAAATGGGTTCTTTGGTGCAATTGCATAGAAGAACCACTTTTGGTCTCTTGAAGAACATTTCAGTGGTCTTAGTGTGATGAGACATTTCTCCACGGACCACAGAACAAAATATAACAACATTCAACGGAGTGCAAGATACAACAGAAACAACACAATAAATAGACACCGCAACAATGTACAGTAATGTAGTGTAACAGTGCAGTGTGAACGGGATGTAAACCTTCCAGAGGGACTAGTGTTACACCATAAGTGTGATTATTATTGTACAGGAGGCAGTTACAGCACTGAACAAAGTGCAAGGAGTGACAGAAACAATACAATAAACAGACAATATAGCAGTGTAACACTAAAGTGTGAACAGGATGTAAACCTTACAGAATTAATAATATTGCACCATACGTTTATTATTGCACAGGACACAGTTAGCAGCACTGAACCACATTGAGTGAGTGTAAATTTAAAGCTTATAAAATCGAGTAACAGAACATACATGTGCCTATTGTAGCGGTAAACAGTAAACAGAAGGTAAAGTGCAGGTGCTGTTGAAAGTCCAGAGTGTAATATGAGACGTATTGAAGTAAAGTAAAGTTGCCCCTTATAGTCACACGTGAACACACCACAGCACACACTGTGAAATTCATTCTCTGCATTTAACCCATTCATCAAGTGAAGCAGTGGGCTGCCACCAATGAGGGGCACCTGGAGAGCAGTGTGTGGGGACAGTACCTTGCTCATGGGTACCTCAGTGATGACACAAGCAGTTAGGATTCAATCCCACAACCTTCTGAAGGCAGGGGCAACACCCTAACCACTAGGCCACCTAGGTAGAAAGCAAGATGTGTCACTGGAATCTACTTGGTCTTGCAGGTAGTCAACATTTATGTATGTTTAGAACTCTGATGGCCTGCAGTATGAAACTGTTGCACAGTCTAGCAGAAATAACAGTTTAAAATTGTGTAAAACATGAAAAATATATCATCTTCTGGTCTGGACACTTATTTTTGGAGTTCTTGTCCCAAGTCTCATTAACACACTTACTTTAATAACTCTAAATTTGTGGTTTGTTTTGTTAGTAGAATTTCTTTGAATTTCAACTGCCTCTTCTGACTGGTTGTACAAAGCCCTCCCATCCTTTAGGGGGAGCCACAGCCAGCCACAGTGGTTAGACCAGTGGATTGCCCAATGTCAACAAAACTCTAAACACCTGCAAAGTGCACAGACATACCAGTGAAAGGAAAATAGTGAATCTGTGTTCTATTAAATGGCAGCTGGTACCTGTTTTTGAAACCAGAAACACATATTCTCGCACCTGTAACTTGACAACAATCCATAATTCCTAGGGGCACCTGAGCTTACATCTTCAAAACAGACTTAAGGGCTTCCCTCAGAAATGTTCTCCAATCTGGAGGACCTTAGGTTTGAAGCCTGGAGCTTTTCAAAGAAAATGTCTTTGGCCAAATCAGCAAGATGAGCCCTGTCTTAAGGTATAACTGTAAATTTTCTTGTTAGTGAATTTAAGAATGTTTTTTAAACTAAATGTGCCAAAAGCAGTTTTTTGGAACATTTCACTCATTAATTCTTAAAAGAACCATTTTTGCACATGAGATGTGAGCATGAAGAACCTTTTTAACCTCCATGTGATGTAAATATCGGACCTTCTAATGCACTTCTTTTATTGCTTTTCTATGTATTCTTTTATTACTTCTATTCTTTTCTTTTCTTTTATTCTATTTTATTTTTTTAATCTGTTCCTGTAAGGCACAATGAATGACCTTTGGTGATAATATGGGATATAAATAAACTTGAATAAAGGGTCTTGAAAGAACCCTTAAATTGCTAAAAATGAAATTTTAACATACTTTACGAATGGCTATTTATTTCACTTCAATGGGTTTCTTCTGATTTTCCTTTAAGATTCAAGGGCTGTCTGGATTTTTGGCTCAATTCCTGTATTTTGAGTTGGAGGAAAAATCTGGAACATCTTGTGGGAACCCTGAGGATCTGTTTGAAAACTATGGCTAGAAAAAGCCTTGCTAGAGAAGGTGGGCTCAAATAAACCAACTGAAGGTAGAATTACAAAATCTTTGATCTTTTCAATCCTTTGATATTTATTCACAATGGTCCATATTATATAATTTGGCTAATTTGTCAGTAATGCTTAGCAAGAGGTTCTGTGTAGTTCACTTAATAAATGCTGTGAAGATCAATGTCCATTTTGACTCAGAAGCAGAAAACTTTACTGATCCTGGAGGAAACTGCTTATGTTTCGACTGCACAGACACACAGAGACACAGAGACAAGAACAATATAAAATATAAAGTCTAAATAAATCCAATAAAAACTC
>JBBPCZ010000001.1:9412694-9429180 GCA_037974445.1 Brycinus macrolepidotus
ACAAGTCTTATAGGCAGTATGAGGTATGAGGTATGAGATCACTAACAACATGCTTCCTCCATGTTCTCTGGATGACTCTTGCTGCCCTGACATACACACTCTCCAGCTGGGTGTCATTTTCCTCCTGTGGACCCTCAGACGGAGAGGAAACAGGGGCACTGCGGTGTAAAAACAAGTTTCTGTAACCATCGCTCAATGTACTTTAATGTCACCAATCACTGGAGTATTAAAGGATCTGGCATCTTTCAAAGAGCACATATTTGAAAGCCAATAAAAAAGGTGTGACCCCTGATAACTCCAGGAATAACACCGACGAGATTATCTTATCTCTGAGATGTTACAGCTAGTAACCATGGCAACGCTATTGCTTCTACGCACCTGTCAAATAGGTGTGTGTACTTAACCTTTTCTGTCTTCATGCTTTTATCTGCAAGGCCACAGCAGTAAAAAGAAAAAAAAGAAAAAAGAGAAACAAAGAAAGTGAAAAATAAACAAGCACCCTTTTGAAGTTTATTGCATCACAATGTAGGCCACGATGAACACTCCACTCACAGACTTATGCAAACGTCTGAACACCCCCCCCCCCCACCCCCCTTTTAAACAAGACACATTTTTGAACATATTGGGAAAAATCACTATAATTAAAATATAAAGTGGGCCATTACTGCCATAACTTTTGCACAGACCACATTTTAAGTCTATTTTTTTCTCCAATGCATTAAAATGTGCAAACGTGTTCTCAGTAGAGGATGTGCCCTTATAACATGTCGTTTACCCCAGACTTTTGTAGACGGCTGTACCTTCATTTGAGAAACCTGAATGTCAGCAAAAATTACATCTAGCAGATTAGCTGGGTTATAAGGAATGCATGTTAATTTAGCTGACATGTTTTTTATTACATAATATGACCACTAATTTTCAGCTCCAACAACAGCACAGTCAACATACAGCCTTGATTGGCAGGTCTTCAGTATAAGCAGAAGAACAAATAGGAGAAAAGGTCTCACTACCTGCATCTGGAGTAATAAACATCAACACCCAGAACTGTGAAGGCTAAGGACTCGCCCATGCAACTAAATAAAATATCCATCGACTCGTGGAACCGCAGCGATTCCACGGATATCAATCCAGACTTGTTTGTACACCTCCTGATCTAACAGATGCGCAGGAGGTGAATGAACGTCACCAAAGCAACACAACAACAAACTGTAGCCATGGTTTAGAAAACCTTCCAAGAGCAGATTTTATTACCCACTTAACAAAACCAACATGTCATTTCAGGTTGTAAGAAAAGAAACATAAATATACTGTACATTTCTTTTTTTTTTTTTTTCCTCAGGAGCAGGCTGAGAAGGTGACATTCATGATGACTAAGTTACTGTACAGACCAGTCCACCCCTCCCACCCCCACAGGTTGAGCACAAAGGCGTTTAAAATGGGTGTGTAGTGTAAGCTCTAGACAGACGTCTTCACTTTCTGAAATATTGCCCTCTGCACAATGACTTTCAAGCTATGTCATAATAAGCCATAAAAAGCCGTAAAGAACACGCTTCAGTGTCAACTGGAGACATAAAGTGTCGCCATATAATCTACATTCATTAGTCTAGTGAAAGGCTGCCATGCAAATAAATAAGCAATATTACGGACACGAAATATGGAATAGGATGCAAACAAAATAAAACTCTTTTGATTCTTAGAAGTGGAGTTTGGCAATGATGACCTACAGAAACTATTCATTTCCCATGTTATTCACACATTCTATTCCGTGTTAATAAGTTAAGCACATTATAAAGAGATATAAGGCCTATTACCAGTTCCCTTCCTTTATACGCCCATACTGAAATGATAGCCTTTAGTAGTGAGTGTCTTCAGCGTAAACATAAAAGCACTGCATGATGACAAAACATTTATCACATGCATGATTTCCTTTCTAATACTTGGTTAAGGGTCCCCTTGCTTTAGCATTCTTGTAATCTCATGAGGTCAACTTATGACATTTGTGTGCTCTAATGTACCAGATTTTTTATTGATTCTTCCATGAACACATGAGTAAAAGAGGCTATTACTGTTACTTTGCCTTTAATGTAAATGTTCGTTTCTGACTGGTCACCCTGTATTGCACCCCATACTAAAAGCAACCTGGGAGTAACACTCCTTATAACTTCACTGTGAATGAGCAGGGCTAAACTGTTGTAGGCTGTGTAAGCAGATATATGCAAATGTGTCGTTTTTTGTGAAATCACAAAAACAGTTCATTCAAAATGGACTGTTTTGCAGCTTAGTTTCCAAATATGTACTTATGGAATGGTAACAACATTTAGATTCAGGATGAAACTTTATTTTTTCCACGATATTAGCTCTTTATTCACAGCACCAATCCTGTCAGGTAAAGATTACACTTGACATTTGAGATTCTGCTCATTTTAAACCACTCCTCCACAAACAATATTGTGTTTTGCCCAAGCAAAATACAACTCTGACACTCTCACATTTCATCTGTGGGGTATCTGTGTGCCACTGGATCGGCAGACGAGAGCGTCACTTTGTCTGACCAGCAAGATCAACCGACCCCAATCCCAAACCTCAATTTGGGGTGGAATGCTAAAACAGACACACAGGAACTCTGGCTGAAATGTGCACCCAGTTTGTGGAGGAGTGGGCTACAATGGCCAGGAACCTAACAATGTAAAGATATTAAGACACGGGTGTGGTTCTTACTTGACAAGAATGATGCAGTTATTAAGGCAAGGCGAGGGGTAACCAAGTATTAGAAAAGAAATGAGACCTGCAGCTAGTTTTGTCTGGTAAGCTTATTTGTTTTGTGGTTCCAAAAGAATTTCTTGCTATTATTTGAATCATTTACAGTTTATGCTGCCTGTGCTATCTGTTTACGATGAAGAACACTATAAGAAGTGAAACTGGCTTATTAATAATCAATACAATGCTTTCGGAAGAAAAACATCATTTACAAAACACACAGCTTGAATAACATGTTTGATCTTCCAATGCAGAGATTATCAATAGCAATTCCAAACTGAAAATGCTTGCAAATGCGCCACCAAAGCCACAACAACCATTTGTTATTTATACTCTTAATATTTTTTATCTCGTCATGGCTGTGACAGCTTAATGATTTAGCACTGTAGGCCATGAATAAGGCAGAAATACTAACAAAATGTTAGTCTTTAAAACACAATCCCGGACCACATCATAGCCATTACTTTATTTGCATAATACAACATTTGCCACTAAAGTTCTGTCTCTTTCTCATCATCACTGTTAAGATAGTATTCATCATCAGTTGTGGTGTCTGAACTCGATTCTTCAAAGACAGACAAAGTGGATCTGTAGTTCCTGGATGGCAGGAACCCACAAGGAGACAAGCTGTCCTGCGAGGTCCTGCTGCCAGCCGAGGAAGAGCTGGGTCTTTGAGACATTCGTCGAGAGGGAGGGGAAAACGGTGGGGAAGGCAGTGGAGCTGGAGCTTGTTCTGTATCCCATTGGTATGGGGAGCTCTCAAGATTAACTGGGCTCCACAGATGCTCATTTGGTGCCATCCTCCCTACACTGCCCTTGTAGGTGCTGTGGACAGGGAGGCTGCTTGGACCTCTTGCATCGTATCCAGGTGATTCATCTGGACTGCTGATGCTTGAATGTCTGCTCCTGGTCCCTAATTCATCTGAGCTGGTGAGGTCACCGACACTGCCCCGCTTTGATCCAGTTGAGATTCGGCCAGGACCTGATGGACGGCCTGAAACAATGCTGCTAACGGAGACAGAGCGCCCACGCTCCAGCCCATATTTCAGATCAGCACAGGAAGCAGACAAATGAGCCCCCATTAAGTGCTGCTTCTGAGAATCCATAGCATTTGCTGTGGGAGAAACATTCTCAGTCTTATAAATGGAGATGTTTTTTCGCCTTGTTGGGCTATAAAACACATCATCATTGTATGCATCCTTCAAAGCAAACTCAGGATAAAGTTTTGGAGAAGGACCAAGGGTGTTTTTTCTGGTTTGAGGCATGGTGGCATAGCGGTTGATATAATGGGGCTTAGGCCAGTTAGGGCTTTGTGGTCTACCCAGGAACTGGTTTCCATTTTCATCTGCAAGTCTTCTGTGCTCATCCACTTTTGACGAGTCCTTATTCGCCTTGTCCTTAAACTTGAAACCTAACGAGGGGCCAGAAGAGTTATGAGATTCTCTCTGAGAGTTTGAGGAGATTGGTAATTTCAAAGTTTGGCTCTCATCTTTCCTGTTGCTTTCAGAAGCTTTCAAGTCTAAAGACTGTCGACTAAAGTTCTTTGTCTTTCTCCTGGTTGTAAAATCATCATCATCTGAACTTTTGACACCAAATGTCAGTTTCAAACGATTCAGTACCTGGTCCATTTTATTGAGTCCCATCAACACTTCCTTTTTGATGTCTTGGTGGGTCAAACCTTCTTTGCTTGCAGAAGCTGCTGAAGTCAGATTATTATCTTTCTTTATTCTTGAGAAGAGGTTCATCTTTGAGTTAGTCCTCCGGGTTCCTTTTGTGTCATGGATCTGCAAGGCTGTTACTCCCTCCTGCACAATGGCTGGCTCAGTCTCGCTAACAGTAAGTGTGATCAATGGCGAAGACTGTTTTTTGTAATTAGACCCTTGAGCAGGATAAGTATTACCTTTGTCACTCTGAGATGAAAACATGCTATCAGGTCCTTCATGAGACATATTCTTAATGATCATGTCACTCTGCTTTGGGTGTGTAGTGTTCAGGATTAAGTTAGTAGTCTGACAGTCTTTGAACCTGGCGTCTGGTGAGCTTTGTGACATGACGGATGTCTCTAGAGAGGCAAATGAAGTCTGTGCTGTTTCCGATTTGAGCTGCTTATCAGAAGAACCACTGGGCTCTCCTGATACTCCTTGAATCAACCTGTCATTGGGCATGGAAGGATAAGAGTCCTTTTCAATTTTAAGAGGGCTAGCAGACATGGTTGAACTGTCATAAGATGCAGACTTGGTGTGCTGGTAGGAGACAGGCGGAGATGAGAAGTTCTGCAAAGCACTGTTTAGTGCTGGTCTTGCAGAGATGAGGGTGGAGTAAGGGGATTTACTGAAGTGGGGCCCTGATCTCTTGCCAAAATCAGGTGGCAGAGACTGTGGTGCACTGGGGGTGCATGAGTTTTGAATCAAAACCGAATCCTGTGATTCTTCCGGGCTTAAGTCAAATGTGAACCTTAAGGTTCCAGGATTTTTATTCTCTTTCTGTATTTGGTCTCCATCCTGTTTAAGAAATGGGGTTTGAGGACTAGGAGAGGTATGTTCAGAGGATGTTATTGTGGCGAAAGTTGGACTGGTCTCCCTCAGATATGAGTAGATACTTGGGGCACAAACTCTTCTGAGTGGTCTAGACTGGGATAGAGGACTTGTCGAATCGGAAGGACTTGAGTTCAGATAGTTCAGCCATACATGGGATGGGCTTGTTCCGTCCACAGTTTTCCGTGGTGAGAATGCAAGGCTATCTGTGAATGTTCTACTCATTGCGTTGGTTGGACTGGATGAAAGGTTCTCTGGACTCAAATTACTTGTATTTAATATTGAGTTCTGAGTACTTTGAGATAGGGGCATGGATGCAGCAGAGGGACTGCCAGCATGTGCATGAATTGTTTTGGGGCTTGTGTGTGAAGAAAAGGCCATTGTGCTTTTTGACGTGTTTGAGGTATTTGCTGTGTTGACCTTGTTAGAGTTGATTACATCATAGATGCTATCAGATTGCATACAAGCGCTGAGATTTGCACTCATTTCTGTGGGCTGGCTGACATCTTTCTCAATGATGGTATCAGAAATGTGATAATGGTGTGAAATTAAGTTTCCTATATTATTGTTTGTATTGTCTTTGGAAGAAATGCAAGTGCTTAGGAAATTACCAGTTCTGTGAAGGCTGTTAATATTAGTGTTGTACAAGTTGGTATAGTCAGTAATACCAGGCTCCACTGACCCATTGTTCCCTATATGAGAATATTTCCTTTCCACAGCTTTCTTAGAACACTGCTGAGGAGCATTACGAGTCTCTGATTGGCCAGGGCTTGTTGGAGAGCTTAAATACAGCCCTTCTTTGGATGCGTCCGAAGAAGTTCTACTGGAAATGTCAAACTCTCCCTTGCTTAAAAACATTGATTTCTTTGATGTCACCATCACTCTGCCTCTTGGGCAGTCAGGAGATTTCTCTGGACTTCGGAGCTGCTCTGGAGAGGCAGGGAAGGTGTATGGCATGAATCTCTCTTTGGTTGGGTTATCTGGGGAAACCAGAGGGGAGTGTGGTTGAGAAACTCTCAATATACTTTTGCTCAACAAAGGGAGTGAGTCGATAGTTGCAGCAAGTTGCTTCTCCATTTCAGCAGCCTCAGCGTTTGCTTTCCGTGAGTTTAACCTCCTCCAAGAGAGCAGCAGACTGCTGGTTGTTGGCCTGGAGGTTGGTGGGGAGAAAGATTCTCCTTGATCCCCAGACTGAAATCTCTTCCTGTATCCACCGGGTTGAGGGGAGAGAGGCGACCCAGGCACCTGATTGGTGTCCAGTGGCATAAGAACGGTTGTCCCAAATTCATTGTTATGTTCAGCTGTCTGTTGGCTTGCATGGTTGGGTTTCAAAAGGGGTCTGTTTTTTTGGAAGGTGGCTGTGAGATGTGAAGATCTGGTGTCTCTTTCCCACTCAACAGAACTTCTCCTGGTACCCGCTGGTTCTCTGAACTTACTGTTAAACTCATCAGCCATTTCGCCACTTGGTTTCATCTGAGTAAATAGAAATGTCTGTCGACGTGCGTTCCGGCCGGGCGCAGACAGGTTGCTATTATGTCTGCTCTCCTGGATATCTTGCTCAACCTCGCCGACGCCTCGCTTGTGTTTCCGAAGGCGCCCATTCCAGTGAGGAGCAAGAACAGAGACTATGGTGGACGTGAACATTGGTGCAGTGGGGCCGATAAGATTTGGTTCAGTCTCTAGTTTACAACAGTGATGAGGAGCAGGAAATGAGGGCACTGATAAGGCCCGCTTTAGTTCTCTGGGACAGCATGCAGAGGACTGGCAGCTAGTGCTGGCCTTTGAACCGCTCTCCTCTCCAAAAGGGATTAGATTACTGTGAGAGAGCGCTCCTTCCGCATTCTCTCCCAGGGGGTAATTAACTCCTAATTCTTTCACTGCACTTTTACTCTCGATGACCGGCAGCTCTGTCAGGTCACCCGAGTCTGGTGACTGTCTCTTTGAACAGTTTTTTGCAGTTTGTGCTCGATCACTCAGGGCTACACTGCACTGTATTCCCTCTGTGGATCCGTGGCTTGATGCATCTTGTGCAAAATTGTTTTGCTGGGGACGAGTACCTTCTTCTTCAAAGGGTAGTTCTGACACATTCCCATCTTCAGCTGCTTTACCAGCTGATTCTCTGAAACTGATGGGTGGCAAAGCCTTTTCACATAACTGTTAAGAACAGAGAAAAAAAACATTTTTAGTAAGCTTTGAAGAACACAAACCCTATAAAGTGGAGAAAAATCAAAACTCAAAGCATTTAGTGGAACATGTTCAGCATAGAGAATAATGGGTGTTAGTGGCATTTACAATTTAAGCAAACCCTCCCGCCTATTACTGTCACTATGTTGACACTGTCGCAAAGCAAACAGACATGCTCTGCACTGCATTGTGTGGAAAAAAGGCTGCGTTAAGCCTAAAATTATTCTGTAAGAATTGCAAGTATTGCAAGGATGCCAAGAACCGAAATCTTCAAGATAAAAGAAACTTAATGTCAGGGATTATCAGTATTAAATGCTCAGCTAAGATCATAAGTGCCTACCTCTGGGTGCTGGGCATCAGCTGGCCTCTTTAGAGCCTCAGATGTTGTGTGTCTGTTAAAAAAAAAAAAAAGAGAAATACTTTATTTATCTTGGCAATAACTTTGTCTTTGTTTGTAAAAACAATATATACTATTAGAATAAATGGTATAAACACTACATAACATTAGAATAAAGCTAATAGTGGAAAAAAAATGCTGAAATCTTTTGAGCTACATAGAAGTACAAAGAATTGTTTTGAGACTTCTCTTTGATACTCCCCAGAACTTATTAAACAAAATTAATATTGGCCTTCTTTAAGAAGAAGTTTTAGAAATGACTAAACAAACATGCTGACATAAATCACCGCTTTTTGTATAAACACTACTTGTATTTTGAGCAAATATATGATCACTGGCCAAATAAATAGCTGCCTAAGGTATTTGCGTAGTATACTATATGTAAGCATATAGCCTTTAAATTCTATAAAACAGTAGACTGTGAAATACATACACATATAAAGGTACGAAAATAAGTCTATTCTGACAGTCTGCCCTGTAGTGTTTTCATTTGCAATGCTGAGTTTCAAAGCACTTATTGCATAAACTGACTCCTCAGTTGCCAAATCACCTTAATTTGCATCGTCACCCTCAGGCAAAAGAACAGGGAGAGGAGGCTATAAAACATAGCGTCTCTTCACTGCTCACATTTTCACACGGCACGCACTGGCCACGCCACCCGTGTTTTCGGACTTCCAAATATTCACAACGTGGCCAAACAGGAAGAGCAACATTCCAGCCTTTATCTCCCAAACTAAGTATTATGGAGGTAAACAATCCACATGGCTGACTGAAAAGGAGGGGACAAGGTTTAAGCACTTTTCTGATCAGTCTCCCATGCGGTTTGTTATACACATGTGTTTACACTTGCATGCCATGCTAGTCATGCTGCTGCTGCTGTGGACTTCAATAAGCAGGCTTGGTTGGTTTTCATGGTCAGGGTTCAAAACAAATGAAAAATAGGTCAGGAAACTCTGGTAACATGTACGGCTCCTTGTTCATGTTTTGTTTTTTTTCATGAGTTTAAACATGTTCAAAAATGTCGACACACCCTCTGAGAGCATAAAAGCAGCACATGTCTGGAAACAAGTGCAAATACAGCATGTGGGCTTCAGACTCAAACACACGCACACACACCCATCAGGGCACGACTATATATAATCTAGTTCACAGGATATTCATACCAGCACACACAATAAAGGGTTTAAAGGTCATCTCAGACCGCAACAAGGGTTTGATGATTGACACATGATGATAAAGCTTGTGACAAAATGAACACACCATTAGCTGAAAGCATGAATAGTATTTAATTGTCTCATACCATTTGCTAAGAGGGAGAGGTCAACCAGCAAGGTAAAAGTTAAACTGGGTGCGGTGTCAAGTTAGTCATTATTAATCCTTACTGGACATGTAACATGCCATGAAAAGTACTTGCCCCCTCTCCTGACTTCCTCTCCTTTTTGTCACACCAAATGATTTCAGTTGCAGTAAAGGATCCTCACACCATCACACTACCACCACCATGTCTGACTGCTGGTACGCTGTTCTTGTTGTGATATGATCTGTTAGCTTAACGCCAGATGTAACGGGACCCCTGTCTTTCAGTTCCACTTTTGACCAGTCAGTCCACAAATCTTATTCCAAAAGGCTTGGGGTCATCATGGTCTTTGGGCAAATATAAGTCAAGCCATTACATAGCAGTGGTTTTCACCTTGCAACTCTTCCATTAATACCATTTTTGGCCAGTCTCTTTCTAATGCAGAAATCATGACTGCTAACCTTATCTGAGGTCAGTGGGTAAAGTTCCTTAGATGTCGGTCTGAGATATTGTTTCCCAGATGAGTCGTTGCTGCTATGCTCGTGGAGGAATTTGGTAGGCTGGCCACTACTGGGAAAACTCACCACTGTTTCAAATTTTCTCCATTTGGGGATATTGGCTCTCACTACGGTCCCATGTAGTCCAGGGCCTTTGAAATGGCTTTGTAGCCATTCATCATTTCCAGTCATATAATTTAGTAACTTTCTTTCTCATTTCTGCCAGAATTTCCTTTGATCATGCCATAGTGCTGAGATCTTTAAACCTACATCACATTACTGGAGAGGCTCTATTTAGACTGAAAAGGTAAAATGGAAAGTTAAAAAAAGAAAAAAATCTAAGCAGATCAGACTCACAGCTCATTACTGCTCAGATGTGTTTCAGTGTCGCTGTCGGTTCTATTCTTTTCGCTTCTTTTAGAGGGAAACTGCACAGAGAGGAAGGAGGTGAACCGTAGCTGGCCAGGAGTTTTCCTCTGGTCCTCGATTGTGCTGCCCCAGTCACTCTTACATTTCACATGTATTTCCTGTCTGATGCGCAGATCTGAAAAGGAACAGTGATGAGAAATCAACTCCACACTGAAATGTGATCTAATATCAATTCAGTTAAAGGGGTTTTCTGAAAGGAATGCTTTTAATATGCTAATGTTGGTCAAAAATGCTAATGTTGCAGACTAGGAACGTAATCTAGTGGCTGTCAATCAGCAAGTGCATGCAGATGTGCTTTGGCAATGCCACATCAAACAATCCTAATTATATATGTGGATTAGTCATGGATCGGAGCAGTCATGTTGCGGCATGAGTTAACATGTGTCATGCAGGCTAAACAGACCTATTATTTCTTTATCTGCTAATAAATAGCATAATGAGATTAAATTTTTTTTTAAAAATTGCATAATTAAATGGTTATGATGTTTATTCAGAGTGATTTGATGGAAAAATGCCCCAACCTAGAAGAGCTAACCAAGTCAATGCTCTCAAAGTTAACTCACAGAAAGTTAAAAAATAGTTAGGAGTATACTGTCTGTTCACACCTGGCATTAAGAATTTGGCCTTAAGGAGCCCAGATCACACTTGAATGTGGTCTGAGTCAATGGTTCTTGGGTGCTTTCACACCTGTAGTACACTCATGATCAGATCACCCAAGACACATAGGCACTCACAGTGGAGAGTCACATATAGGGTGCCATTAGCCAAAATAGTCCCCAATAAAAAGCTAATTTTCTGTGATTTTCCACTATTTTATCAACATTACATATAAAATGGCATTTGGCAGACACCCTTATCCAGAGTGACTTACAATCATTAGTTACAGGGACAGTCCCCCTGGAGCAACTGAGAGTTAAGTGTCTTGCTCAAGGACACAATGGTAGAAAGTGGGGGTTTGAATCTGCAACTTTGTGGTTCCCTGGTTTCAAAGGCAAGTGTTTTACGCACTAGGCTACTACCACATATAAAACTCAGCAGACACATGTGGGTTCACTGGTTTTGGATAGTAAATAAAACGGCTATATATGTGTTGTAGACATCCCGGCCCCTGGTTCCATTCACCACTACTGTAAAGACATCCCAGTCAGTGAGTTTCTCTACATATCAAAACACTCTGGATTACTTTGTTCACATCTCAATGACCGAATCATGCAGAAATAATGAAAAAAATGAAATTTCCCTTTAAGCTGGTTTTGGAATCAGTGTGCTTACTCTTAGTGGTCTGGGGGTTTTCAGTTGATGCTCCAGTCAGACTCTGGTCATTCCCGTTCCTAGAAAGACCAATAAATCCACAAGAAAAGCTGCATTAATCACACACACGCAGGGTTAAGGACTGTTCCTCCAAACAAACATACAAGCCCCACATGTGGAACTTGGCAAGTTTAGGCTGGTTGTCAATTCTAGGGTCCACTCCCTTCTCTCTACAGCAGGAAACAGCAACACCCACAAGTGTGGTCCAGAACAGGATAAAAACACTTTGGCTCAGGGTAATGACTTAGCACAGGAAAATACAGCATCATACACATGATCCTACGTACATCTGTTATGAATCTGAGATCATTTTATAATGCATTCATGCAGCATGAACAGTAAATACTGTTTGAATGACATGCATGAGGGTGTAACTCATTACATAAGCTGTTCAGATGTGTACCAATAACAACTCAACTTAAATTTAAACCATGACAAATCAGTCACCATGGAAGAACATACTATTTTATTCCAACAGACATGAGATCAATACAAATCCAAGGTCCAGCTAGACTACTTTCTTCCTGCACTTCTCATGGACCATGTTCATCAAACATGGTTCAGATCTTACACGAGCAGAGCATGTGGCAAAATCACCATAACAATAAACCTGACACACTCTGACCTACATATGAGCTTTGATACAGGTTAAATATCCCATAGGCCTACTTAATCCCACCACTGATCACAGGCCACTTAATGTTTTGTACGAAGAGCCGTTGGTGGGTATTGCACAATAGGGGTGTTGCCAGTTTACAGCCAAAATCACATCAGAGCTTCAAATGATTTTACGCCTGGTTACCGTACCTGATGTTTGCTTTAGTGTTGGAGGCTTGTTTAGGTCACATTTATAATAGGACCTTAAATAAAAGAACATCGAGTTTCTTTGGGATCAGTGCTCTGGGTGGTAGCTTCAGGCTCTTGTATTGGAAGGATATGCTTGCTAGTTAATGGTTTTGCTGCATGTTTCACCACCCACGTTTCACACGCAGGATTTATAACGGTGAAAAAACAGCCGTACTTCCACAACACAGACATGCTTTAAAGCTCTTAAAATGAAGCTACCGTTTAATGCATGAATAACACTGGACATGAGGGCTTTGGGGGTCTATATAGGATCCCCAAAAAATTGCAGAACTCTTTTTGGTGCTGTATGGAACCTTTTTAAAGATTTTATATATATAGAACCACATAAAGCAGTTGCTCCATCAGAGAACCCCAAAACAACAACATTCAAATGAGTTGTCATGGTCCTACACATAACCTGAGAACCCTTTAAGAACCCCCTTTTTAAGAGAGCAGGTAGTAACCAGTTTTTGAAAACAAAAATTTGAATATTTCAAATACTTTTAGTTCTTGTCAAGTATGTTATTAAGCAAAGGAATCTCAAGTTCAGTTTTAAGCATTTGCCTTTAGTTCTTGATTTCATTTTTAGTTTAGATTTTATTTTTGATCAAAGTGATTTTAAAAACAGAAAAGACTACACAATTTCTTAAGATGAGAAAAGTTGGATGTACTAAGTAAGGAATCTCAAGTTCAGTTTTAGTCATTTACCTTTATTTCTGAACTCAATTGTTAAAGTTTAGGTTTTATTTCTGTTTTAGACCAAAACGATGTTCAAAATAGAAGAGTAAACAACTTCCTAAGCTGAGATGCTGGATGAATTAAGTTCCTCTGCAGTTCTACAGTCCAGTTTAAGAGCTGATTCTTTTTTTTAAAAGTTGTTTATGTTGTTTTGCAAGGCTGCAGGAGTTTCAAGTTCATTGAACCAGCATTAGTTTTTTTGTTTAAAGGTAGTTTCAGCTGCTCTACTCGACTCACCTCAGGTTTTGCAACAGTAAATCACTCCAAGGATCCAAAAGAGTTGCTGGAGTAAAGTTTTATTCAGCTTCTTATTCTAACTCTCCGTTCCACCTTAAATAGTAGAGCAGCTGCATTCAGGAGCTGCAGGATTTAAGGTGGAGCGGATAATTCCAGCAAAACTTCAGCTTTCTAAGGAAGCAAAGCCGCACAGAAGTCCCATGAGTTGGTTCTATGGTGTGTCACTCACCTTGCTTTCTGTTTTTCTGTGAAAAACGTTTCCACCTCACGCCGAGTCCTCTCCACGCTGCTGTTAGCTCCTCTCGGACGAGTCAATTCCACGTTCAGGTCATGTGTTGACATTCTAGACGTGACTGGACCCGCTCATCTCGTTCTGTAACCTCCAGTTTACCCTCCTCCTCCTCCTCCCGTTATTATGTCTTACCCTTCATCATGATCGTGAGTCTGAAATTCCTCTGAACCTGCTTCCAGGGAAGGAAACGCAGTGGAACATTAAGGCCAGGCCAGCTGTGGCCATCCCCACCCAAACAGCCCCCAGAGCGGACACAGCCTTCAGCAGGGCTCGGTCCAGTCTCTACAGTACAACCACACTCAACCACTGCTACTGCACAGGGCTCATATTCCATTATCACACAGATTATATTCCCATGTATCATATTCCATGATACCATGTATTTTATTCCCATATATTCCATTAACCCATCTATTTTATTCCTATATATCCCATTTCCCATTTATTCCCATATATTTTATGGTGTATATATATATATATATATATATATATATGTATCTCATAAAATATAATATATGGGATAATGGAATATGATATATAAAAATATGTCACAAAATACGTTTTATCGTACCAAAAAACAGCCTTCATTCAGTTTTACATGGCCATTTCCAAACCTCTCTCTGAATTCCTGAGAATTAAACAGGAACCTATGTAAACGACTTCTGTTCTGATTAGCTGTTCTGTGAAAACATTGCTGTGGATGGGTTGGGGCTAAACTGCTGTAAGCAAATGGCTAATGTATGTGTTTGTGACATCACAAAAACAGGGAATTAAAAAAATTGAAGTTTCCATGTATGAATCAAATTTTAATAACATCTACATACTACAGCAAATCAGTATTTTTATATTTGTGTTTTAACATACCAAAAAAACAGCCATCATTTTTACATGGCCATTTCCAAACCTCTCTCAGCATTCCTGTGAATTAATCAGGCTCTTGTGAGTTTAAAAGAACATAAGAACTTCTGTTCTGACTGGCTGTACTGCACTGACTTCTCATTAAAAAACACTGTCGTGAATGGGTGGAGCCAAACTGCTGTAGGCTAAATTTGAATAATGTCTACAAACTACAACAAATCATTTTTTTTTATATATAAGATACTCTCTCTCTCTCTCTCTCTCTACTGTATAGGGCTCAGCTGTGGCCGTGCCCACCCAAACAGCACCCAGAGCGGATCCAGGCAGCAGCAAGGCTCGGAACAGTCTCTACAGTACAACCATTATATTTTATTATTTCCATAATATGTCACATTTGTGTTTTAACATACCAAAAAAACAGCCATCATCTTATTGGACCATTTCCAAACCTCTCTCTCCATCCCTGAGAATTAAACAGGCTGTTGGAAGTTTAAAAAGAACATATGTAATCGACCTGGCTGTCCTGTACCGTGTCTCATTAAAAAAAAAAGAAAACAAAACAAAAAAAACTTATAGCTTAGATGTGAGTGGGCGGGGCTGAACTACTGTGTAGCAATATGTATGTAAACATGTTGGTTGTTGTGACATCACAAAAACCAGGGAATTCAAAACAGGCCATTAGTTTAGTCTCTATATATGGACTTAATGGACTGGGTATGTTTTGAATTTGAATTTTTTAATTTTAATTTTAATTTTTATTCATATTACAACTACTACAAACACACACACACACACACACACACACACACACACACACACAATAATAACATGGAAAAAAATGTGACAAAAAAGTCCAAAACTTATCAGGTACCGAACAAAATGTAATATAATTTGCAAATAGTCAGAAACATCCAAATTCATAAGAATTGCAAGCTACTTATAGAGGAATTCTTTAGATTCTTCTACATTTCTGTATATTTAAATGGTTAATGGTAAACACAATCATTAAGAGAAACTTACCAAGTTAGAGTAGGTAATAGTGATGGTGAATGGAACCAGACGTCTGAAGAAATCAGAGTCATTTATGTTTCAGAGCACCATTCGACATTAGTGACTTTGTTTACTGAAATGTAAATCACTGAAACATGTAGAAAATATTACAAAAATGTAATTCCCCTTTAAGAATTTGTGCACGCCTCTGGTTAGCTTTAACTGTGGGATTTAGTGATGCAGTTTTGTACAAGCGCAATAGAGGGAGCCATTCAGCTCTTCCACATTTACAACCTGCTACCAAACCTGTGGCCACCTGCCTGGCAGCCTGGCTTTGCCATGTTTACCCACTTTCCGGGCTGGGTTTCTAACTAGTTAAGAGATTTGCAAACAGCGCTGCTGTTGTTATCTGTGTTTCGACAAGTCATTTTCTGAGTCATTTTTTTCCAATCCCACTTCTAGAACATCTCATACGGTGCAGTTTATTCGAGCCTATTTTGCACAAACACACCCAGTTTAACTCAGCTAAGGTTTTAGAAAGCTGAATAATGATCGACACATGCTGATGTAACCCACAGAGGCTACTGCACATTACGTCACTGATTTCCATGCACTGCACATTTTAGCTCTTCTGACAGGCCTGATTCACCTCATTAGTTCATCAAGTTCTTCTTGGTCTGAGTCACCTGTGTTATAGCAGAGAAGAGGCGAAAAGGTGCAGTGGGTGGAGTCTGAGGCCAAGAACCACTGCAATAGTTCTAAATTCATTATTTGTAGTGTTATGGATGATTTTCAACTCTTAAGAAATAAAGTCCTGTATTTCTAGACTAACCCAGCGGCAGATTCTCCTGATTTGCACTTATTATTAATTAATATGTCCAGTATGTTTGTCTAGCACTATAAAACCTCTATGGTACTAAATGAGATGAACAAGTTAACTGTGTTCTTCTATGTTGTTGTGGAGATTCAATTGCATTTAAACAGTTTCCTGCTAGTGGAGAAGAAAAAATATGTTCTAATAGTGATTTTAAGGATCTCTAAGAGATTAATGAAGGAAGGAAGCTAATCATTTTCAGCCTAAACCAGTGGTTCCCAAACTTTCTCTGCAGGGCCGCCCGT
>JBBPCZ010000001.1:9429280-9441718 GCA_037974445.1 Brycinus macrolepidotus
AACTACACAGGTTCAGATTCAAACTTTAATCCAAGTTTAATCCATTGGTGCGCCCCTCTGCAATACTTCTGTGCTCCCCAGTTTGGGAACCACTGGCCTAAACACTGGAAGCCATTAACTACCCTCACTGTAACCTCACTGCCATGGACCAAGAATGCTGGTGCATTCCGCAATAGAGTGTGTGCTCTCTATGCACACATACACACACACACACACATACACACACACCAGCATAACACATAGGTACTAGGTCCTAAAACAGTGCAGTGTATTGTCAATCAGATATTTATCAGATGCCAGACATGTAAGTAATTGGAGATGAGGGTAGATATTTAAGCAGATATTTCTGGAAGACGTGAGCATCAGAGACTAAAATAGAATATGAACAGGAATAGCTCAATTTTCTTTATCAGTCAGCGTAATTCTGACTTCATATAAACATTATAAATTACTTTGTAACTTTCAGATAGATAAATATACAAAAAATGGACATTATTGTTATGAATGTCAGAGAGCCAATATCTTACACATTTCTTTTTTTTTTTTTTTACCCACTGAGGTCCACTTACAACATTTGTGCGTGTGTTATGTAGTTTTATGTACCAAAAACAACACTCATTTATTTTTACTGTGCCTTTAAGACTGCCGTATGTAAATGAGTCTGTTCTGATGTGTGTGTGTGTGTGTGTGTGTGACATCACAAAAATTGTGGCTTCAAAACAGGCTGTTTCTGCAATTTAGCTTCCATATATGGCCTGGAGGAAAAAAAATATTTTAAAAAGTGAGGAAAATCTTATTTTCCATTTTCCTATAAAGTTGGAGACTTTGGAGATATGAGATTTTGTTCTGACAGTGACATGTTACTCCAGTATGTGCTGTTAAGAATATATTGTTCAATCTAAATAGTTGTATGTTGTTTTCTATGTGTTGTTCCAGTACATGTCGCTGCAGTATGTGATGGTTTAGAGTGTTGGTCCAGTGTGAGTGGTACATTTTATGCAACGTTTACATGCTATATCGAACTCTTTTGTTTCAGAAAAATGGGGAAAGTTGTTTTTTTCCATGATTTGAGCCCTTTGACCCCTCTTTCCCTGGTTTGCCTTTGGCTGCTTATTAAACAATATGGTAATAAGAATATAGTCATTTAAGGCCATAAGTAGCGCTTTATTGCAGAACTACAATGACTGAGTCTTACTCCTATGCAAACCTCCTGCTGCTTGTTGTAGAGAGGCTGGTGTGCATTTTCACTATAAGGGCCTTGGAACTGGGCCAGCAGCGGTCTTACATATTTCACAAGTTGCTTGTCGTGCTACATAAATTACAGCCAATCGCTTGAAAATACATTATCTCCAGGGAAGATTCTGACAAGCCCAATTCATAACCAGGAATTGACTTTCTTAAATAGGGGCCACGTTAAGGGGACACATTCGGAGCACGTCGTGTAGTGGCTGGCGTAATTGACTTTTTATACAGCCCTAAAAAAGTAATCACGAAAAATAATCAGCAAATTTCCAACAGCACTATTCATCATACGCTTAGGAGAAAGCACCTCACTCTAAGTGATCGGCTGGACGGCGTTTAAGACCGGGTGTTTATGCCTCGCTGTACTGTGAGAGACCTTTCAAATAAACGTAGCGTAAGTGTATTGAGATTAGTGCACACAAATAAGGAACAACGTTGCTGAATATGTGAAACAGATTCATTCAGCCTGCGAGGTTGAGAGGCGAGACGTTTATTGTGAGAACACTCATGTACAAGGCATTTAAGAAGAGCTCTGCCATGCAAAACATTAATAATGCTCAGAGGCGTAGACGCAAGGTGTTTAAGCAAAGCTCAAAGCCTGCGGCAGGAGGAGTTGACTGATGGTGAGCTGGATCACTTAGTGTGTCATTACTCCTGGTTGCGGCCTACCTCAAATGTGGGCAGAGTGAAGAGCGTACATTATGCTTTCAGTACCTTTTATCACAAGCACATCATTTTGATAGCCGTGTGAAAATATACTGATGCCACCGCAGCTGTCATAGTCATCATACCATCATACCCTCCAACTGATCATGTGTTATTCATTTTAAGATAGGCCGGTTTATCATGTGAATAAGACAGCCCATGTAGTAGAGGCTTAAATATATTAAAGGACCCACATAATGTAAAATCCCGATTGAGTAGGATACACCATGTAAAGTGGCCCCTTATAGTCATGCGTAAACACACCACACAGTGTGAAATTCTTTCTTTACATTTAACCCATTCTCCAAGTGAAGCAGCAGGCAGCCAGCAACGCCGCACTGGGGAGCAGTGTGTGGGGACGGTGGCTTGCTAAAGGGTACCTCAGTGGTGCCACTAGCAGTGCTGGGATTCAAACCCATGACCGTCTGATTGCAGGGGCAACTCCCTAACCACCAGGCCACCAGCCGCCGCAATGTAAGCACTGTTTATTTTTAAAAGGACCATTCTCCTCCCAGTGCATGTGATCCATAGATGGAAACTAAGCTGCAAAACAAAAAATACAATAATAATAATGATACAAAAAATGTATCATTTTGAATTAATCATGGTTGTGATGTCACAAAATAAACTTTTTTTTTATATACGGCCACCTATTCAATTTACAGTGGGTCAGCCCAGCCTGTGTCCACTAAAATAATGTGTCTTTACTGCCTGGATTGCTTTTTGAAGGAGGTGTAATACAGGGCAGCCAATCAGAGTAGAGAGCATTTACATATATCTCTGTCTTAAAGGCACAGTAACAAAAACAGCTGAAGTCTAAGGGATAAAAAGATGCTGGAACATGGTCATGTAAAAAAGATTTCTGACTGTTTTTGGTACATAAACCACGCACAAATAGACTTCAGGGGGAAAAAATAAACCAAGAAAATGTAGAATATGGCCCCTTTAAATCTGTTAATCTGTCTTGTGCTCACAAAGCTTCTTAAGGCCAAGAAGATGAACTCATTGAAGGGAGTCTGCAGTCTTGACTGAGTACATTAAGCTGGAGAAACAGCTTCATTAATTGATGAGACAATCATTTAATTACGTGCCCAACTGCTGTCAATCTGCACGGCCTGACGGAGGCTGGAGCTGCGAGGCTTGCAGCCGGTGACTCAGAGGTTAACTGTGGCAGTGGGCTTGCCGCAGTATTGACTGCTGGGTAATTATGCTTAAGTGGTGACTGGCAGAGGTAAATGGCAGTAACAGATTATCTGTTTTGAAGAGAGGCATTCTTAGAATCAATAAGAGTCCATTTGTGAAAATAGAGCAATTTGGGGAAAAATACGCCCTGTTCCTGGCCCCAGCAGTATCCACTTAACCAGGGCTGCTACTGTAGCTGCCCATTTCCCTCTCACTCCTTCATGGTTATATAAGGAAATAAAAGCAGAGGGGATGAAAGAGGAAACACAGCAGTGGCATCAACAAGCATGCTGCCTACCCTCTGTAATCAAATATAGACTAAATATAGACTAAATACGTAATATATATATACGCTCATGGTCCAGAAAACAAGCATCACCAGCATTTTTCTACCTCGTTAGAACATACAGCTGTCCTTTATATTAAAAATTAAAAACACTGACATTAAAAACACTGACATTAAAAAATAAAGAGCTCCTGTAAAGTTACCAAATTGGAGATATTTGGGCTTTTTAGGCAGTGATGAAATATTTTCAGTCGTAAGTAAATCAAAAATCTACAACCTATTGCAAAAGGGTTCTATAAAACCACAGGGGAACCCTGGAACTTATAGTTCATTTTTTATCTAATTGACTCAAAGATTGCAGTAATAGTCTTATTTCATTGTTACATTTTGGTCGGAACAAAATCTTGAAATGCCCAACAGAAAACTATTCAATCAGAACTTTGTTCTTTGTGGTATCTAGGTGGGTTTAGCTAAGTGAGCCTTCCATTGGTTGTGACTTCATGAGTTGGACAAAAGGCCTAACGTCAGATTATCTACCAGTATAATTAGGAAGTGACAGTTGAATCAATGAATCACATTTTTATTTTTTAGACCAATTTTTGGGAGAAAAAATGTCTGTGGGCTTTTTGGAAGTCCTGGATACATAAGCAGGTTTCAGTCAGCTGTTAGAGATGGTGAACAAGAGCAGCTCTAAGCCAGGACTCATTAGTGAAGGAGTTCCTCTAAAAATGATGCATGCAACATGAAATATTCTATGTCCATTACAAGCTTTTGCAAGCTTAAGATGTTTTTCTGTAATCTAGCTTGGCCAAGGGTGTAGAATTGGGTAGGGACAGTAGGGACACGTCCCTAAAAATATCCAGTGAGTGATGAATTGTCCCTAGCAATAATTTTAAGCAAAGAATTCAAATAAAACCAGTGTTTTCTGTTAGTGTTTGGAACACTGATGATTAACAGTTCTGTTTCTCTACTGCGAGTCCCGCATTCCTAACCCAGTATCATTACATGATTGGCTGTGCTGTTTCTTGCTAACGTGTGATTGGTTTGAAAAGGTAACAGTACCTGCATTAAAATGTGAACTTCAAGGCTCCAGTCAGGTGACAAGTTAAAAAAAAGAATTTATTGTGTTCTGTGATTACGGTACTTCGTTATTGGAAACATGGATGACAGTACCAGCCTGTAGGTGCCCCCTATATGTCCTATGTACATGTACTTTGATGTTAATGTGTGAAAGATGTTCGTGATTGCACTATGGCTGGAGTAAAGTTACCGCTTTTGTGTCCCCATTGACGTCAAAATCAAACCTATGCCCTTGATAGTGGCTAAAAAATGCTAATGTGCATCGCATAGCATGCATCTAGATTCCTACAGTGGCAAAACATAAAATAGAATTATTATAAAGGTTAACAGAAAGTTTTGACACCCATGGCTTGAACTAAAGGCCCACCGTACCAGGACTGAACAGTGTGTCAGTATTTACACTGAATTATCGGGGTTCCATATATATGAGGCTGATTGTGTGTTTGCAATTGATGGTTTGTCACACTGCAGCAGGGCCGACCCTCCGGCGCAAACACTAATTAGTCATTACATTAGTTCTGGTATGAACTCTGGACACCAGCTGATGTCAGCCCAAAGACAGTGGAACTGCCTGCTGGGACAGAAGCCCCACTGGGGCAGCCGCTGACCTCTCTGAGAGGTGGGGGAGAGTGAGTCGAGATTGGAGTCTGGTATATTGAGTCTCAAAAGGGTCATAAAGAGGCATCCTATTTAAATAACTGCCTTTTCCCATTTATTTATTTATTTATATACCACACTTTTCTTTTTTATTTTCTTGTCCCTTTTAAGGTTCTTCCACAGTTTGCATGAGAATGTCTTTTAAAGGAAAAGAAGAAACAATTTCAGTGCAGAGTACATGCTGGCACTGTCAGCTCAAAGCCTCATAACTCATGACCATTCTTGGTTCTGTTCAGAGCCAGTTTTCAAAAGGGGTCTTTAAAGGGGAGTTCCACTGAATTTCTGCACAAGTAAATCATTCACATGATGTCATTCATGAATGTCATTCAGCGTGGTCGGATGTGAAATGCGCCGTTTTGGAGAAACATACCAAGACAGAATTGTTCACAGTGGTGGTGATAGGAACCAGACATCTGAAGAGTTCAATGAAAATTTCCTCACAGAAGAAACTATTACATTAAAACAGTTTTGAGAGAACTAAAATATGTTTTTTAATCCAATCATGGCTATGAGGTGTTCTAAGGCAAAAATAATACCCCAAATTTTATATGTGTTGGTTTGACCACTATTACATTACATTTAAAACACATGTAGTTGCACAGGTCATTTTAGATCTTAAATTAAATGCCTTTTTTGCTCTGTAGAAATGTAGAATTTGTGGTATCTATGTATTTTTCTATTTCTTCTATTACTTTATTTTATTTTATTCTATTGTATTTTTTATTCTATTCCTGTAAAGCACATTGAATGACCTTTTGTGTTAATGTGCTACATAAATATAAAACGATATAAATTTAAAATGATAATGTGCTATATAAATAAACTTGACATGACTTAAAGAGCCATACACAACAGGTTCTCCATTTTTGCCCCATTTGATAATGGCAACTGCTGTTTGCACTGTGTGAAGATTTTATAACAAATGGACCAATGGTCTGTAAATGACACAGAACAAAATTTGCATTAATATACATTTAAGTTACCAGAAAAAGGTTTAGAGTTTACCGGAAAGAAGGTTTTGTTACGACAGCGACTGTATTCTCTTCTGATGGGTCCGACACTGATCTCATGCTACAGGTTTACAGAGCCAATTCACTTAGACCAACTATTCCAGTCAATCAATTGTATTTACATCTATTGCCCCACTCAGCCTTCTACGTTTTCCTTCGCACACGGGCATTAATTGCCTTTTACAATGGCATGGGCTGCTCTCTGTCTGAAACATGGTGTGTGAAATATTCACAGTAGAGCACTAATCCTTCAGGAACGCAATATGAACCCACACTTAATATCCCAGAGGTGAATTATATGAAAAGATGATATGGGTCTATTATCAGTTGGGCCTCTGAGTGATGGAACTAAGAGAGACATTTGGACCTCACATGGCTCATAGATCTGAACGCAGGAGTCCTTTAATGGATGCCTGTTACCTCCTCTTAAGGTTCTCTTAATCTCACATAGACTTTAATCCAATCAGGTAAGAGGCAGTGCTCGTTTACCCAGAAGGCTTCAGGGTCCCCTCATCCATTCTGGGCGGGGTCAGCCTTGGTCAGTCCGTCTCTCGCGCTGTATCTCTTCGCAGTGTCGTTTTTCACGGCCTGAAAATGAGTCCCATACGTCCCCTCAGAGACCCTTATCCAGGAGAATGAAGAGAGAAAGGTGGTGAAACAAGGCGGGACAATAGATCACTGGAATTTTTTTCTCTGTCAATACTCACACGTCAATAACTTTGACTGTCGCGATGAATGGTGATGTTCCAGAAGCGAAAGTGCTCCATTTCTTGGCTTGGTGAAAAACCACATGTTCATAGAACTTCTTTGTTGTTGCTGTGTGTTGAATAGTCAAGTCAAGTTTATTTATATAGCACATTATCATACACAAAAGTTCATTGAATGTGCTTTACAGGCATGGAATAAAGAATTAAATAAAATAACATAATAGAAGAAATAAAAGAAATAAAAGAACATAGAAAATCAATTACAGAAAATCTAAAGTGCAATGGAAGTGCTGATATTTAAAAGAAGGCGGAGGAGAATAGTGCCGTTTTAGCAGCTTTTTAAAGTTACAGTGCAGATCTGATATTGATGGGCAGTTGATTGGACAGTATAGTGGACAAAGACCATTTCATCGTGTTTATTTTCAGCTCTTTTCACCTCTAAGTGACCAGCTCCTGCAGATCTAAGAGACCTGCCAGGAATAATCATCAAACATATCAGAGAATAAAAAACTCTTAGCAGCGTTTGTGAAATATTCTTTACACCATGGAGTCAAACAGGAGCAGCAAATGTGTCCCTCAAAGCAAGTGAAGTCAAAGGTCAAGGGTCAAAGCTCAAAGCAGGTCCAGCTCAGGAGGCACCGCTGAAGTCCTTTTTTTCACCTGCCTCTTTCATTTCTGCAGAGTCCCCAGATAGAGGACGTTTGTCAATGTCAGTGTCAGAGAGATGAAATGGTCACAAAAAGATGTAAATCACTTAGTGTTCACTCCCTAGATTTTCTTGCATCCACTTAAGACACATATGTGGTTTTATGTTGTAAAAACCTCCCTTTTCCAACTTCAGTTTATCCCCATAAACAGGCTATTGATACTGTGCCTTTAAGACACATGTATGTAAATAACCTCTGTTCTGATTGGCCTCTTAAACTGCTGTAGGCTACAGATGTACTGTCACAAAGGTTTCCACACCCCAGTCAAATTACTTGTTTTGCTGATTTTCTGAATGGAAAAAAAAGTACACATCCTCTAGAGGAAGATATCCTTACTGTGTTCTGTGCAAATGTTATGGCTATATTTCATAATTTATTTTAAACATGATAAACTCGACAAAATTGTTTGTTAAAATTTGCAGAAAAATGTCATATTCAAGTGGATTCCCTGTAGAAAATCAACAAACATTTGACCAGGAGTGTTCAATCTTTTGCATGCCACTGTATGTAAATGCATTTTCTGTTAAATTAAAAAGATGCTTGCAGATGAGTTTCCACATAAGGACTCGGGAGTGAACAGCACATTTTGAAACCTTTTACATACTACATCAAAAACATTTCCAGAAATTGAGGATAATTTAGTTTTGCATGACATGGGCTCTTCTAAAAAATCTGCAACACATTCTAGCACCAAGCAATAACAGGTTCACTTCCTTTCATTGAATAATTATGAATTCCTCAAAACTGTGCTCCAAGCATGTTATTAATTTTTCTGAATAATTAATGTGTGAGATAGAGAGAAAGCAGAACATCTTTATTCTTTAATGCATTATTTGTAATGAGAGAGATACTAATATAAGGCCATATCAGATGTTCGAATGTGTTTAAAAGGTAAAGAACCTTTACATTATGTGGAGGTTCTGTCCACTCTCAGCTGCAAAAATTGTTCTCAAAGGTTCCAAAAATGGTGTACTGATGTACGTGAAAGATGTGTGCCAGCATGAGGATGATGTTGGAGTGAAAGAGTTCGGTGATGACCCCATTGTCTTGGCCTGCAGCATCAGCATGGCCCTTTCATTCAGCCCAGTGAAGGCCCACTTTCTGCAAGCTGGCCCTTTCCTGGCCACCGGCAGCGTCCCCCTGCCGTTTTTTTTTTCTTGATTACCCAACATTTCTTTTCTCTTTTCTGCTGCCAAAGCTTCCTGCCAGATCGCTTTAATATCCCTTCTGATGACTGTTCCTGTAATAATGCAGTTGCCTTTTTTATCGGTAATGTGTCACAGAATCCCTCTTTGTCGTTATTGAACACCGCACGGAACACGGTGGCGTTTACCGTGGGGGGAAAATGAGGGATCGATGGCCAACAGCAAATTAAGTAATAGCATTTTTGTGTCGATGCATAATACGGGTCGGTTAACAGCGCCTAGATCAGCATGGCTCCACATCATAGCACGAGCGGATCAATCCAAATACAAAGGCGGCGTCTCCCTTTGACAACATAATTGGCTGTATTACAGGAGGAAGTGTGAAAAGATAATATGAAAATCCTCCACAGACATTCAGCTCAAGACTCAGGCTCATGCTGCGGTGGTCTGGCAGCAGGATTATTTCATCTTTTGAAAAGACCTTGAGTTTATAGGATCATCTATGTAACACTATGCTTTAGGGATGATAACATTTGCTCAAATTCTTTTTTTCCATTTTTGATGTTTTTACACATTTTTTGAGAAAGGTCAGTTCGCTCACACAGGGACAGAAAAACTGTAAGCCACTTTGTTCTTCGGTATAACAGATAATCTTTGGACATTATTGGCCAAACGAGCTCTTCTAGCAAAGAAAGCCTCTAAGTGAAGCTTAGTGCCCTGATTCTAAAATAAGTCACTTTTTGAACCCCCTCGCTTCCTTATAATTTACTTTATAAATCAAGGACTGTCCTACATGTCCAAATGTTCTGTAGACACCTGTTCATCCAACATTTCCTCTGAAATTAAGAGTATTAATAGGGGAGTTTGTCCCTATTTTGCTGCAGTGACAGTCTCTACTCTTCTGGGAAGGCTTCAGACTAGATATTAGAACATTGTTGTGAGGATTTGATTGCATTTAGCCATGAGAGCATTAGAGAGATCAGGTACTGATGTAGGATGATTAGTTCTGGATCACAAATGCCACTCCAGCTCATCTCAAAGACAGTGCTTTTCTAAAGAGATTCAGCAACACTGTGTGTGCATCATTTTACACCAGTGGGTGCACCTTAGAAGAGGTGTCCGAATACTTTTGGAATGCATCAACAATAATGCATCGAAGAGAACTACAGACTCAAAAACCATAAAATAAGAAGCTTATATTGCAGTTTTGTTAGCAAAAAATTAAATTCTTTTCAGAAAATGTGGTATCAAAGCTCTTCTGCCTTGATAGTTTAACTCACATCAAGAGAATTCACCCACTCCTCATCACTGACGCCACTCAGATATGTGTCCAGTCATTTGTCATCTCAGGACTGGACGACTGGAATCACTGCTCTACTACTGAAGACCACCAGGCCATCGTTCCAATACTGAAGACCACCAGATCACTACTGAAGACCACCAGACTGACACTTCACTACTGAAGACCACCAGACCACCACTCCACTGCTGAAGACCACCAGGCCCCCACTCCTCCACTGAAGACCATCAGACCACAACTCCTCCACCGAAGACCATCAGACCACAACTCCTCCACCGAAGACCATCAGACCACAACTCCTCCACCAAAGACCATCAGACCACAACTCCTCCACCAAAGACCACCAGACCACAACTCCACTACTGAAGACCACCAGACCCCTACAGCAACATGTCTGGTCTTCAACACACCAAAATTCTCCCACAATTAAAAAGTGATATACTTTTAATTTGATTTGTTTTCTGTAAATGTTGTCATTGTATTGTGGCCAATAGTAACTATAATATGACACATTAATGGACATAACTTGTCACATCAATGACAGTGCATGACATCTAACATGACATGTTTATGGCATGATTATATCTACGATTCTAGTAAAATGTTACCACAGTTTATGACATTTTTAGAGATGCTGGAGTTTTCCCTGCTCCCAACACATAATGGAAAAAAATGGCAAGGCTTTGCCAAGGTGAGCTGGGTATGCTGGAGGACTGATTTCTCCAAAATGAAACTCAATGCAGTTCCTTACTCAAAACGCTTCTCAACCTTTGGCTCCTGATACGTTTATCCAATTACTTTTAATGGCATAAAATACATATTGTATGGCTTATTACAGAATAAAATAACAAAATATATTCCTCAAAAGTGAATGCTAATTAACCATTAATTAAATGGGGAACTTCTTAAAAGATGAATATTTCTATAGAAATATGCCCCAAAACAATCCAGGGACACCAAAAACTGACCTGCTAATGTATTCACTTCAAGGCGCTTGCACATTTTGTGCCTGAGCTTCATTTATTAGTCTGCAAACCTCCCTCGGATGTGTTTATGGCTGATGGAGTCCTGCTCTTGATTATTGGGCCTCAGTTAAACACTGAGATGAGCGTGCTGTCCTCCACACCTTCCACCATTAGCCTGGGAAAGTGAAAGAATCATGAAGTCCAACTAAATTTAACCTTCTGTATCGTCTCCGTCTTTACGACCCTGTTTTATGCTAAGGGGTTTTTAGCCTCCCTTAGCATAAAACATGAAATCGGTCAGAGGAAACTGATAGAGGTAAAATCTGAGACACTTTTTCATCTAGAAGCTCAAAAATGTTGTTAAAAATGCTATGTACTTCAGACAAGAACCAACAATGTACATAATCTGAAGAGGTTTGGTTGGGATAAGACAGAACTTCTGGTTATCCCAACCAAACCCTCTATCCATCACAATATCAATATTAAAACTGCCTCTTCGCTCCCCACCCCATCTAAGGTGGTGAGAAACCTGGGTGTTATGATTAATGATCAGCTATTCTTCTCTGACCACATTGCATCTGTCTCTGGCTTCACCTTATACAACATCAGGAAAATCAGACCATACCTGATGCAGTATGCCACCCAACTCCTGGTACAAGCCATGGTTATCTCTCGCCTCAATTACTGCAATGCCCTCCTAGTAAGTCTTCCAATTTATATGGTGGTTCGAATCCCACGACTGCAAGTGGCACCACTATGGTTCCACTGAGCAAGGTACCGTCCCCACACACTGCTCCCGCGCTGTGTTCCTGGCTGCCCACTGCTTCACTTGGTGAATGGGTTAAATGCAGAGAAAGAATTTCACACTGTTCACACTGTGTGCTGTGGTGTGGTGTGTTCATGGACACTTTACACACTTTATTGATCAATAAATCTAAACCAAAACTAGCCGCCCAAACAAAATTATGTTGTCTCTACCTCTTTATCTTGGTCTGGAGCAAAGCCCTCAATGTTTCGAGACCCTCTGGACAGTAACGCGGTGTAAATGTCTTGGTTTGAACCGAGTTTATTTTATTTTTTTTATTAAAAACAGATTAGAAATAATTGGTTCTGTGATCTGAACTCTGAAAGCTGAGACTGTTAGAATTCGAACGTGTTCTCGTCCTCGCGGCGCCACTTTCCCGCTCTTTTTTGTTTCTGTTGTAACTGACTCCCAAACTTTTCCCGTGCTTTTGTTTCGACTGGCATCACTGGAGGCTGTGATCAGGAGCGCACGCGACCCTCCCCGCACGCGCGCAGTAGGGGGGTGGTGATTGGTGCGGGTGGGGGACAGAGCGGGGGGGGGGGGGGGAGGTGGTGGGGGGGGGAGAGACACACACACACACACACACACACACACACACACACACACACACACACACAAACAGGACACTCTTAGTTCATTAGTTCATT
>JBBPCZ010000001.1:9490555-9508858 GCA_037974445.1 Brycinus macrolepidotus
CACACACACACACACACACACACACACACACACACACACACACACACACACACACACACACACACACACACATATCATGGCAAAATCCATATTTCTTAGAGTACAGAAGAGAACAACAGTCTGGAACTGACCACTCACCTCTCTGTCCAGCTGGTCCTGGAGCTCTTTCAAACGACGATCCTTCTGTCTCCTGTCGTCCACCTCCTTTTGTCTTCGCTCCTCCTCTTGCCTCTGCCTCTCCTCCTCGGCCCGGCGGGCCACCTGCTCCTGCCGCTCACGCTCCTCCTCCTGTTTCCTCTGGAGCTCCTCTAACCTCATCCTAAACACAGTGACAATACTGAACATGAACATATGCAGTACTATGGTCTTAGGCACCTGAGAAAATTATACTTTAAAGGTGTTTACTACTAGGCAGCAGTATTAAGCTAGTGTTAAACATCAATATTCATTCATTCATTCATTTTCTGTAACCGCTTAATCCTTACTAGGGTCGCGGGTACCCAGAGCCTATCCTGGGTCTACGGGCGCGAGGCAGGGACGCCAGCCCACCACAGGGCGCACACACACACACACACACACACACACCATTCGCTCACACACTCACACCTACGGTCAGTTTAAAATCCCTAATTCACCTGACATGCATGTCTTTGGACTGTGGGAGAAACTGGAGAACACCAATATTACAATAAATACTAATAACATTAATACAGTAAATAGTGGTTTTATGTATGGAAAAGTGTTCGCTTAACCATTTCCAGACCTCTTTCCTCATGGAAGCCCAGTATTACTTATATCTCCATCAAATACCTAGTTTTGCTCTGTTTACTTCATTAGAGTAAATTTGCTGTGTTGCTTATGGAACTTTATAAATCCACACAGTGACTGGAGGCATCGAGCAGAAATCTGGAACCAAACCTGGGTTGTTCTAACCAGCTCACAAAATATCAACTACTTTTTAGAAAAAAAGAAATGTTGATACTTTTTTACTGCTTTCTTGTTTGTTTGCATTTACTCTAATGTTCACTTATGTTTTTGCTGGCAGAAAGAAACACACTGCTGATATAAATAGCTTCAAACAATCTGCATAGGTGTCTGAAACTTTTGCAAAGTACTGTACGCTCTCTCAAAATGCACACTACTGAGCAAAAGTGGAATAACTTTTTATATGAATATTTTTTGGGTTATTTTATATAATATAATAATTACTGTAGAACTGAATGTTATAAACCAGACACTCAGATATTAAAGATGGGAGTCTGTCAAGTATTTGGGAAAAAACAAGATGTTAAAAGTGAACGTGAGTCAGAAATCATAATGCATGTAGTTCCATGAGTGACACTCTATCAGGAAGGGTCTCTGAACAAGCTGAACATTTTCATGACTAGTGAGATGGTGAGAGGCAGGAATAAAACATGGTATTATGGGTTAATGTTTTTCATTTTTTCCTCATTCGTGACATGTTTAATGAATCCCTATATTTCACTGTTACTGTTATACATAATGGAAAACACACTGCGTCCACAGCAGAAACATGCAATTACCACGGAGCTTTTGGAAAACATACTTCAGGGTAGAGATTTTTTGAAACTCTGTTTTTGATATTTTTTGTGGGCAGGAAAAATGTATTGTTTTATAAATGTTGATCTGTATACTCAGTCAGTCAGTAGCGCAAAACACAGATTCCACACTTTTGAAAGGTAGTGTAGGTACAAACACACACAGAATCACAGAAAATCCATATACAGTAAAAAACAGATTGTCTTCACCTCTCCTCTTCCATTCGCTGTTTCTCCTCCTGCTCCTTCTGTACTCTGGCTAGACGGCGTCTCTCCGCCAGCAGCCTGGAGGCTTCCTCAGCGTCGGTGGTGCCAGCTTTACCAGTGGGCGTCACTGGGGACTCTGATTCAGACACAAAAGAGCGCAGAGAGACAGAAACGATCTAATTTGGCATTCACCACCCATAACAACATCACTGCATTATCCTCACCAGCGGAAACACTCAGTCAGACTTTACCTGCATTGAGTTCTTTGCTTGTAGATTTTGGTATCTTCTCTGTTCTAGAGGGTTTCCTCTCCAGAGTGCTGTAAGCTTTATTCTCAACTGCCTTCTCCTCTCCATCCCACCTCTTGCTGCCGTCCGTGCTGGGGGTGGTGGCTCTGTGCCTCATGGGTGAGGTGGGGTATTGCCCAGGGGAACAGGGAGACTGAATACGGCTTCTACACGACTTGGACCTTGAATATCACAAGGATTTCAGAATCAGAATCAGAAAACTTTATTCCGTATACTACAACTGCTCAGACACACAGAGACGCAAAGACAAGAACAATATAAAATATAATATAAAGTCATAATAAAACTCTCCAAAAAATACTTCGTACTAAATACACTATCCTATATACACAAAATGCAGTGGTCAGTAGGAGAGGTGGATATTAATACTAGAGATAAATAAATGCATTACTGCTGGACAGTAATATATATTTTTTATCTATAGTATATATTTCTCTATTTCATTTAAATGTACTCATAAAACCTGAAATCATCAGGTAGCCAAAGCACAACCTATACTGAAGGCAGACTATTAAAATTTGGGGTCACAAATATTTTTAATAAAAATAATCCATGATAAAGGTACTAAGGAATTTTTATTATGTAACTATGACAACTGTTTGATGGCTTATGTCACATGCTGTTTTAAGGTAGGTACTTTAAAGATTACAGTATATGTCATGACATTTACTGATAATAGTGAAGTGTTACTGTCAAATCATTATTCAGGGACAATCTGCTCTTAGATTCAGATCTGAACAGCTCAGTGTTGAAGCTAAATATGAAGATCTCTGAAGAGCTCAGTGTTGAAGCTAAATATATCCAAAAGATTAGAACACTGTTGTTTTACCTTAAGATGAGGAGTGAGTGTTCCTGTGTGGAGCACTATGCTTATGAAGTACCAAATGTACTTGTGAAGAATATTCAGTCTGCTTTACATGAGTGAGTGAGAGAGTGAGAGAGTGAGAGAGTCCGTAAGTGAGTGAGTGAGTGAGTGAAAGTGAGTGAGTGAATGAGTGAGTGAATGAGTAAATGAGAGAGTGTGTGAATGGGTAAATGAGAGAGTGAATGAGTGAGTGCGTGAATGAGTAAATGAGAAAGTAAATGAGTGAGTGAGTGATTGAGTAAATGAGAGAGTAAATGAGTGAGTGAGTAAATGATTGAGTGAGTGAGTGAGTGAGAGAGCAAGTGAGAGAGTGAATGAGTGATTGAATGAGTGAATGAGTGAGTAAGTGTGAATTTTATACCAGGTCTATGAGGTGCTTTGCATATAAAAATGGGCAGTGCCATGGTGTTCTCAAATTTCTGATGGACAGACATGAACTGAGTAGCTAGTAGTTAGGTACACCTACCTCTACCTTCACTGGCAGTTTTATCAGAAACACCTTCCAACTTCATGCAACATGTGCAATATATCTGGTGCAATATTACTGTGTGCAACGTGTGCAATATATCTGGTGCAATATTACTTTGAATAAACCAATAGAATAAATGTGTGTGTGTGTAAATATATATTCATATACATACACACAAACATATATTCTACCCTTTGGAAATGCACCCCGACAAGGCCATTTCCTCACTGACCAGTTGTGACTTATACATTCAGATACAGTAACCCTACAAAGTACCTATATGGTAGATATTTCTGATAAAATGGCCAATGAGGTTAGGTACAGTAGGTGTACCTAATAAACCAGCAACTCTTTGTATATGAAATGACAAAAAAGAGAAAAAGTGCTGGAAGCTGAGACCTTTTGGGTGTGCTGGGATTCTTGCGGGCGAAGTTCTTGGTGGGAGTCGTGGGGGATTCGAGCCGTTTTGCTGAAGAGTCAATCAGAGCATTATTGAAGGCCCTCTCTCCTCCTGGTTTTTCTGTCTGTGAATTCAAACACAGTAGCTCAAACACAAATGTGAAATGTGATTATTTGCCTGTGTGTGTGTGTGTCTGTGTGTGTGTGCCAGCCTTCTGAGCTACAAAATATAAGATTTAAAGCTGGACAGGCACAGATCAGAGAAGTGGTGTTGCTAGGAGACCAGCTCCCATGTGGCTCATGTCCCACAGCGCTGGGCATTGAATATAACTGCGTAACGAAACTGGCTTTTTAAAATAATATCCATATCATAGGCATTGCCAGGATGGGCGCAGTGCAAACTGACCTGGGGGGTTTTGGGGGTCGTAGCTCCGTTCCGAGAGTCATCCAAAGGCCCACTGGGTGCTGCATTGGTCTTTCTGCGGTCAGCCCTGCTGGGGGAGGCTTTATAGGGGGACCTATGGGGGCTAGGAGAGGCTAAGCGAGGACAAAGACAATACACTGGAGGATCAGGCCACGTTGGAAAAAGGGTAAGAAGGTGAGATAGAAAATAGCTGATTAATAAAGTTCAGAAGACAGTCTAACTTGCCTTTCTCTGTTGTCTGGACAAGAGCAGTGGAGGAGGAGGAAAAGCTTTTGAGCAAAGTCGAATCAGGACATTCAGATGGAAAGTCTGGTAAAGCATCATTTGAAGTTTCAGAGAAAGAAAGAAGAAAAAGGGGAAAAGGCAATGAAATCTGCTTCATGAAGCTAATCAGAGTAGAAGTGGTGATTTAGGCCCTGTTCCTGTCATCAAAAGCATCGTAAATAAGAAAGGAATCTAAGATCAGCACTCCTATTTTATCCTCTGGGCCCATATTGAAGAAGTGATGCATTGAACTCAATTGCCCATGCTCTGCCCATAAATATGTTCTTTTGTAGCATCTGTTATGTGTGTATGTGTACATATGTATATATATGTACAGGTATATGTGTTTGTATATGTAACTAGGTTGGAGATAAGAAAAATAATGCCACTCAAATTATTCCATCACACTTTTAATCGTATTGATATTCAATGCTTTCTTTTACTTCTTTTACTTACTTTACTATTTTTATGCTTCTTGATTTACTAATATTTTATTCTATTCTTGTAAAACATGACCTTTGTGTATGATGATGGTTTTGAATTACCTTTGTGTATGATAATAAGCTATATGAATAAACTTAACTTGACTGGACTTTGCTATCATCAACTTGACACAACAAAGAACTATATCCAACACTCAGACCATTCACATGCTTACAAAATCTGAGGGATACAGGTTCAGTTGAATGAGACTGTTGTCATTGTTTGTTATATCTTATTTTATCTCATATAGATGTTACAATGGAACATACACTACATGGACAAAAGTATTGGGACGTCTAACCATTACGCCTACAAAGACTTTAATGACATTCTATTCAAATCCATAGACTTTAATATTGAGTTGGTCCCCCCTTTGCAGCTATAACAGCTTCCACTCTTGGAAGGCTTTCCGCAAGATTTTGAAGTGTTTCTAGTCATGTCCATTCATTCTGTAGAGCATTTATGAGGTCAGGCACTGATGCTGGACGAGAAGGCCTGGCTCGCAATCTTCATTCTAGTTCATCCCAAAGGTGTTGGATGGGGTTGAGGTTAGGGCTCTGTGCGGGCCAGTCAAGTTCTTTCACACTGAACTCATCCAACCTTTATGGAGCTTGTTTTGTGCACTGGGGCACAGTCATGCTGGAATAGAAAAGGTTCTTCCCCAAACTGTGTCCACCAGGTTGGAAGCATGGGGTTGTCCAAAATGTCTCGGTCTGCTGAAGGATTAAGTTTGCCCTTCGCTATAAGTAAGGGGCCTAGCCCAAACCCTGAAAAAACAGGTGTGACCCAATACTTTTGTCCATATAGTGTATTTGTGGGTGGAGCATGGATAGATCAAATTCAAATGTGTAAATCAAGTGGGTCTAATTATGTACACATCTGAATCAAGCCAATTTCACGCTTAATTTTTAAATTGTGTCTTTTCAATGCTGTATCACTGAGTAGTGTTAGATGAACTGATGAGACCTGATCTTAGATCAGTGCTCTCACTCCGAGATAAATATGAGCTCTGACAAGACCAGCGATTCTCTGACACTGCATTCACCCTCAGACACTCACAGATACTGGTTCATTTTGACAAAAAAACACCAGATGGGTCTCTTCTCTAATTAGTTGTTCACTGTGAGAAAATATAAAAAGATGAAAAACATTCTGGTACACACAACACACTAATTCGGGATAAGTGTAGATAAAATAGCTTTGTCTCTGTGGGTCGCACAGCGGCCTGGGGGGTTTGTGTTGGTATGTCAGTGCTGTCATAAGAAAACCTCATAACTCTATTTTTGTAGCTGCCCTTTAGAACAAAATTATTTAAAAAGCATTCAAGAGTTTTTGGCACAATAAAGATGAAAGACATTTCAAAATTTCTGCATAATTATATGGCTGTGATGTAAATTAAAGTCATCTAGATAGCTTTGACTGGACTTACTAACTTCTTTACAGTGGCGATTACCGGAACCAGGGGTTGTGATGTCTAAAATGCAAATTTAGCCATTTTATTAATGCATTTGCTACGCAAAACCACCAGTGAACCTGTACAATTATTTTTATATCTAATGTTGGTAATGGAAAAACATCTACATCTAAAAATATAATTTTTTTTTTTTTTGACAACCACTTGCCTAGATCTCTCCATAAATGTGAGAAAAAATTAACTTTACCATGAAAACCTCACAAAAACTAATGTAAATTAATGTGTCAAGCTATCAGGCAGTGTATTCATAACCATTTAAGGTTGACTTTGTTTACATCTTAATGATTTGAATTTCCAGAAATGTTGAAAAATATGTGGAATTCCCCTTTAAGATACTGCAAAAAGGAATTCAGTGAATTTCCTTAATTCAATGATGTGCATGATATTTATACACTAGTTTACTTACTTTGGACAATAATTGCAGTAAGAATAATATAGGACGAGTTTGGTGAAAATTCAGATTTACTCACTTTCCATTTAGCCCAGATGTAATCAATCAGCCAAGCCATGTTTGGAGTCCAAATATTGCTTCTTTAGTTTAGTACTGGAGCTATGAGGATAACATTGCTAACAAACACTAGAAGTCAATAGTCACATGAATCATTTCTGTAAACACATCCCCAAAACTTCACCCAACCTGCTAAAAACCACATCCAGCTCTGCATTAATGTGATACAGACTTGTGGATACGGTTTAAGATGTTGTATGACTTACTGTAAGCTGTAAAAATGAACAAAACCTCACTGTGCAGGCAGCCTTTTCACACAACAGGGTCTGTTTTCACAAACTCCCTCAGGAGTAGGAGAGCTGATCTTGAATCAGTTTCTTTGACAATGTCAATACTGAAGAATCTATTTGGATGTACCAGCCCTGGTATCATCCAAAACAGCAGATTGAACTGGTTGGAAAGATGTTTTGGAGACGTATTTACAATAAAAGTTTGGGTGACTACTGACTTCTAGTATTTGTTAACAACATTAGCCTCACAGTCTCAGTACTAAAGTAAGGAAGAAAAATTTAGACCTCAAACATGTCTTGGCCAATCAACTACATGCAGGACAAGCAGAAAACTGCATAAACTTGATTTTTTGCCAAATCATTCTTTTCAGATTGTTAGAAGATAAGAACTTCTCCTGTAAAGTTACAGTTTTAGAAAGCTTTTCTTATAACAGCAGCAACACAGTTGTTCAAAAAATGTCTGTGTGTATGTGAACAAGAAAGAGACCAGGCTGTGAGATCCTGTGTTATTGCTTGTGGGGTTTGGAGGAGAGATGGCGATGTTGGGACATGGGCTTGCATATATAATGAGATAACGGATGAGGACACCCCCCTTTACCCCAAAAATCCTGTGTTGTTTCAGCACTGAGGGGCACTGCAGCCCCAAGCCGATCCCAATTACAGATCATCCTGCACATCCGCCCTTCCTGCTGTGCAGGGATATGTAACCGCTTGAGGCTGAGCTACGTGCTCTCTGTCCTGATAAGGAGGGACTCGTGGTGTGTTATATGTGCAGAAACGATTGGTTGAATGTGCAGTTGCCTGTCTTGATTTATTATCTCAGTAAGGCTTTCCTGGTTAATATGGACAGATATGTAAATAATTACATAGAAAGCAATCTCAGATTTCCCATCGGCACACTATCCACGTCTACAAGCTTTATAGAAGAGACATGGAAGGGCAGCGACAGTGAAAACCATGCATGCCATAAAAAAATAACAGACATGAACTATTTTAATGGCTCATCTCACAACAATTACAAATGATTAGAAATGATTCAATGCATCTCTTTAAGTTATTCATTTGATTTAAATACATTTAAATAAAACAGAATTTTTAAATATACTGTGAATACCCAAATGTGACTGAAAGGCCTATTGACACAGTAGTGGAAAAGATAAAAACAATACAGGATGCACTGACACACCCCTAATACTGTCCACGGAAAAAACAGACGAGCCTAATGCACACCACACCCCTGACAGGGGATAAGAACATGATACAACACCACAAAGACCATGTCACCATTATCCATGCACAAAGCAAACACACACACACACACACATACATACACATTACAACCACTGTGACTGCTAGAATCAATGCAAATAATGAAGGGATGACACATAAAGCAGCAGGAGCTCAGTACCGGTCCTGGATTGGCTGGCAGGAGCGAGAGCAGCAGGATCATTGGCTAGGGAGGCGGAAGCAGCAGGAGTGGGCGGGATTATCTTAGGAACACCTGTGCAGCAGGTGATGCAGAGCAGAGAAAGGACAGGTTTATGAACACATACATACACACGGGCACACTCACACACGCGCACACACACACACACGGGCACACTCACACACGCGCACACACACACACACGGGCACACTCACACACGCGCGCGCACACACACACGCACGCACGCACGCACGCACGCACGCAGATGTTTGTTTTTATACCTTTGTTTCATTCCTTTTTTATACCTTTATACCTTTATACCTATATATATATTTTTTTTCTTTGAATCCTATTTGAATCCTAAAATGCTATTTTATGCCAGTCAAACTGTCTTATCTTCGGCATATTGAGTAGATTAAATTAAAGGAACGGGAACAAATGTTTTACTGTGACAGGCTGCAAAGTGCATAAAGATACAACGAGCCTAGATAAAGGAGTTCCCACCACTCAGCATTCAGCACCACCAGTATACTGATCACCGCCCGATCATCTGGAATCATCTGCTCCTGTTTCTTCACTGGTTCAGGCCTTAAGTGAGATGTGCTTTGTTCTGCTAGAATGGTATTTTTTCGTTTGCTTGTTTGTTTGTTTGTTTGTTTGTTTTTAAGTATCTATAATAATAATATATGCTATATTTGTTGTAGTGTTGTATACATATTTAAGTATCTATCAGTGTTTAAGTATGTATCTACACGATAATTATGTCACATTTGCATTATAGCTGCCATCAGAACAAAACCGTGTGTCTCCATTTTTGTCATTTTGCAATTTGAAAGTACCAAGTGCTGTTTAGATTTTAGATATCAATGGCAAATTTCATGATGACCTGAACAGCAGAAATGGTCCAAACTGATCAAATAACATCTTTTTATGTTAACTTCATTTGACAGTTAAGAAGGTTTTTTAGAGATATGAGGTTTGTTCCGACAGTGGAAGTACCTAAACAGCTCTAACCCACTGAGGCACGGACTCCACGAGGAATCTGGAGGCCAAGTCAACACCTTGAACTCTTTGTTCTCAAATGTTCCTCAAACCATTACTGAACAATGTTTGCAGTGTGGAAGGTTTCCCAGCAGATCATTGCCCAGAGCATCACACTGCCTCTGACAACACGCCTACTTCCCATAGTGCATCCTGGTGCCATCTCTTCCTCAGGTAAGCGACGCAACCAGCCATCCACATGAAGTAAAAGAAAATGTGGCTCATTAGACCAAGCCAACTTTCTCCATTGCTACATGGTCCAGTTCTGGTGCTCCTGTGTCTGTAGTAGCCATTTTCAGTGGTAGACAGGGGTTAGCTTGGGCACTCTAACCGGTCTGCAGCCAAATACACAGCTATTTGTGATGCATTGTGTCTTCTGACACCTTTCTATCATAGCCAGCACTAACTGTCGCAGCAATTTGTGCTACAGTAGCTCTTCTGTGGGATCGAACCAGACAGGCTAGCCTTCACTGCCTACGCACTTTATTGAGCCTTGGGCGCCCAATGACCCTGTTGTTGGCTCACTGGTTTTCCTTCCTTGGACCACTTTTAGTAGGTAATGACCACTGCATACTGGGAACCTGCCGGTTTCTAGTCGAGTCATCCCGCCATCACAATTTGGCCCTTGTCAAAGTCACTCAGATCCCTAAACTAACCCGTTTTCCTGCTTTCAACACATCAACTTTGAGGACTGAATGTTCAATGACTGTCTAATATCTCTCACCCCTCGACAGGTGACAGTGAAACAAGATAATCTTACAATGTTACTCACTTTACCTGTCAGTGATTTTAATGATGTGGCTGATTGGTGTACATGTTATAATAACATGTCCCACTTGTATCATTTTGATGAACCTAACAGCGTTATCTTACTTGTTTTTCTCCTGGTTTCATACTAAATAAGAACATTTTTTTCCTGAAATTATGTGGAAAGTGTAAAAAATGTGTAATGTGTGAAAAAGTATACACAGTCACACTTGCATTCACTCCCTTAATCACAACCAGACGACCACACACTCCAGTTCACCAGTTCACAATGACGATTTGGCCAGTCACTTTGGAAGCACTCTATCTACTGCATACTGTTTCCAAAATTACACTCAGTTCGATGAAACAATGATATACACTGTCAGCAAAAGGAGGGCGAGCTTTTTGCTGGACAGCCATTGCATTTTATGTAGAGCAACTAAATGCATTTTATACATCAAGCAAAGCTGGATGGTAACATGATCTGGCTCAAGAAATAGCCCAAAGCACAGCATGCCTGTAATCCTGGCGATGTGATCAGGTTTATTTAGAGAAGTAACAATAAACTGCACCCAGACTGGTGTATATTTCTTTCTACAGAGTTATACAGTTTATTGATGAATCATCTACCAATCCCAGCTCATTTACTATCATGCTGGATGCCAGACTAGTCTTAGGTAGGACCTTCCGACTCTCGGCCAACATAAATAATTAATGTCGTTATGAATGCACCACGCAGTTTGGGTGGTGCTCCTGCGTCTCTCCCTCTTTCTCTCGGCTGCTTCGCGGTGGAAAAACACGGGTCGATTTATCTGAGTCTCCCATCTGATGGCGAGCAGACGCTATTACAAGCGAGTCACTCGAAATAGAAAATTCTATTAACTCAGTGCTTTGAGAATAGGGGAGGTATGAGGCAGGTGCTGAGATGGTGTCAGAGCAAAGAGTGTTTACCTACACAGTGAATAATGTGTGGGGGGAGGTGGGAACGCCATAGTTTATGGCGTTTATTCTACAGCTGAAACTGCCTGAAGTGCCCAAAGGAGCCCAAGCTGATGATTGGAGACGGCTGTGCTGGCCTGTGCTGCTAATCAGAGGCTGTCGGCTCTAACCTTGAGCCTTGTGGGCTGTGATGGTGGCAGGGGGTGGGGGTGGTGATGGGGATCCTGGAGCTGCTCTGCAGAGAGCAGAAATATAAGCAATAGACTGACACCACCCTACTCCTGTCAATCTGCAGCTATCCATGGTGTAGCTAGTCCATGGTGTAACAGATAACACTGTCCTGTAATACTCTCTAAAGCTATTACTGTCCTTTAGTACTGTCTGCATCTAATAGTGTTCTACAGGAACATCTGTAGCTAATAATGTCCTATAAATCTGTCCACAGCTATTATTGTCCAACAAAACTGTCTGTAGCTAATACAGTCTTGTGGTGTCTAGCTCATAGTGTTCTGTGGTAACATCTGTAGCTAATAATGTCTTATAGAACTATCTGTAGCTAATACCATCCTATAAAACTGTCTATAACCAGTAGTTTCCAATAGAACTAATCTGTCCTGTGCTATTATCTGTCATTAATACTGTCCTATGATGCTGCCTGTAGCTAATACTGCCCTATGGTGCTGTCTGCAGTTAATGCAGTCCTGCAGTGCCTTCTGTTGCTCATACTTCCTGTGGTGCTGTCTGCAGCCTCACAGCCTCATCCCAAATTTCTCCTTTGGGATCAATAGAGTCCATTTATCTATCTATCTAGTGTCCTATGATGCTGTCTGATGCTAATACTGTCCTAAACTGCTGCTGTCGCACTGAAGCCTGCAGTTGCTCCCGTGCCACCCACACCATTTAGCTCAGCCCTGGTTCTACCCACTCAAAGAGAAAAAGACAGGCACACTTTATTATTGCTGAAGGAAACTGAAAGGTTACAGCAGCACAAAGAACTGTCCGAACTGCATGCAGATGTTAAAGCAAGCTATAAACATGTTACCGGATTCACAAGATACTTACAAGAAGCTCAGACAACTGTGGGCTTATAGATATTTGCTTGCATGCAAGTAAATGCTTTAAATCTCTAATACAAAACTGCTCCCCCCCTGCAATGCAGCCTCCACACCCTGTTTTCTCCTCTTGTCTCTTATTTTCTTTCTCATCCCTCTGGGTCCCAGAGCCCATATCTGAATCCCCCACGCCCCAGTGAATGGACTCACCCTCACAGCTTCCAGGAGGGCCACCCCAGGTCCAGCGCTTGGGCCTCTGCTCCGGCTGCAGGCCTCGTTCCATTGAGCGTCGCATCAGGGCCTCCAGACGCTCCTGTTCATTGCGTTCCAAAACAGGAAAAAAGAGACTCTCTCTCACCGAGCTGTCGCTACGGCGCCGGGAGGAGGATGGAGGCGAGGCCGGATGCTCCATGTCAACTGCCTCCCCTCTCGGCTCCCTCACACACACACTCCACACACACACTGACAGCCTTACTGCCTGCTGACAAATAACAAGGGCCTTGCCCTCTGCTTTCTCTCTTTCTCTCTCTCACGCTTCTCTGCTCTCAGCCACTCTCTCTCTCCCCTCCCTCTCTCTCTCTCTCTCTCAGGTGACGGAGTGTGTCTAAGAGAGCAAGCAGCCAGACAGAGATCAGCAGCACGTAACTCCGCCCTCAACCCTCCCCCAACTGCAACACACACACAGCGTAGCTATGGTGATGACACAGGTCCAGTGGTATAACTAGGATCTTCTAGGCACCAGTGCAAAATCAAATGAATGGGCCCAGACTATAACCGTAATTTACTAGTTTACTCACTACTGCTATGATGTCAAGTTGATGATCTCAAGATGTGCCACTCCACCCACCAGCATCTAACATTAACCTGAGTGTTTATCCTGGACTACCCATGTGAACTGCACTAATTATATGTCATGTATAGCTTTATGACAGGCTGAGATAAGAAATCTACGTAGATTCCCAAGAATCCTTGCAGTGATTTTGTTAAAATACATATTTTTATATATTATTATATTCTGAATAAGAGGGTGATAAACAGACATCAGGGTGTGTCATGGGTGTACAGTTGTCTCAGAATCAATATGTGGGGGACAACAAAGACGGGGCCTCCCTACACCATGGGACCAAGTGTGATTTCCCCACAAGTTATGTCAAAAAAGAATACGCAAATGACATATGTAAGCATGTTTGTACTGTGAATTGTACCTCTGGCATTGTATTTTTAGGATCTTTTCGACGTGGCCATCAATAATCCCACCAAGGAAAGGCGGTTATTGAGCAAATGAAAGGGAGGAAAACAGCTGTATTGACTTGGGGTGGAGAGATACAAGAAGGGAGGTGGAGTGATTTCCTAGTAACATTGATGGGGGGGGGGGTGCAAGCAGCGAAAACATATTTGGGCCCATGACGTACAATTGTCTCATAATCAATATTTGGGGGTAAACAAACACCATGGGCGCAAGTGTGAGATCCCCGCTTGCCCCGTCCCCTGCTTTCCTTGTATCACTGTTACCAGGAAATCTCTCCACCCCAAGTTCAGTCGAAAAGGAATATCCAGATGATATATGTATCTATGTATGTATGTCCTGTAAGTTGTACCTCTGGCACTGCATTTTTAGGATTTTTTTACACATGGGCATCAATAATTCCACAAAGGAAAGGCAGTTATTGAGCAAATGAAGGGGTAGGGGGTGAAGAGATTTTCTAGTAACATTGATGCAGTGGTATAAGCCAGTGGGGGGGGGGGCATGGGGGAAAACACACTTGGGCCCATGGTGTACAGCTGTCTCAGAGTCAATACGTGAAGGACAACAAAGACTGGGCCTCTCTACACTATTGCCCCCCCCTAAGAAGCTACACCACTGCTCAGGTTGCATCAATGTTACTAGGAAATCTCTCCACATACCCCCCTGCCCTAGGTTTCCTTCTTATATCTCTCCCTCTCAAGTCAATACAGCTGTTTTCCTCCTGTTTTCCTAATTTCCAACTTTCCTTGGCGGAATTAGTGATGTCCAGGTGGAAAAGATCCTAAAAACACAATGCCAGAGGTACAATTCACAGTACATATATAAATACATACATATATCATTTGCATTTTCTTTTTTGACTAAACTATGCCTTTGATATTAACATTATGTTAAGCTAAGTTTTCTACTAATGATGATCTTGTTAGGCGTGGACAAATTTTGTTTAACATGCGTGAACACTCCACTCATACTTTGGCGCACATTAAACAAATCAACCATGGTCTGGCCAGAATTGAGGGTCTATGTCCACTTCCAAACAAGCCCTTGTTCAGTTCGCAGCTGGTGGGAACACAGATTTACGATGGCTCTTATCAAAATGGCAGAATTCATCAGAGCATGCCTCCCTCGTCTTCTAGAAGCACATCCTTGCTGTTCTGTCCTCACTGTTTTCTGTCTGTTTGAACATTTGACTCTTGATAGACACTCACATTCTGGCACGAGCCGCTGCTGATAACGGCAGACAGACAATAGACTATTTTGGCATATGGATCATAGGACCTATTTTTGGCCAGACATCAATGGTTAAATTCAAACTGACAAACTATTCAGGTCTAAAGAAGCAGAGATCAAGTAAGGCTTATATATATATATATAGGCACTGTCACTATTATATATATATATAGGCACTGTCACTATTATATATATATATAGGCACTGTCACTATTTTAATATGAAATATGGGTAAGATCATACATTTATATAAATAATAGAGGAATAGATCTGGATTTCATACAGCGTTTGGATAGAGAAACTTAGAAAAGATGTTTATTTGGCTTTGATGTGAAAGTAACAGACTGTCTGTATCCCTGCCAAATATCTGACCAATCAATGAGCACCCATGTGTGTAATTCGGTGAGCTTTAGCAGTTGCAGTGTGAAATCATGACTGAAAAAGGTGAAATCTCAAGAAAACCTCTGGTGAGGACTTTAGTGTGAAAACAGCCTAAACCTCAGGTATCTATACGGACCAAAGCAGAGCATTCAGGTTTACAATGATGCGACTGCAGAGGAAGCAAAATCAATTTAAAGCAGCACACTGGCCAAGAACAGAGTCATCTAAGGTAAGGTTAGACTCTACCGACGCAGCACTAAAACTCCAAGGACATTTCCCCACAGCAATACAACAGCATGAAATACTGCACCACTGGACACACCACCCTGAGAGACTGGAAACCTAAAGTATCATTCTTTGGTTAAAGACTATCGCAAGCAAACAGAGCAGAACAGTCCCAGCTATAGCAGAGCCTTGATGATGTACACAGCACACTTTCTTATGACTCTTCTCTGAGCTCACTCTTATGCCATGTAGGAAGGAAGGCTGAACTTGTCAGTGGAAATAATGATTTATAGACACATCAGCAACAACGGATATCGGGAACAGTGAGGTCATTCTGTTACACCAGAGAGTGACTGATCATTAGCATGGGGGATGGTCATCCCAAGATCCCATGTTTTAGATCAATAAACAGTGAAATCCACCTCCTCTCTGCCTTATCACATACATGTGGAATACTAGAGAAAACTTCATACAGTGATCTGTAAACCACTGACAGCAAACATGTAAAACTATGTAAGTGGCATTTAGGGATGGGTATTGTGGGGTTTTACTGATACTGACAATCGCTACAAATGTCTGCTCAACAAATGTGTGGTGGCTCCCATCCCGCCCATTGACCCAATCCAGCATCAGCCATTAGGAAACGCAGCTATTTTAGAATGCATTAACGCTGCATAAACACCAATAGCAGGACCGTTTGACAAGGAGTTTATCCATATTTCAGTAAAGACAAGTCCACTTTAGACCAATTTAGTACTAGTTCTGGATACCTATCCATAGTGGTGTTTCTATTATTGAGTAATATGTAAATTATGTAATAGTCCAGGTATGTTTGTTTTTTACTTTTGGGGTGGATGTACCAGCCTTGTGGGATCAACAACAGAAGGACCACCAATATGGGGCAAAGATGGTAATATGGCCATATCCAATATCCAATAATAAATAAATTATTTATATATATTATAAAATGTTATAAATTAAAGAAATACAGAAACTCCGACAAGATCCAACTGGATTAACAGAACTATAATGTTTATTTCTGCAGGGTTACAAATGCAGTAAAATGCATAAAATGCACACTGTTTAGCACAACAGCACCGTGTCCCCTTCATCAAATATTGGACCGAAATATCAGTCAAATCTAAAGATCTGTCCGATGCCAGTCATTTTTAAAAAGACATTTTCTGCTGATACTGATATGATTCCAACATTACAGAGCAGTGTAGAATCTCAAATAGACTTGTTTATGTGCTTTTTAACACTGCATGATATGCTGTTTTCTATAAACACAGATAAAATTCAAGCTTAAGATGGTTACTAATGATAATCAAGGCTGAAACCTTGGTCTAAATCAGAACACGGCCCGAGAACTTTCGCTGCAAGCCCAACCCAGCACAGGTACAGCTAAATTACAACCAATAAAGTCCAGATCTGATCTGAACCCAACTACTACGTAGCCACTTTAAAAGCCATCATTAGATCATGGACGAATAAAATAATAAAACATAAAACAAAAAATAATAATAAACAAAATAAAATAATATGACAATCAAATAATCAAAAACCTGATCTGATACTAGACTTGCCATTGCCAGCAGACTTGCCACCTGACCATCACCTGATACCTGACCTGCCATACTGTGCTCTTCTCAGGCTGTGTGGTCCTGATAACATAGTGAGATGCTGGCCTTCATCTCTTTAATCCTAAAAAGTCTATATCTTTACACAAAACAAGTTACATAAATACATTTTCTTTGATATAAACATGAACCTTAGAGGTAAACTGTATCAGCAATACAAGAGTGTGACCTCAGCATTCCAGATTAAAGGTCATTTTAGGGTAATAAATGTACCGATGGAAAGAAGGTAGAGCATTAATAAAGCAAGAAGAAAAATCAAATCAGGAGGAAATGCCGGTTAAAATCTGAAAAATGGGAGTAGGGTTGTGAGAACCCAAACAAGAAATTCAAACTCAACTTTAAACAAACTCAAGCCCCACAAATATTATATTAGCAAATCTGTTTGAGATTACTTAACAACTCAAGATGATTTAATCCCTTTCTCTAGGCCTCATAGTGGCCATGCCACCAGAGGACTGGAAATTAACTCCTTAGACATTTTAATTAAAATAATAATTGAATTACCAAATTAAATCATAATTAAAATGCTTTTGATGTTTAAAATTGAAATATTCTTAAAATTGAACTGAATTGAGAAATTGCATTTGTAACTGCAGTGTTGTGCTTCTTGGACACTTTAGCCTCATAGCTTTAGTGCAAAACTAAAGCAAACTTTAGGGACTGCATTTTGGAGCGATGGCAGAAATGATGTACATCAGATTTTTTAGTGAATTATCTCATTAAAACCATGACTACAGGCTGATAACAGTCACAAAGGTGTTTGGTAGTGAACAGGGTGATGAGCAGAAGACATTTCCCACTGACCTTCTCCTCTACTCCACGCTGCTTTCTCTTCTCTAGGGCGGAAGCTCGGCGGAGTTCTTCCCGCTGCCGCTGCACATCCATACGCCTCCCTCGCTCTTCCAGTGAACGCTGATATTGTTGCCGTGCACGGAGCTCCTTCTCCCAAAGCTCTTGCTCTCGAACCGCTGCACACAGGGCCAGGGGTCAACATGGGCAAATATAATGAATGAAAGCATTAAGCCTCACTGACACTGGACCCTACACTGGACCTGCCACTACACCTGCAATGGACCTGCCACTGGACCTGCCATTGGACCTGCCACTGGACCACTACACCTGCTACTACACCTAGCACTGGACCTACCACTGGACCACTACAGCTGCCACTGCACCTACCACTGGA
>JBBPCZ010000001.1:9521281-9532779 GCA_037974445.1 Brycinus macrolepidotus
ATATATGTACACACATACGCGCACACACGTTTCATTGTGTATCCCTTTATCTGTGACAGGCAGCAGCGGGTGCGAATGAAGATGAGCAGACCTGCAGTTTCACCATCAGTAGCGCAGTATCTTTGGCCTGTGTTAAGGATGAATCTCTTGATTATGAAGTGAGCCATATTGCAAAGCTGGGAGAAGAAAGTAAATTGGCTTCGGCCAGCAACATCCAGCAAGAGGAAAACGAGTGCTTGCTCTCCACGGAGGGCAGCGAGGAGCTCAGGATCACTCAGAGGACAGGTAGCAAACTCGAGAGCGGCCTGGAAAGAAAGTCCAAAGACGATAAATGCTTCATCTGCTCGACCTGCGGAAAGAGGTTCCGCAATAAAGGCGTCCTCATGCAGCACGAGATGAGTCACTTGGAGGAGAGAAAAGTCAGAACCTATCGGTGTCATCACTGTGGGAAGGGCTTCGAGCTCCAGGCCTTTCTGAAAGCTCATCAGAAGCTCCACGAGGACGTGAAGACCACCTTGCATGGACGTGCCCTCAGTCCCAGCTACAAGGGACAACACAGGTCCCAGATAACATACAAGTGCCCCATCTGTGAGGAGGTGTACCAGCTGAAAGGCGCTCGCACTCGGCACTTTAAAGCGGCTCACGCCGGAAGCAGGCTCATATGCAGATTTTGTGATCAAATTTTTTTACAAGTTCATGCCTTTTTCGAGCACATGGACAAACATCTGGGGGAGGCGCCATACTACTGTAGCACTTGCAAAGTGTACCAGCTGACGGAGCGCGGCTACCTGTGCCACTTACGCGTTCACGAGCAGAATCGCCTCCTGGGGCTGAATTCCCAGAAGGATCCCAGTGTCATTGCACCTCAAGGAGAATCGCCAGAGTTCAAGCACACCAAGGGGCAGAGCGAATCAGGAACACCCTCAGCTCCTGCAGCTCTGGGCAGGCCTGTAGAGGAACCGGTCAGGGTGATTATAGAGACTGCAGAAGGTTCAGGGATGGAACCGGAGCTGATGGTTGGTCCAGAGTCAGTAGCTGCGTTTGAGGAAACTGGAACAGATCATATTGTTCCTGAATTAGACTTCTCCTTACCCTCGCCGGAGGAGCTCTCCTATTCTAATAGCAGCGAGGACACTGATGATACAGACTGAGATGGACCATTTAGACTTATCTGAGGTGGCTGATGTTGAGCTAGTGATTCTCTATAACTACTGACTAATGGGTGCATTTTATTCCGAAACTACTGTTGTCATTACTGTGATTACTTCTACTCTACTCTGTTTAAGAAGTAAGTTTGAATAGTTAGACGTCTACGTTTGTTTTCTTATTAGAAATACATTTTTCATTAAAAAAGTAACTGTCCCGTTGTAATAAACATGGCTTTGGTGATTCTTGTACATAATTTAGTTCCTGTCCTATAGAAGGTTGCAGTCATACTTTGAGAATACTATAACAAAATTATTTTTCTTTATCATGGATTCAGACTTGATATAGATCCCCATTTAAGAACAGTAAGGGATGTTAACTGATACATTGTATATCATTTTTGTTGATAGATTTATACTTAGTGGCTTAATATACTAAGTATAAGCACTATGTGTCCAAATCGAACGTTCTCATCCAACGTTTCTTCTGAAACAAATGATATTAATAGGGGAATTTGTCTCCTTTTTGCTGCAATAACAGCCTTTACTCATCTGGGAAGGTTTAACACAAGATTTTAGAACACTGCTGTGAGGATTTGATTGCATTCAGCCACAAAAGGTACACATCAGAGAATGCAGCTCCTCTGCTGGGGGGCTTTATACACTCTAGCTTGGCACTGGTCATGGTGACCTGAGGCTCAGGTGCAGCTGCTCCAAAGCATCAACATTCTACTGGCAATGCTTTTCTGTGGAGATTGTACAAGCTATTTCATGAATGAAACTGAACAAATGAATGAATGGCTCAGTCATACTTTTATAAGCCCATTTCTAGTATAATATATTATATACCATATAACGTAAAGGAGCAGACTACGTTTTACAAATGTACTGATCGCCAAGGACAAAATGAGACAAAACCACTGTGTGCTTTTGTTACTCAGCTTTTTTTAATAATGCATTGCATTCCATAAACCTGAGTTCTCTAAGTATGTACAGTTCTGTGCTGTCTTGTGCTCTGAATGCCGTTTGCACGGTTGATCTGCAAAATCAGTTTGTAAAGCTAGAACTCGTTTCTCTTGTTGTGACCCTCTTGCCACACGTTATCTTCTTTTAAAGTGTTTTTTTTCCCCCATGGACGTCCTGGCATCAGGCCTTCTTCTAAGAACACCTGTGTATTTCTTCCCTGATGCCAAGAGAAGACTGAAGGAGGAGAAGAAACCTCAAGACCTTAAAACACATTAAGGCCAGCACTCTTGTTTTAACATTCCAGAGTAGTTCCACTTGGAAACTGAACATATTTGGAGAGGTGAAGGGAACTGAGCAGTTCAGATTTCTTGACATCTGATGGCATTTCATATAACAACTGTCCTTTTCTAAACAGCCCTCAGTGTCTTAATATAATAAAGTCTTACTCTATCATTTTTATAAAAACATTGATATTACAGTATGTTACAAGTTTATATGCATGTATGATATTGTCTCTTGTTTCCCAAAAAAATAGTCAGGAGAATGCTCTGGATGCTTTGCTTGTCTGGAGTCTGGAGGCAGCAGTGATTGTACAAGCAAAAGACTTCTGTTGGTCCTCTTAGAAAGCAGATAAGGAAGAATCAGATTGTCCACCAGGGGTCCTGTGAGTCCACAAATGGAGCAGGGCTGGACAGCTGGGCTTCTTTAAAGGGCAGGAGGACAGGCAGGCAGTTTTCCCGCAAGGTGTGAGGTGTGTGGTTGGAAGAGGGTGTCGGCTCAAAGAGCGGTGGAGGTTACTTTCTTCACTCCTCGACGCTGAGCGAGAATGGAGCAACCTACGGGTTCCAGCACTGGGGGAACGTTTCTGTTCAAAGCAGAGTAAGTAGCAGCCATAGCACCCTGCGACAGAGAGAATCAGCATCAGAGTGGCTGAAGTAAGACCTGTGGTTTCAGTTTTTTACAGAATCCTGGAATATTTCATAGACATGAGAAAAAAAGAAAAATCGAGCCGTACTGATCTATCTATACTCTTCTTCCAGATGTGTTCTTTCATAGCAGCTGCTGCTAGACTCTTCAATATTTACAGAATGGTGGCAAAAATCCCATTCAACTTAATGAAAAGTTGGGCAGCACAACTCAGTTTTGCTTAAAAATGGAGCGAGTTATTGATAGGGCTGTTACTATTAGTATCAGAGTAACAGACTGATTATTCTGGTAATTAAGTAATCAGATTTTAAGGTCACAGAATACTTTAGTGCAAAAATATACACTAGTCTTTAAGCAAATATATAAAATATAGAAATAAATATTTATAGAAATTACTTATTATTCCGCTTGCACTATTACTATTCCCCCCCCCCCTCCTAACACTCTGTCTTATCCTTATTCATCTTGTTGCAATGAGTGCATGTTTATGACAAAAGAATTTCCCTTGGGATAAATAAAGTTCTTTCTTATCCTATCTTATCTTAAATTACAGGCTCTGTTATTACTGTAAGACACCAGTAGGAGGTAGGAGATAAATAGCTCATTTTTCATGAAGGTCAATGGGAAATAATAATAATAATAATAATAACATTCACATGTATGTGTATGTGTGACAGCCAATTTTTATTTCATGTAAAATAAAAGGTCACACTGAAGATAAGATGCAGTTCTTTGTTGGGCTATTTTATAAAAAACAATCACAGAAAGTAAACTGGGCTCGGCAATCTGGGGACATATAGGACACGAAAAGTGATGAATGACATTCTGTGTATCAAATACCAGGGGGATCCTATGAGGAAAATGAGAAGTAATATTCAAAATACCTTGACCAGATGAGGAGCGTCCTGTCTGTTGAGCTGGTATTTGGGAAGCTGGTCTTTGTGAACGATCCAGGGATGCCTCAGCACTTGTGCAGCCGTTAATCTTTGATGTGGGTCTACATGCAGCATTTTAGATACCAGGTCCTGTGGGCAATGTTGATGCATGTGAAGAAAATCAGACATGTTCATTCTGGGCTGATGCAGAGTATCAGCACTTCAGGCTTATTGTATTACAGTGTAAATTTAAATGCAAGGTCAGCAGCCAGTGGTCAGCTGCGTCTAAAAGACTGTATGCTGTAGATTTTAAGTTTAATGACTGTAAAAATGTTAATGTTTGGTAGTGAAGTCATGCATCCCTAAACACCGTTTTAATGGATTTTAATGGGATCATTATGCCATAGGGTATTTTAAGTAGCAGTGAACCCACCTTGGCCTCGGATGAGACAGAGTTCCAATATCCACCCGTCAGAGAAAACTTTCCACTGCCGATCCGGGCTAGGATCTCCTCAGGTGTGTCCTCAGGGCCATTGGCGAATGGAGTGAACCTGCAAAACAACACGGTATCTGAAGAGAACTGGAAAATTTCAAACATTACTAGCAGCTCCACAGTTTGTTTACTTTTCCATATCATACCCATATATCTGTATTTACCCTGTTAGCATGGTGTATAGAAGGACACCTAGGCTCCATATATCACATGCAGCATCATATCCTTGCTTCTTCAGCACCTGGAGAGCAAAAAATAATCTTTGACTGCAAACACTTCTAAAAAAGGAGGCTAGTGATTCATGAATCTGGTTTTTTTATGAACCACACCCGCCTGACCCGTTTTGAAAGCCAGTCTGTCCTGTCTGACCCACAAAAATGTGTGTGTATATGTATATGTATATATATGTCACAGAGACATGAACAATATAAAGTCAAAATAAAAGTCTGCAGAAATACTCAAAAAAAAAAAAATACTCTGTACAAAATACACTATGCTATATACACAAAATGCTGGGGTATACATACTATAGATAAATAAGTCACTGCTATGTAATTGCCAACCACAAATAGTGGTTTGGAGTTGTTCTCTATATCGAGCGAGGGTATGAGTACCTCTGGGGCCACGAAGTTGGCAGTGTAGCAGGGTGTCATGAGCAGACCGTTCTCTGCCCTTAGCTGTTTGGCAAAGCCAAAATCACAGATCCGGATAGACTCTGGATTGCCTGACTCATCCACGTAGAGAATATTACTGGGCTTCAGATCTCTATGGACCACCTGAGGAACGGAGCAGGATTATGACATTATGTGATAAATATTTTAAGGCACTCAAAGGCCTTTTATTAGTGGATATCATTATAGATACAGGCACACTTTATCTATAATCTATAAAACAAAGTTTTTCAACTCTTTGAGCCAAATAAGCTCACAAGGGGTGATATATAATTCACAATATGTGATACGTATACACTGTATATAAATATCTACCCCTTGTGCGTGCAGGTACTCCACAGTCTTGGTGATGGTGTAGAGCACTGCGCTGGCCTCCCTCTCAGAGAAGAACTTCTGCCGGAGGATTTTATCAAGCAGCTCTCCTCCTTTCAGCAGCTCGGTCACCAGATAGACTGAGCGGCCATCATCATACACCTGTGAAACATGTCACACATCAACTGTGTTTGATAACTATTATTTTCCTTTTTATCCACTACTCCTCACTCCAAAGACATCTCGGACCTTGGATGTCCCTGAATGATTCTGTTCTTTAAGAAACTCTGAAATTCTTTTTAAATTATTTAAAATTATCTTTTTTTTTTTTTTTTTTTTAAATACACACTGAAAAAATGACTGGAACATCTACATTCACTGGCCACTTGATTAGAAACATCTACCTTTGCATGCTCTGCCACTGGCCCCATATGAGGTCTTATAGGTTCACTACATAAGTGTACAGTTACAGACTGTAGCCCATATGTGGCTGCACAATTTATCAGCCCCCTACTACCCACTCCATCATTGCAACATGCAATATCATTCTTATTGTGCAATATTATTCATTCTGGAAGGTTTATATCCTTCTCACACTACACTGTTACACTGCTGTGTTGTCAATTTCGTGTATTGTCTCAAATTTACATCCTATTCACACTGTTGTTGCAGTACTGTATTGTCTATTTATTGTATTGTTTGTCACCCCTTGCACTTTGTTCAATGTTGTTAACTGCCTCCTGTGCAAAACTAGTCACTAGTCACTATACTGTTATACTGCTGTATTGTCTATTTACTGTACTGTCTCAGATTTACATCCCATTCACACTATACTGTTCACACATTGCTATATTGTCTATTTATTGTATTGTTTCTGTCATTCCTTGCACTTTGGTCAATGCTGTAACTGCCTCCTATGCAATAATCATACTTATGGTGCAATACTAGTCACTCTGGAAGGTTTCCATCTCGTTCATACTATACTGTTACAGTACTGTTACACTGTTGTGTCTAGTTATTGTATTATTTCTGTCATAACTGCACTTTGTTGAATGTTGCTACATGTTCCACCGTGGTTTGTGGAGAAACGTTTTATCACACTATGTACGTGTTCACAGCTGATGATGACAAAGTAACCTTGAACCTTAGTCAGGACAGCTGTTGACCAGATAGTATTTGGGTGGTGGACTGTTCTCGGCACAGCAGTGACACTGGTACGGCCTTGAAGTGTGTGTGGAGCTGGTATGAGTATATCAGGCATATCGCTGTGGCTTCTGCATCACTGTTAGGTAGAGAGTCCACTACCCAAATATATCCAGCCAAGAGTGACTACGTGGTTGAACAATCATTACTGATGAAAGGCTACAGGATGAAAATTGAAAATTGTCCATGACAACAAGGCGGGCCTACAAGGTGGGTGTTTCTAATAAAGTGGCCAGTAAATGTATATGCACAGCAGCGGAATACACACAATATGAACAATACCATAAGCTTTGCTTGCTTTGAATATTATTAGAAGTGATAGCTATGGATTTTTACATTCCAGCTTCAATGCCTCTCTGAACATTTGGCTCGTTTCCACTGTTCTCCAGTCAGCATTATGTGCACCCTTTCTTTCTGAAGTCTACAGAAGCTTCAGGGCCATTACACTCGCTTAGTCATACCAATAACTGTACCATGTCTGCAGTTTTTTTTATGTGCATCCCAGCTCAGGCCTTTTTTAATGTAATGAAGCCTGTAGTGTAATCACAGGACATACTAAAATACATTCAGAATTGGTTTAACCTCTAGCAATTTATGGAAACCAATTTGAAACATGATGCTTAACAAGTTGACAAATGAATATAAATAATGACTATTCTGATATATTTGGCTGTCAGTATTCTCAATGCCCAGTAACTTCTGGTTCACGTTACATTTTTCACTCATTGTGTCCAATGCAACTGCATAGCTTGTGGCACTTCTCTTAAAAGGGAATTCCACTGATTCCACTGAAGTTTCGGCATAATCAAGTGGTGACGATGTAAACAAAACCATTCAGAGTACTGTGATGTGAAATGTTCTGTGAAAATGTCAGCAGCAATACTGAAAAAGTCAGTACTGTTCATAGTGGTGGTGAAAGGAACCACATGTCTGAAGTGTTTAATGCCTCTAAAAGTTACGTTACCAAAAGTCATAACACAAAAGGGTTACACTGGTTGTTTTGGGTAAATAAAATTACATTTTACTATTGTAAAGACATGGAGAGATGGGTTACTTTCTCTACAATGAGTCAATTCACATCAAACAACCATGGCTTTGCTCATTTCTCAACCAATTATGCAGAAATGGAAAGAAATTGAATTCCCCTTTAATATAATTATCTGAGCTAATAAACATACAAAATGCTTTTTACAGGTTAAAACATACATTTTTTGGTTCCTAAAAACAGCACCATGCTTTTCCCTCTACACACTTACATCTTTTAAGGTGATGATGTTGGGGTGCTGGCCGTAGCGTAACAGGATTTCCACCTCCTCTGTAGGATCCCTTTTGGCTTTATTGATGATCTGGTTGTGAAGTGTACGTTGAAATGGTCATTGGTCAAAAACACAACAGCACAGCCAGTACAGTGCGTATATTTGTGATGTAACTGAGCGGTCACCTTGACGGCGTACTCCATGCCGGTGCTCTTCTGAATGCAGCGTTTGCAGATTGAGTACGAGCCCACGCCAATGTCCTCTCTCACCTCATACGAGTCGCTGAACTGGGCCGGGTTTCTGTGGAGCTGCTGCAGTGGAGAGAGCAACCAGGTGTAAATGTCACCCAAACACAACTAGTACACAGTCTGTACAATTCAGGTCATTTCCAATTAGGGCTGCACAATATATTGTTTATTAATCATTTTTTGGTTATCATCATTCATTAAGCAGTACTGATAATGTTGCAATACGCAAATGAGACCAGGTTTGTTTATTTTATTTATTTATTTTGAACATCTTGACCAATCACAGCTCCAGGAGAGTGTTTCTGTTGGTGTGTTGATGGAACAATTTTAGGGCTGCATAAAATTTTTCAATACTGGCTGGTATCTACGGGCTAATAGGGCTGAGAGTCATACAGACTATTTATAATTTCATAGCAAATGTACTATGACGTGTTAGGTGTACTAAGACATCTCTTAGACTCATTCTCCATTTGTACTCCCCTTCTTGTAGTAGATAGAGAGGGTTCTAAAATGTGATAGGCTGAGACAGGCTTAATGCCATTGTAAAATACTTCATATACAGACACATATCTATAGATATTCCTGAATGACACCTTTTCTTAAATTACTAAACAAAAGTGGGTGTGGCTTAAGACAGCAATAAGTGTGAGTTGTTGGAAGTGGGGATATTTACCAACCTTTACGAACTGCAGGCTAATCAAGAAGCTCCGATGTTAACAGGCATGTGATTTAGGAACGAAATTTAGACAGCCAATCACCGGTCTATATCTTGGAACTGGCATGCTTGCTGGCTTATTGATGAGACTAAATTTGATAATGAACAATAGAATTTTCCAGTACTTTGTGGTATTTAAGTAATTTGGTCAGTACCAATAAAATATTTCATAAGTTACTCAAGCCTAATGCAGACATAGCAACTCAATAAAAGTGAATTATTTTGGCCAGCCTTAAGCACTGTGTCAGTACTAATTCAGTAATGTGTTTTTAATACACTGTATAGCATATCATAGCAGTAAATGTACTCCAAATACATTTTGTTCATATTGCACAAAATGTACTCCAAATACATTTTGTTCATATTGCACATAGTTTAAACTTTGAATTTTTGACTGAACAGAGCCTGTGAACGACACTGTTGTGAAGAGCAGCAGATGTTCAGGACACCCTTTGTGCAAAAGACAATGGCATGACAAAACTTGGAGGATGAAACCTTGAGACAAGCACTCAAAAGAGGAACTCATCTTCCTGTGTGGAAATTCCTTGTATGACTTAGAGTCTCTATATTCGAGCTGTCTTTGACCAAGAATTTCCTTAGAATTTCCTTCCTAGTCAAAAAGTCTCTTTTTTTGGACCAAAAGTGGACTAATAATAGTATTTTTCTACACATTACCCACATTGTATTCAACAATGGTCCAAAACTTTCATATGCAAAAATACAAACACTGATTGACATTTTTACAGTGTGAAATTCATATCCTTGGGTATATTAAGCACAATGCATCATATATCATTTAAAAGACAAGTCCTTTTTCCACAGTTATCTTTGATCAAAATATATGACTTTTGCCTGCCTCAGAGATGTCTTCTGATCTTTGATCATGTTTCTGCGCCCCAGTAAGAGGGGACAAATAATAATAGCCAATAAAATAATGTCGAAGGAAACCAGCTAGATCTGAGACCGTCCCAGATACTCCACTTCACTTTGACTCCAGTATCATTGTAGAGAAGGAAAAATGCGATTCAATTATGATTTCCCATTCATGCTGACTTTAACAACAGTTAATTTATTATTATAGCAATTATAGTAACCATAAAGGAAAAAGGTGTGAGCGTGTTTAGAGTGTATACCTGTACTATGGTGCTCATGTTACTCTGCAGTGGTTGGGTCTCCTCCTCTGAGCTGATGGCCACAAAGCTGAAGCCTCTGAAGAGCTGATGGGCATTAGCACTAGGGGGCACACCTGGTGAGTCTAAAAACACACAGGCACATACTTTTCTCGAGCTCTTAATTAACCATCCTGTTCGACACCCACCACAGATGATTTTTTATGAGTAAGTAAATGTGTTGTTCTCTGTTATCTATTTGTCTGGAGAGATGTTACAAATTGCCCAAGAAGCCTATTACTCATAGAAGACCAAATGGGAAAACGTACAAGGTTAAGTGGCTGTTTTACTGCGATACCTTTGGGAGTTTTAGCTGTGAATTCTGGGTCAAAGTAGAACGTGTCATCCGGTCTCCCGGAGGCTGGTTTGAAGGGCGGCTGAAGCTCTCTCCTAAATAATTTCTGGGGACAAAGAAGAAATGATACTCATTAAACCAACATACAACGGCGGCACCAGGATTTCTCATTCACACACACACACACACACACACACACACGCGCACACGCACGCACGCACACACACCATGATGAAATACCACATTTCAACACATTCTGACTGCAACATACCTTGCAATATTTCAAAAACAGCTTAAATTAACACTTCACTTATGTGATCATAAGGCTATATGGGACCTACATAAACCTACAGTACTGTGCAAAAGTCTTAGGCACCCATGCAAACAGTTTAAAGCCATTTTTCTCAGTGTCTTTCTGCTAGCAAAGTCAACAATAGAATAAAAGTAAACAAACCAGAAAGCAGTAAAAAGTATAAAGATTTGTTTTGTTTGTATGAAAGTAGTTGATATTTTGTGAGCTGGTGAGGAGAACACAGGTTCGGTTCCAGATTTCTCCTCGGTTCCTCCAGCCATTGTTTGGATTTGTGGAGGAACCGTTTAATGATATTGTATTTATTCTTTTTCATTTTATTTTATTTCATATATTTATTAATATTAATGTGAAAAAACACTCTAACAAATCTAAATAGTTTTTAAAAATTGCTTTCACAGGTGCCAGACTTTTGCGAAAGAACATCAACATAGACAAAATAAGCAGGCTTTATAACCAGTCAAGCTTGTCAAAATAAGCCTTTACAAAAGCTTATGTAGCTTTATGTTACTTGTCATGAAAGGCTTATGCATGTGTTACATAGCCTTACAAATACTGCCCTTTAGTAAAGTGCTACCCAAATGACCCTTATAATGACGTGATTATAAACTGGTCTCCATTACTCTGACCAATTAGTATGTTTTAACATTTATTGGATCACACTAAAGCCAAAATTGATCTGAACATCCACACAACTCCTCTGTGATTGGTCAGGATGCTCAGAGCACACAATAAAACATTTACTGATGAGTTGAATGGTTCTTTTGCATACTATATCAAAATTACAAAAATATTAAAGGTAAATATTGTGATGACGATTAACAATTCAAACAATGTACTGCACACACACACACACACACACACACACACACACACACACACACACACACACACACACACACACACACACACA
>JBBPCZ010000001.1:9565713-9579534 GCA_037974445.1 Brycinus macrolepidotus
CCAACACACTCAGAGTCTCTCCTCAGCATCCTTCTTCCAACACACTCAGAGTCTCTCCTCAGCATCCTTCTTCCAACACACTCAGCACGTGTCCAAACCAACGCCACCTCCCTTCTCTGACTTTTCCTCCAAAAGGTCCAACTCAAGCTGTCCCTCTAATAAACTCATTCCCAGTCCTGTCCATCCTCGTCACTCCCAATGCAAATCTGGGTGAAATTTCAATCAATGTAGTCTTTTAAACCTGATGAACAAACATGAAACTGGCATTAACAAGTAGTAGGGCTGCCTAGTTTTATTGTTAGCTGCTGTGAGAATATACAATTTAGGCGCACCTTGATTTCCTCCAAACTGGCCATATTGTTGGTGATCATTCGATCCTTCAGCATAGAGATGGGATCACTCTTACTGCGCACTTCTTGGATCTCCTCACGTGTTCGGTAACTGAAGGACACAAGTACAATTAGAACACCACCACAATGAAAGTAGCTGAATTAAAAACTAAAAACATATATAGTGCTAAAAGCTGCTGCTACTGCAAGCTGAGAGCAATAATAATGGTGAGAAACAGTGAGGGTGTGGTCAGGGAGGTCAGGTTTAGGCTAATAAAACAGCAATGGTTGAAGGACCATGGGAAGCGGGAGCATCTGGCACTGGGGGAAAGCTCGAAGGCTACCCTCACCTGACCCCGGGGTCACTCATACTGTGTCCATGGTAACGATAGGTCTGAAGCTCCATTAGAATTGGACCCTGGAGCGGACCGGCCAGCAATTGGGTCAACAATAAACCCAGAGTTACAGATTTGTTCTCCCAAAACTGTTACCACACAGTGCTGCAGTCTTAAAGCTATAATTTTTACTGATGTAGTGGATGGTGAGGATGTCTGCACTGAACTCAGACTAAACTTACCTTTCCTGATCTGCAATAGTCGGCTGCAAACTTGGTAGCTTCTCTCACACAAAGAACGTCCATCCCATCCACCTGGAAGACGGTATTAATGTTCAATCACCACTTACTGGTCAGTTTATTAGATACACCTAACACTACCAGCCAAAAGTTTTTACACACTAAGATTTTCTACATTTGCATATTACTCACTTAATATTTACTAAAGATGAACTCAGTATTCTTTGCTAACAAAAATTTTTACAGCATGTTCACCATTTGAGTTCCTTTATTAGCCAGAAAATGTCATATTTTTTATTAAATCACTACTGACCTATAAAACAAACCATCTAATATAATTATAATTATAATGTGGATCACCAGACAAGTGTTAGATATTTAACAAGCGATTAATTGACAGCCAAACGGATTAAACAGTTAACGAGAGCATTTAAAGTTAAAGGACAGTCTACAATTTGACTCTGCATCGCCACACAACCAGTTAATAGGATGTCAGACATGCCCTGTCACATATTCTTTCCATGTTATAAACTGTTTTAATTGGCATATTTTCATTTATAGTTGTTTAACTTTCCAATGCTTAGCAAGCATTGAAATCTACAGTTTATGAAATAAATGGGTAAGTGGTAAAACCTGTGGTGTGTAAAAACTTTTGACTGGTAGAAGTACCTGTATGTTTACATTTAGAGCCTGTAGCCTCTTTACCACCTACCCTTTCATCAATGGTCTGACCACAGAGCCACTCATGGCTTAATATTTTTGGATTGTGGACCATTTTTAACCAAGCACTGACACTGAGGTTTGTGCTATATTTGATTTACTCATACCAATCCCACACAAACCTCTATGTGAAGTGTCACTGCTGTGTGGTGAGAATGATCCCCCAATAAAATGTCTGGTTAATGGTGGTCCTTTCCCACTGATGGATGAGGGTTGGGGGGTGGGGGGGTGGGGTGGGGTGGGGGGGTGGAGAGGGGGTAATAAATTGTACAGCAACTGCAATGGGCCCGTAAAGCTACAAAGTGCACTTTGTAGAGGTATAATGGTTCTAAACTGAAACACAAATGCATGGATTTTTTCTGTCTCATTGACAGAATGCACTGCTTTGTGCTTAGTGACAGAGCACACAGGTTACACAGGCACATAGCAATGCACTGTTTCATACTGATTCTGACAACTGTAAAATGAGCCACAGGATTCCGATCGAACACAAGAATGCACTTAAGTACACATGTAGTGTAGAAAAATAAAGAAACAATGACAAAACTTGCAAAACTTGAAGAGCTGGGTAAGGCTTAATCCTCTGTAATTGCAACAGAAAACTGGACTTCATGTGAAACAGGAAGTCAAAACTGAACTATGAGATATTAATTCTCCAAACACAACCAACTTATGGAACACACGAGTGAACAATGGTTTAATGTACTAATAATGGCCGTTGCTAAATAAATCTGATAATGTATAAAACATTAATAGCATGTACAGAGGGCCAAAACAAACCATGAAAAAGGTGAACAAGCTATATTCCCAGTACTTCACAAAAGTCTAAGTCAGACTAGGAAACTGTTTAAAACAGCTGATCCAGGCAGTAATTGTCTTTTTGCCAGTAAACATGCTTTATACTAGCAGAATATGCAAAAACCCCCAAAATAAACCAAATACAGTACTCGGCAAAAAATCTGTTTTGTTTTTAAAAGGTATTAATGGTTAGAAAAATAGAGTAAAACAAATAGGTTTAAATCCTTGCTTAATTTCACCAGCAGCTACTGATTTAAACTAATGGGATAGTTTAGGGATTAGATAAACTAGGTATTGAATGTTAACAGCACATACTGTGGTTCTGAAAGTGTGCTAACCCACTCACACACATCAAACCACAAATGTGTTGTTTATTTGTATTTATTCTAAAGTTTCTGATGATAATGTAAAAATACTGTCCAGTTAAACTGCTTTACAGTTAATTTCCTCAGATGCCCAAGCCTTCTACAAAGTACTCTATATGGCAGGTGTTTCCAATAAAATGGCATGGTTTCCACATTAAGTTCCTATTTCTAATAAAATCACATGGCGTCCGCATAAATCAATTGATGAAGAGCTTTTAAAATGAAACATTTTGTGTTTTCCAAGCATTAGTCATTAAGCATTGCTGAATCTTAATGTGCTAGGAGGACACTAGAGAATATGAATCAATCATGTACGTCATGGGGAAGTGAGAGTCAGTTTACTATTCAATTCCTCTATAAATGTGACCAACAGTGCTCCAACCACAAACACAGCTGAAAATCAACATGTAGTGGATTTTCTAAATCCACCAGACATGCTGTCTCCTGCATCATTAGTTTATTTCAGGCCCTGATAAAGTGTAATCCATCAATATGTCCAGACCAGAACACTGTGATGCACTAATAATCTTACAATGTGTGTACTATAATCATAATGATGCCAAATGAAGTCAAAAAATAAATGTAACCCTTAGAAACATACAGATATTACTTTGGGTTTGTCTCAATATCAAACACTGACAAAAAAATGGCAAAAATGTAAAGAATGTCTTGCTGTAAATCTAGAGTGTACACGACACACATCTTCAACATATTTCTCTTTTTGTTATAATGAGCTACAAGTAAAAAAAAAAAATTAATCTAAAATAACACACCAGCAATAATTCCTGATGGCTAACTGTGCATAAATGTGTGTTACCTTCAGTCCAGGAATGAAGTCTCCTCTCTTGTAGTAGTCTGTGCTGGCCGAGGCACGCTCCACTGAGGTTCCCATGCCATACTTGTTGTTTTCACAGATGAATATGCAGGGGAGTTTCCACAGTGACGCCATGTTGAAAGACTCAAATATTTGACCCTGGTTCACGAACCGAAAAAGCGAGACATTAGCAAGGGATCGCAATGCACCTTCTACCAGTACAGGGGTCACTTTTGTAAAGAGCATCTGACCTGGTTAGCAGCTCCATCTCCATAGAGTGTGACGCACACTTCATTATTACCGTTGTACTGGCACGCAAGGGCCACTCCAGCTCCAAGGGGAACCTTTGAAAGGATCATAAATATCTCAAATATCTCACAACAGTGCAATAACAAATGTTTTGTGATGTTGGGGAATGAGATATCAATACCAGTTTAATGGAACTAAAAGCAATTATATAGCCCATTACAACTTAAAACTGTATACTGAACTATATACTACTATTTATTACTGACTGATATGACTGTCAGTTGTCTACTGTGAACCACTTAAATATGACTATTCTGTCCTCTGAGGTACTGAAATTACACACTTTAATGTTACATGACAATCTGAACAGCTGGAATCTGAACAAGTCATCAATCAGTTCATGCAACCTCAACCAAATTTTCCATTGAAATTTTACACATGCAAGAATGGACCACTTATGGCAACGTTGTCATATGTTTATGCTTCATTTTTATTTTAAAGGATCAAGTAGACAAGCCTATCAGGCCAATTTCCAAAATTAAATTTACATTGCACCTTAGTTCAAGTCTAAGTGTAATTTGGGCCCCTTTTGTGATTAACACTATCCTCATGCTAAAAGTTAGGATTGGATACATTATATACAATACCAGTCAAAGATTTTGCACACACTGAGATTTTCTCCATTTGAATGTTAATATTTATTACAAATACACTAAATATTCTTTGCTAACATCCACATTTACAGTATGTTCACCATTAGAGGGCCTTTGTTAGCCAGAATTATAGCACCTAATCATAATTATAACGTGGATCACCAGATAACTATTATTTAATATTAACTCAATAACTGATATTTATCAAGCTATTAAGTGAGAGTCAATGGGATGAAAACAGTTAACGAGTGCATTTAAAGTTAAAGGACAGATCACCACATAACCAGTTAACATGATGTCAGGCATGCATTGTTACAAAATCTTTCATCTCATAAAGCAAACTTGTTTTATTTGATATTTTCATTTGTAGTTAACAACTTTCAAATGTTCAACAAGAATAAAAATGTGCAGCTCATGAAATAAATGGATGTGGTAAAAAACTGTGGTATACAAAAACTCTTGATGGGTAGTGTAGTTTGTGTTGAGATGCCCATTTGAGACAATTAATTAAATATCATTACTTGATTCAAATTACATTTCAGTAATGATTCAAATCCACAGTACTTTAGTATTGGCTGATAGTATCAATCAACCGATATATCAATCGAGCCCTTATAACGTACTAAATGTCTACTGTAGTATCACAGTACTACAGAAGTGCGTAAGTGAATCTCACCTGGGCTCCCACTATTCCATTTCCGCCGTAGAAGTGTTTTGCATACATGTGCATAGATCCTCCCTTGCCTTTCGCTACTCCACCCCTTCGACCTAAGAAAAGTTATACAACTCAATTGCAATACAAAACAGTGACACAGTCATGGAGTATTATTTATTATTTAGGGACTATTACATAAATGCCTCTTATTGTAAATTCCCTGCTCAAAATCCTTTTTGTTCCGAGAATGACCATAATCTATAAAAAAAAAAAGGCTCTTAAGGGAAAGCTTTGCCAAATCCCTTTCCATTTTACTATGTCTTAAAATAATCCTGTGCATTGTCATTTGTGTCACATATATTAGAATTTATGACACAGAAATTTCAACATTTTGCTCTACATTGTTTAGTTTCAACCAGAAAAAAGTTAAATGAAGTCTAACAAGGTCAACCCAAAGCAATTCCAAGCATCTTTAGAATGAACCAGTGATGAACTGTATTAAATACGTGGTGCTAGAACGCCCCCTTGTGTCTATAAAGCTAATAGCAACATTTGAGGTGCCCATCAGAACTGTGGGCTCCTGATGAAGAATTTCTGTTACTAAAATTGTTAATTTTGGATGTTCTGTGATTAATATGTATGCTCATTATTTTCACAATGCATTCCCTGTTTTAAATCAGCATCATAAACCAGACCGTTTAATATATTAAGGAATACTCCAGTCTTTTTCAAACTAGTCTTTTTGTACACTACTATTTCGCTTTTATTACTGTAGTGCTTTACCATTAATGCTTTAAAACTCTGGAAAACTGAACTAATAAAAATTTCTAAATTACACATGTCTGATAAACAGTATTAAGCAACTGCCCAATGGCTTCTCTAATGAGTGTATTTCGAGTCAGAGGGTTTTCTGTTCTTTCTAAGGTACAGGGAAAGCAGCTGAAACGACTGTCTACAGTAACTGGTGCTACAGATTCAGCAAATAAAGCTTTTTTTGAAAGGAGACAAACCTGTGAGTTCAGCCAGAATCTCCTTCACAGACACACCTCTGGTGTAGGTGTATCCATGAGCCCGATATGCCGTGATCAGGTGGTCCGTGGGGTTAATGCCTGCTTCAATGCCCACAGCACAAGCCTCCTGAACGAAAACATAAGAACAATCCCCAGTGTATTAAAGGTGTGTGCAAAAATTAACCAGCAGTTCTACTCAAACTTCACAAAAATGTATCAAAATGTAATAGCACCAATAATTGACATTAAGCTAAAATCGAGGACATTCATTGGATGCCTTTCTCTCTAGGTTTTTGTATTATAGCTCAGGTTATCTCGTTATCTGACAGGAAACACAATCTTTGTTAACTTTTTTAGTACTCATCAGTTCTCTCATACATAATGTAATTCGAGGTTCACACTGAAAGGCTGAAAATGGGATTGTTTTGATATGTACAGGCAAAAAGCTCTGGCACTAGGAAGGCCCTAAGAAAGTGATGTATTAACTAGAAAGAGTGAAGCAGGAAGTAAAGATGACCTTTCTGTTTATGTGTTATGATAATTTCCATCTGTGCAATGATACAGTTCAGTGCACCCAGCGATTGCAGCCACTAATCTCAGCTCCATTATAGCAATCACTGAAACAGCACTCATCATGTATGCTGCTTGACCTTTGCAAGTTTGACTATTTCCACTAGGGGTCTCCTGTGCAGCTCATGAGATGAGGGGCACACAGCGCACAAAAACAGAGCATAATACATTTCTTTCTTCAAAAAAGTGACTTGTTGATTGTGAATTTTTTTTCTTCCAGTTAAAAACTGACACCACAGTGTGCAGAGATTTTCTTCTGCTTCTGTAGTTTTAGTCTACATTTTGAGCAGGATGCGTTTTCATGTGAAATCAAACATATAGAGAACCTCCTCAGTGTTGTATCCTTTCTTAATACATGACATTTACAGTAATAATTAATTACTTATGGAATGTCATAGAATCTATTAAATATTGCCACTCAAACTGTTCGAATGCGTCTGTGCTGACTTACACATGAGTGTTTTTTAAACTATCACTACAATTAAAACCATTTGTAAAGCCTTACATTTTGACACTTTGTTGTAGGCCTATTTCATTTTTTGTATTTTTTTTTCTTTTCAATCAATTTTTGGATTCTCCAAGTGCATTTTGGGACACAGCAGTGTGGACTGCTTGGGAGTCCCTGAAGGCCGATCCACTGGCCTGGTCTAAAGCTCTCACCTGCCCATCATAAAGGTGGCAGAATCCTCGGATAATCTTCTGCTTGTACAGCTGATCTGCTTTCAGCTCCATTCGTCTCATTGTCTGCATGGCGCGGTAGTACTTCAGCCCCTGCTCCCTCGTCAGCAAAGTCTGCGAGGGTGGGCCTTCATCCAGGCGGTGCAGCTCACACTTCTTAAAGAGATAAATACATAAAACACTTTAAAAATACTGGAAATCTATCCACCAACAGGGATTAAATCAAATCAAAGTTCATTAAAGGAGAGCATCTTCTAAAACTCTCATTTCAATATCCTCAAACACTGAAAGACTTTCAAAAAGACTGGCAGTTTGCATGTCTTCCCTGGACAGAATCTGTACCAGGATTTTTCTGCATTTTCAATTAATTGACGTCACTTTTTTCACTGGCACAAGGAACCGTGCCATACCGCAAATAAACAATTTTCCACTACAAATATAGTGAACCGTACCCAAGCTGCTCGATGGCAGGGCCGAAAGTGGGCCGCAGCCGAGCTGACTGCATCACTGCTTTCTGATTGGTTGAAATGTTGTCATGACAACAGACGGACTTAAAAAGGGAAGTTAACAAAGTACAAGCACTAACAAAGTTAGGTATTCACCGCACGGTTAAACAACGCAGAGAAAAGTTTTAAAAACTCAAAGAAGACTATAAAAATACTTTCCGCTTAGGAATAAACAATCGTCTCTATTGTTTTACTTCCCCATTACACTGCCAATGTATCAGAAACACCGTTACTGGGCTGAGATACACTGGAAAATCAAAATGAGCTACATGGTTTAGATACAGCACGGTAGTTACATGGTTTAGGTACAGGACAGTTGTTGTGTACCTATGGAAAGGTGCCTTGAAACTCCTGGCCATGAATGGGTGCATCATTGCAAAAACACCTCCGCAAAGTTGCCTTAAATCTACTGAGGTAAACTTATTTTGCCTCCATAAGCTGACATCATAGACTGAAGTGTTATCCTTCAGTGCTACAGCTGAGCTATCTGTACCAGTATCTCTGTTCCATCAGGGATGGAAATGAATAGACCAAGTCTGTCAAGCTGCCGTGTTGGTTCCTGGGAGTCCTCTTTGCTCAATAGTTGATCAATGTCTTCACTGACAATTATTTGGCATATTCAAAGGCAGTCTGAAAATTCTCAGGTTGTCCACAGCACAGGAAAATACTGAGGCACACATAATAACTCCACATTTTACCTTGATGTCAAAGCTGGCCTGGGGCGTGAAGTCTGCATAGGAGCGGGTTGAGACCACCAGTCTGGAGGCCTGAGGAAAAAGAGAAGACTTAAACAGGACTATTCTAATGAACAGATTAATGAATGAATGATAAAAGCTGTAATGTTCAGAGTTCCAGAGCTCATTTCAATATGCTTGCATTCAATGTGCATTAACAAAACTGCAGGTTTATGCCACCACATTTAGAAAGCAAATGCTCATGTAATGGTATGCAAGGTCATTTGTTTTGCTACTGTTCAATGGCCCAGGCTTTTACTACTAACAGAGAATACAAAGCCACCCACAGACTCTGGAAAGAAAGGTTAAATATGAGAACTATGTGAGAAACATGTAAACGTTAATAGGTGACCTAAGTGCTAATTTATTATATTCATGCAGAGGCTCTGCATACTGAACATGCCTGAATATATTACTAGGCTTAAAGGGTTAAATTGCCAAACTTGAAGAAACCCTTATCATCACGATCTATAAATTGCTCTGGTACTAACTGATGGTAGGGGATGCTGAGGTGGCGGTGCTGGATCATGTGGAGAGGTTAAGTCAGCAAACTCAGACATGGCCGCCAGCAGCTGACGAACAGCTCTATGTGTGGATGACTGGAGAGAGAAGAGCCAGTCGATGAGGCCAGTTTAGGGACCTGATCATTAGATCAATACACCTCAACAGGACCTCAAAAAGCAAGTGGTACATTCCATACAAGAGCGTCCCCACAGTGTTATCGTTCACTTTTCTCTATCGACTGATCTGACCTACATAGGCTTTTCTAGGACACACTCACAACAAAACAAACCCAACACACCTATAACAGCAGTTTCACTTGGCTGTTTGTGACAAGCAGTTTGAAAAGCAAGAACTGTGGCAGGACAACAACAATTACAGTTTGAACACCGCAGGACAAGTGACATGTTTTGTTGGTTTTCCAAGTGAAAATAATTTAACATGTTGAAAGAAAATACAATTTTTAAATGTTGAAATAAAGCAACATAAGGTGTCAATACTCTTGCACGTTTTATTTTATAATATGTTAATTCATCAAATAAACAAATGCGCAGAAGTGTGCTCTCTACAGAGAATGCGTATGCATTTTCACTTAGAAAATCAACAAAACATTCAATTTGACCAGGAGTACCCAAACTTTTGCATAAAACTCTGGGTATCGTAGAAAGACTGAAAAATACAATGCTAGTGGGAGTGGGGCGTGGAGAGGCAAGCTTATACCAAACGACATTAGAGCTAAAAGCACAATACTGAACTGAAACACTACAGCCTCTCTAACATCTTACCTCTGACACTGTTTGGGCGCCCTATTAGACAACCACAGAAAAAAACAGAAGATTGAGAAGATTGAGATGACTTGAGATGGATGGTTTGATCTGCAACACTAGCACACCTACCACATGGAGGGAAAGTACAGAAAGGTCTCTTTCCACACACTTACTACCCCCCATGCTTGATGCCCGCATCTGCCTACATCCCAAATCTTAAGAAAACGTATAGAATGGGTCATGGGTTGGTCGCTGTGAGGTGCATTCTGGGGAAACCTGACTACCCAAGTCTACACTCCTGAGGAATCCTTGATAAAACCTACAAATCTAGATTTTTGGTCTAGATCCAACTTTGACTTAGATCTGTGCTTGGGCATGAACACAGGAAGTTCATGAGAATTTCATAAAAGTTCAGAAAAGAGCACATATTGAGAACTGGTTGGCCAGAGCAGTATGTCATCTGTGTATCTTTGCCATGCTGAGGAATCAATGTTTGGTCATATCCTACTACATTACTTTTGGGCACAATCAGTACATAGTAAGCTTTATATCTGAACACACTTCAGTAGCCCAAAAAGTTGCATCATTGTAGCAGTGGCTACTACTAAAGCAAGTTCTCCTTTCAAGTTCTTTATTTTTGTCCTGTCTCCACTTCTGTAGTCTTGTGTTCTTTCTGTTTTTTTTCTTATGTTGCTCTATGGTCCTGGAGGAATGTTGTTTGGTTTCACTGTGTTCTGTGTATATGGCTGAAATGATAACAAGCCTACTTTACTTAACATCAGGTTATGGGGTTTTGCATTAAACACTGAAATCACATGTGAATTTTAATTATCATATACAATATATTTAGATCAGTGACCATCAAACCTGGAGATCTTAACTATACAGACCAAAGTACTGGCATGCCTGACCATTACACCAATATTGACTTCAGTGACATTGCATTCAAATACATAGGCTTTAATATGGAATTGGTCCCCCTTTTGCAGCTATAACAGCTTCCACTCTTCTTGGAAGGCTTTCCACAAGATTTTGGAGTTTCTGTGGGAATTTGTGCCCATTCATTCTGTAGATCATTTATAAGATCATTGGACGAGAAGGCCTGGTTCGCAATCTCCATTCCAGTTCATCCCAAAGGTGTTGGATGGGGTCGAGGTCAAGGCTATGTGCAGACCAGTCAAGTTCTTCCACACCAAACTCATCCAAAGTTGGAAGCATGGTGTTATCCAAAATGTCTTGGTATGCTTCAGCATTAAGACTGACCTTCAATGGAAGTAAGGGGCCTAGCCCAAACTCTGAAAAACAGGTGTGTCCCAATACTTTTGTCCATATAATATACCTTCCTGACTTATTTACCTCCAACCTGCATCTAACAGGCAGGTCCCGCCCCCTAAATGCTACAGCCAATCAGGGACCTCTGAAGTTTATTAACCAGAACAGGTGTTGCAGTTCCTGTGGAGTAATAAACCGTTATTCGCTCATTATAAACGTTAATCTCCTGTAAAATGTTTAAATACCCTACGTAGTACAATCTGAAGGGGTCTATTAGAGACAGACTGGAAAACAAGCTTTGTTGTGACTGAAACTGATCTGGAGTTTCAGCAAGAACTGGTGTAAATACCTGGGAAAAGGTGGACACAATGTTATGAACATCTAAAACATAATCAAACTTCAGAACTCATATAAATGTCCTACTAGCACTTCACGAAAGCAGCAGTATCCGCTGAGCAACAACACTATATGGACAAAAGTATTGGGACGACTGACCGTTCCACCAACAAGGACTTTAATGAAACTGAATTCAAATACATAGACTTAAATATGGAGTTGGTCCCCCCTTTGCGGCTTTCCACAATATTTTGGAGTGTTTGGAGTGAGAATCTGAGCCCATTCATTTTGCAAAACATTTACGAGGTCAAGCACTGATGTTGGACAAGAAGGCCTGGCTCGCAATCTCCGTTCCAGTTCATCTCAAAGGTGTTGGATGGGGTTGAGGTCAGGGCTCTGTGTGGGCCAGTCAAGTTCTTCCACTCCGAACTCATACAACCATGTCTTTATGGAGCTTGCTTTGTGCACTGGGGCACAGTCATGCTGGATTAGAAAATGTTCTTCCCCATAATGTGTCCACCAAGTTGGAAGCATGGAGTTGTCCAAAATGTCTTGTTAAACTGAAGCATTAAGAAGGTGCCTAGCCCAAACCCTGGAAAACAGGTGTGTCCCAATACTTTTGGCTATATAGTGTGTTAGCTAGTACTAGCTAGCAGTGTAGTAAAAGCCAAGGTCAGAACTTAGCAAGCTTAGCCAGGCTAACGGTTTGTGCTTTAGTAAACACATCATTTATACACAAACACACAAAACAATACGTACATTTTTGCTGGCACCGCCTCTCAGCACGTTTGAAATGAATGTCAGCATGTTTTGCATGCTCCAGAGCTCCACAGCCGGTTGTTCTGAAGGGCGGGTCGACTCAGACCTTCCCACCCGAGCAGCTTCTTCTCCTCCGGGGAGCCGGAGCAGCAGGACCCGCTACCACCTCCAGAGGAGCCTGGAGGAAAACAGAGCCTGTTCGTTAATACAGTCAATAAAAACACAAAAAGACATTTATTCATTTATTTAATACTGTCACTAAAACACAGTAAATTTTTACTGATGTTTTTAGTGACTGTATTAAATAAATAAATAAATAAATAAACGATGAAGGGTCTGTTTTCCTTCATGCTTATTTCTCAAAATGTGTTTTGTAAATTTTTTGTGAATTAAAAATCTAATCAAACTCAAATGAATAAGAATTCAATTCTCTGTTTCCGAAGTCTCATTAGTCTGATTAGTGTTTTGATATGAATGCAATAAAAATAAAATGTAATAACATTTTTAAATTAATCAAGCTATAGATAGATAGACAGATCAAAGCATCATTTTTGCTGGATAAAATATTAAATAAGGAAAAAAGATGTCCTAAATGCTAGTAATCAAAATACACTACCACACCTGAACTGGTCAGAAACTGACCTCTTCTTGAAAAGAGTTCAAATACATGGAGTTTAGAAGCTCAAAATCTGCTGGAAAGCCTGTGGGTGGTTTAATCTGACTTCCCATAGGATCACTCCTATAAAGTACTGTTCATGCACTCTTGTAATTGTCGTGTGCAACCTTCCTGCAAATGTATTTCAGGTTTCATGAGATCATCAGAGAAAAAAACACTGACCAATAGGTCATAAGTTTTAGAGCACAAAGTTTTGCACAATCCAGTAAAACAATATGAATCTTTAAAAAATTAGCAAAATAACAATTGTGTGGATTTTGGGGTTTTGTGAAGTCGTCACAAAATATTACAGAGGAACAGAAATGACTGGTTTTATTTTAGCTGCCCTAAACAGCTCTGTTATAGACAATAGAACGAATAACAACATAATATGACGGATTCACTGTGAATACATTACAGTGCAGGGAAGGATTTGTGTTTACCATTTTCAGGAACCACTGGTTCTGTTAATGATGTACAGTGGGTGTTCATAAAATTAGATAAATATGTCGCTGCGGTGTTGTGCAAATTGTTAAAACAACTTAGTCAGGCAGTTTTCTTTTTTCTGCTTAGTCAAAGGAAAATCATTCAGAGGGGTTTGATATGAATGTCTCGTTCTGGAGAAACTCACCAAATCAGAACTGTTGAGTCACAGTTTGTCGTAGTGACAGTGATTGATATCAGACATCTGAATAGTTCAATGCATCTAAAAGTTACAAAACAAATGCACGCACTGCAAAATTATTATATGCAATGGTTTAGATATTACATGAGACATTGTGATCATTATGTGATAAGGTTTTATCTTGGAAAAAAACATTATATCTACCTCTATCTCTCTCTCTCTCTCTCTCTCTCTCTCTCTATATATATATA
>JBBPCZ010000001.1:9579634-9593761 GCA_037974445.1 Brycinus macrolepidotus
AAACTCTGAAGTGTGTAGAGGCAGCCGGACTCCAGGCTGGAGGAGGGAGAGAGAAACTCTGAAGTGTGTAGAGGCAGCCGGACTCCAGGCTGGAGGAGGGAGAGAGAAACTCTGAAGTGTGTAGAGGCAGCCGGACTCCAGGCTGGAGGAGGGAGAGAGAAACTCTGAAGTGTGTAGAGGCAGCCGGACTCCAGGCTGGAGGAGGGAGAGAGAAACTCTGAAGTGTGTAGAGGCAGCCGGACTCCAGGCTGGAGGAGGGAGAGAGAAACTCTGAAGTGTGTAGAGGCAGGCGGACTCCAGGCTGGAGGAGGGAGAGAGAAACCATTTTTTAAACCCTCTCCTGCTCGTCATCGGCGGAAGGTCAGCTCACAGAGCCGGAAAGCAGGACTACCAACACGATCCGCCATTGTGGAGCAAAAGTCGGGGGACACACAGAGAAAAAAATAAGAAAATAAGAAAGGAGGGCTGCTGTTTTATCCGTCGACACGCTGAGTGGATGTTTCGGAACGACTCGAGTCCCACTCTCCAGTGCTGCAGGTCCAGATTCGTGGGTTCCGAGGGCTCCGAGGTTTGAGCGGGAGGTTGTCCGAGGCGTAGCGGGCCGAGAGCGAGAGCCAGGCGGGGAACCAGAGCTCAGGTAGCGGGCAGCGGTGGCGGCCGAGACCGTGGACTCTCAGCACAGCAAGCAGCTCGGGCTCCTGGAGGATGTCTGCCACAACTGTCGATCAGGTGATCTACTGTTTCTCCCCTCATATTATCTGTTAAAATCAGCCTTTTTCTTAACTAAACACCCCCACCTGCTTCGAGCTAACCTGGAGCTAACAGGCTAGGTAGCTAACGAGCTGCTGGTTGTTGTTAGACCATGTTTTCCCCATGTTTTGCCCTTTTCCTCCACATATACTCACACACCACGTCTTTACAGACCCCTCATCCACAGCTCCTATTTTTTCTCAGGTAAATATTCTGTGTTTACAGCCAGGTGTAGTTCTGATTAGTTCTGTGTGTTTAGCCCATTAGCTGCTGCTGCTGTTGCTGCAGTTCAGGCCTCAGCTTAAAAAAAAAAAAAACCCCACACACTTCATGAAAGAAGGAATTAATGTCAAGCTTCACATGTCATTTTTAATGTGCTTTCTCTCTCGTTCTTCTTGTCGTTGCTCACATGGGCTCACAGAGACCTAAAGGACAAGGAAATAAAGGTACGTCACCTGTTGGAGTTGAGATTTGACTTTCTTGTACCTGTTTTTACAGTCATGCAGGATGCTGTGCATGATGTTTAATCTGTTGTGTTGAATAGATGTCTTTTAATGCAATTACATTTTATGCAGCACATCCCACTTCAGTTCTTTTGGATTGTGCAGATGAGCTAGAAACGTGTATGTTTTTGCGTTGAAGAGCATTCTAAAAATTGCCTCTGTTTAACGAGCTATGCTTAAAAAATTGAACTGTTATTTCTTTGATCTTAGTGTGTAATTTCATCTGTACCTGCGTAGTATTGTGACTATAAACAGTTCTGATGCACACCGGGTAGTCAACATAGTGGCAAACAAAAAGAGATGGAAATGAAACTGTTAATGTTGTGTTTTTTTGTAGTGCAAAATGGTTCAATGCATCAGAAGGATGCTGTAAATGATGATGACTTTGAGAATTACCTAAGCAGCCAGACAAATCAGGTGAGTCATAATCTTCAAGTTATGTTCTAGACAGTGTTATTATGCAGTTCATTTTTTTAACAGGCCTGCCAAACTAGTGTTTAAGAGACTGGGTGATTATTTGGTCTAGTCCCAAACACTACACTTATTCACAAACAAATATGCTGTCGGCATGAAACCTATTTCTGAAAGTGCTAGCTACCTAAAAACCTTTCTGCAATGTGGTTTTTTTTTTTGTTTTTTTTTCCTCCACCGAAATAATCAAAATCATTATATGTTGTCACTTTTTTGTCAAATCACTTCCCATACAGAGTAATAGCTACCCACCAATGTCTGACCCCTACATGCCCAGCTACTATGCCCCATCCATTGGATTCCCTTACTCTCTGGGTGAAGCTGCTTGGTCGACTGCTGGAGACCCTCCAATGCCCTACTTGACCACCTATGGACAGATGAGCAATGGGGAGCACCATTTTATCCCAGATGGAGTGTTCAGCCAGCCAGGAGCTCTAGGCAACACACCCCCCTTTCTCAGCCAACATGGATTTAACTTCTTTCCTGGCAATGCAGACTTTTCCACCTGGGGCACCAGTGGCTCGCAGGGACAGTCTACGCAGAGTTCGGCGTACAGCAGCAGCTACGGCTATGCCCCTAGCTCACTGGGCCGGGCCATAGCAGACGGACAGGCTGGGTTTGGCAGCGACACGCAACTTAGTAAAGTTCCGGGTCTCAGTAGTATCGATCAGGGCATGGCCGGACTCAAGCTCGGCTCTGACATGGCAGCTGTCACTAAAACTGTGGGTTCTCCACTTGGAGGAACCGCAGGTATGAGTAGTATGGCTGCCAATAGTATGCCATCTGTCAGCTCCTCCGCCCCTAAGCCCACGTCATGGGCGGCTATAGCTAGAAAACCTGCCAAGCCGCAGCCCAAACTAAAGCCTAAAGCCAATACGGGCATGGTAAGTGGTGCTACCATTCCCCCACCACCTATAAAGCATAACATGAACATAGGTACATGGGATGATAAAGGCTCCATCACTAAGCCTCCCCTTGCTCAACAGATGCTGCCCCCTCAGCCCCTGGTGCAGCAGCAGCTCTTGGCCCAGCCCCTACTGCAGAGCCCACTGCCACACCAGCCTCAGCACCAGCAGCTCCAGCTGCCGTCCCCCCAGCCCCCTCAGCAGCTCCCCCCAGGCCCCCCTCACCATCTCCAGCACCATCCCTCCCAGCCTGGTCCCCCCCAACCCCCACACCCACTCCCCCAGCAGAATGCACCACCTCAGAATCGTTGGGTAGCCCCGAGGAACCGGGTCGCGACCTTCAACCAGAACAGTGGAGCTGAAAACTTCTGTCTAGGCACCGCCGTGCCCTTGAGCACCTCGCCCTCCTCAAGCGAGGTCCATCCTGTGCTGGAGAAACTGAAAGCCCTCAACAACTACAACCCCAAAGACTTTGACTGGAACTTGAAGAATGGACGGGTATTTATAATAAAGAGCTACTCGGAGGACGACATCCACCGTTCCATCAAGTACTCCATCTGGTGCAGCACCGAGCATGGCAACAAGCGCTTGGATGCCGCCTACCGCTCGCTGGGGGCCAAGGGCCCGCTCTACCTGCTGTTCAGTGTCAATGGCAGCGGCCACTTCTGCGGCGTGGCCGAAATGAAGTCCACTGTGGACTATAACGCCTACGCTGGCGTCTGGTCTCAGGACAAGTGGAAGGGCAAGTTTGAAGTGAAATGGATCTTTGTCAAGGACGTGCCCAACAACCAGCTGCGGCACATCCGCTTAGAGAACAATGATAACAAGCCTGTCACCAACTCCAGGGACACTCAGGAGGTGCCCCTAGAAAAGGCAAAGCAAGTGCTTAAAATTATTGCTACTTTCAAGCATACCACCTCAATCTTTGACGATTTTGCACATTACGAAAAGCGGCAGGAGGAGGAGGAAGCCATGCGAAGGGTAAGCATGGCTCTCCAACACACTCCATAGTAGCTGAAAGCAATCTCTGCATCTATAGATCACACCGATCCTATCGCTCGAAGCCTATTGGAATAGAACACTGTCAGCACATCTGTTCATTTCAAAGGGAGGGCTTTTAATAGTGCCTGCATTTGCAAGCCAAATGAGTGTTTCTCCATTATGTGTGCTTCAAAGGTGGACATTAGAAAGCATCATTATTTGTCCAAAATATGATAAGGCATATATTAGGAAGACAATGAGCATAGACAATGGCAGATGCTCTGGTTAAGGGATTTTAATTGTACAGTATCACCTAAAATCTTTTTTGTATTCAACTGTCTGGAAGCGAATACTTGTTACTTGGCCCCTTGTGGAACTATTCAATGGGTTAACAGAAAGACATCATGAAATAAATCAAAAGGGGGAGGTGGCTGTAACCTCAGCATATTTCTAAAGAACTGGCACCAACTGGTGACACCATACACCAAACAGCAAGCAGATGTCCCATTACTAGATGACAGACTGACACCATTTCCTGCCCATGTAATACAGATTATTAATGATTGTGCCCATTAGCTCAACATCATCTGCTTTTCATGTGTTTTATGGTATATATATATATATATTAAACTGCATCATGCATTTGTAAGACCATGGATTAAAGGTGAAATAGGTCAAACTGGAGCTCAGTTGGTTAAAAAGTGAAATACAGTAACATAGGATTTTTAATTTATTTTTTTTTTATTATTATTTCTTGGCTCCACCTCCCACTCATGCACTTCTGCATAAGCCACACACCCCACAGCCTTTGGTGGCCGGCAAGTCCTTTAGGATCTTTGCAGGGTCTCAGCTTTTTAGGTGATTCAAACCCCCAATAAATCTGTACATCAATTTTCAAATGCTATTTATAATTTAATACTCAGGATACTGCATCATGTTTCACAGAAATACAACTCTGGCTCTAAAACTTTAACCCCATTCCAATAAATTATCCATCCCAAACTTAACCCCATCTCATGAAATGCTCTATCCTGAACTTAACCCAATTCCAAGGAATTATCCAACCAAACCTTAACCCCATACCAAGAAATTAACTATCCCAAACTTAACCCAATTCCAAGGAGTTATCCATCCCAAACATAACCCCATTCCAAAAACATCTGTGCATGGTATTTCTAACTTTTAGTCTCATCACCTACAGCTTATTTTAGCCCACTGGATTTAGCTTGCAAACATCTAATGATTATTTAACATTATTTAAACTCTGCAAATGTGATTCATGAAAGTGCTGTGCTTTTTCTGGCTGGCCGAGTGATGAAATTGTCTGTAAAAGGGCAGTGTTGTATATTTAGTTCCATAGGCTGCAGCTTTTTAGCCATGCAGAGTTTGGCAGCTAGCCCAAAAGTAGTGCTGGTTGCTGTTATCTAGCATCACTCATGATAGCCGAGTCATTAAACTGGGATTAACAGTGTATTCTGAGTTTTAACCAGAGTTATCCAGGTAGCCTGCAAGAATCATTTACAGCAGTTATCAAACAGCATCACTTTAAATGGCTAATCTGAGATTTAGTCTCTTCTTTTAGTGTTTTAACGAAGCTAAGTAACCATTATAAGCTTAGCCCGCAAACATAATTAGAATTAACTGAGGGCTTCTCCTCAATGCTGATCCAGGTGGATCTAGTCCCAGTATCTGTATCAGCATGAATATATACACCACTGTTCAAAGAATTTGCCATATGAACAATTTATTTTATTTACAATATCTTCTACAGTGTGGATTTAAATATTATAAACAAGATATTTTAGATGATTTTTTTTCAACGTTAGGTGTGAACAAAAGATTATTAAAGGATAAAGAATATACTGTAATTACCCCTTTTTGACACAATATATGTCTTTGAAATTTGATCCCCAAATATGAATGATGAATTGTGGACATGAATTTTATTCTACCGTTTTAGAATCTTCTATGGCTGCCTTCATGATTCTGGACAAAAGATTGTTATTTACAGCTTTATATTGTTGAAAACATCCAGACATTTAAATATTAGTGTATGTTAATAAAAAATATTAGATGTGGGAGGTCAGCATTGGCCATGATTCCTAAAACAGTGCGTTCCTGATAGAAGTTAGTGGGATTGTCGGGAAGAGTGTAGGTTTGATCACCTGTGTCCGGACACAGTGGGAGTATCGGGTGTATTGAACTGGAGTTGTAACTCAGTAAGGAGTGGCAATACTTAATCAGTAGTAAAGGTTACACAAGCACTTACTGTGTGTAGCAGGTCAGCACTTTGGGGAATTGAGTTTTGCAGAGAGCCTGATTTCCCGTACATTTGATTAATAATCTGTCCTGGATTGCTTGGACAGTAATGAATTAAAGTACACCCGTTCCAAAGGCCAGTGGATTTTTTTCTCTCTCTTCTCCAGAGGCTTACCTTTTTGGGGGTTGCCCTTTCCTCTGCTCGGGTCATAGAGAAAGATTTATGCAGTGTAATCCTAAAACATAGGCAAAGCCAGGACAGAAGCATATTTAACCTCAGAGAGAAATTTCTCAAGTTCAGAATGGTTTAAAAGCACTTTAGCATTGAAAGTATGGTGTTCATTCAAGATAAACATTTCTTAGCTTGTAAAGCTTTCCATGCATACTTGCAAACTATGTGACGAGATTCTTCATGACCGTGCACACACACACACACACACACACACACACACACGCACACACGCACACATACACACACACTGATCATACATACCAGACCATGGAGATGTTTGGGTCCTTTTCACAGGTAGCATTATGCTGTCTCATAAATAATGATTTGGTTTAAATATACAAACTCTTGACTTGGAGTACAGTCTTATGTAATTCTGTGTTCTCTTCAGAGAACATTCATTAGGTGTAGAGATGGCATACTGTTATTGAGCCAATATCAGAAAGAAATACTAAGTATCAAAGGCAAAAAAGAATCCAATCAAATCTAGATAATAGATCAAAATAACTCTTGCTCAACAGTCAATGACATTATTAGCTGAGTGTCTTCCTGTGGAGTAATAGTGTTTGACGGCCTACTTTTAGATGCTTGTCTTAATGGAATGGTTTGGCAAAAAATCCAGTTTTCACAATTTTCCACTTACCCCAGCCAAGAGTCCAGAATTTGCCTGTTTAGCGCCGGAGTTACCTGACTACCATTACTAACAATAGATGTCAATATTCATTCAAATTGTTTCTATAAATACATCCCCAAAACATCCCAACCCACTCAGACAGTTTCTCCTTTAAAGAAACTTGGTTTAGGACACAGTAAGACTTACTCTGAGCTATATTGTCTTAGCACAAAACTTCTATTATGTTACTCATATCTTCTTTATATCTCAGCACTGACAAGCCATTGTGTGTTGTGCACCCCAGGTAGTATGCAGTAGAGCCCCTTGCTGTAATTAGACTAATGCAGGATATATTTATTAAGCACTTTGCCCAGTTGTGTCTTGCTGTCATTATTGTACTGTATTGTATTGTGTGTTGGACTGTGTATGTTGAACTGGAGACAGGCATGACTTCACTGATATAACTCACATTCCTCACATTCCAGTTCTGAGAGAGAGCGGAGGTAGGTTCTGCTGTGTCTTTGAACGTGAGGGATTTGCACCGATTGACTAGACATGTTCATGAGTCCCTCGGTCATGAGTATTTTCAGGGGAAATGACAACCCCCGAAAAGGTAAGCCTTTGGAGAAGAGAGCGAAACAATCCACTGGCCTTTGGAAAGAGTGTACTTTAATTCATTACTGTCCAAGCAATCCAGGACAGATTATGAAGCAAATGTACGGGAAATCACAGCAAAACAAAGCTGGAGGCAGACATGACTTTCCTGATATAGCTCACATTCCTCACATTCCAGTTCTGAGAGGAAGGATCTGCTGTGTCTCTGAATGTGAGGGATTTGTACCCATTGGCTGGACATGCTCATGCCCTTTTTTGAGCACAGTAAAGAAAAAAGTAATCCAGGACATAAAATCAAGCTTTTCAACCTTTAGGATAAGTTTAATTCAAGGATGCATTAATTTAGTGAACTGATATTGGCACCTGTTTTATTGGGTTTATCATATTTGAGACAGTTATGTTTCAGTGTGTTATAATGGTTTATTTTACAGAATTGTCTGTAACTGAAATAGATTTACGGTTTGAGATGTAGCCTGATCTCCCTGCACACTTTTTCCTGCAGTGTACTGACCACACTGCTGGGTTGGTTATTTTGTACCATGGTACTCACTCATGAATATTTCATGGCAGGCCTGAAACATGTTGGGGGGGGTTTACAGACATCATTCTCAAAGATGTGGTTATTTTACAAGATTAGTCTTACATCTCAATCATTAAATGTATTTCACTTTGGACAGCTCTGTAAAAATATAATTTGTGGGTCAAAATAAGTAATACCCAACAAAACACAAGCTAATATCAGGTCTCTATTAAGACAGTATTAAATGCATTAATATTTTATTGTTATTAGTCAAGCTTCAAACCATCAGCCCCTCTCACCCTGACCAGGTCAATTGATCTGTCCGGGCTTCTCGCACAAGTGTGTTCTTTTAATGATGGGTTAGAAGAACGTTAGCAAAAATCTTATAGCACATAATGACAAATGGCTATGAGTTTTTGTCAAAAAAAATTACTCTTACTGTGTACGCATGAAAGATCACACTATTAGTATGTTTTTAAATTTAAATGAGGATTAACATTATTGACAGACTAAGCTGAAGGTTTACCAGGTTGCCAAGTAAGGCCTAACCGTTGAGAAATTTCTGTGATCGATAGAAATTTTAAAGGATGAGACTATCCCCAATAATTGATCCTGGCTGATATAAATTTATATTGTCAAAAATTAGACTCCATTCATTTTAAACAGTACTTAATTGAGCTATTGTTATTTCCGAATGTTGATTTTTGTTAATTAACTGATTTTTCAAGTTTACTTATTCAAAAGGTGTTTGTGCTACAGTTATATCTTTATGCTAAATGTGGTGTTTTCTATTTAAATTTCCCAGTTCTGTCTGTATTGCTCTAATAGAGGTGGGCAGGTGGTCTGTTAACAGTCTCTTCATTGTGACTTTAGAGGTGGTCATACTATAAACCAAACCACTAAATATTGATGCTGTCAGTGGGATTTTCACCAATAGTGATAAATCTGCACTCTGTCAATATCATAAGGTCTGTAAGGTCAACCAGCCGATCTATTGCTCACTTCCAGGGGTGTAATAATACAACATATGTTCAGTATGGACCACGCGATTTAGTGCCCACAAGTAATGAACACACACATTCAACAGACTGGAACACATGAGGTTAATAATAATTATACTACATGAATCTAGTGCAAACCCTCCATCCTCTGAAAATATTGAGTGGGATCGTTGCCAGCGTTCTGTAAAGCTTTTCCAACCCAACAGTTGCAATGAAAGAAGTCAATTGTGGGCCTTCATTACATTTTGCTTCTTGGAGAGCCATAAATGGCTGAGGGGATAGTAAAGCATTTATAAGATGAAGAGTATGGAAATATTTTCAGGTCAGCCTGAGGACTAAAATAAATCTAAACCGAGCCTTTCTTAGTGAAGACATGAATGATCAGAATCGCTGCTGTGAAGGATGTTCTACCACTGTTTGGGTGGTGTAGTGAAGATTAATAATGGCCTACTAATATTGGCCTCTTTTTCTCTTTTTCTCTCATGTTAATTCTGTTGTACGTTCCTAGCTTCTTACACTGTGTGTATGGTTGGCACTATTGGTGGATTCTGTCCATTCAGAGTTATCAAAAACTCTATATTGTGGTATCTTTAAGTATTTTTTTTAAGTATCCCATTATATTTGAGCTGCATCTCCCACTCCTACAACCAGGAGAACATATGAGGTTCTGTCCACTCCATGCAGAAATGCTCAGTGTTCTTTTGGGGTCTTTCTCTGTGTTATTAGCATCAGTAAACTATTGATCCTGCAGGAAATTGCTTGTGCTACGACTGCACAGACAAAGAACAATGTAATATATAGTATAAAATATAGTATAAATCAAAATAAAACTCTCCAGAAAATACTGTATGCTATATACACAATCATCTCATGCCTTTCTCTCTCCTTTTTGTTTTGCAGGAGCGAACTAGAAATAAACAGTAACCTTACAGAGGTCTCCCTGCTAGAACTTCAACACTAATAATGTAGAACCTTGAATATTGCCTAACCACAGAGGAAGAAGGGGGTTCTGATATATTTTCTGCTGAAGACCATGTATGAACACTTAACACGACCATGGACTTTTGTGTCAATTTTCGATGCATCTGCCCTTACTCTCAAGTCTCTCTCTCTCACAAACAAGAAAAAAAAGAAAAGAAAATTACTGCAAATTGCTCACTTAAAACTGTATCTTTAAGCACTTTCAGTCTTTCTAAAAAGCTTCTACCAGTTACCCTTAATAACTCTCACCGGACTTCTGTTTGGTATTAACTGACTAACCAGTGTAGTTGGTGTGGAGGATTTATCTCAGCAGACTTCTTAGGTTGATCATTTCTTTTCTTTTTTTTTTTTTTGGTTCTCTTTGTCATTTCATTTTTCCTCACGATTTCTCAGAGGAGACATAAAAAAACAGCAAATGTATGACAAATCTTTACTTGAATCTGTGAAGCTGTGTGATTGTCCAGTTTCAGAGCAGGACTGAGAGGCATGCAAGGCGTTGACTTTTGGAAGCCCAAGTTGGAATAATCTGGAATAATCATGTCCGTTGGTGTAGACTGAATATCCCCTCACCCCCCCAACCCCGTATCTGTCTGTGTACCAAAAGATGATTATTATGCAGCTTGGTGGACGACACCAGTTAATGCACATATTTTATTTTTCTTTCTTGTAACTGTCATTCAAAAGTGCATTTGTCTAAAGAGACGCTCGCTCTGTGATGCCATAACCTTCACAGCTGCCCTCTCCTCTAAAGTCTATGTACCTCACTCTGAAGCAGGCCTCGTGCTTGCCAAGCACCTCTGTGATGCTTTCGGGACCGAAACCCCCCCAAACCCCAAACCCCCAACACCGGGTTTCGTCCCGAACGCAGGAGCTTCTCAAGAAAAGTGACAGTCTTCTCCTTTAGATGACTCACTAGCTAAATAAACATTATCCATGTTTAGCGATACCATGGTTTGAGTTTTTACTTTTGCTTTTGAATCCAAAAAAAAAAAAACCCAAACAAACAAAAAAACTCCCATAAATGTGCTCTCAGTCACTTGCGATTAGGGGCTCGTCACACGTCGTCCAGATTTTGTCGTGTTGCATGAGAGATTTTACTTTTGTTTTGGCATTTGAAACGATATATATATTGAGCATTATTCTGAGGACATGCAAAAAAATATATATCTAATCTATTTAGGTCTTGATCATAAAAATGACTGAATGATTTAAAGTAAATGCATTGCTGTGGACTTAAAAAGTATAGGACAGTCGAAACGGCCCCTTTACTGGTGGCATGTGGCCCGGGCTGCCGGTGTCTGAGACCCGATCCCTCCATTAAGGCCTGATCCTCGACAACATCTGTGAGTAATATAGCGCACTTCTTGTCTGTGGTATTTCCTGTTGGTTCATTAGCTGCCTTTTCCATAGATCCAGTAGGGCTTCTCTCTCTGTCTCTCTCTCTCTCTCTTTTACTATGTCTCTCGCTCTCTCTGCTGTATGTTGTGTTGTGAGGATGTGGCTAGGCCTCTGCTGAGCGCTGGAAGGGCAGCACCTCACGTTTCCACAGCCAGACTGGCGTTCCGGATGGAGTCGAAGGATTATAAACCCCTTGCAAAAAGAACCACCTCTCACCCCCCTCCCCGTGTGGTTTGATTTGTGGCCATGTTTGTATGGGTTACTGTAAATCAATGCTTCGTAATGATGCTAAATGCTAATTGCATTATGATGTGATTACTTAATCTGATTTAAAAAAACAAAATAAATATAGATTTATGGAAACAGAACATTTGTCTGAGTGAAATGCACATTGCTTACATGGCATCATTACCATACACATTACTTTTAGATCAGAAACACTGGAATTTAAATGGAATTGGTCTTCACCATTGAGTCCTACAGCTTTAAGGGGTCGTTTGAGATATTTCGGTATTAAAAGTTTGTTGCTGTACATCAGTTATAACTTTATTATGTATCTCCACATTGAGTTTCTTACATTGTTCACAATAGAGCAGTACCCGTTTGTACCACTTGGTGGCGCAATGCTGATATACTGTAAATGTTTAATGATTAGAGGTGATGTAGTAAGACGCCAATGCACTAGAGGGCGCCATTGTTCAATACAAGCATCTTTCCATTATTAATAATAAAAAATATATATATAGTAAATGTTTATATAGCACCCTTTTCATTTCTAAGGGTGCTTACAGTCGTGTTCATAAGTAGAATATTTCCTAAAAAAATACAATTTCAGCAATACATTTTTTTGTGAATGTATGTGATCATTGGGGACCAGGTTCAACGCTGTTCTAAAAGTCCTACATACTCAAAACTATCATAAATAAGGATACATCTGGCAAAATCTTGCTGTTAGCCTTTACAGGTCTTTATCTGTTAAAGGGGAATTACACCCATTTTTCAACATTTTCGCAAATTTTAGAGCAGCTTGATGCAAAATGGTTAACGGAGAAACGACGTGAAAAGCTGGAGGCAGTTCGAGTGGGTTGAGATCAGTGTTGGGGACAGATTTCCAGAAAAAAAGTGTTCCAGCTCCAGTTGGACACCAATTTGGACACCAAACATGTCTTGGCTGATCATCTGCATCTGGGGTATGAAAGAATTGTGCAAATCTGTATTTTTTTTTTTTAAACCAAAAGATCGAACCCTTTATGTAGATATTTTGGGAAAAAAGTGTGGAATTCTAGCTCACGCACCTTTAAAGCAGTGACTAACTCTAAAGGTTCTACTGTAGTTATGTGTTTATTTCTTTTTAAAAGCAAAACAGTAGAAATGAGCAAATGCCCGACATTAACATGATCTGCAAACATACCAACATTGTAAGACTTCACTGAAGCGAAGATGCTATGAGGTTAAAATGGAGTGTGTTGACCACCTCACACTTGGTCTTTTTTTTTTTTTTTTTTTATCAGAAATCGAGTTTAATTGAGTGATCTAGTCTGTGAGCTTGAAAAAGGTGACCCTTTCATTTGCCCAACTCCCCCTGTAGTTTATATGACTTTTGTCCCTTTAGCCTAGAAAAGCTCCTCTAGCCTCCAGTCTGCTGCTCCTGGAAGATCTGGAGCAGGAGATTAATAAAGGCAGAGAGAAGAAACCTGAGATGACTCGAGTATATATATGTCTGAATGTCATGTAGAATCATGTCTCTCTGGAAATGCCATCTTAATCAGGCAGTTATAGCACGAACAAGACACACGTTGTCCACACGGTACCTTTCCAAAGGCTTAGTGCTGCCAACATGGTCCTTCTGTCAGATTGGGAGGAAATCTCTTCTTCTGCCTGCTGTTTGCCCTAATTGCTCTAAGAGAGCTTCGAATAGAGACTTAACTCTGTCCTCCTCTACATGTTCGTTTGTACGCCCATCTGCTTCCGCATTCACTGCCTACACGTTTTCTTTCTTTTGCGGTTGAGTTTGAACAACACTGTCCATGCTATTAATAGGCCTCGCAGCGCTGCCTCCAAATTGCCGGTTTCACTCATAAGCTCGAAGAGGACAAAGCCAGAATATGCAAATGGAGATTTAATTTCAGCTTTCTTGGCGTCTCCTTGCTTTTGCTGTTGCTGTAAGGGTGGAAAAGCTGTTGCATTGGTTTACAAGTGGATGCGTAGTTGTCATAATGTTAACACTCTGCCTCCGTCTCTGCCTCTACTGTACAGGCAGTATTGTTTCATAATGCTGGAATGAACTGAGAGAATGAAGACTTAAACCTCATCTAAATGGACTGATCCTGATTCAGCAAGGCAGTGTTCTGCTCATGCCTACAGTGTATTCAGTGACATGGACATAATATTAGAAAGGAGGACTTAAAAAAGGCTATCAGTAGCTCACACACTCTATCATCACCATTTTACAACAACTTCAAGCATGTTCTAATTGGACCAACCCACCCGAACAGTACTCAAGACAGCAGGAAGGCAGAGCTGGACATCACTTTAATAAATTTGCCCAAATGGACAATGATTCTAGGGAACATTTCACTACATGTAACAACATTTGACACAGAATAACGGATAGGCTGTGTGAATCTGCAGCTTGGGCTAGAGGTAAATCAGCTGCATTTTGGTCAATTCATCTTTTACATTTTGGTATTTTACATTTGCTGTTGTTCTCAGATCTACAGAAGTCTAAAAAAGCTTTAAAGCATTAAAACATAGATGGCAAAAGCATTATTTTGGTGTCTTTTTTCTTTGAGAGGGAGGCTTAGCCCTACTTACCCCTTTATACCATATACACTCAACAAAAATATAAACGCAACACTTTTGTTTTTGCTCCCATTTTTCATGAGATGGACTTAAAGATCT
>JBBPCZ010000001.1:9593861-9609607 GCA_037974445.1 Brycinus macrolepidotus
TTAAGTCCATCTCATGAAAAATGGGAGCAAAAACAAAAGTGTTGCGTTTATATTTTTGTTGAGTGTATATATATATAAAGTATGTCAGTTTTTTACACGCCCCCTGAAGATGACAACTGATTTCAAATGATAAAGAACTGAAGGCATTGCCATTAGGAGATTGCAAGCTTGAGCCCTGACAATGCCACAGCCATCTGTAGATGAGAGTCCAAAAGAGGATAACTGGCCTCACAACTCTCTGGGTGGGTAGGATGGCCCTCTAAGTCCTTCTCATCACTCAGTGTGATGGTAGCCGGTGCAGGCGTGTGTTAGCTGCTGTCGCAGAATTGGATAATAATGTTCTCCCTGAGCATATTGAGCTGTTCTGTAAGTCTTAGCTGAAGGGTGGAATTGGGCATGAATAAAATGGGGGACAAGACTGGGTACAAAAAAGGAAACTAAATAAATAAATAGCTGGATGCATGAGGCGACGTTAGACATTAATGGTTGCTAAGCTGGAGAGCTGAGAAAATACAGAGTTTGGGATTGGTCACTGGAATGTGCCTGGCACATTCACAAATGGAGAGCAATAAAAAGTTGATTAGTCATGGTACAATTACCTCAGTTGATTGGGAAGACCTGGGGTCAATATTGGTAGGCTCAGGCCTACCTGAGGCAACAGATGTAACTTGATTCTCAAAAAAAAAAAATTGCAACCTTGTTTGACACTATGTGTGTACTACATGTAGACATATGGGAGTATAAAACAGGGCAGTATTAAGTTTCATATCACCCAATAGTTGTGGTTGTTCTAAAGCAGGTGGAACAAGGACTCAGTCAGTTCTTTTTTTGAACAGGAAAATGCCTTTATTGATGCCCTTATAATCTACACCAACTAAACTTTATCTTCACTGGAAATGTAAGCCAATGGTCTAAATACCTTCTCACTTCCCTTTCCTTTCCTGATCTTCAGTACCATCACATCACACAACAACCTAGGCAGAGAATAAGCAGAATTTCAATATAACCTCACAGACAGGAGGCATAGGGTCTCACAAAATGATCGTAGCAGATGAACATGAAGGATTGGAACTACTTTTTCTTTCATTTTGCCTCTCACAAACAAACAGATGGCTGTATTTGATTTGTCAGTTTATTTAAAGCCAATGCAAATACTTTCAAATATACTTTGATATACCAAAATCATACAAAATTCTTGTTTTCACTGTCACAAATTAACATCATTTTACTTTTTTACTTTTGCTGTAAGGTGGCTGTATTCAGTGCAAAAATTACACTTAGACTTCATTACTTGCTTGGGCCATTTTTAAGAACAAAATGCCCACCCAGGTGTGCCATTTAAATTGACCCCAGTTCTGTGGTTCAGTCCATGAGTTATCAGAGGGATGAGACATCGGTCCTTTGAGAACGGTGTAAAATAACTACCTTTCTTCACAATTTCAGCAGTTCACAGCATGAAAAAAAACCAAACTACCCAACTCAGAGTTTAAACAGATATAAGCAACTTGGAGAGAGCTTAGGAACAAAACTGTGCCACTCTGGTATAAGACCCGTCACAATTTTCTGCAAACTGAAGGACATGACCATTATAAACAAACAATCTCCTCTACCAATATTGCTTGCATGAATGTGATTGGATTTCAGTTTAAACCAAGAGGTCTACATGTTAGCTAACATTTTCATTTAAGTTATTATTAATCAGCATTTTTGCACTCCAAGGTTCCTTCTGAAAGCTGTGAGAAAAGGTTTCCATTGGCATAGAGGTCAGAACTGGTCATTCTAAAATGAAGATTTTTTTCTGCTCATTGTCAGGTTACGTGATCCAACCACATTGATTTCAGATTCAGATACCACTGGACAGGCCCAGCAGCAGGATCAATAAAACTGGTGAAGAGGCACGACTATCTCCATCCAACAAATGGCCATTGATAAGATATGGTCCTCAGTCAAAATAGAAGGAACAAACCCCCACATGAGACACTCCCTCCACCATGCTTCATAGATAGGATGAAATTGCCATGTGGTATTTTGCCTTCTTCAGGGAGAAAAACTGCTTGCCATTGACCAAAAGGTCAGATTTGTCTCTAATTATTACATCTCTAAATACATCCAGTGGTATAAATCATACATATGATCTTTGCCCAACTTGAGATGTTTCTTTGGAAAGACATTCCCTTCATAGTACCATCCACTGAACATATTTTGAAATGTTTTTCTTGTGGTAGATATTCGAGAGATCCATAGCTGCCATTCTATTATTCTTCAGCACTTGCTAGAATTCACTATCTGCCTTAGAAATAATCCTTGTAAGATAACAATTCCTAAGTAGAGCAGCAATGTTCTTCCAAATTACTTCCATTTGATTTTCCTGACTGTGTACCAGCTGAGGCTCATGGCTTTAAAAATCCTTTTGTGCCATTCTCCTACAAGCCTTAGCAGCTTTTCTTCTGGAAGCCTTTGAAATACATTTTTAATGAGTAATATTGCACTTCAGCAGAATTCCATGAAAAGCACGCAAGTAAACTTGTGGTGTCTAATATAGCAGGGCAGGTCAAAGCCACACCTGAACTGATTACAACACCCGGCTCCAATTACCCTAATTACCTTTTTTAGGTCATTATTCTAGAGCAGCAGTCACCAGAAATACTCCCCTGCATCGAATGTGCTGCCCCCCCCCCCTTACCTAACACTGAAACCTCTGATCCAACCAATCAAGGACTTGTGAAGGAGCTAACGAGCTGCAGCAGGCTGTGATTGGAGCTACACAGGAAAGGATCTCCAGGACCAGAGCTGGTGACCTACAGGATCACAGTCAATAATGTTGACCACTTAAACCCTTTCTTCAATAAAAAAAATCATATCACTCAGATGTTGTGTTGTCTGTTAAATAACACTGCATTTGTTCATTATGGCTTTATTCATGATGAACATCACATTCCAGCCATTCATGCAGAAATACAGATAATTCCACTGGGTTCATCCAGGGGTTTTCTCACAACTGTAATTAATGAATAGAATATAAACAAGAGATTTTTTACTGCAGTTGTTTACCAAATATTTGCCTCGGGACAATTCATCATAATAAAAAAGCACATTTGACAGTACAGGGGGAACGGTATATTTGTTTGGGGACGTCAGTGTTGTTAAGAAAAAAAAAATCAAAAGAATATTTAAAAAACGCACCATTATTTTGAAGTCATGTGGGATTGATGTTGCTCAAAATAATAATAAGAAAAATTAAAGCTTATATCAGTGTTGGTGACCAGAAGGTTGGGATTTCAAATCTTGCAAGATGCTCAGAGGATTAAAAATAATGGTGGCTTAATTGTTTTTGCTTTTAATTTGTGAGAGTTTGAAGAAATGGCATCTTTAAGGGTGCGAAGACGGGCCAAACCATCATTTTAACTAAATAATACCAACTTTGTACCAGTGTGGTTGAGTCAGTGCTGCTACTTTTTTTGGTTGTACCTTTCTTATAGTTGATAGAATCACTTTTTGTCTTTGGTCTCTTGGAGGTTCTTTAAACTTTAAAAAAGGTTTTCCACACACATTTCATGCACAAAAACAGTTAATAAACCAAGTGTAGGGAACCAAATGTGGTATTCTATGTCATTGTTCCAAAGAAAAAAAATTGGCATCTTTATTTTTAAGAGTGTCCAGTCAGAAGGGCATTGGCATCATCGCACTGTTTAAGTGTTCTGTAATAAAGGAAATTGTTAAATATGCTTATAACCACAAACAACTCATTATATGAGTGCTTGCATGGTTCTTTTATTGTAAAACTGTTCTTCTCCTTGTTGGACAACACGCTGTATGTGGTTCTTCAAAGTAGCAGTAGTCAAAATGTTTAGCTTTTGTGGATAGTTAGTGCCACTGCGCACCACCTGATACCTCAACGGCATTCCCCAGTCATCCCCCACCAACCCATCAAAATCTTGCCCATTTTACTAGCTCTCTAGGCAGCTATCACTGACTTACTCATATGACAGTTACGGTTCTGTTCTATGGCATTACTGATATCTGATATCTGGATGGCCATAGATTGGTGTGATTGATTAACACTTTTACCACATTTTATTAATGTTTACAGTTTTTTCAGTTTTAACCAGGTGTCACGACCCTCTGTTTGCTTTAAATAACCTTCACATTTAGTACAGAAAAATGTTTTGTTGTTCCACAAGTTAAAGAACCTTTATTTGGTACCATACAGCACTCTGTTTCTAGGAGTATAGCACTGTTGGGCCCTTAACACAAAGATGGTGTGTAACCATCCTCTGCTACACACCACCTTTGTGGGTGGTGTGTAACAGAGGCTGGTGGCCTATTGGTTAGGGGAGTTGCCCTTCCGATCAGAAGGTCATTGCTAGTGGCACCACTGAGGTACCTTTGAGTAAGGTACCGTCCCCACACACTGCTCCCCGGGCGCCCCCCGTTGGTGGCAGCCCACTGCTTCACTTGGTGAATGGGTGAAATGCAGAGAAAGAATTTCACATTGTTCAGACTGTGTGGTGTGTTCATGCATGACTATAAGGGGCCACTTTACTTTTACCCTTTGCCCAAGACCACTGTAGTTCTGCAGTACAAAGAACAAACCCAGTCCAGCATTAATGTGTGTGTCTTTAAAGAAGGGGGTTGAGATATGTGCAGCGTGAATTAGTTCACGTTGATTCTAATGAAATAAAACACAGACACACACGCGTGCACGCACACACACGTGATATTCACTAAATGGCAAAATGTCTGAAGCAGTGTATAATTATTGCTAAGTGAAGTAAACACAGTTCTTTCGGTGAAGGGCTTTTGGGATTTATAATTTCTGCTCTCCCTCAAGCATAAAAATGTCTCAGGAACAGAAAACTCATTAATGGAGTTGAAGCTCATGAGAGACGTTGAGGAACTTTCAGAGTTAGGTTTGAAAGTGAGATTGAAAATCAACCTTCATCATTTAATGAAAGCAAACTCATAGAAAGACAGATTTGTTTAATGATCTACATGTGTTTATCGGAGACGTTTCAGTGATGAATTAGCAAACCCCAAATGCTTTCAGGAACATGCCTGATAAGACTAGAGATGGAAAGCAAAAACAAAAAGAAGATTAGATTAGTAAAAATGAACAGAACACAGTTCTATAGCTTCAGTTTTTTCAGTTTCACTCTTTTCAGAAAGGTTAATTAAAATGAAAGGGAAATTATGCCAAATTTTCAACATTTGAATGTAATTTCTGCCAAAGTGGTTAGATGTGAAATGGCTTGCTATAGAAAAACTTAACAGCTCTAATTTCTGAACTGGGGGTTATGATGCCTACAGAACAAATATAGCTATTTTATTTACTGTCTAAAACCAACAGTAAAGCTAAATGTAAGGTTGAGAATGAAAAAATGTGTTTTTTGCATTTTGGTCAATTTCTCCTTACAATGCCCTGCGTGTGTCTCTCTGCCATAACTGGATTTAAATCTACTTTTTAGATTAAGACTTTCTCAAAACTACTGTAAAGCACAGTCCCCAGGCATCAGTCAGAGTATTCATAACTATTTCATGTAATATCTTTCTGTGAGGGATATTTTAATGGCATTAAACAGGCATCTGGTTCCATTCAACACTGTGAGCAATTCTGATTCTGTACATTTCTCCAGAACAGCGTTTCACATCAAACCACTCTGAATGACTTTGTTTACATCTGAACCATTTCATTATGCGGACATGTTGAAAAAGCAGTGAAATTCCCCTTTAAACTGATGCCACATTCATTTTTAAGGTAATTTCTCAGTCGGGTTAAATTAGTTGACTGTTTTATTCATTTAAGCCGCAAGGGTGGTATGAATTTGAAATTGGGAAAATATCTTTCGCTCGTTTTACATCAGCAAGAAGTTTAAACTCCGGCCCAGAATTATTAAGGGAAGTCAAATATGAAATCCTAATGCATGGAGATTTTGCCTGGCTCAGTATTTCATTACCCACAAGGCCTGATGAGGGTCCTCCAGCCCAAAGACATATTTGCCCCTCATAATAGAAGTGTCCACACCTCCCTTGGAGATGGGAAGGAGGCATAGCATCCTGCATCATCAGTGTCTTGGAGGGGCCTCCTAACCCTCTCTCTGCAGCTCCAGTCCTGCAAGTTCCTCCCACTAATACCTAATGGAGATTAAGGGCCATTAAGGCCTCTTTGCTGCATGCGCAGTTTTGTATTGATCACATCGACTCAACTCGTTTTAGCCAATGATCCGATTACAACCCAAGTCCCCCCTCCACTGCCTTCCTCCTTATGTCTCTCTGGCTCTAAGGTCCTCCACTGGGCCATTGACCCATATGCTGACACATGCGCTTCTCGTAGCCCTCCATGCCCGCTAGGAGGGTCAGGGCTTTAACACATTGGCCTTACCAAGAACCAGGTTAATGAGGCCAAGTATTATTATTCATTTTACTATTATTACTGCTTTTTTTTACATACGTACAAAGGATTTTCCAGCAATGTTGGACAAAACAAAACAGATCAAAAAAACAACTGCAATGTAGCCATCCAGTAATGCCCTGACATGCATAACGTTATCATTTCAGTAGTGTTTTTTATACCATTTTCCAACTCTCCAAAACTCCAGCTGACCTTTACACTGTGTGAACATTTCATGATGAATGGGCCAATAGAAATGGTCCAAAATTGCTTGGACATTGACAAATATTAAGAGTGTTTTCTTCTCCCATAGGGTTTCCATTGCAGAGACTCATTATGACAGTGGCAACTGTCATACTATACATTTGCAAATATTAGGCAAAAATTAAAATAAATAATTACATTATCTGTGGCAAAACTAAGGTTACCATTACCATAATCCATGTTCCCCACCTTATACTATGAGGCCAAACAGTGGTAACATTCTGTGAGGCATATTTTTTTCTTTGAAATTCACAGCAAACCAGCATACCAGTCAATACAATGTTGCAAGGTACAGTATAGACTGAGTTTCCGGTTTATTAGGTACACTTTGTATCAACTGTTGACTTATGAATCCATACAAGAGCACTTCTTGGGTTTACATTTATGTTCTGCTGCTGCACAATTTGTCGGTCACCCTCAACCCCAACTACCAGTGGAAATGGACCACTGTATCAGTCATAGTGCACCTGTAATGTAGGTTTATCTTATTATATCTAGGGTATCTAGAGTTCCTTTTTACTTACTTACTTGTTGTATTTGAACTCCACAAGTATTGTAGTACTGCTCCTATTTCGTTGTTATGCTTTGGTTGAAAAACTGATTCAAGTCTTGAAATGCCCAATTGAAAATGATCCAATCTGGATTTTTTCCTTTGTGGTGTCTAGATAGATGAAGCAACCTAGTCCTCCTAATGGTTGGGCCTTTTAATAGCAGTAATTAGCATTATCATAGAGGTGTTTTTGACGTTTAAGGCCTAAATTTAAGGCCTAGTTCTAATAGTTGAGTTTCTAATGGTCAGTAATAGTCAATAGTCAGCCTGTAATATGATAGATCACAGTAAAGCCTTCTGGGGTATTGTGAAGGAGAACGGGCAGTTAGAATGGAGAGGCTGGCTGGAGATGAGGTGATTTGGACACTCCGAAGGCCATCAGGGCTCGCCCAGCCAAAAGATGCCTGAGGGAGCGCTCTTTGAAATTGCCACGGTTATTAACATCGACAAAGCGTCTCTATTAATCTATTTGGATCCCAGCTCACAGAAAGTCCCAACCACATTGAGCTTCACAACGCTTTGTATGTCTCTCTCCCTCTCTCTCTCTCGAATCAAAGGCTCCAATAAGCAGCAGCCTGATGTTATTAGTGACATTTGTCCCCTTAGAGAAAGCCCTTACAGCTCCACGCTTTAGTCAGGTACTTGACATTCCCTGATCTACCGGTGGCATGGAATAATGAAGCATCTAAAAACCGAGCTGGATCTCTTTCAAAAATATGCAAAAGTGTCTAGTCTCTGTGATCAGCCACTAGACTAGTCCCTCTGTTTGCACCTGAACAGAAGAAGGCATCCCAGAGGCCTCCGTTAAGCTAAGAAACCCCATCTGAAGAGCGTGACAGAACTGGGTCTTGGTCCACAGATTGGCTGGTGCTTCTGATTACTGCTCTCTGTCTCTCTCTCTCTCTCTCCCTCCCTCTCCCCCCTGTTCCCAGGCTCTGATCTGACACACACCACTCCCTACATGACTGATAGATCCAGGACAAGCAAGTAACAAATAAAACCAAGGGATTCGTCACATATCATAGAGCGCTCAGAAATTGATTGGAACGCAGAGCAGATGCCGTGGCGCGCCGTGTCCCAGCGTTCAAGCATACAAAATGATAAAGATCTCCCATAGACAGTCAGCTGGAATGTTTTTCTGTGTTTTTTCCCTAAATGCTGGGAATTGTGTTGATGTGGATCATAAGACTTTTTGACACAAGTTGGAACACTGGGTACATCATTTTTTTTGCTGATATTTCAAAAGACCCACGCTAGTGCCATGACAATCCATGTAAGTTTTCATCGCTTGAAATCGAAATTTTTGGGGCGAGTCTGCTGCAAGAGTCTCCTGCGGTCCGGAATTGTCTGCAGGTCACATGCGTCTGTGTGCAAGTAAATGAAAATGTCTTGGAAAAGATGACGAGTTTGAACCAGGTTTGAACTTTCTGGAAACTGAATCTTTCACAGACACCGATGTACAAGCTTATATTAGTTAGTTTAGCCCATTGATTAGAATGTATTAGTTTACAAACACTAACATTAGAATAAACACAAATAAGTGATGTGATTTGACATGTGTGAATGTGTTAGTTTAACCATTTCCAACCCTCTTCTCGAGGAAGGCCAGGATTTGTGGTTACAATCCAATACCTAATTTATCTAATCAGTCCTCCATTAAAACAAATCTGGAGCTGCTGTTGAAATTTAACAAACTAATCCAATGAGCTGGAGCCCACTGAGAAGTCAGGAATCAACATTCTTGTTATGGTTTTTATGTTATATTTATTTATAGTGTTATATAGTGGGAAGAACACACTGCTGAGAGTTTTTCTTAGTGGTTTTTGCACAGCACTGTAGCGACAGTAACACAACTACACTAAATAAAAATTTTGCCCTAACAGATATAAAAAAAAATAGAGACTGAAGATCTGGCTGGTTTCCTGGACTCATGTATATATACTTATGTATGGCCTAATTTGCACTGTCAGAGGTGAGCCACATTGTAAATTGTCTTTAGTCGATGCTTTGCATGCTCTTGTGGGATGAAACAGGATCTAATAATGAGAGTACAGGTCTCTGGACAACTTATTAAACTTCTGCTGGAATGTGGCGATGTTCTGCTGCTAACAAGCGGATGTGCATCTAAGAAAATTACCACATCCCGTTTGTAAACCCCCCACCCAATGCATTTTAGAAATAAGTTTTAGATTTTAAAACCACCATAAAACCGTCTATATTCATATTCATTTTATGTAATTACTTCCTCTGGAGTAGCTTTTAAAACCAGAGTACACAGAACAAATACAACTGCTTGATTGCATTTTAGAATGTTCTCTTTTCTCAGTTCAGGGGTACCCAGCTTTGGTCCAGCACAGTTGGGTGATTTCCCTGCTCAAACACACCTGAATCAACTCACCTGCTGATTACCAGGTTTAATAAGTATGTTTGAGGAGAGCAACTATCAAACTGTGCTGGACACCGGCTCTCCAGGACTGGAGTTTTGCACCCCTGCTCCAGTTCATTTTACTCGTCATTTCTGTTTTGGGTACAACATTGGCTCTGTCAGTCACTCTGGCCTTTTGAGAGATTAAACACTTCTTCTGGTTCCTATGACCACTGTTGTGAACAATTCTGACGTGGTATGTTTCTCTAGAGTGGTCAGTTTCACACCAAACCACTCAGAATCACTTTGTTCACATCTTAACCATCTTAACCAGAAAATGTAAAAAAGTGCAGTTCTTCCTTTGGTGAGCTCATTCATTCATGCAATTTTATTTATATAGCACTTTTTACAACCAGTGTTGTCACAAAGCAGCTTCACAGAATCCAGGTCCAAGCCCCTAGCGAGCCAAAGGCGAAGAAGCCTTGGGAGGAACCCATCCTCCTCTGGTCGACCCAGAGAGAGAGAAAGAGAGTCTCTATGGAGATAACTAAAACTAGAAGGCCTTCGTGTACCTGCAGGACAGACTGGACATCTATGGTTAACAGAGTAGGTACAGTTAAGAGTCAGTAGAGGTAGTAACGGGCCTTTAAAGTGGTATTGCTATCAATACAAGGTACAATATCTGCCATTTTTTTCCCCTTCAGCTGTAGCATTGAATCAACTGCAATGAGTCCCTCATTACCCTTGTCAGATATGTATGAATGTGGCACTTTACTTGGGTGGGCAACTGTGTGTGTGTGTGTGTGTGAGTATGGCATGTAGGCAGGCAGATGGTCACTGTGTGAATATAGGCCGTCACACTCCGGCATCTTTCCGAGATGCTGCAGGCAGGAAGGAGACTCAGCCTGATGTGTAGGTCAGGTCCTGAATACTAACACCAGCCTTCTGGACACACACCTTTTAAAGGGTTAATGTGGTATAACCAGCTGGGTGTGTGTGCATGGATGCTGGACAGACCAGAACAGTTCTGTTGGAATGGTGCTCACAACCACCATAAATCAACATACCTCAAACCACGCTACTGAATAACCTCAAATACACTAATGTGTTTTTTCAGGCTTCAAGACAGCTGCTACTACTGATTTTAGCTCTGCAACATGCTCTCTGTGTTTATAGATATCAGTGTGTCATACAGTGCCCGAAAGCACGTAAGCAAGTCTATTCGGACCTTGATAGGTTTTTGGCTGATACTCAGCTTTAAGAAAGAAAAGAAAAGTGTCGACTGGTTTTCAATTGGGGTGTGTGTGTGTGTGTGTGTGTGTGTGTGTGTGTGTGTGTGGGTGTGTGTGTGTGTGTGTGCATGCTCCATAAACACAGAACAAGTTTTGGCTTTTTGAGTGTGCTCTGAATATGTCAGCCAAGACAGAGTATAAGGACACCTTATTGATTCCTTCTTCCCCATTACGCAACCAAAAATATCTTTTTTCTGCTGCGAAGAAATGTTCTTCAAATGCCAGCATTTAGATAAAACAATTTACAAGGGAAACTTGATAAAGTTCACTGCTCGAATGTCTTAACCTGTGGCTTAATGTAAAACGCACCCTTTTACTTCAGAAATAGACTTCAATGAAGTGTCCAAACTGACTGTCCATGATGACAGCTGATCAATGAAATATATATCAGAGGTATGTGGAGACCCAGCAGTATTGAGTGGTGACCTCCTTTCCAAAGTTCACACTTGTATTTTTGTATACTTGTGTGCACCTTTTAGTAAGTATTTAAGTGTGTTTCAAAAGTTTGATGTGCCACATGACACTAAATGCACTCTTTCCTCAATATTGAATTTAATATGTATATATATCACAGTTCAGTTCAGTTGGTAAAGTTTAAAAATACTGCTGAAGAAATTTTGGCAAAGGACATTAACATCACAAGAATGTCAGCAACCACCTGTGCCACAAAGACACAACAGACAAGACAAGACATGAGAAAATGTCTCATGTCATATCACACTTGCGGCCTTGATGAGGGCTTGTACACTTATGATAAATTTGGAAATGTTACGTTAACTTGGACTTACGTTCGTCACGTTAATGTAGATTTTTCTGCATGCGTCATAGTGGCCATTCCACTGGTTGAATATAATTTGGCAGAGATATTTTTAATATAGTCAAACAAAATATTCCCTCCTATAACCTTGTTTTCAGATAAACTAAAACATTGATTCTCTGTGTGAAATGTGATTCTGTGCTGAGCTGCTAGGGAGCAATGAGGGGTGAGAGGGTAGTAGTGAGAACCACTTGCTGTTAAAACAAGCCAAGTCAAGTCAGTTAACAGTTAACTAGTGCATTTAAAGTTAAAGGACAGTCTAGAATTTGACTCTGCATCAACACACAACCAGTTAATAGAGTGTCAGACATGCACTGTTACAGATTCTTACATCTTACAAAGGAAACCTGTTTCATTTGACACATTTTCATTTATAGTTGTTCACTCAATAACTTTCCAATGATTAACAGGAATAAACAGTTTCTGAAATAAATGGATAAGTGGTAAAAACCTGTGGTGTGCAAAAACTGGTAGTGTATATAATAAATATGAGGTATTTACACTGGCAGTTGGGCAGCTACTTCTTTGTTAGTGGCAGAGCAGTTTAGTGTGTGTATAGTGTGTGACTGGGAGAAAGGAAGCAGTTCAGTTCAGAGTGTGTGTGTGTGTGTGTGTGTGTGTGTGTTTGTGTGTGTGTGTATGTGTACAGCAATCTCACATCTCCAAAAAAGATGTCTGTACTGAGATTAAATAAATAGTGTGTACAACTGCCACAAAAAAAAAACATTGTAGGTACTGTGAAAAGGGATTTAACCTAAAACCTCAAGTATTTAACCTTAATGGCATAATAAAAACAGGTCTTTCTTTGTGAAGGGTGTACATCTAAAATAAGATATAGCACAAAAAATAACTCGTTTATGATTCCGGTTTCACCCTGAAAATTATCATCTACAAGCACAGCGGCAATTCATCGACATCACGTCCTGGGGTTATTGTATAAATTATGAATGAGGATTTTAACGAGCTTCAGTTAGCTGCAGTTACTTGAGTTCCTCTGCCTGAGAGGGAGCAGAGTGAAGATCACGTGCTCAGCTGCAGTGGAAACTGATGGAGAACAGGAACATATCACCACTTTCAATAATCACTGCTGTGTGGAGCAGTGAAAGAGATTCAGGTGAGATATAAGATTATTTCTCGTGTTGTTTATCAGGTCTTACTATATCACTCATTATTGTTAGACTTATTACGGTTCATTTCACTTCATATACAATCCACCAATCCATTATCTGAACTTATCCTTAACCAGGGTGGTGAGGGGTGCTGGAGCCTAACCCAGTGGTCATAGGGCAAAAAGCAGAGAAATATCCTGGACATGTCGCCAGCCCATCACAGTCAAATTCAATACTGATGGCTTTTTAGACCTTTGTCAGTGTTAATTCAGTTTTATAACAGCCAAATACTTTTCATTGCGGCTTTGAACCATACCTATTAGAGCTAGACCTTCAGTTTAAGCTATAAATGTCAGAACTGGAGGTATCAGACACCTATACAATATGCGACTTTCTACTTGTTTCCCTATGGGATTTGAATAGTATATTAGTGCCAAGTCCACAGCAATTGGCCAGAACATTTCACTCATTCTAGAATAAACACTGACATTTGAAGCTTGTAAAAGAAATTCTATATTTTATTTAAACTTGTAGCCATTGTGACATATTAACATATATTTTACGTTGAATATAGCAGTTTTACAGTGATTTTTTTTCTGTACAATTCATTTAGACAGCTGCTCCTATTCACAGTTGGTGATGTGTCTAGGACTTCCAGAATTTTTTTTTCTCACAAAATAGGTCCCTCAGAGCTGGGAATGATGAGATCCAGAGTTGGAATCTGGGATGCTTCAAGGAAAAGACAGCATTATTAGAAACAACTGCTAACAACGAAGATTTAAATTAAAACTTGAGTATCCTTGGTGTACTTACCCTCTCAGTCAGCAAAAGTAACATACAAGTTTGCACACACCCCAGGATTTTACCATTTATCAGTTAATTTCATAAACTGCAGATTTTTATTCTTATTAAGCATTGGAAATTTGTTGAGTGAACAACTATTAATGAAAATATGTCAGATAAAACAAGTTTCCTTTATAACACTGAAAGAATAGATACAAGAATGTGTAAAATTCTAGGCTGTCCTTTAATTTTAAATGCACTAGTTAGATGTTTCATCCCACTGGCTGTCACTTAGTAGCTTTTTAAATATCGAACAGCTGTCTGGTGATCTACATTACTATAATTATATTAGGTGGTTTTTTGTAGGTCTGTAGTGATGAATAAAAATATGACATTTTCTGGCTAATAGTGAACATGCTGTCAATTTATTTGTTAGCAAAAAATATTGAGTGTATTTTAGTAAATATTATGTAACATGCAAATGTAGGAATTCTCACAGTGTGCAAACACATTTGACTGGTAGTATATTTCATTATTATGTGTTATTAACATTGTATATGAATAAGTATTATATTAACATTATTATTAGTATTATTATACACTACAGTATAACATTGTACAACATAATACAGCAGTGGTACTAGTGTTAACAATGTTAGATACTAAGAACTAGAACTACCACTGGACATGGGACGTTCAGAATTATAAACTCTTGTTGAACACAGCATTAAGTTAATGTTTAGGGCCTTCAGTCCAGCTCCCGAAGGCCTAACCAGTGGAGAAGCTCACTTGGCTGTATCTACCAAGATACCACAGACAAAAAACATTATGACTGGATCATTTTTCATTGGGTGTGTCAAGAATGCAAACCTTCAGTTTTTATCAAGACCTTACCAATGAAATAACAGTACTGCAATACTGACAGATTTTTCTGTTAAGAGTATCTTACTGAAATAATTCCCTGAAGGATTAGAAAGCCCTGACTGGGACTGGAAAACTGGAAAAAAAACACTGAAATGTTCCCTTAATTGATGGATATATTGAATAAAACTCCATCAGTAACACAGATGGGTGTTTTTGTGTGTGTGCTTTGATTTGGTACAGGGTTTTTGCTGTGGAGCCCAGCTCCTCAGCACTGCAATTACATCACAGAGCCGCTCTGCCTGCACAGCGCCCATAAATATTCATGGCAAGCGCTGGAGGCAGAACGGACACCTTTGATTCGCCGGGATCTGAGCCAACCAATGCATGACAAGCAGCTGTGGACACAGAGTGCATAATGGCTTTCTGCTCTGGGAGAGGACCCCTGTTTATCCAGCAATCGGCCCAGATCAAAGAGCCACACGCACACTTCCGCAGGCTAGATGGTGATGTGTATGCGTGGTGGGGTGGAGGGGAAGGAGGTGGGGGTGGGGGGTGAGTGCTTGTGCCTGTTTGTTAGACTGTGTGTGTGCGTGTGAAAAAGGAAAAACGAGACCTGTGATTCTTACTGCCAGAGCAGGTGTGTGTGTATGTGTGTGTGTGTGTGTGTGTGTGTGTGTGCGTGTGTGTGTGTGTGTGTGTGTGCGTGTGTGTGTGAGAAAGCTCCATCACAGCTCCACCCACCCTGAAAGACATATGCACCTATTCTGAGACAGCCCAACACACTGGGTGCATCTAATTAACAGAGCAGGTATTTTGTTTTGGTACATAAATATTAAAGTCTGGAATTCTAAAGAACAAGTTTGACATTTTTTGGACAATTTCCTACCTTTTTATGGACATTTTCCTCAATCATATCCACATTAGGGGTTGCATACACTAGTGTAATACACTAATAAATCCACTAGCGGGCGCTGTGGGTAAAACTGATGGATAGAAATACAGCGGTGGTAAAAACTGCAGTGAACATAAAGGAGGTAAGAACGGAAATCAGTTTTTTTACCAAGCACAAAGTCCAAAGTACTAGTGCTGCGCGAGTCGGCTTTTTTTAACACCCGCCCAAACCGACCTGTCAGGAGATCCAAACCGCAAAAATACGCGTGAATAATGACCCAAAACCCGACCCGACCCGAGGAAAAAAAAAACCCCAGTGAGCCTGTATTGCCATGGAACCTACCAATGAAGTGTCATTTGTGACACTGTAACCCATAGATGACAAAGATTTGTGCTAGATTCGCATTGAAGATGATGACACAA
>JBBPCZ010000001.1:9618601-9629863 GCA_037974445.1 Brycinus macrolepidotus
TATGTGTGTGTCAGTTTGTCGACAAAATATGTTTGTGTGTGTGTGTGTGTGTGTGTGTGTGTATATATATATATATATATATATATATATACATATATACAGACAAACACATGCACATTTTGTCGAAATACTGACAACAGCGACAACAGCTGCATATGAAAGAACGAGTGAGGATGCTTGACTTGGCTTCTGAGGAGAGAGAGCGGCAAAGCATGAGAATTCCAAACTGCAAAAAACGTGAAAACAGCAAATGTCAGGGGATTACAGCTCTGCAGAGCCACGGCAAAGACTTGAACAAGCCTGAGAGGAGGAGGAGGAAGAGGAGGAAGAGAGAGAGAGAAAGTGGGAGGGGTCATCCTGCGAGCTGTCTCCACATGCAGCTGTGCCATTTGTTCGGCTTTGGGCAACACTTCCCAGGGTGCGTTCTGGGATTTCACCTTAGTCGTCCCCTTAAAACAACTCAACCCCTTAAAGTGACACTTCAGCCAAAAGTCTCATTTATGTGGTTAGACACAAATCGAGTCGATCGGCCAAAACACGCTTGGTGCCTGAAGATTGCTTCTTTAGTTTTGCACTGCAACTATGATGCTGATGTATCTAAGTAAAATCTTGTAGTGAAAGCCACCACCACACAATCTGCATGTCTAAATCATCACACACATGCCTCAAACCTTGTCAGATGATTTTGAATAGGCTTGCTTGAAGGTTTTTTAACAGTACATTTAATAAAGTCAATAGCTATATTTAGAACCATGACCATTTGAATGTTTACATGGATTTTTCATGGTTAAATAATTCTTCTCTCAATTAGATAGGCACACTCAAAACTTTTGCAAAAATTGGCTGTACTTCTGGACAGAAATCTCACATCCAGTTAGCCGTGGAAGCAGCCCAAACTAAATAACTATAAATACAAACAGAACAGACTGAACTAAAACATCAGATATAATGCTAACATCTTGTTGTGATTGAGGCCAGAATGTCAAGTGCACCCGAGTGTATATTAATTATACTTGAGATTTTCTTGTTCTTAATGTCTGGTGCAGTCTGCATAAGTTTCCTTCTGCTCCAGACAGCTCGCTGGCCTGATCTCGTGTATTCTCAGGAGTACATGATGTATAGCAGCACTTTTTGCTGATAGTTTATGGAGAAAATTTAGAAAAGTGGACCAAGATTGTAGGCTTCAAGATTGTTCATTAACTATTATAAAACTGATAACTGTCATGTAGTTACAAGAAGGAGAAATGGAAGTCTGGACCCACTGATGGTCCCTTAGAGTTTAAACCCAATGCATTCCATAATACCAAAGGACTAACAGGACAAATGAAGGCCAAACTGCCAATAGCAAGGTGTCTTCAGACCAGTGGTAGTACCACTCCAAGTCAGTTACCCTACATTACCAGGTACTGCTGCTGCCCCCTTTGCATGGTATTGGTGCTCTCTCAGGCTTATATTGGCCTCTCTACTGTAATACATCTCCTCTTACCCTGCATATGGGAGCTGGAGCTTGAGGCCTGGATAAGCACCGTCTAAATATATTAGCCTGAACTCTTGATAGCTGAGACGAGCACAATGCTTAGAGGGGAAAAAAGAAGAGAAGAGGAGAGAAGAGGGGAGAGGAGAGGAGTGAGGCATATATATATTGTACAAAAGCCTTCAGCCTCCCCTCATTTCTGTGCTTCATATTTTGGTTCTACAGACTTTCTTGTTTTTTTTAAATAGTCTTGAAGGACAGTTCTCCAGGGTTCCTGAAGGACTTTCAAAATTTTTTGGCTCTCATTTTCAGTGCAGTCCCTGAACCTGACCAGTTGCCTGTTTTTGGTTTGTTAAGCCACACAGTGGCCTACGTACGAATCATTCAAGCAGAACAAAGCACATCTAACTTATGTCCTGAACCAGTGAGGAAACAGGTGCAGATGATTCCAGATGATCAGGCGGTGATCAGTATACTGGTGGTGCTGAATGCTGAGTGGTTGGAACACATTTATCTAGGCTCATTGTATCTTTAGGCACTTTGCAGCCTGTCACAGTAAAACATTTAATCCCACTTCTTTCATTTAATGTACTCAGTATGCCAAAAATGAGTTTGTCAGGCATTAAATATTATTTTTGCACCAACAAGGTGATTCAAAGCAAAATATAAAGAAATGAGGGGTGGGTCAAGAGTGTATGTAAACACACAAACTCACACACACATATATGTATATGTGTGTGCTTGTGTGTGTGTGTGTGTGTGTGTGTGTGTGTGTGTGAATGCTCCCCTCTGGTCCTCCACTGGCTTGCCTGAGGGCAGGCCCTACCCTGCCCAAAGAAATCACCTTCGCTTCAGTGGAGACACACAGGAGAGGTGAAAAAAGAGAGAGATGAATAGATGAGGAAGGCTCGCTGCTGCATTGACTTCACCTCCCTCTTTCAGGTGAAGAAGTCGCATGCCTTTGCTCATGACCAGCAGGAAGGAGGATAAAGTCACTATTATAAGCCAGTGTGTGGCCTCCCTGCTAACACATTTCGAGGCTCCCTTGCAAGTGGCTTGTTGATGAAAATACAAGGTTTTCCTTTCTCTGTAATTCTCTGTGTTTCTGTCCCTGAGAATGCTAGAACTAGCTTAGACTCCATGGCTATTGCAGCACATTAATGAGTTTGCTGCAGTGGCAACCATGCATCTCTCCCTCTCTCTGTCTTTCTCTCTGTCTGTCTCTCTGTCTTTCTCTCTCTCCCTCTCTCTCTCTCAAATGGCTTCTTACTTCACGTATAGAGTGCTAAATATACAGGCCATGAAAAAATCAAAAATGAAAAAATGTATTTTACATGTAAACAGTGCACTGTAAGGATGCCATTTGGGACGCAGCCCTGTGTGAGCTTAGCTTTTAGCTCCCTCCATTACACATCCTCCACGCTCTTCTGGAAAATGGCCGTCCCGCGCCTGCTGATGTCGGTGGAGGATGCGCGTGTGCATGTCAGCGGCCGAGGGCGCAGGGCGCACGCACACATGCCCTCGCAGATTAAGATTAAGGGCTTGCACTAATGCATTAAGAGTGGCGGCTCGCACACTGGCGGCTCTTTTCTCATTAACCCTTTCATGCCCAGCAACTGAATTCTGTATGTGGAAAAACACAATGGACGAGCTCTGATTGGTCTGCAGTTATGAAATTTTTTATAGTTATACCTTTGAGCAGACATCTGACAGTACAGATTTATTTCTATTTATTTATTTAGATTATGTGTAATTTTCTAACCTTTATTCTTCATCGTATCCGGCTTATTATATAGTCGTCCTGAGTATGTTTAATATGATCAAAGTGACTGTTCATACATTATCGATTTGTTACACTGATAGTGAGTTTTAATTGGAGTAGGACCCGGGGAAACTGCCCTGAGAACAAAAACATAAACTGCATCCTGACAGGAAACACTGCAGCTATGCTTGCAAAATGCTGCTATTGGCTTAGCCTTCGCCACGGCCGTTTGGGTTTGTGCTGTTTGAGGTTTAAAGACAGGGACGGTGCTAATCAGTGGGTGGAAGAGGTGGCTGCCTCTCTCTCTCTCTTTCTCGCTCTCTCTCTCTCTCTCTCTCTGTCTCCCTCCATCTCTCTCTCCATCTTTCTGTCTCTCTCTCTGTCTCTCTCTCTCGGATGCGAAAGCGGATGAATTATTAAGTCGACTATGAGGTGCTGGGACATTTTCACATCCGCCGTAATGCATGTCCTCCCATTCAGCTTGTGGAGATAAATAGGCACCGGGGCTGGCTTTGACAAAAATTGACAGTGACTTCCACCTCCCCAGTCAGAACCGGTTTTAGCCTGATTGCAGGCAGCGCTGCAGCTGGCAATTTCCAGAATAATCTGCAGCTCAGGCTTGTGGGCCCCTCTTCACCCCCCCCTGCAAATCCAACAGCCCCTCCCCCACCAACTCTCTACGAATACACCACCCCCTCTCGCCACCCCACCCACTCGTTGTATCTCTGTCTCTCTTTCTCCCCCCACCTCTCACATCAATATTATGGACTGGAGCTGAGCATGCCTCTATCTGCTGATTCAGAGTTTCCTCTGACCAACACTGCTGACTGAACATGCAGATGAGCACTGATGCCATCAGAGAGAGAGCGAGAGAGAGAGAGAGAGAGAGAGAGAGAGAGGAAGAGAGAGAGAGAGAGAGATGCACTACTACTGCTACAAAACAAGAACTGTGTTGACATTTCAGTCTATTAAAGGATTATAATCTACAATTAAACAGTGACAGGAAAAGCAATACATAAAAAAAGATGATAAAAAAGTAACACAGTTCTGAAGCAATATAGTGCAATTGGAATTATACATCAAATTAATATATAAATATATAAATAAATGAATAAATGAAGGAAAGATAGAAAGGAAGGAAAAAAAGATAACTATCCTTAAGTGCCATTTGAAAGACGGTCAACTAAAAATATATAATAAATATAAGAAAAAAATAAATATAGTGTTAAAATTACAATAAACATAATTGGAGGGATTTTTTTATAGTCACAGATGAGAGGCTGTGCTTGCATGTGTATAGTGATGTGTGTGTGTCTGTGTGTGTGTGTGTGTGTGTGTGTGTGTGTGTGTGTGTGTGTGTGTGCTTAATTATTTATTTCTTTGGTAACGTTTGAGAATGTGGAAGCGTTGAAAGTGAGTGAGTGTAGTAAAGGAAACAGAATCACTGTTAATTCCCGTTTGGCCTGGAGACGACTCGGGCTGATTCTGCTGCCTGCAGTGGAGGCAGCAGCGCTCTGTGGGTCTGTGGGGAATCGCAGCTCATTACAATGCATTATTTTCTGTGCTTATACAGGACGGTAGATCGATAGCTTGCGCTGCTCGAATTTGGCCATCTTTCTGAGTGTCAGTCACTCCTGTGTGCCTGAAGCTCCTTCTAAAGGGCAGTGTGCTGTGCTGTACCATCCAAGACATTATCCTTCCTAACTGTCTTATCACACTGCAAAATAACCATAAAATGACAGTAAATTATGCTACAGTTAATAAAATTAATGTTGAGAATGAATCATATTTCAAATCACATTTCATGTCTCGAGACAGACATCTTGAAAAGTATGAATGTAAATAGATAATAATAGTGTATTCTCTGCCACTTAATAACTTTTTATTCACAGAATTGTTGACATTCAAAATATTTTTGTAATATTTAAATCTACATTGTATAAGTTATTATTGTATATAAAAATGTTAATTTAGCAGGAAACTCCATGCCTTTGAATGTATTTGATGTGTAATTTAATGTCATTTATATATGAGCCATAAAAGAAACCCAATAAAACGGTAACTAGAATGTGACTTCACACTCTACTAATCCACAGAATTACAGATGCAGCTTCGTGTTGCTGTTGGCTTTTCTATTCTCCTTGTACTTTTACACCACTGGGGGCTTGATCGATATGGGTTGGTTGATTAAATTGGGCGATTTTAAGGTTCTGCTGGTTTATCAGTACTGGCAAAAATCCCACTGCTAAAGCACCAATTTCTTACAACTAAATGCTGTGAATTCCATGCTTATTGGTGTAGCTTTGTGCTCTCGGCCTTGTATGTGCAGCAGCCATGGATTTTAGAAGAAAATTAGCTTTATCACATGTTGCCTTTGTGTATTGCCTTTTTTCTCACCTACTCAGAACTCAGACCTTTGATCTTTAGTTTTTGTACAAACTAAAAAACTAAATTAACTGAATAAATGTTTGCTTTTTTGCTAATTTTCTGCGTTCGGGGATCCTTTTTGAAGATTTGGTCAGAGGGGATATACTCCGCCTGTGTGTGTGTGTGTGTATGTGTGCGTGTGTGTGTGTGTGGTATGTTACTCACACCAAACTTTTCACATTTTGTTGCTCTTCATGTCACAACAAATGCAATTTTCTTTCAGTACAAAGACAGAGATGGCTGCGGAAAAAAAAAACGGAACAATGCTCTGTCTAATTAAATGGAAACTCTTTGGGGAAATGGGGAAGTGTAGTGTTAACAACCTTATGCCTGCGCTAATCACTGTGGGGTATGCATGCGACTAATTATAAACTCGTATTAAGGGTCTGCCTCATACCACGAGAGAGAGAGAGAGAGAGAGAGCAGAAAAGGAGCAGAGAAGAAGACTTCAGCTCTATCTGATGTCTTTATTGGCTTCATTCTGTTACACTATCAAGCTGGGGCTCAGACAGGCTTGTGTGATAAATCAGGACAAATGCGGCATCCATGTTAATCTGTAAAGCATAAAGGAGTCGAGTCATTCAGGATAGAAGGAGCTTTAAATAAACAGAAAGCTTTGTCAGATTATATACATCTACATTAATAAAACTACAGAAACACTTTAAAGCAGGTGCTGGAGGCCTGTAGTGCTGGTGCTCGGACACTCCTGATTCTGCTAATGGGCATTTGAACAGGCATTTGAACATTTGAACTGCTAAACTGTGTTGGAAACGGGCCCTCCAGGATACTGTCGATCACCATGGACAACACATTTCCCCATAGAACAGAATCCCATTGACTTATAATAGAAGCCAAAGGGGAAGGTGCTGAGGCAGCTGAGTGACAAAACACTCACAAGAGACGTGTTGAAATTACTGCGGCAATCGACTCGCACACTTTTCCTTTAATGCGTTTGAGATATATTTACCATTACAGCACTGTGGTTTGGTGGGATGTGTACAGATGGTTAGAGATGTTAAAGGAAAGCTGTTTTTGTTTTGGTAGATGAAGGCCATGTTGGGCGAGCCCTGGGTGAACACTCCCAGACCCTTCCCTTAAAAGCTGCAAGGTAGATTTGTCATTCTATTAGTGCCATCACATCTTTATGGGCTGGGCTAATGAGATGTAAATGGGCTGTGTAAGGATATAGAGCAACGTTCGGAGTCTCAGAAACACCAATTATAGTGCGAGAGGGTGAGTAAGTAAGTGAGAAGCAGAGGGAGAAACACGGAGAGACAGACAGGAAGCGAGAAAGACAGAGCGAGAGAGAGAGAGAGAGAGAGAGGGAGAGAGAGAGAGAGAGAGAGAGAGAGAGAGAGAGAGAGAGTACATAATACACCCAATTGCTTAAACGTGAGCTCAGCAAAACTGTTCCTGAATCCTGTCATGAGGATGAATAAAAATAGCAGTCAGAGCGTGTACAGGATCAGGATGTGGGGACAGTAATGACGGGAGCTGGAGCATGTTGTTTCAGAGCCAGTGGAAGTTTAGCTGCTTCTAATAATGATCACAGTGATACTGTAGATATTCCTAACAGATAGATATATCCATTCTCCTCCCACATATTTCATCAATGTTCTTCAAGGGTTCTTTAGTAGAGTCAATGGTTAAACCAGGGGTGAACCTTTAGGGCCTTCTAGGCCTTCAGAAAAGGAACAAAGATTTCTTGGCAAATGCATGTATGTAATATTTATTTTTATTGACTAGATAATTCAGTTTCACCCTAAGTGTATTTCAGTGACTTTGAATTTGTGTGTGTAAGTCACAGAAGTCACACATTATTTTAATAACCCTCTTAGAGGCTGTGATATAGCATCACATTCACACTGAGCTCGCCAGGCTAAAATACAGCCTCCAGTGCAGTGATAGAGCTACAGTAAACAATGAGAGATATCTAGGCCTTCAGAGAAGGAATAAAGGTTTCTGGGCAAATACATGTATATAATATTTATTTTTATTGAATAGATAATTTAATTTAATTTTATTTTATAATCAAATTTTGGTTGAAAACAATACCAAAAAAATGCCTAACAAAAATAATCCAATCAGAATTAGATTAATAATCAAATCAGAACCGGATCCAATCAGAATTAGATTAATCTAAGAATATATGGCTAAACAAGCTCTCTCATTGGTTGGGACTTCAGGTGATAGTTTAAATACCTAATGTATCAGATCCAACGGTAACACAATTAGGAATTAACCAATCACATTTTGATTTCCAACGGGTGGGATCACAAGGGAAGCATCACTCTTGGCCTTCTGGCCTTCTCATAGAAATGCTCCATACAAGGTGCAATATATCTTAATATGTACATCTGTTATAAGTCTTTAACAAGTTGTTTAATTTAGCTTTGGGGTAACATACCACTAGAATCCCATATATGCGCTAGAAGTGATGTGCATTATAATATAGATGTGTCTTTTCTTGTTTTTGACCATGTTTTGATATTTAGGGCCTGAACTGAAGACCTATGTTCACTACTGGGTTATATATAGAACCATGACAACTCAAACAACCATTCTGACACCTTTTTTGCCTGGCTAAATGGTTCTTTTCTTGGTGGGAAATCTCTTGTATATTGGTTCCTTAACCAAAAATGATTCAGTACAACACCAGAAAGGGTTCCACTAAGGTTACGAGTAAAATAACCCTTTTTCTGTACTATTCAGAAGCGTTTTTGTTAACATCATCTACAAAATCAGACAAATATTTCTCAAATATTTCAAATATTTCAAGATTCACAGTGAAGAAGGTTTTTGCACCATAAAAGTAACTTCTTTCACTTTAAGTATATTTCAGTGACTTTGAATTTGTATGTGTAAGTCACAGAAGTCACACATATTATTTTAATCACCTTCTTAGAGGCTGTGATGTAGCATCGCTCTGAAGCATTTACTGTGTGAGCTTGCCAGGCTAAAATACAGCCTCCAATACAGCGATACAGCTACGCCTACAATAAACAATGAGAGACATCTCTCCCTCCCATATAATTTAACACAGTCAATGTTTTGGACATTGTTTGGCATAGATTATAGTACATTCAAAAATGTACTTTACATATCATGTAAATAAAACATGCTTGTACTGTGAAGATACTTCCTCTTCTACTTTGTGGTGGAAAATAAAAGGGTTTGGTACCCAGCTTTGCAGATTTATATTTATGTATATATTTATGTATATGTATATTTATACAAGGATTTATATTTATGTATTTATGTTGAAAAATACTCAAGCAATGTAGAATTATATTAAATTAATTGTGTTTTTTGTTGAATTATGTCAGCAAGCCTCTCCATCTGTTACAGTTAACCCCCATCTCTAACCTTGTATATGAAAAAAATATTTTTTTAATTATTAGGCGAAAACTGCAATGAGTTTCCAGTTTAAACTGCTACACCACGACAGTGTTGAATTTTAAACCATGTTAACGCAACCTCAGTTACATGTCAAATAACTACATTATATGTTCTAACAGTGTGATCTGTCACATGCTTATAAAAGAAACATATTTTGAAAAAAGTAATGCACTCTACATTTTGGTATTTTATCAAATACAGTTTCTTACTAAGCTTAAAGTCTTTTGGTGTTCTATACAGGGTTGGAAAAAGTAGAATCCTTATGTATTTGTAAAAGGAGAAGTAAAATATTTCTGCAGAAAAAGTATTCTATTAAAAGTTCTACTTAAGTAAAACTACAAATATCAAAACTACTTAAATATGACTTATACAGAATTATTTTTGTAATCATTGTTTTAGTAGTATTATAATAATCATTACCTTAATATGTTTGTATTATAATAATTACAATTCCTCATCTTAATATAATTTTGTTCACTGACATAATACAAAAAGAACAAAACAAAATGTATTTAACTAAGCAAATACTAACGGATTCATGATATTTTTTCTGTCTGTATGTTTGATGAAGTGCATTCCTACCATGTTCACATATTTTGTCCCTGTCGTACCTCTGCAACTTGACCACTAGCTGCCATTTCCAGGAATAAATGGCCGTTGGAGAGAATCCAGCAGCTTGATCTCGCAAGGGCAGTCGTCTGCACATCGACATATGAGATTTGGCCTGCAATGAGAAAAAATATAAAATGTGATCTTGTAAAGAGAACACCTGGGACAAACCATGCAACATTTTGGGCTGAACGTGGGTGGGTGTGTGGACTTTTCAGGGTGGGAACAAACTCAGTGTTACATTTCTAAACCAGACCAGCACCTCGTGAAGGCAGAGCTAAAATTAAGGGGCAGTGGTGTGCATCATCAAGATTGTCTGATGGACAAGAGGCCTGTTGTTGGCCCATCCATGGATGGAAGGTAAGTAAGGGGAGCCTAATTCACCCCCCAAAAACTCAAATTCAATATGTAGAGAAAACATCAAGAGAAAAATAGTTCTGTTCAGACAAACTATACTTTAGCTATTCAAACAAATTGAAATTGTTTCCTGAAATAGATGTTGTGCGTCCAGTGTTGCTGAAACACTGAAAATTAGGTGACCTTAGTGTTTTGCTTGCTAGCGCTTCTTGTTTTACTTAGAATTTCCTTGTTAGCAGAAAATTTCACCTTAATCCAGGACCAAAGCTTCTATTCTCATTACTAGATCTTGGCTGGCCAGAACTGCATCATTTGCTGAGTGAAATATGCCACTAAAAGTTCTTCAGCCACAGTTTTCATTTATTTTTAAATTTTTTACCAAGGTAACGAGACAATCTGGGCCAAGAAAATAAGAAAAGCCAGGCTAGTCCCCAAGAATTTGCTATCCCAAACTGACTCCAATTTATTGTGATTCTTTACTGCAGTTCTGACTCAGAAAACCTCACCCCCCCTAACCTTCAAACAGTTAGTTTTAGCTAATGGCTAATACAGAAGCATTAAAAGCTTCCTGCTCTTCAGTCTGAATTAGCGATGCATCCCATGTTCCAGAAAGTGTCGAGCTGGGGCCCTCTGGCCTTTTTCCGGTTAAATTAAGGTTACTGGACTCTCTCCCTCAGCCCAGTGTTGAGCCCTGTATTCACAATGTTGTGGCTTAAGATGTTTGTGGCTCACGGGTGTCTAAGTTAATGCCTGTGATGTTTACAAATTGGCTGGAGAATGAATGGAGACTCACTGAGTCAATTGCGCCTTTGTCTCGATGGCTGGAAGCAGTGCAGGCGTGTATGTGTTTGCTTCACTTTTAGGCACTTGTCCCAGTAATTGGCTGAGGCATGACAGGGCCATTCTTGTGCTCTTGGGGCTGGAGTGAACGCAGAGGTCCACTCAGTGCCTCTCAGCGGGCCAGCGGCACTGAAGGCCACGACTGGGGAGGCCAGTTCACTTACTGCACTGCACTTCCACCAGCAGGCACCCACTAATGTAATGTTTCATCAGCTCATCCTCAGTCTGACACATTCAGTTAAAGACAGGCATGCTTGTCCAGCACATGTTTACAATGTACAGCTTTAGCAGGAGAAGTTCAAAGTAGCAATGTAGTGCCTAAAAATGATGTGTAATGTCAACTGGTTAAAAGTTAACTGGTTCTATATATATACCACACACACACACACACACA
>JBBPCZ010000001.1:9654195-9666121 GCA_037974445.1 Brycinus macrolepidotus
TAAACCATTTACCCACTTGCTAAAGTCGACGTGATGTTCTTGTGAAGTTGACAGAGATTGTGTCGGTGGGGGTTGGGTGGGGGTTGGGGTTGCTACGGACACAATTACTTAAGCGCAATCGAGAGGAGCCATCTCCACGTATCTGCTGTTTACTCACGCGAGCCGCGGCTGGCCAAGTTGGCAAACAGAGGTCCAAGCACACCACCTTTGTTTGAATATGCATTACCTCCCAAAGGGCAAACAAATGAATGAATATTCACACTCAATCTATAGCCCCGGGCTGTGCATGCATTATTCATGCACTTGCCATTGTGCTCCAGAACAGACATATCAAGTTTGTCATTAAAAATCATAAATTGCATTAATTAAAAAAAACATGTATGAGTATAAAGGATTTTGAGGAGTAAGAGAAACCAAACAGCCATGTTGGGAGAAAAAAAAAAAAACAATATGTTTATGACCAAAAGTTCAGTGGATGCCTTAGTTTGATAAAGTTAGAATTTAAAAAATCTTAAAGGAGAGAAAATAAAACCAAAAACTAAATGAACAAACAAACAAACAACAAAAAACAGTTTAAATGGCTTGATAAAAGCAGCCATCTTGAAACATGGCTGACAGCCCATCTGAAGCTTTGAGGTCGTGGAGTTGCAGAGCTGCGTCCCCAAAACACGCTATTACATTTAGTCATTATTTCCTTCATTCCCTCAGATCCTGATACATATCCGTTAAGAAAGTCGACGCCTTATTAGAGATTGAGGAAAGTAAGCTGTCACGGTGCTGCGCAGTGACGGGGCTGTTTTCAGCTGTTAGTAGGTGGCGACCAACAAGAGGACGCTCCACGCTAAAAGGTTTCTCCTCGGGATGAGAGACAGTCCGGATGACAGTTTAAAAGCTTCCCTCTTCCTATAAAAATTGGTGCTACCTTCTTCCACACAATTGCACTAGCTAGTCAAATTGCATTAGTAATGCACTGGGTCTTTATGGATGGCGCAAAACAATGGAGGCTTAAATACGGTGCATTGCATGGAGGTGTTTTGAAAGCACTCTACCTTTTACTGATGGAGATTACAGTGTTGTGACATTTTCTCTCCCAACACAATCGCGTATACGGTCATCAGTGAATCTATACTGGTCCATCAGCTGGAATCTCCAGCTTTCTCCATATGCACTCTAGAAAAAAGGGGGGGGTGGCCATATATGAACAACTTGTTTCCTGAAGAACCTTTCAGTTCAACTAATAGTCCTTTGAGCAACCATTCCTATAAATTAAAGGTGAAGTACCTCCACATAATAAAAATCTATAACAACTAAAGGTTTTTCTCAGGACTGTACATCCAAGTCCAGAACCATTTAGAGATATAGTGTACTCTTTAAAAAATGGTTCCAGAAAGGATTCCTTCTGGCATTTCTGCTTCCTTCAAAGACTTTTTAATAGATGGTTTTTTGAAGAACCATTTGTGTACTTTAACTTTTCTTGGAACTGTAGGTTCCAGCCAAGAACCGATTAGAACAGTTAGTTTTATGAGTTCACTCCTAGAAATAAAGATACTAAAAAGAGTTATTTGGAGCAATGTCCCTGCAAGAACCACATTTGGTTCCCTAAATCATCCATTCAATGGATAATTCTTTGAAAAAACATTTTTTTAAATAAGATGTGGTTGTAAAGAACCATTTTAAAAGTTTAAAGAAGCCCAATATAATGAAAAGCTTCTATACTGACTCAAGGCTTTTTTTCCAAGTCACTCAGGAAACTTACTGAGAGCACTCTTAGAGATGCTAAAAAAGGGTTGATTGGAAAAAAGGTATACAAGAATTACTTCTCTTTTCCTCAAGTACTCTTCAAGGGATGCTTCTTTATAGAATGTGATATGTGACTGTATAAAAACCATTGTAAAGTTAATAATAAATAAATAAATAGAACTATGTAATGTGAAAGGTTTTATACCAATTAAAGGTTTTTCACAGAACTGCACATCCAAACCAGGAACCGTTCAGGAGCTTTTATTTTTACCTTTGTTTATTTCACCACCTTTGTTAAAATGTGATGCTTTTTCATTTATGTTTCATGGATACAACTGTGAACCAAGAGCAACAAACACACGTCAAGACAGACGGAGTCTGAGCATCCCTTTAATATTGATGATCCTGGAGCTACATTGATATTCTGTTTGTTGCAAGCGGAGCGCACTTGCAGTGGTCAAAGCTTCACCTTGTCAGGGAATGAAGGTCAGCTAGGTCCACCCGGTATACCAGCTTCTTTGCAATGACCCAGCACAAGCGGTTCTCAGAGGAGGCCGCGCACAATTATTCAGCAAAACTTCTGAAAAGTGCTTCATCTTCAAAAGAAGAATTATTCGAATTTTCATGACCGTATGCAAATCAACTGCAATGCAACCGTCTGACCAGATATGAATATTCAAAGGGCTCCGTCTTTATAGCTGGAAATAATTAGAAGGATATTTGCATTTTATTATTTGTCGTCCTGAAAGCTTGCCGAACATATGAGTCGCCCCTTCAAATGTGGAGAGGTCAGGTTTGCTCTTTATAGGGGCTTTGTTGGTCAGTTAAAGGGGCTGTGCACTTTTACACAAAGTGATAGAAAACAAGCCTTCGATGATGCGGATAATTCTAAATTTCCTCATGTGTGATTACACCGGTGAAAGAGAAAGAAACATAAATCCTTCCTGTCATAATAAGACAGAGAGTTGACATTTTGTGACAAAACCCAAGAAAAGCTGGCCTTATCAGCTGCTTCTAATTAAAGGTCAGTACCTTTCACTGTTTAATGCCGCATTATTTGATTCTGAGGAGTTTTCTGCTTTGGTCTCTATTTAGATAGCACCGAGCCACTCACGAGATAATGTAAGGTGATTAGTGAAGGGCCAGAAAAACGCTTTAATACAGTTTCCACCTCATTTGCCTTTTTTAAAAAATGGGGCCATTCAGGGGGACAGGCACTGATTTGGTGCGCAACCTCTAATCTGAAAGAACACAAGTATCCCAGATAATTGCCGTTTGAGACGTCCCGATACAAAAACACTTGTTATTGACATTTGTTGACTTTTTGCCTCTGAGACATGTGCAACTGTGCACCGTGCTGTATAAACACAGAGGATGGAGACTCGCTAATGGGGGTGGCCTCGTATTTCTGGCCTGGCTAGTAGGGCTTTATGTAATTGTGGGTATTTTACTCATCTGCAAAGCACCTGTACTTTCTGTCCCCAACCCCGTCCCACAAAGGAGTCATCGGGCACATGTTGACAGCTAGATTACAACTTCAGGACGTGAAAACAGTTTCTAGCTCTGGGTAAATAAACCCTGACACTACAAACTCTCTGCAGTGCAACAGTGTCTGTGGTGATGAAAGCTGCCAAATGCTAATGCGCTGGTAAATGTGTATGCTTGCTAAATTAGAGTATGTGGAGGAGGTTAAAGGAATACGCCTGTGTTTTTTCAACCTAATTTCTATCCGCTGTGTCTGTAGCACGCAGCTAATTACCACAGACAGTCCCTGTACTTAGTAAAAGGAGAGAGAATCTGGTAGCTTAAAACATACTTATAATGGAAGTCAATGGGCAGATGCTGAAGCACCTGTCCACTGACTTAAACTGTGAGTGAGTTTAAAGTGAACAGATTTCTTGCTTCTTTTTTTTTTACTAATTACTGCCTGTGTTAATCGACTGTACGCTGCAGATGTGGCGGTAAAACACTGGAGTATTCCTTTAAGGCGGGATATGGCAGTGCTCGCTTGGATTCATTTTAGGACGCCTTGGCGCAAAGGGAGAGCACGGCAGGGCTGTGAGGAAACTGCACACTACTACACAAATCATACATGAAATTCACATGCACACACACTCTTGCTGAGCATGCAAGCCAGAAATAACACATGCAACTAACAGGATATATTAACATACGTAGTATACACCTACACACATGCTTAAAGCACATTTACTGCAGTGCACACGCATAGACATGAATGCTTTATGCTATGCCCAAGCCAGTCACATTCAAAGCGAGCAAAAAGCCTGAATCTCTTGAGTACGCAGGCAAAAACAAAAATGGCTAACATTTCTATTACTAAAATAATTCATGTGATGGATACGACACATTAGGATGAAATGACAAAGAACAACAATATTTCAGCACAATTATTTTAGCTAGATTGTTCCACTGATGATGGCTTATAAAATAATTATATGCCTGTCAGACAAAAGCTAATATTTGCAACATATCTTCATGAGCTTGAGATGCATTTCATCCATGCATGGTGTATGCATTCATCCTTTTTGAGAATATCCCCCACCCCCCAAAATTAATAGGAGCTATTTCTAATTGTCAAAAATGAGCGACTCTTAAATGAAAGCAATTGTAGAGTGCTTTTGCTGCTTTGTTGTTTTTTTTCCTTCCTCATTTCCATAAAGGCGGTAGAGAGCGGCTGGGTGGTATGTGCTGTAGCGGGGAGGTGTGTGTGTGTGTGTGTGTGTAGGGGGTTTGGAGCGAAGGCAGGGGAAGCGCTCCGTTTGGCCCATAAATCATTCATGCTCTTCCCTCCATGTCCACACAAAGAACTCTCTTACAGCGCTTTAGGTAGAGCTCTGCTGAAGAGCATGAGGACCGAAAAAATCTGTTAAAATAAAATAAGTAAATTTATTTATATATGTCTTTATTTACAAATTTTTGCTGGCATATAAAATATGTGTACAGATGTTTGGCTGTTTTGCACCTTAAAGATTTGACAAATACTCCTAGAAAACATGCAAAATTATAAGTACAATACATTTAGAATTATATATATATATACATATATACACACACACACACACACACACACACGCGCACACACACGTGTGTGTGTGTGTGTGTGTACACATGCAAATATATTTCAATTCACACATTCTGACATTTTGAAATTCTGCTACACAGCACAATAAATCATTTCCCATTGAAACCACGCTAAGTAGCGCAAAGAGAGCGATGCTAACGTGGTGAAGAGGCTGTTATTGTTGAACAGAGCGCAGTGCAGCACTGATCTCAGTGCAGCTTAGCAGTGGCAGTGCTGCATTAATAAATAGGTCAGAGAGCTTTTTAGCCTCCGCATGTTTTCAGGCCCGGCTTGGCAAATTGAACATAATTAAAGCCCAAGGCAAAGGTTGCACTTTCCTTGAAATAGCAGGATGTGCGGCAAACTGTCCCTTCCACTGCCCCACAGCTTGTCCACTTTGAAGATTTCACTCCTATACACTCCTATTGACTATAACTGACAATTAAAAGCATAGCTATTAAACATACACACAAAATATTTTGCCTGTGTGTGTGTATATGTGTGTGTGCACGCATTTAGAAGAGTGTGTGTTGAGGGTGCCCTTGTCCAAGAGGGCAGCACCTGGACTGGCCTGGTTCAGTGCAGCTCCACTGCTGCTTTTAGCCAGTAAAGATGCAATCCAGATTATACTTAGCAGGATAAAAGCTATCTCATTTGCACCAATGAACAGGTCTCGGGCTAATCAGCTGAGTAAGGCCAGCAAGAGGACTTTTTCCAGGCCCACCTGGCACAGGCTCTGACTTAGGCAGGACCATGTGAGGCCACAGTGACAGATTGTAAAGGATTTAAAGACACAATCTGCATGCATGGATCCTTCTGTTAATCGCAGGTGATCCGGTAAAGAAGTTGGACCTGAAGTTTATAGTAGTTTTATGAAGAGCACAGTCCACAGCAGACAGTATAAAACAGCCTATAACTGTATGTACACTACTATATATGTATATATACACACTATAACTATACTATAAACTACTCCATCTTCACCGTATAATACAGTACACTGGAATCTGCTATTCAGAAATCTGGGTTTTAAGCTTAAAATAATATGGAGTTAGCATTATCTAGTTATAACGCAGTGGTATTTGTTATAGCCATAAAACAGCATAAAATATAACAGAATATGAAACAGTCTGTAGAAATAAATAATACAGTATGTTAAGAAGTTATATAATACACTTAATAACAGACTTAGAAACAATATTATGAGAAACATACAGTACTATGTGATAGCTATAGAGAATGTTATGCTTTATGGACTATGCAGTTCAGAGAAGAAGAACATGCAGTATGAAAAATATGCAGTATTGTATAGTTGTAACATTTGTGTTTTTGTATATTTTAAAAAGTATATAAAACAGAACAACATTTTTCTGTATATGTGTACATCTGATAAATACAGGCATACACACACATGTATATATACACACATATACATATAAATTATATACACTGTATATACACACTTTATATTGCATAGTTATAGTATAGTGATATATATATATATATATATATATATACACACACACACACACACACATTATATTTATATTATATATATCACTATCCAATAACTATGCAATACAAAGTGTGTGTGTATATACAGTGTATATAATTTATATGTGTGCGTATATATGTATATGTGTATGCCTGTATTTATCAGATGTACACATATACAGAAAAATGACGTTCTGTTTTATATTTTCATATAATACACTCTTTCTGAGTTTTTCACAAAGGTGAGGAATTCAAGAAGTGTTGAAAACTGTAACGACTACCGTTCCAAAAACAAAATGCCTCAATATTGCTTGAAAGAAATAAAATTATACCACTCAAATGGCTTGTAACATGGACTTACAAATTCAATTGCTGGTAAATGTTTCATAATGGTTAAAAAAAGCTGTCACACGTACTTGTCCATTCAGATCCTAATGATGCAGAAAGAAAGCTAATTTTGTTTGAACTATTTGCATCTATTGGAAGAGAGATTCTTTAATGCTTTAACAAGAGCAGGACTTCATTTGTTACATAAATATCTCCTTTTGCCCATCTGAAATGAAAGAAACATCCTATTTTGGACACTTTTGCAATTATTACATCCTGGGAAATTGAAATGGAGGTCATTAGTGAATAAACTGCTTTTATCAGATGAGCACAGCGGCCTGTTTGAATCCCGTAAATAAACTACTTTTTAAAGAAATGGGTTTGTGGCAAACAAACGCTCATTATACGCTATTATATGCTACTTGGGGAAAAAATTGGCAAAAGAATTCAGCTTTACTGTGAGTCCAGAAGTGCATCCCAAGTAGAGTGTGTGTGTGTGTGTGTGTTTTTTTTCTTTTCTTTTTTTTTTTTAATTTTGTGCAGGAAGACATATACAATTTCAAGGAAGTTTGAAGGTATTTCCAACTGACCTTGTGCTGGACGCCCACTGCGTCTCTGAGGGAGCGGAATGGGCACTGAGCAATTCCCTCAGTAGGACGGCCCCAGCTGGGCTAAATGCCTTTTCCTCAGCCTCATAAAATTAATGGCACAAAATCACGACCTGGAGGCTTTGATCCTCCATAGGGGGCCTGAGGACTGATTAATATGCAACATTATCAACTGTCTCTGACTGTCAGCACGCATGCATGCACACACACACACATGCACACAATTTTACACAGAATTCTACAGCTTCATCAAGTCTTCTTGAAATGCCCACCTAACAGCCTTACATTTTTTTTTCAGTGAGCTGCAATTTTTTGCTTGGTCTTAAGCTTCATACTATCCATGACAGCATTTAGTCTCTGTTTTTCTCATCTTCTTGGGTTTCTTCCTTTTAATTATTCATTTTACACTCAAGCTCTGCATCGTTTCTTCGTCCAAACTGCTCCCTAGATAATACAGATGGAACCAAGTACAAATACATTATTCAAAATAAACAGGACACACTTCTAAACAGATACCTACACAGATACAGATAGGTTCCATCTTTTTTCTTCCTCACATGTGAGACACCTTGTTATGGTTTCAATCAGCGGACGGATTTGAAAAACACATTTTCCTCAATTTTGTAAATGAATGTGTTATGTACTGTGTAAACACTGCTAAGGTTTCAAAATGCACCACTCAATCCCCAGGCCATACAGACCATATATCAAAACTAAACTACAAAAACAGCTCATTTTGAATGCACTGTTTCTGTGATGTCACACAAACCAGTTCACTTACACGTCCATCAATTCAACCTACAGTAATTTAGCCCCACCCATTCACACAGAAGTTATAAGTGATGCAGGCCAGCCTGTTTTTTGAATGAGGCACAAAGCAACCAATCACAGTCGAGCTCATATACACCTTTCAGACTTAAAGGCACAATAACAAGACAACAGCCTGTTTAATTTTGAAGGGCAAAGAGAGATCAGAAAATGGTCACGCAAGAAATGAATCATGGCTGTTTCTGATGCATGAAACAACACAAACATCATAAGCAGACCTCTGAAAAAATGGCCAGAAATGGGCCCTTAAATTTGTATTTAGGTTTTTTATTGTGATACACAACAAATGATCATGTTTTTTTGTTTAGAAAATTGGTATGTTAGTATGTTTCTGTGTGGAGTAGTATTCAGTATTATCTTATTTTATAAAAAATTAATGATTAAAATTTCAACTAAAACCCACAGATAATGTAGAGAGCAAAAAAGGACGGATTATGAGCGTTTCTGGTTTACGCCACGCCCACTTTGGCTTCAAACTGGATACTAATATGGATATTTTGAGCATTAAACAGATATAGACACAGATAAAGATAGTGCCGTTCCATTATACCCCTTTTAGACAATCATGTAAGCACAGATGGCAATTAATGGCAGTCTTTAGCACCTGCTTTAGCCCTAATCAGGTAAACTCCAGTCATCAGCTTTCAGCCATGGCCTGTTTTCTATCTGCCTGCCATCACAGACGTGTGTGTGTATGTGTGTGTGTGTGTATGTGTGTGTATGTGTACAGGAGCTTGGTACAGAGGCTATGGACAAAAGGGAAACGATGGTAAGGAGAAAATGGAGAGATTCTTAAAAAACAAAGCGAGCGAAAAGGATAAAGTATGCAACGTGAGACACAGAAAGAAGGTACGAGGTGGAAAGAAAGACAGAGAGAGAGAAAGAGGGAAAAAAAAAACAGCAAGGAGAGAGAGAGCCAGATGCCATCCGCCAGCCCCTCCCCCGCTCCACTGTTCACACAGTGCATGTGTGTGGAGGCCATGATTGCAGCACGGAATAAGGTCTGCGTGCGTGTGTGTGTGCGCCTGTGTGTATGAGTGTGTGTGTGTGTGTGTGTGCACTGAAGGCATCTTCAGGATGAGCGTCAGGACATATTTCTGTCATCCGCCGCTTTCTAGCCACACAGGCAAATAAAACCAGATAATCAGCATCTGCCGAAGGAAAGCAGCCTCATTACTTCTGCTTCATCTTCAGCGCACTCAGACACATCACACTTCTTTCCTCCGTGTACAGACCTTCACATTCCTCACTTCCAGCACAAAAGGCTCTCCATGCAGTTATTTCATACAGCAGTGATGTCATGTCGAAACCTCCTATCAATTTTATTTTTACAGTTTTGGAAAACAGCAGTTGCCTTTTACATCAGGTGTACATGTTCTGATGAACGGACCGATAGAAATCATGCAGAAATACACAGAATAAAACAACACTGTCCTGAACATTTAGAGGAGCATTTCACAATGAATGGACCAATAGAAATGGTCCAAATTAAATGTATACTACATTTTATGTACATGATGTAAACTGTAGTTAAAATGTATTCTTCCTCCTTCTCCTATAGCTTCATGTTTCTGAGGAAAAAAGAGGTTCGCAGTCACGTGTACAATATGCAAAAACATCTGATTCAAGCTGATTCACCTGCAAGTTTTTGAAATGATGGAAATGACAAAAAAATTGCTAACTGGTGCAGAAACAAGAACAAAAATGAGTTGAAAATATTGAACCTATATGACAGCTATTTGATTCCCCAATGAGATATTCATCATTAAGAGACATGATGGAAACAAATGTAAAAATTAGGAAATTAGTGCAAAAGCAAGAACAGTGGTGAGAGAAAAAAAAAAGAGGCGAGCAGCATGTACAGCACTGCTGTGCTATCTGCATTCAAGATATAAACATCTATGGAAAGAAAATGATTAAATTTGACAAATTAGTGCACAATGAAGAAAAAAAAACCCTACAAGAATGTACCATGTATGACTGTTCTTTGATAGAGCTGGTGAGAAGAGGCAGCATAAATTAGCCGGGAATATCATGTGGGGGAGCAGTGTGTTTGGGCTCCAGTTATCTAGGTCATCCCACGATGGGTTAGTGAGTTCACACACACAGCGAGAGGCTCCCTTCAACATGCCCCACTCCAGACACCCCCACCTCCTGCAGCACTGCATGCACACGCACACATACACACCCATTTATGCACACATGTACACGCTCTCTGCACACTTGCATAATCGTAAAAATCAGTCCCGTTCTCATTACTGTAAGCTGCTAATGCTAATACTGCATGGAGAATAGACATGTGTGCTGCGTACAAACAGGCTGAGCATGCAGTACGATAGTTGTCCACTAAATCAACAGCGTCACGCAGGTTTTGAAGAAACACACACCATGCACTTGTAAAATTGTAAAAATCAGTCTAACTCTTATTACAATGCTATGCACGATACAGGATACAATGCTATGCACGAATAGGGAGAGGCTGCAATACAATATCATGCTCATTCAGGCACAGACTTTTGTGCAAGTTTTATTCAACCACACACATACACACTCACTGTGAACTTAAAAGGCAGGCCGATTCTCATTACTGTAAGCTGCTAATGCTAATACTGTATGGAGAATAGCAATCAATGCTGGGCACGAACAGAGAAAGCTTGCGATTCAATATTGCTTCATGAAATCAATGGGTTTGCTCATGCAGAGCTGGATTTTTGCAGGTTTGATCTCCAAACACACACACATACACACACAGCATGTGGTAAAAAAGCACATAATGATAAAAAATCAGCCCCATTCCCATTACTATAAACAGCTTCTGTTTACAGTATGGAGAATAGACATCAATGCTGTACAATATTATTGGATTACAATAAAGAGACTGTCCATGCAATAACAGATTTTTTATATATTTCAGCTTGCAAAAACATACATATTTAATACGCTGGCACAGTTGTAAAAATCACTCCCATTCTCAAGACTGTAAGCTGCTAATGCTAGTACCGTAGAATAGAAATCAATGTAATGCGCAAAGGGGCAGAGGTTACAATACAACATTATTGCATGCACATTATTGTTTGCTTTTTTTTGGGGGAACCTTTTGCAGGTTTGATTTTTGGGCCAGCGGCAGGGACAGAGGCCCACAGAGGTCCAGTCGATAATATTGCCTGGCGAGTGTGACCTCTGCCTGTTGGCGCTCAATGTCATCTGCCGTCTGCCTACTGTTTTTTCCCCTCCTCTCTCTCTCTTTTCTCCTCTATCTCCCTCTTTCCCTTGGCAGCAGACGCGCGGCACGCATGCCAAGGCCAGGGGCGGCCGGGCGGGTGCGGTGATGGACAGATGGAGAGGGAGCGCTCAACAAGTATGAAGTGCAGAGGAAGTTAGCCAGTGCAAATCTGCAATGCTGCAGTGAGAGAGATAGAGAGAATAAAAAAGAAGAGGGAGACACACAGAGAAAGGTAGAGAGAGAATGAGAGAGAGAAGGGAGACAGACAAAGGAGAGAAAGATAGAGGGAGAATAAAAAAGAGAAGAGATAAAGTGGTAAAGAGAGCAAGAGAGAGAGACAGCAGGAGAGAGAGAGAGCAAGAGAGAAGACAATAGAGAGACAAACACAGAAAGGTGAACAGAGTGAGAGACAGGAAGCCTTAAGAGAAAAAAGAGAGAGTGAGAGAAAGAGAGCGAGAGAGAGAGAGAGAGAGCAAGAGAGAGAGAAAGAAAGAGAGAGCGAGAGAGAGAGACAATAGAGAGACAAGCACAGAAAGGTGAACACACAGTGAGAGGCCGAGAAAGCTAAAGAGAAAAAGAGCGAGCGGGAGAGAGAGAAAGAGAGAGAGAGAGAGAGAGAGAGAG
>JBBPCZ010000001.1:9667018-9689889 GCA_037974445.1 Brycinus macrolepidotus
TGGTGTAAAGACACACACACACATCCACCAATGTATGGCTGCATTAGCCCTATTGGTGTAAACACACACACACACACCAGTGTATGGCTGCATTAGCCCTATTGGTGTAAAGACACACAAACACACTCCAATGTATGGCTGCATTAGTCCTATTGGTGTAAAGACACACACACACATCCACCAATGTATGGCTGCATTAGCCCTATTGGTGTAAACACACACACACACACACCAGTGTATGGCTGCATTAGCCTTATTGGTGTAAAGACACACAAACACACTCCAATGTATGGCTGCATTAGCCCTATTGGTGTAAAGACACACGCACACACAAATACACACGCACACTCACACACACACACACACTACCGTATGGCTACATTAGTTCTATCGGTATAAAGACACACACACATACACACACGCCCTGGCAAATCCCGCGCGGGGGTAGTCCCTCTCGCGCGCCGCAACTTCCACGTGCATCTCGGCAGATAATTCTGTCCGCCGCGAATCAATAATGCAGCAGTAAATTCCATTTAAGCCCACATTAGTGAACGCGCTTAATTAATGGAGCCCCATCCGCGTTTTGTCAATGTCACATGCACTCACCTCTCTGACGTGCATATGAATATTGCGCCCCCGACACCCATCCCATCCCCCCTTCACCCCCCTTCATCCCCCATTCATCCCCACTTCCTCCACAGGAAATGGACATTTCTCTCAATTTCTCTTTAAAACCTGGAAAATGATATGACAACGAGGTTTTTTCGTCTGTATGGCAAAAGCAACGTGACGTAATTTACAATCTGCACCCCCCTCCCCCCATTAAGGCCCATAAAGGAGAGTGGAGGGAAACGCGCAAACGGCGGACGGGTGAATATCTAATTAACGCAATCTGCATACGAGCCACCTGATCAAACGCTCCAGCAATTATGAGCTCCATCAATCAACCGCGGGACGTTTAAACCGCACCCACGGCGAGCACGTTCAGTAACACCTCACTAAAGACTCAGAATTTAAAATAAATAAATAAACAAATAAAGAACAAAACAGCAGTGCAAAACACAGAGGAGCACAAAGAGAAATATTCAGAATTAGAATCAGAATCAGAAAACTTAACTGAATCCAACAGGAAACTACTTATGGACACAAAGACAAGAACAATATAAACTATAATGTAGAGTCAAAATAAGACTCTCCAGAAAATACTCTGAAAATGCCATGGACTAAGTACACTATGCTACATACACAAAATGCATAATATACTTAGAAACAATATAAAATATAATCTAAAGTCAAAAAGAGACTCTCCAGAAAATACTCAAAAAATATAGTGAACTAAGTACACTGTGCTATAAGCACAAAATGCACAATATACATAAAAACAATACAAAATATAATATAAAGTCAAAATGAGACTCTCCAGGAAATACTCAGAAAATGTAGTGAATTAAGTACGCTGTGTTATATACACGAAATGCTTAATATATGCAAAAACAATATAAAATAGAATATAGAGTCAAAATAAGACCCTCCAGAAAATAAAACTCTGTGCTAAATACACTATGCTATATACACAAAAAATGCTGTGGTCAGTAAGAGAGGTGTATGTAATTACTAATTAGTGCTGAAATAGTTTTACTAGTTAACACAAATAGTGGTTTGGACAACAGACTTCACTGAGAAACAAGCTACAACTTGACCATTTCTGGCACAGGAGAAGTGTGAGGCCATTAATTGCTTAATCCAGTTCCTCTCCAAAAATATGAATGCGTTCATGCCAGCAGTCTTTGTTGGCACACTTCACTCCATGCTTTGCACTAAAAGTAGAAGAGGAGGCGTTCGCTGTGCCAAATGAAGTGAAGCGCACTTCAAGAAGAGACAAAGAAAACATTGCATTAATAGGTTGTGCCATTATTGACATTTGCAGACCAGATACTGCATTGTATCTATGCTGCTGCTGAAAAGGTATGTACATCTATGGCAATTCAGATGGAACATTCCGTAAGCTTGGGTATACAGGTAGCCCATATTTGCTGTTGAAACAGTGTATGTGTCATATGAGTCCCTCCAGGAATGTGGGATCACTAATCCATGGATATTCAACTGACCCAATTTCCATTTTCCCAAATTATTTCTGCATTAAGCATGGTATAAATGGTATAAGCACTTTCACAGTTATTGTAACTGTGCGTTTTTATGGGCTACATGCTGGGAAACCATGCATAACGCCCAGATGATCACATTTGCCAATAGATATTTCAGATAAAGGCAAACAATGAAAGCAGGTTGGAATTCGTATTGTATGGCAGGCAACACCATACGCTGTTGTGGACCATAAACGAAAGGCACTTTTCCGCCATGAATCATTCACAGTTGAAAAGAACTGAAGATGCTGGGTTCACAGTTAAGAGCAGAATTAAGAGAGACAGAGATGACTGACAAGTAACCTGACCATAATGTTTTCAGTTATTTCCTTGTTGAGGAAGACAGCAGCTTGATAATATTAGCATACACAGATGATGTTTTGCTTCCTATTACTGTTAAAACAATGGATTTTTATAGGACGTTAATAAGCTGTTGGTAGAGCAAATTCCCCACTGTGCAAAAACTGCTGCCAATATTAAGGAAAAGACATTTTAGCTCTTAACAACCACAGATCTAGCTTCACTACTTGAATGAATAATTTGGCAAAAACACATATACAATTTCCCCTTTACTTCAAATGTAGCCAATCAGCTACATTTTAGTCTAATGTAGCTTAAGGCCCAGACACAACAAGCTGACAAGGAAGAACTAGCAATTAAGGACAACTGATGATCGCCTTCCGTCAGCTCACCGTCACCTCTTGTCTCCTGTGAACATTTGCACTCAAACACACTGCAAACACTACAGTTTGTGGCTGCCGCACATACTCACTGTGCCTGCATGAAAGGGAGCAACTTTCTATAGCTGGGGCTGGCAGTAGCCTGTCTGAGTATAAAACTAAAACATTCAAAGTAAAGAATAGATTGTACTAATTAAATATCACAAGCTTCAAATGTCTGTGTTTCAGCTCTGTGAAAAGGCTGTAGACCAAAGTGAACTTGGTGCTGACATAAAATCTGTTAACACTAGCAAAAAAGGCTGTGTAAAAGTGAATGTACATTGAAAAGTGAAATAAAATGTGCAGGCATATTCATGATTCTATGACAAACAGTTCATTTGATACAATGAAAACATATTTAAACACCACTTGTTTAAAAATACGGACATTTGAATAGCAGAAATAGTTCAAATGACCATACCCATAAAACAGCTGTTGAATAAAGAGGCCTCTTTCGGTGTGTGCCCTCCTGAGAGTGCCGTTTACTCTTTTGTTTCTCTCTTCGTGAGCCAATGGTGTGGGATGACCAAAGAGTTTTTTATATGGCTCGTTACACTGTATACCACGCTGTCATCTACGGAAATAGATGAAAGTAGCTAGTAGCTAATTAGCTAAAAACAGCACCAGCTATCATCTTGAAGCTTGAATGTCTGTATTTTTATCCAGTGCGAGAGTAAAGAAGCAAACATCAGACCCCAAACACATCCTGGCTACATTTTTGAAAAGGGAAAACTGTAAATTTGCTCTTGTGCCAAATTTTTCCTTAATTGAAAATTTTCATGTGCAAAATGCTAACAGCAGGATGCAAAGAAAATGTATTTTAAAAATAAATAGAAAATTGAAACATCCAATGCCGTCCTTCTAATAACTAAAAAATGACTGATTGGAAAGGTATAATGTCTCAGATCAATTGCTGGCTACATTCTGGGGCAGCAAGAATTTGAGTGTATGTATTAGCACCCCCCAAAAAAATTCTGCAGGGGCAAAAGCCTGCGAGAGGGGTTTCAACAGTCTTAAGTATGCTATCATGGCGTCTCTTGTGTGGGGCTCTTTTATTTGCCGTCGTCAGGTTAATGAGCCTACCAGCCCACTTGATGTCGAGAGGCCTGCCACAAAGCCTCGTCTCATTAGAGGCTGCCTGGCACCACGCGCGGAGACAAAAGCACATTCAGGCCCGCCGCTGCTGAATGCCTTCATGCTCCTCAGTGCTGCCAGCCTGTGGAGCTGCGGCCATGCCATCCCTCACACACACACTCATGCACACGTCCTGGCTGCTGGCCAGCACCACCCCGACCCCTCTTCTGCATGAGAGAGCCCCTGCTGGGGTTGCACGGACGTGTAGGGGGGCACACGGAGGAGATGGCATGGTGCCAGGCAACCCAGGGCTTCAGCCAGGCATGCACGCGTCCTCTCCTTGCTGCCAGAGATGGTGGGGGGGGGGCACTATTGTCCTGCTTACATGCTCCAAACAGTTTAAGAAAAAAGAGAGGGAGAACGTGCAGGACTATAATAAGCCAGTCACTCTGGGCCGGTGGCCATTATCCATGGAGAGGAGATCAATAGGAAAAGGGCTGTGGGGGGGAGGGGGTGGGGTATGGCTGCTGTATGTGTTATCAGCCTGCAAGCAGGTGCGCTCTTTTAACAAGTCCCAGCATGGCATGATGGGTACACGAGAGACAAATACCAGCGTCCCGCATATCTCCTGTGTTAAGGCCTCACTTGGCTAGTTTTGTTTGCTAATATTTTTTAAAGCTATAAACCAAAAGAGGCGGTGCATCACAGTGATTTTACCAATAGTAGAACAAATGAGTGGCTTATTGCTTTTGTAAAGCAATGACTAAAGCAATACGATAAAATACTCTAGTGTTTAATGAATAATTTCGTTTATTATTAACAATAATCACAATAAACAGATCCTCTACGAACAGGAAGCTACAGCTGATGGGCAACACAATTCATTTTTATGTACTGACATGACATAATTCTTTGATTTTTCATCACTTGAAGCATTAATATGCATTCCATTTATGTTTATTTGTTTTATAAATGGACACTGATGCAATTCCTGTATTTTGACTTTGTAGTCCGGTACACCAAGTAAGATAAAAACATTGACTAAAGGGCGAAATTACAAAATATCTGTTTCAATTTGAGACATCAAATGATGTTTTTTGAGTGCGGAGCTATTAATTACAGCCTACAATTTTACACTGTTTCATCATTTCGAAAGAGTATAGGTGAAAAAGGATAAATTGGGTAAAGGACCCATATCTTAAATAGTTCCTGTATTTTATTTTTTCCCCTTTACCCTTGTGATATTTTTGTGGGTTGTTCAAACATTACCACTTTCCAACCCAGTCCTTTTACAATTAAACAGTCTCATTAAACTGATGACATTACTGTGCCTTTAGGACTGATATATGTAAATGGTCTTCTGGTCTTCTTACATTGTTCCTCATTTAAAAAGAAACACTCCTTACACCTTCTGTCCTTAAAGGCTGATTAGGCTTATTTATGATAAACGTTTTTATGTATGTCCCAGTATGCAATTGCTTTCAAAGTGCACTTTGTATTTTTATATGCTTACATATTAGCATATTTCATGTGCTAATATTTAGTTATTATTTTATACAATAGATTTGCATGTTTGTTATTCAATTTTCAGTCTAACCTTTTAAAATATATTTAAAAGTTAAAATAAAAAAAATTACATGGCATTTTTTTCTATTTGCATCAAGAAAAAAAATCACTCAATACACTATGAAAATTAATATGTCGTGTAACAGAAAATACTATTCGAGTTTGAGTCAAGAGGAAATTTCTAAAGCAGAGTTTGCTAAAAGAGATTCAGATTTCTCCTCCACAGCTTAGCGGCAGTATTTGTAGACTGTCTAAAACAATTACTAAGCAAATGAAAATAAAAGCAGGGCCACACTGCAACAAGCAGGACCACAAATGGGGGAGAAATCATCGCACATCAGAATCGCCCGCATGTGGTAGGCCGTGTTTACCTTGACAAAAAGCCAATATCTCTCAAGGCATGGGGTCAGGAGAGTTAAAGATTTCTCTGCATTAGTGGAGCCTGCAACCACTCCCCCTTTGCCCACTATTTATAGAATGTAGGCAGAACCAGCTGAGCTGACTGCAGTGATGTCACTGGTGCTGATGGAATGCTTTGTTCCTCAGCATGTGCACACACCACCTGGGCCTGAGCAAGAGCCCGCGAGATCTATGCCAGTGTGTGTGTGTGTGTGTTTGCCGCAAGATGTTTGATTTATGATATATATATATATATATATATATATATATATGTGTGTGTGTGTGTGTGTGTGTGTGAGAAAGTGTGTATGAAATGAGCTGTCTAGCTAACAATTGGCCATTTTTATATGTTAATTGTTGATTTGTACAGCAATAGCAACCCAACACACCAAACACATTATATATCACAACAGCGCCTGCACTTTTTATCAACCACAACAGAACATGACAAATCATTACTGAATGACAATGTAAAGAAGTAATAAACAAAGTAACAATATATTGAATGTATATTACGAGCAGTTATACACTTCAAATTTTTGTGTTATGTGCTACAAATGTCTATGCATATCATCACCGCTAGCTTGACACTGATACTCATGAAGCAAATTAACACATTTCTGCATTAAACATTTCCATGGAATGACAGTCTTGCAATTTGGCTGAATTCAACTCTCAGTGGAAATAAAATGAAAACTTTTGTATATGTGTGTGTATATGCAGTATTTTGCAGTGGATTTGAGCAGCCACTCAGATACGCCTATATAAGTACCGACCGAAGACGGAGGGGAGACAAATGGACGTCAGGTGCATAAAAATGAGGCCAAATGAAGAACAAACTAGGGGGACGTTTAATACATGACACCATGTTTGACTCATCACAGACAGACTGTGTTAATTTAGTTTGGGCTAGATGTAAATCAGCTCAGTTTTATCTAATTATTTTCCTTACGACTTGTTGGTGGTGCTGTTATTCATGGATCCACAGGAGTCCAAAATAATCAGCTTCTAGTCATTTTTTAACACCAAAAAACCCAATGTGGATGATAAACACTGAATCTTATTTTGATGTTTATTTTCTTTGAAGGAGAGGGATGGCTTAGCCCTACTAACCCAATTACACCACCCACTCCTATATACATGCACACATATACATTTTCAATTAACTTCAGTTCATTCATTTCAGTATTTCTATTCATTTTTACATATCAGTTAATTTCCTCTGTGATTTGAGGCCCTGTATGCGTTGAGTTTAGTGTGAGGTGTGAGGGGCTAGCTGAAGTATTAATGGAGCATTATACTCTTATATATTTTTAGTAAAAAAAAAAAAAAGCCTTTGGGCACTTCCAGTGTCCCTAAAAGAACACGGTTGCTAGGCAACCATTATTGTTGCCATGGAGATTCACGTGTTGGCAGCTGCTGCAATCAGCATTAACTCAAGGCACATATTCTCATTCCAATAGTCAGGCGATGGCAGACAAGTAGGACGGCAAGTCACCGGGATAGTAATCAGCGCAAAACATATGCTCATCCATTACTCGCCGCATTAATAACATTATATATGGCCAAAAATGATCGTTGGTGCTTTGGTGCAATGATGGCTGATAGAATTAAACATCCTCCTGATGACTGCCATAGGCATATTAATTGCATTAGGACCATTTTAAGGTTTGTGGACCCTTATTTTTTGGTGATAAAATAATCAACATCAATTTCATGGCACAGAGAGAGAGGGAATGCAGGTTTGAATGAAGGCATGGAACTAAAACATTGTTTTTTTCATGGATATAATAAAATGCATCATCAATTTGTTCACATTTTGACTTCTAGGCAATTAATTAGAACTGCTGTACACAATAAGCAAGGCACTGGCCTTGTTTTATTACATTTAGGAGCCACACTAGGCCTCAAAACCATAAATGAAACACAAATATAGATGGTTACATTAGCCAGAGTGTGGGGGATCTGCTGAAACCCTCCACCGATTCTTCAGAGCCGGGGCGGATGTGGGGGTGGATGCGCAGCAGCCGAAGATTTCCCACTTCCTTTATGTTCATTCTCTCCGTTTGCTGCTGTTGCCGGAGCCGCATGGCCAAATCGAGTGTTCTCGGAGCAGCTGTGGTAGCCAGTTGCGCGGCGTTTCCAAGGCTGTGGGGGATAAGTGATATTTTCTCGCGATTAAATTGTTTCTCTGTAAGGCCATGTGGACGAGCCCATTGGAGGAATTGCAGCGTGAAGCCATGCAGCAGAGCTTCGGCAGAGCAGACATGGACAGCCAGTGTAATAACAGTTATTTGGAGTGCCACTTTATCTGTCACTTCGCAGGTGACATCACAGAGATATGCGGGAACAAAGCGCGGCGCAGAAACAATAAGAGCGCTGTTGACCTTTGTTTACAACCCCAGGGCAACATGTGGAGATGCTCCTGCTGTCTGCTCGCTCTGATTGTATTCCAGCTACCGGCTAAAGGTGATAAAAGGCAAGATATTCACTGGCAATGAGGTTCACTACTGAGAGCTGGAAGAGGCCGAGGATGAAAGAGGATGGTGTGCGCCTGCAAATGTACATACAATTAACCCATATGTGCAGAGCAAAGATCAGGAATGGAGATATATTATGGAGACATAATCATCACTGAAATACTAATAATGTTAATGGGCCACTCTATAATTGGAAAGGTGTATAATTTAGTGAGTCTTTATTAAATGTATGATATGTCTGAGAGTTTATACGTCTTCAATATGTGGACAGAAGACCACCGTCTAAATGGTTTTTTTTTTAGATGTACAGCTCTAGTTAAAACATGGCATAGAACCCTTATAATACACTCCTAAAAATAAAGCTGTTCTATGTGAAGTGCCACAAAAAAAACACTTTTGGTTCCCTAAAGCACAGTGAATGGTTCTTAAGAGAACTATTTTTGAGGTTTGTGAGTGTGACACCTTTTAGAATGTGAAGGTTTTTTAAAGCTTAAAAAGGTTCTTCACACTTCCAAATCTCATTTACAAACATGGTCCATCAGGGAACTAATAGTGGTTCTTCTATGATGTCGTGCAAAGAATAATTTGATACTTCAGGTTTGTTTTTTAAAGAATACATGTGGAGGTTCTTCAACACTCACTCTCAAACATACATAGATACAAACAAATAAAAATGGTTCTTTAAAAGAATTATCTGTTGAAAGGTTCTTTAGGGTCTTTTAGTAAAGGTTATGGTTACATACAAAATTTAAATGCTTAAATAGTTCTTTGCATCGTGTTAAGTGGTGGTTTTACATGTTGGAGAACGTGCTGCATTTTGTTTAAAGGACCTTTTTACTAGTTCTTCGTGCCACTAAAAATGGTTCTATTATTGATCATATAACCTCTTTTTGTTATCATAGAGAACATTCTACATAGTACTAAAATGGTTCTTTGACTATACTGCATTATATTTAACAATAGAATCCTTTTTTGGTGCTATATAAGACCATTAACAATGTTCTTTAAAGACCCACAAACAAGGTCTCATTAAACAGTCAAAATAAACACAATCACTGAAATGGGCCCTTATAGTCATATGTACTACCATTAACTTTACAAAAGAACCCTCAGAGAACCTTTAGTGTACACACTAAAAATGGTTCTTTAGGAAAGGCAATCATTCTGTATTGAACCATGTTAACCTATTTGTTGAATGCATAAATGGTTCTTTGCACGGTATATGGTTCTTTAAATAACCTTTTTAAAACTGGTTCTATGTGACCCCCATTTTTACAGTATTTAGCATTATATAGCAGCATAGAGCACTTTTGGTGCTATAAAGAATCTTTTTGCTAAGAATGTGGGTTTAGTTAGTGATACACGTAACCTTGCGCACACACTTAGTGCTACAAAAGGGCCAAATGTTAGACTCTTAATGCCGGCTTTCTGGTTACAGATTAAGCCCAGCCTAAATTGCACTGCCAGGGTGTCCTCCATTCAAAATCCTTTTTAGTGTAGGGACAAGGCTTAATCTGTGACCGCAAAAGCAGCCCATAAACCGACTTAAACGGGTGAATAAAAACAATAGGTGAATTAGCTAAGTCAGTTAAGTGTGGAATTGTGAAAAGAGGTGAAAGTGGAGATTGTCGGGGGTGTTCATACAGTCATCGCCGGTCACTGCTGTGTGTCTCTGTGCTGGTAATGGCCTCATAAATTACATTTTCTTTCTGCTGTCTTTAATTACCAGACAAAAGATGGAGCAGGGTAGGGGAGTCGGCTAGCGAAAAAGGCCGTAATGATCTTCTCTTTCAGCGCGTTCCACTGACATTTACCGGCACAGTGTGAGAGGGGTTGCTGGACCAGGTGCCTCGACATGCACATTTGACCCCTGGAGATGTAGGAGGGGGAAAAGGGCCTGAATGCAGGCCTGGGCCTCTTCTACCTGAGGAAGAGCGGGATAACAATGCGAAAAGGTTACTCATACTGCCCCTATAACAATATCTTATACATGTGAATGGCACTGGCTGCAGGCACTGTGTGGGGCCAGGATGAATTAAGCCCCTCAACAGTGAGGCTTCTAATACAGGAAATTTGCAGCGAGGTCTAATCTGTCAAAGAAAGTAGCTCATTTGATCAACTGCTGTTGTACATTATGCAGTCCTTTCACATAAACGACATGCCAGATGTGTGGGGTAACTAGGTCCATCTACTCCAAGAAGAATGAACTTTTTACTGAGTTTGAGTGTTGAGTTCTTAATTTATTTTTCTTATTTCATTCTTTTCAACTGGGTCATGGACATAGACTACTACTGTTCCTCTTGCAAAGCATCAGGATTTTTGTTTAGACTAATAGGACCTCAAAAATGACTAACAAACGTCAATTCCTATGTTGACAGATATACTGAGATGTTCAACTGAAGTTTATTAGGCAATGAAGGCTTCAGCACTCCATAAGACCCTGGTAAGGATTAATGGTTTGGATAATGAAACGAAGTGAAACTTAGAGAAAGTTCAATGAAAAATGAATTTGACCACTTACACTTTCCCCACTTACTCCATGTGTAGCTAACAAACACTTGAAGTCAATGGCCACCCAAATTGATTCTGTAAATTTGCATCCCCAAAACATCTCTCAACCCACTCAAACCACATTCAGGGCTTCATTAAGGTGGCACAGACTTGTGAATGTGATTAAGGATACAATATGGCTTAATGTGAGCTATAGAAATGAATATAAAAGCTCCAGCCTTGGTATTTTCTGAAATGACTGCCTGTAATGGTGTAGTTTTGTTTGATTTTGCATCTCACAGTAAGTCATAGTGTGTCCTAGACCACATCGACAAGGTTGTGACACCTTTATGAAGAGGTGGATGCAGTTTGAGAGACATATTGGGAATGCATTTAGAGAAACTTGACAATTGACTTTTTGTGCTTGTTAGCAAAGTTAGCCTCATAGATCCAGGTCTATAATAAAGAATAAACATCTTGGAGTGCGTTCGCAAAAACTGCATAAAAGAGATTTTCACTTAACTATTTCTGCAAAGACAAAGGTGCCCCAAAATATTTACTTGAAGCGATGGTCTAGCACACTTTTGTTTCCCTTTTTTTGCACAGGTGTGTGAGATGTGTGAGTTTGAAGAACCTTTTCGAAGTTTCAAGAACCTCCACAATTCTTTTTTTGGTCCAAGGCAAGAACCACTCAGGAACCTTTGTCTCTAAGAGTGTAGACTACCAATACTTGAGTCATTGTTTAATTGAAGAGGCAATATTTTCACTTGAGGATGGGCTTCGGCTGCTCTGCAAACCTCTGCGAGATACCTGCACGGCCCATAACTTGCACTAGCATCACAAAAAGCCATGCTGAATCCCTCAAATGACCTGATCACCCTTTCCTGGAGCTTTCCACACAGGGAGAACCCCCAGCATCCAGCAGGTCTGCTCCTATTCATGAGCTCCAGCCATGAGGAGGTGCTGCATCTCCTGTGCTCATTACCAACCAAATTAGGTCACAGTGGGTGGGAGGGGGAAGACTCAGCGCCATTCTTTCACATGGATGTGGATAATCTCCATTAGACAGAGCTGCTGCAAGCAAAGCAAGAAGCTAAGAACACCCCGGCAAAATGGAGAGAAATGTCGTGAAGGCTGAGGATACGGGTTGTATAGCTGAGATGTTCTTTTTTCCTCTTTTTCTTTTTGTTTTTACAGATTTATATAGAGTTTTTCTTTTTGTTTTTACAGAACACACTAGCTTATGTCATATAGGGCAAGTGGTTCAAAAAATCTGAAAAAATGACTACATAAGCATCAGAAATGAATTAATAAGACCTGAATGTAGAATGAATAGACATCACTGGAATAAGCCCAGGAACACTGAAACTGTAGCATTGCTGCAAAGAACAATGGCATTAGCATTATATAACGACAACCCTAACAAAAATATATGACACCATAAGTGTTGCAGCTTTGTAGATGAATTCTACCAATTTTCTAAAATTATTGAGATGCAAACAAAGTCATTTAGGATGGTTGGATGTGAAATTATGAAATTATGTGTATTATAGAGAACAGATTCCTTTACAGTAATTGGGATGTTTACAACACAAATATAATTTAACATTTTACTTACTATCCAAAACAAATAGATCTACTGATAATGTTAAAATGATAGTAATGGTAATGGTAAAAACTTTCTGTAAGGGAGCTTGTAGAAGCCAGACATCTGGTTCTATTCACCACCACTTACTATGTAAGTTTCTATAGAACACCAAACCCACCCTGAATGACATTGTTTACATCCCAGCCATTTAGTTATTCAGAAATTTGGAATAATTGGTGGATTTTCCCTTTTAGCAAAGTCAGAATTCTAAAATGTGTCTTTATATTAAAATCAGTCTATAAACCCTGAAAATTAATAATATTAAAATCAGTCTATAAACCTTGAAAAATATACAGATGATTCTATTTCTGCCATTTGACTCAGAAATGAAGCCAAAATCTGCTCAAAAGTTCAATTTCCTAGAGCTCTGGTGTCAATTATCATTCATTTAAAAAAGACTTCTATAGAGAATTGAAATTCAGTGCATTCACAAATTCTGAGATAATATTGTGACTAAAATACACATTCAGTTTAAAAGTATTTTTAAATTCTTATTTTTTATAAAGCAGATGAAATCTGCTAACAATTTGCACCTCTTCCTTTCAGAAACATAATCAGGGCAAATAATAATAACAAAGACATGCAATGGAGTTGAGGGTCGTGCTGATGTCTCAGGATCTTTATCTCCATACACAAATCATTTTTTGACGTCCTCTCGACCTGCTGTCGACGTGCAGCTCCAGGAAGGTTTGCAAACCAGCAACAAAACCAAAAAAATAAATAAAAATAAATCAAACTGGGTCAAAAAAACATCCCATTTTTTGTGATCTAAACGAGCTGTACCTTTTTTTCTGTTGCCCTCCAGTGCATGCCTGGCGATTTTGTGTGACCTACTTTAGGGGCTTCTGCTTCAGATCATGTACGAAATTTATCTGGACGATTTTTCAAACGCGTGCACGAAGCAACGACGCTGCTTCCAAAAAACAGCTCGAGCATCATTTTCCTCATTTATAAAAAAAAATCTAGGTATATCTTTAACAAAACACTGCATCAAATACATGATGATTTCGTTAAGCACGAGCTCTATTTAACCTCCACCACGTCTTCTGGGCAAAATGCACGAGATATAACGTACATTGCGTAATAAACTCAACATAAATAAAGAGACAGACGCTCCAGCATTAACCATGATTGCACGTTTAATGAAAATCTAACGCAAAATTAAAACGCTTTTAGAAGATACTGTGACTTTTGTTTTGGACTCCAGTGGTCAGTTGAAGGGGCTTCAAGTAAAGAGAAGTATTTTCTTTATCATAGACGTGCACACGTTGGTATGCACCACTAACGTGGTCTAGAAATAATGAAACTGACCCAAACACAGATATTAAGGTGAAACGTGACGTCAACAAACGCTATTTTCGTTTAGCCAGTACCCAAGAAACGGTCATATAGGAAGATAGTATGCATAAAAATATATCTCTCTTACTTGAATGTGCAGTCCTTTCATCCACTCAGAGACCAGCAAGCATTCCTGAAATGTTTGATATAAATATGAACCCTCATTCATTAATAACATCACAGCTTGTCCTGCTTCTACTCCTGACCTAACAGTGGAACCCAATACTGCAGGCAATGGGCACTTTTACCCTCTTCTTTTTTTCCCCCTTCATTCTTTTTTTCCCACCTCCTTTGCTTTTGCTTTTCCACAGTGAAACATGGGCCTCTGGTCAGCCCTGATTAATAAATGTTTATCTGTTTTGAAGTGTGGGACAATAGGCCGGTGCCCTGTGACCCTGTGGAGCGCCGACCCTTCGCAGGGTCATTGTGGTCGCGCTGGAAAAGAAGGGCTTTGGGGCCTGGGACCCTCTATGCTGGAAAAGAAGGGGGCTTTGGGGCCTGGTACCCTCTGCGCTGACCCGAGCACATCCCACAGCTTCCCCCCACCCCATTCACCTCCACTCTCGCCCACCAACCCCCATTGTCTCAGCTCAGACAATGGAGCTTTTCCCAGGGAGAGAAAAAAAAATCTCTTTAAAAATTCCCTTTAAAGTTGGAGCCCTGCTCTAACCCAGCCATTAGTCACTGCTTCATTACTGCAATGCTAAGGGACCCGGACTGCTGTAAGATGTGTAATATTTACACACTGTTTGCTAATCAGTATCCCTTCCCTACACAAGGCTACTGGTCTTGCTGCAAGCCCCAGAAGGCCAGAAGGAGGAAAAAATCATCTCTCTGCTTCTCTGACTGCTTGCTCAGATCAGAAAAGGCCTCTGCAATGCCAGATTGGACTGCAACATTCTCAAGCTGCACAAAAGCTTGTTTGCATGAAGATCTGAACCCATTTAAAGCGAATGGAACCAGAGGTCAGTTTGCACCTGTGCAGAGAAGCTGATATGATGCACAAGCAAGACTGTCAGCTCTTTGTCTGCTTAAACATCTTTAAAGGGAGAGGAGCAAGATAAGAAAGAGTGGCATGTATATAACTGCTACACACACACACACACACACACACACACATATATATATATATATATATATATAGATATATATATACATGACTGGGTCAGTCAAAGTATAAAATTCTGATCTCATGTTTCACACACTGCACAGGTTAAATAACCCCTTACACTCAAACCCATATTGCACCCTGTCTAACATTAAATTGAATGTGTGTTCTGCGTGCTTTACAGCCCAGGCAACTCTGTTCCATACGATTTTCCAGCAGCACACCGATACGAGTCAGTGCACGTGAGTGTGGTGGTCTTTTTCTAATGTGGCACGTGCATTTAGGAGTGACTCTCTCGCGCCACTGCTGAGAAATAAGTAGTCGTTTGCACTGGCCAGTGCAATGAACTCTCACAGACAATAATAATAATAATAATAATAATAATAATAATAATAATAATAATAGAAACACTGCGTTAAATTTGAAGTTAAGCGCGTGAATCGGTGGTGTTTTTCTCTCCATTATCACTTGCACGTAATCTGAGATAATCGCTGATGCAACAAATCCGGGACGAGATGATGATAAATACAACATCAACCTGCTAAACTGCTACCGTTGACATGTTACCGTGTGTGTGTGTGTTTTACACCTACATGGCTAATGCAGGCATACATTGGTGTGTGTGTGTGTGTGTGTCTTTACACCAAAAAGGCAAACGCAACCATACATTGGTGTGTGTGTGTGTGTGTGTGTCTGTGTCTTTACACCAATATGGCTAATGCAGCCATATATTGGTGTGTGTGTGTGTGTGTGTGTCTTTACACCAATAGGACGAATGGAGCCATACATTAGTGTGTGCGTGCGTGTATCTTTACACCTATAGGGCTAGTGCAACCATACACTGGTGTGTTTGTCTTTACACCAATAGGGCAGCCATACATTGTGGTCTATTTGTGTATCATAAATGTGTGTACGTGCAACACAAACGCTGTGCTCAAATGCATATTTGTGTGGGTACATCCTTTATACGTGTGTGTGTTTATCCCAGTAGCGCTGTTTGAGATTTGGAACGAGTGTGTGTGTGTAAGTATGTATGTATCTATTTGTGTGTGTGTGTGTGTGTGTGTGTGTGTGTGTGTATGTGTGCGTGTTGGCCGATGGAGAGAGCACGAGAAGGGAGGGAGAGGAGGGAGATTTAACTCATTATAATGCACAGAACGACCTGCCCTCTTTTGGGGTGTGTGTGGTGTGTGTGTGTGTGTGTGCAGGGAGGGGGGGGTGAAGCTCAGCCATTGCTTTGCAGAGGCTCCAGCCCCCTGCTTCACTCCAGCGCGGGGCAAGTGGCTCCACGGATGCTCTCCGTCCTGCACCTCCACGCGGCGCGAGGAGCGGAATACAAACCGAGCTGTGGGCTTTATGATAATAATCACTCTTTCTTTCTTTTTTATTAATCCTTAACAAAAATCCAGGAGAGAGAAAAACAGACAGTATCGGATACGCGCGCCCAGCCTCGAGAGCAGACCGAGCGTGAGTAGACCCTCATGAATCCCACCACTCTCCCCTTCCATGTCACATCAAAAAAATCTGCTTGTTTTTGTTTATATGCTGCTGTCGTTTTGTTGTTGTTTACACGCGGCTCGCGCTCTTCTTGTGCCCCGAGATGCTCGCACGCTATTGTTGTTTCTCGTGCAACAAAAAAATGCACCAAAAAATGACCTAAAATGACCAAATGGCGCAAAAAATATATAAAAATGCAAGGACCGTTCATGCACAAGAGTCAAACACGCGATGCTTGAAGGGGCTCGTGGGCTTCGTCGTTTATTATAGCTGAGGCTCGCTGAGACAATAGACCCAGGTTCGGGACAAGTGGGTCACATTAAACCACCCGCACGAGCCGCGGTGCTCATCAACCCGAACCTCGTGCGTTAAAGAGATTGCGTGCACATGATGAAGAATTAACGTTTTTTTATGGCAGATTTTGCGGTTTTTGGGGGGCTCGAACATGGCGATTCCCTTTGTTTCACGCGCCCATTGGTCCTGCAGAGACCCCCGATACGATGCGCATTAAAGTCTCACTGCGTGATAAAACGTACAAAAAACGCTGTTTTGCGAAAAAACGCGCTGATCTAGCAATAGCAGCTCGTCAGTGGAACCGCTCGCGCTGGGGGTCACTTACTTACTCACAGCACGAGATTCCTGAAGGTCTGGTCGCCTTATAATACGCCATTGAAGAAACAGCAGTGTTATACCAGGGAATAGCGGGCAGTGTAATAAAGCAGTAATAGACAGTGTAATAAAGCAATAATAGACAGTGTAATAAAGGGAGAATAGTCAGTGCAATATAGGACTCGATTAGGCCTTTAATTCAGCTCCAAATGATTCCGAACCAAACGCCTCTGGTTGTCTTATGGCTCCAAACTCGACCTGATGTAGGACGAGAAGGTGCTGCAGATCTGGGGCAGGTGGATGGTGTGTGTCCTGATAGTGCAGGTCTGGAGGGCCTGGGTTCTCAAATCTGAAGGTAAATCTCATTAGCATGGATCCGTTTTTAAGTTTTTAAGGTTAGTAATGGAATAATTGTAATATATTTATAAGCTACGATGCAGGATACCAGCACACTGTGTCCTGCTTCCAGCCTAAATGAAGGATGCATCAAAAGAGGCAGGAATTGCAAAAAAAATAAAAATAAAAATAAATGCAAGAAAACAAAAAATCGTAATAATCTCTGAAGCAGGACAGGCGTTTATGAGCTCTCTGCAGCTTCCCCAGCTTCATTTGCATAACGTCAATAAACGCCTATTGCATAAAACGACCCGGAGAGGTCAAAGCTGCAGATTCAGCTCCAAAACGTTATAAAAATCTAAACATATTTATAAGCTAAGGTGCAATATATCCCAGCACACTGTGTCCTGCTTCCAGCCTAAATGAAGAAGAATCCATCAAAACAAAATTGGTTGGTTCTATTGGTTCTTGTTCTTCTCGGTGGAAAGCAAAATAAGGACGGTTATGTCAGAGATAGCTAAATAAATAAACAAATAAACAAACAAACAAACAAACAAATAAATAAATAAATTGCCCTTTCAGTCGTTCAAGGGCGAAGGGATGAAGACGACGGACGGTGCGGGACGGCCAACATCTGCCCCGTGACGTCACCTCCCCCTTCTTCTCTCTCTAGGGGGGGGGTGGCAGAGATGCCCCCCACCCCCCTTTTTGTGTTTTGCTGGAGAGGGGGGGGTTAATCCCAGAGTTAGTCTGTGAGGATGAGGATGAGGAAGAGGAGGGGGAGCTATAACAAAAAAAGAGAGAGACTGGACGGAAGGTGTGTGTGTGTGTGTGTGTTTGTGGAGGGGGGAGGGGGTAGGGGGAGGGCAGGGATAGTAGCATTTAACTGCACAGACTGAACTCCCACAAGGCTCTTTGGTGGGACTACTGCCTCGCGCGCGACGTGGACCACCTTTATTGCTTCCCCCGGTACGTGTGCACGCGCGACGCGTCTCCATAAACACTGCAAGTCACGTCACGGGGAACTGAACGGGCAGCGCGTGCGTGTATAACTAACGCCGCGCTCCTTGCGTTTGTGTGTTTTTTTGCTCCTGTAGGTGCTCATGGTGGGTCTTTGCTGCAGAGAAGAACCTCAGAACCTCATCTCCTCATCATCTCCTCATCTTCTCCTTCTGGGACTTTTCAGATTCCAGCAGAGGAGGACCCCTCTTTTCTTTTTTTTTTTTTTTTTTTTTGATTGACAGAGTTTGATGGCCATCGTGCAATGATGTCTTAAAAACAAAATAATCGACTTTTTTTCTTGTCTTTTTTTTTTTTGATCAATTCAACCTAAAAGGTGGACGCACGCACGGCACGCGCAGGATATCACAACATGAAGAGTCACGCGCTGGAACCTAATGGGAGAAAAAGCATGTTTTTTTTGGAAGGAGATGGTTTTCAGGGTGGGGGTGTGAGAAAAAAAAACAGTAAGTGAGTATAAGTATATGTACGTATGTGTGTGTGTTTGTGTGTGTGTGTGTGTGTGTGTGTGTGTGTGTGTGTGTGTGATCTGACTCTGGCTCTCCGTGTTCACAGCGGACCTTGATTTAATGTCTTACAATTAAGGCACGCGGTGAATGCCAAGAGCTCCTGCTCGAACTCCTCCACTTTTCTGCTTACATGACATTTTATTATCATTTTTTATTATTTTGTTTGTTTATTTTTTCCTCAATAAAATAAAGCATGTGGAGTGCAGTAGGTCTGGTCTGGGTCTTTGTGGGTGAGGTGAATGTGCAGCTGCTGAGGTTTTAAATGTGTGGAGCTGTCCACTCCAAGTGGTGCTGAAATTCTCTCGCAGGGCCATTGGGCCTCTATTCTCCTCCTATAATGCAGGAAAAACAACAATGACAGGGCTATAACGCCTTATAACACCTTCTTAGGTCCTTTTTACACAGAAAAAACGAAGTAGCAAGAGACCATAGACAATATACACCGTTTATTTATTAATATGTTCATATTCATGCTATATATCACAGCCTTTCCATCTGATTTCTACAGTCTGTTTATATAACCTCGTTCATCTCTGTTTCCATCAGACTTGCTCTTTAACCTATTCGCTTGATTTCTACCAGTTTATGTTTATTTATCTTTGTTTTCCCACTAATAGTTTTTTTTCCCCGCTGGGGCATCGTTAGGCCCACCTTTAGGGTTCGTAGATTATAAAGGTTTAGCCAGTAAAACACAGCATTTATATTTATTTACACCTTTATTTATTTTTATTTGTGAACGTTAAAACAAGCTGAACGAGATTTAGGTTGTGCTGAACGTGCGGAAGTGTCAAATTAGGAGGTTTTTCTAGTTAATTCTTACACTGCAGTCAGTCTGAATTCAACCACAAATCACCATCAGTCCGTCACATCAGCCCAAATTATAATTTACCGCCAACGCCATCATCTTCATAAGGCCGTTATAACGCAGCAAATTCTGCTTAGAAATCGCCACCGGACGTAAAAACTCGAATAAAATGCAGTTTCTATGTTTTATAATAAAAACAGTTTATACAGTAATATAGCAGGAGCTCCTATAATAATCTTAAGATAAATTCTGATAATTGTTCACTGCAGGATTCTACACACCTATTATCCATCACTGTCAGACTGTCCTACAGGAGCACTGTCAGAGGAGAAAATATTACGGATTATTATGGAAGCGTTATAATGTGTTATTGACATCCTGTAGTTATTGCAATATTACTACAGTTCTATAGAAATCTTATAATTTAAAAAAGTGCAGTTCTTTATCCATCCTATAGTTTATAACAGTATTAGTGCAGATCTATTGACATTCTATAGTTTATAACAGTATTATTGCAGTTCTATAGACATTCTATAGTTTATTGCAGTATTAGTGCCGATCTGTTGAAATCCTATGGTTTACTAAGATCCAAGATTCAAGATTCTTTATTTGTCACATTCATATACAAGTACAACATGAGTCGTATTAGAATTAGGGCAATTCTATAGAAATCCCATAGTTTATTGTACTATTAGTGTAGTTCCATAGAAATTCTATAGCTTATTATACAGTTTTAGAGAAATCCTATAGTTTAGTGTAGTATTAGTAGTGTTTGTAGTGTAGTATAGTATTAGTGCAGTTTTATAAAAGTCTATAGTTAATTACAGTATTAATGCAGACCTATAGAAATCCTGTAGTTTATTATAGCAGTGGGGCAGTTCTATAGAAATCCTGTAGTTTTTTTTATGGTGTTAGTGCAGTTCTATAGAAATACTGTAGTTTATTTCAGTATAAGTGCAGTTCTATAGAGACCCTATAGTTTATAATAGCAGTACTACAGGTCTTGAATATTTTATTTTATATTTTACCACATGGGGTGTAAGGAAGAGATCTAACACTCTGAGATGTATCCAGAAAGGCTCAGCAGTGTTCAAACATCAGCGTTAAATTAACAGCTAAACTGTTAAACTGCTCACTGTGCTCTTACAGTGGTCTCCAGTGTACAATGTGTCAATTTAACGCTGCTGATTTTACACTCGCTCAGCCTCTCTCGGTGTGTGTGTGTGTGTGTGTGTGTGTGTGTGTTTTACACACCTCCGGGTTCCGAACTGTGACAGGTAAGTCCACGTCCTCGTGTCTCTCGCAGGTAACTTTAATAATCCACTCTTTTTTTACTGCGCATGCGCGAAATCAATTATATTTTAAAACAAATTTTGCAGCAAAGTATTTTGCATACTGTGTGAATGAGGCCCGTTTCCGTGGTCGGGGGGGGGGTGGGGGGGGGGGCAATCATGAGTGTAATGTCATGCATCAGTGTTGAGTCACGCGGTCCTTAAATGGATGGATGTGAGATAATGTCAGCATGGCCTCATCTGAACAGAAAATAAGGGTCTGCCGTCCAGGTCTCGCGCTTTAATCCCCCCCGAGCCCTGAAAATCCTGCAGATGGGAAATAGCGCCCTCCAGCGATCATCTATCTATAAAACACCACTGCCAAGATGAAACACACAGATAGATAGGTTGATAGATAGACAGGTAGATAGAAAGACAGATAGTTGTATATATACGTATGTGTATGCTGTATACACACACCCGCACACACCCACACCCACACACACACACAGACTTACAGGATACACACAGCACAGGATACCTGCAATGATCTGTATATGTGTGTAAGTATGTATGTCAAGTCAAGTAGGTTTTATTGTCATTTCAACCATACACACACAGCAGACAGTGAAAAGAAACATCGTTCCTCCAGGACCATGGTGCAACACAAGAACAGAACAGAACACCACAAGACCACAAGTGCAGACAGGACAAAAGAGAGTGCAAGAAAAAAAAAAACACAACACAACAATACAACAGGATATAACAACATTTTGTACAATCAACAATAGCTACAGTCTGGATGAATACAGTACTTTGACAAGTACTGTATTCTAGCAGCAGAGAGTTGTGTGCAAAAATGCAGAACAGTGGCAGACGGCAATAAATATGACTGCGCAGGACAGAGAATGTGCAGTCTAATAAATAGAAAAGGTAAATAAACAGAAGGGTAACTATGTATCTATGTGTGTGTGTGTATGTGTGTGTGTGTGTGTGTGTATAAATAGGTATGCTGATGGTGTGTGTATATCTGAAGAGAAAACATTAGATATTCTAACCAGAAAGCTTCTCATGAATGTGACATTATACCAGGTGCAGCCCAGCATTGAAGTATTTCACTAACATGATGGACTGAGGCCTCCAGCATCAAGCGCCTGCATCATTCTCCACAAGCTGTCAATATCAAACCAGTTATGAGGCTCAGAACCGCTCCTAACTGGATAAAATAAAGTTCAACAGCATTACTTTACATTTAAACATGGGCCTAACAGCTACTTTTTCTCCTGATCAAGCACACGCATCGACTCCTGCAGAGCACTCCGGGTGGAAAGTCATTTTATGGCACATGCTTGCAAACTATAAGAGCGGTAAGTAAGTAAATGCACTCTCCGCAGTGTGCATGCATGAGAGAGGAGGTTGCATCATTATTCCAATCATGCCAAGGGGCAGGACAGAGCAGAACACACACACACACACGCACACACACACAAGCCACTCTCACATGAAGAGCACAGACTAATTGGTATGAAGTGACCACTTTGAAACGATGAAATTGCTACTCCCTGAAAAAAAAAATCAAACATCTCTTGATTCGATTGTGTTGCTAAGCAACTGATGTTTGTTAAAGGCACAAAGAGAGCAGGAGAAGTAATTGAATTAGCATGCATTATGCATGGCAAACTTCAGCACTCTCACACGGTGGAGCTGTGAAGACGAGCAGAGCTGCAGGAGCGGAAACATTCTGCGCCCAACAAGAGCAACAAGAACACTGCTGCTTACACTGCTCTCTCTCTCTCTCTCTCTCTCTCTCTCTCTCTCACACACACACACACACACACACACACACACACACACACAC
>JBBPCZ010000001.1:9691275-9702687 GCA_037974445.1 Brycinus macrolepidotus
ACACTCACACTCACACTCACACATACACATACACATACACATACACATACACATACACATACACATACACATACACACACACACACTACACTGTATAACACTACTAAAAATGAATATAAAATCTGCATTATAACTTTACTATTACTGGCTATATATGTCAAAATTGTATAAAATGCATTATAATATTATGGTTACAGTCTATACATTTCACGATTATAACATCTGCATTATTACCTTTACTATAAGAGGCTATATACCTTCCACCATCTGCCTTATAACATGACTATTACAAGCTATACTCATCACAATTCTATCATATCATATCATGTATAGCATCACTATTAAAGGCAATTATAACAACTTAATTATTAGATTATTATTATTAGAGTGTATCTGCATCACAGTTATAACATCTGCATTGTAGCTTTACTACTACAGGCTATACATGTCAAACTTATATTCAGTATAATATTAGGGTAGCAGTCTATGTACATCTCGATTATAACATCTGCATTATTACCTTTACTATATGAGGCTATATACATCACAATTGCAGCGTCTGCGTTATAAGATCACTTGTACAAGCTATACTCATCACAATTCTATCATATAGCATCATTATTACAGGCAACAATAAACTACAGCATCTGATTTATATGATTATTGTTATTAGAGTATATCACATTTATAACATCTACATTATAGCTTTACTATTACAGGCTATACACAAAACATCTACAACATCTGCACAATAACAGCACTATTACAAGCTATCAATTATAACATCTGCACTTTAGCATTTTTATTATAGTGTATATGCATCACAATTATAGCGTCTGCATTGTAGTTTTACTATTATATACTATAATCAGCACAACTGCAACACCTGCATTATCATTTTCTTTCCACAAGCTATTAAAGTCTATAGGCAGCACAATCACAACACCAGCATTATAACAGTACTATTATATGCAATGTTAAGCATGTATATGACATCTGCATTGTAACATCACTTTCACAGGATATTAATTTAACATTTGCATTATTACATGACTATTAAGAGCAATATAAAGCAGATATATAACATCTGCATTAAAACATTACTGTTGTAAGCTATTTACAGAGGTATATATAATCTGAATTAAAGCATTATTACAGGCAATTTTCAGCAGCTATGACATGTACATTATAACATAATAGCGTTAATATAATAATACATAATAAATTAGTTTCCATTATAACATTTTTACTTATTATTTGAGATCATTTGGAATATTCCATTATGTTACATATCCTCCCTTTTTAATCAGTTTACCATTCTTTTCATATTTTCCTCATCCAATCCGAAACTGCGTGTTAAATTTTTGTTTTGTTTTTCATTCTGGCCTTCTTAAATTTGAGAAGCTTTTTGTTTTTGCATTTCTTTTCTGTTAGTTTAATCAGAACTATAATGGTTATAGATACAAATATAAACATATTTATATATATGGTCACATATACAAAAATAAACACTATGATGACAATATTACTATAAAAAATAGGCAGTTATCAGTGTCCACAAATTAATCCAGTGCTTTAGATTGAACAGAGTAAATCTTACAGTCAGTGCAGCACATCATTACTGGGTAATAAGAAGAGTGTTCTAATGAGACTTTAATGAGGTTTTAATGCTCAGACACTACAGAGACAGTCCCTATAATGTGCTAAACAGCTCACATTACATGACTCTTGCCCTGTTCTGGAAACAGCAGGGTCTGCTTACTGAATCTTGCTGAAAAGTGAACTTTAGCCACGTGCTCCGAGAGCTAGGATGCACAGTTCAAATGTGGCCACTTGGTGGAGCCTCAAGTCCATGAATCCTGAAACTGCACTAACTGACATTTCTCATGAAGAAAGACTAACAGCAAGTTTAAACCTGAGCGTTAGAACATACATCAACCTATTAAACTAATTTGGGAAATTATATAACTACTAGTTGAGTTTAATTGCATATGCACGAATTATTCTTTAATATCTCATTATAAATCAAATCACTTTTTGATTATGACTTACAGAACCACAGCCAGCCTATAAAAGAGCTACATCAGCCAAGGGTCTTATTTAAAACATGATAATAAGAATACTATGCATAATATAAAAGGGAAATATAAATATAATTACAAACACATATATATATATATTATAACACATATATATATATATATAGGCCAAGCAGAAATAACTTCAGACAAAACTTCAAGATTTTAAAAAAGACAAAAAGTCCATTAACAAATGCAAATAATTACTAATTGTAAATCTATAAAATCACCTAATTATTCTTGTCCCCATTAAATCCTACGGCATCACCACAAAAAAAACAAATATTTCAATCTTAAATATTGAGTTAAAAATCCAGGATGTGATGAAGAGAATGGAACAAAAAAGTGGAAAAATTGTGTAAGGGGAACATGTATGTTCAGATGTTCCCTCACCAAACAGTGGAGTATGGTGAGGAGAACTTCATTAAGAACGTTAAAACAGAACATGTTAAAACTATAAATATTAGGTTAAACTTCTTGGCACAAAAAAAGAGAACAGTGATTATAATAGAAGTTCAGAATGTGTCAAGTTTCCCTGAGACACAACAGCTTCAGTAAGTGACTCAACTGGTAGAGGAACCGTGGAGGAACTCAGATCAGGTGGATCAGATGAAGGCTGGAAGGTGGCTCTCCAAAAAAAAGTGGTGCTGAGTTGGAGCGTTAAAAGGCGATTGGGTGGAGAGCTCGATCCCAATAGGGGGATTTGAGGACGAGGATGAGGATCATGATGTAAAAGACCCCCCTCCTTTCCTCCTCCTCTTCTTCTTTTCTCCCCCTCGCCGTCTCTTCTTCTTTTTCTTCTTCTGCTGATGGTGATGCTGCTGCTGCTGATGGAGGAGGAGGTGATGGGAGCGCGTTAGGAGGAGCTGCGCCTCCAGCCCTTCAGTCTGCCCGCGACACCCCATGAGCGAGACGTGAGGTTCGAGTCTCGGTTCCTCGGTTCCTTCCCTCCCTTCTTCTTCTTTCCTCTTTTCCTTTTATCCCCCTACAAACACAAACCCACCCGCAGTTGTCCGGAGCCACATGGAGCGGAGGATGAGCTCCGGAGAGCTGTTCCCCAAGACCATGAGCGCCGTGTCCAGCAGGAAGATGGACCCGTACCGGGTGGCACCGGGCGTCGAACCCTTGTCGTCCGGCTGCTACGAGACAGGCGAGCCGGACCCGGCCGGAGGAGGAGGCGGAGGAGGCGGACGCGGAGCAGGCGGAGGTGCCCTGGGCTTACCAACCGGCTCCTTGTGCGCGCGCTACGGAGACAGCAGCGCGAGCAGGACGCCTGCAGCCGAGAGCAGTGGGGGCGAGCAGAGCCCGGATGATGACAGCGACGGTCGCTGCGACCTGATGTCCCGCGCGCCCTCGTGCGCGTCCTCGGCCATGGCCGCGTCCTCGGGCGCGCAGGGCAAGGCGCCGCAGTCGGGCAAGAAGAACGGCGAGCAGAAGACGCTGCGCCTCAATATCAACGCGCGCGAGCGGCGGCGCATGCACGACCTGAACGACGCGCTGGACGAGCTGCGTGCCGTCATCCCCTACGCGCACAGCCCGTCCGTGCGCAAGCTCTCCAAGATCGCCACGCTGCTGCTCGCCAAGAACTACATCCTCATGCAGGCGCAGGCGCTCGAGGAGATGAGGAGGCTGGTGGCGTACCTCAACCAGGGACAGCCGATGCCGGCAGCCCCTCTCGCCCCGGCCGCTGCTGCCGCTGCTGCTGCTGCAGCCGCTGCTGCTGCCCTCGCCCCCGGCCTGGGTTACGACCAGGCTCCGCCGTACCCCTTCCCCTCCGGAGCCGCGGCTGCTGCAGCTGCAGCCGCTTCATCCTGCCCCGACAAGTGTGCCCTCTTCAACACCTCCAACCTGTGCAAACAGTGCACGGACAAGCCTTAAAATTTAAACAAATAATAATAATAAAACAAAACAAAACGGACGGAGTGGCCAGCGCCCGGACTCAAGTTTGCAAGTGGCTGCAGCTCGTCACTCTCAGACCCAACCAGTAGGCTGCGGTTTCTTCTATTCTGAATGGAAGTCAATGGAAGTGGGGGGAAAAGAATGAAACTTTTTTTTGTTTATTTTTGTTTGTTCTTTTCCATTCTTGGAAGGTTTTTCTCGCTCTCTTGGCTCAGATTGTGTATATAAAGGTAGACCTGTGATATAAGTGCTGGTCGAGAGTGAGTCTAAAAGACCAAAATGAAGTCTATGAGTGCTGAGAAATGACCAATTCTATATATATATGGACCCTAAAAGACTGAAAGGCCATTGACCTGGCAACAGCCAAACCATCCTTTGCCACACACCATCCTTCATTCATTTTCTGGCTCTTTTAAAGCAGCAAACTTGAAGTGCACGTGGCAAAAATGAAAATGATAAGAAGAAGAAGAATAATAAACCATGGACATCTCAAATGACTGCTTTATTGTCCCGGTTTGAATGGTAACATCGTTCACTGAGAGTAGAAGGTGGGAAAGTTCTCTTTTCCTTTAGAGTTTTGTGAATGGAGTTCAGTTGGTTTGCACATTAGCTATAAACCTGGCCTTATTTGAATTTAATTTATGAACTGATGTGATTTTTTTTTTTTTTTTTTGCTTTTTGTTTCGCTCCCAGTCCTACAGCAGGCTGTGGATGAGGTGCCTGCGTGTTTTTTGGGGCTTGTTGTCAGGTCAAGATTTTGAGCACTGTAGATACATTGGTTTCCAGTATGAGTGCAGAGGGCCATTTGTACATTGTTGATGTTGCTGGAATTAAAAAAAAAAAGCTTTATTAAAATATTTTCAAGCTTAAACCCTCTGTCTGGTCTTCTGCAGTGAAGATGTGAGAGTTTGAGGGGCTCGTGGCTGCTGTGTGAGATGGTTTTGATCGTGCATGGTCTTAAAAAAACTTTTCTTGGAGAAAAATTAAGTTAAATTACACTTCACCTTTCTGGTTTTATTTTAGGCTCTTTTCTTTGGGGTTTTTTGGGTTCACGTGTTACTAATGTGAGAAATATTCAAGTATTATGATTAAACTGGATGTTCAGTAGATTATAATCCAGTCTCCTGAAGCAGAGCTGTTCCTCCACGCGCTGCTGGTGGACCGGGGGTCTTCAGGTCTTCAGAGAAGGTGGGCAGTTCTGCGAAGGTGTTTTTTCCACACTGAGGAGACCCTGATTGGGATGCTGGGGACAATTTCCGTGACGGTGTGTAACGTGTTCATTTGAAAACAACAGTGTTCGGAACCTGTGGACCACGGTGCGCGCGCTGCTTTAATGAAACACGTCGTTAAGGCAATTAAAGCTCGCGGATGTGATTAAGGAAGATAATTACGAGGCTGTTCGCGGCTGTAATTGGGCCTCTTTAATCACCCTTCACAATGTTCCGTCTCTACTGTCCGTCAGTGTCCTGCCTTTACACAGCAGGGCAAAACACAAGACACACAAACAACAAAACAAACAAAATATTTCTGTCTCACTGTTGCTGTCATGACGCGTCGCTGTTACTCAGTTTGAATACACTTGAAAGCGAGTGAAAAACGAACACAAACGTTTAAATGTTTTTTTTAATGGTTACATTTCTGATTTAGATCTAAAAAACGAGAGATCTGTAAAATAATTCCTAACTTGTAGACTCTTTATAAATTCGAATTAACAGACTGGATTATAATAATAGCATCATTATATAAGATTAGTCGGGCTATTATTATTATTATTATTATTATTATTATTATTATTATTATTAATCATTAACAACAACAATAATAATAATAACAATAATAGTAATAATAATAATTTTATTATTTGGTCTGTTATTATTCGCATTTGACCAATTATTATTATGCGTTATTACATACTATTTCTTCTTTCTTTCATCACTATTATTATTACTACTACCATACTACTATTACTGTCTATTATAATAATTATTATTATTATAAAATGTACGGTTACAACAAATGTAGAACCATAAACGCGATTAAAAAAAAACAAACAAAAAAACTCATTAAGTGTAGTTTTAGAAATGACAGGAACATTTAAAACAATTTCTATAGCGGGATCTTTTTCTGTAGGACTGTGGTTCTCCTTCCTTAAATCAGACTAAATGTCTCCAGGAGGAGCTGCTCGTTTCTCTGAGGGACTTTCGTCCTGTCTGAGCTGCTGAACCCGAGTTTGAAAAGTTGGACGAGCTGAAAGTGTGTATATGTGTGTGTCTGAACAGAAGACTCGGGTTTGAGGAACTGAAGGGGGTTTAGATGATCACAGGCCCACGACCCGATTCCACACATTAAAGGCAGCGTCTGACCACACACACTTTCATACTGGGGAGGGAGGGGGGGGGGGGGGTCACTATAATACAAATATAACGACATACCAACAGAACCGCCAGATTTCACGACTTCTGAAACATTTACACAACATTTAACACAACATTTACGTTTAATTGATTTGAATTTCAGTTCAGCACCAGGGACAGCTCCCAATCACAGCCTGGTTAAAGTGAAAAGGCTAAAAAACTGCTTTTTTTTTTTTACACTTCACAAACAAAACTTCATACAGCTACTACATAAAAACTATGCTTACACTGTAGCATGTTAATGTTTCTTAAAATCAGAAATTTGTACCACAATTTGGCACATAATTAAAATACATCATGTTTAAGCTGGACATGCATCTACTAGTATTGATGAAGTGTCCAGAGTCAGTTCAGGGTGCCCCTCTACCCCGTCTCCCCCCCCAAAAAAAGAAGATTTCATCCTTTTAATTATAAATGTTTCTGTCCTATCACAGCCATAAGCCAGGATGAGCTTCTGCCGGCCGCTTAACAGGACAGTGCTCCACTTTCTCTAATGTGTCCACTCTGTTATTAGCCATTTAGACAACAGTGATATTACTCTGTCCTCTCTAATCCTGAGCATGGCTCAGACGGGAAGCCCAGCACTCGAGTCGTTAATCAGGGCCAACAGTAATCAGCCATCACTGGGATCTGCTGGATAAATACTGTCAGCAATTACTGTTTGGAGTCAACTACTTTCAGGCTTTCCTCCATTTTTTTCCCTCCCTCCCTCCCACAGTCACCTCCTCACCGCCACTCTGTTCATTCCAACACTCTGACATACCTTAACAGGAACGATAAAAGATCATGAGAGTATTAATTATACATGGTGAAGAAGTGGATTATTTATCACAGAGATTAGCCCATGTCAAAGGGCTTCATTCTCCTGGGAAGCAAAACAGGGTGAGCTAAGAGCACTTATTAAAGAGAACTTCTTTCTTCAGCACTCTTAAAGATGGGTTCTTTGAAATGATGTCATGTCTGGTTCCCTAAAGAAAGTTGGTTGTATGGTTTTCTGAAAAGTCCTTTCTGTAGATGAAGCATATAAGCGTGAAGAACCTTTTTAGAAGAACATACTGTAAACATTCTATACTTAGAGATTTTTCCTACAGTTAAAAGGAGAGATTACTTGAAGAAATGTTTTAAAAGAACCATATTTGGAACATTTCAGTGTTTGATTCATTAAAAAACAGTGTCGTAAGAACCTCTTTAAACTCTGAAGAACCTCAGCATCAAGGTCTAATATCAATTAAACATTTTTCCTTACATTCCTTAAAATAAAAGTGTAAAAAAATGAATGATTATTTAAATAGAAGAGCCATGTATGGTCCCCAAAAGGGTTCAATGGGTGGTTCTTTAAAGAACCATTTTTGAAAATGAGATGTGTGAGCATGAAGATCCTTTTTAAAGTTTGAAGAACCCTCACATCATGTAACATTTCTATAGCAATACAAGATTTTAATTCTTTAAAGACTCTTAAAATTAAAGGTTCATAATCTATGGAACGATGCTAGTTTCTTAAATCAGTGATTCTCAAACCAGTTCTCAGGAACCTCCACAGATGGCCCACACATTTTTGCTCCATCCTTCTTCACTGCCAGTGGGATTAAAGCAAAAATATGGACCATCTGGGAGGCCCTGAGAACTGAGAACCACTGCCTTAAAGAACCTTTCAGTGAAAGGCTCTTCAAAGGATCACTGTTGTGACGAGATGGATGAAGTTGAGAAACCTTTTCCAAGAACTTTCAACTCTACTTCCATATTGTAAAGGTGCTATAGAAAATAGAAAGACCCAAGAACCATTATGAACATTTACTGTTTTCATAGTTCACTGTTGTCATCGGAACAGAGAACATCAGTTCAGTACTGTCCGGATATTCATTATTCTCAGCCTGTATGTTTCTCTATAGGCTGATAGAGGAAATAGTTCAAATAAAGCTGCAACCTAAGGGCACACCACGCCAACAGCAAGACAACAGAACCAACAGCAGCTTTTTTTTTTTTTATTATTATTCATGAACTCAGTAAAGCTTAGCCTGCCTTAAACATGTCTGCATGCAGCTTCAGAGGTCATGAATATGAGTGAAAGATAAAAAAGGTGCCTTACCATAAACCATAAAATATCCAATTTACCGTATCAAGAGCCACCAGGATGCCTATTCATAATACAGAAGTGCTGTAGGCTAAGGATGATAAACAAGTGTATAGAGAAATATACCCAGTGCTCTATCCACCCCCCCATATCAGTACCAGACCAAAACCGTGGGAACGGAATCATTCTTTCGCTCTCCAATCTAACAGCAAAACAGAGAAGAAATATTCCAGGCGCGGGCCGTGTCTCGCTCTGTCACACGCTGTAATTCACCAGCCTCAGACCCATCTTTCTTGGGAACAACTACATTAAACCTATAGAAACGTAAAACAAAATCATTTAGGAGGGTTTGCGGTATCAAACACAGCTTAAAAACGGCTTTATCAACATGAATTCAATGAAGACAATGATGTATAAAGAAACATGCACATTTCTGCACTCACTTAAAAGCTAAAATTTGATAAAAAAAAACCCTACATTTTCTGATTTCTGAAGTCTTATGCCATGCCACCTTGAGATCTCTTAGCCAAACATGTTAAAAGAAAAAATGAAGGTGCCAAAATAGGTTACTTGAAGCAATGCCATAGAAGAAGCACTTTTGGTTCCCGAAAGAACCTTTGAATAGATGATTCCTTACAAGGATCCTTTTTAAAGTTTTAAGAACATTTACATTACCTAAAGTTTTTTTTTTATTTGTCATATGCAAAAGTTTGAACACCTCTGGTCAAAATGACGTGTATTGTTGTTAAATAAGTACACATTCTCACACGCGTCTGCACATTTTAACGCACAGTTAGTGCTTATTTGCTGAATTTATTACATTGGAGAAAAAAAAAACAAAGAATGTGGTCTGTGCAAACATAATGGCACATTTTATATTTTACGTTTTTTACAGCAAATAAATAGTAGTAGTGGATATGTACTTATTTATTTAAAATTTGACTTTAATGGGACGTTCAGATCACTCAAATTCACCCAATTTCAATTTTCATTTTTTATTATTCTAACTATTCTGTAAACTGTGGGGTGTCCGTGATCTTCTATTTTAGGTTTCAGTTTATTCCAGAGTGGTTGCTTACTGTAATCTGGCAGTCAAAGTCTTTGACCTCGAAATCCTCAAGGGTCAAAGTTTGATTCTGTAGCTCGTCATTAAGATCAGCTGTTCTTCAGCCGAGACTGAATTACCGAATTACATTTTGAAACGTTCTCTCTGAATGAGATTAAAGGGCAAGGTTAAGCTCCAAATCCGTCTAACACACTGCCCTTTTCTTTGTGCGATAATCCGATGTTCTTGGACATGCTGGGGACTTTAGCACTCCTCAGAACTTTGCAGCATTACTAGATTACAGCTGGACCTCTGCTGCTCTGTGGAAGGTGGTAAGGAGGGAAATGTGAAACTCCTGTATTCTGCTTAGTGGCACTGTAAGCAACAGTTAAGGTGACTGAGGGACATAACACAACCCTTTTAAAGCTCTTTTAAGGAAAAATCAGTAAATTGACTAATTAGAGGAAAAAAATGCAGGAGAACCACAGTCAATTAAATGGCTCATTTTATACATATTTCTTTTTTCTGCTTTCTTTTTTCTTATGATGCTTGTATAGGTATACAAACAGCCAAGGGTTATTTTATAACAGTTTTCCCACCTCTGTTTATTCTTTAAACAGGCTGTGTATGTTCCAGAACAGTCCATTTGAATTTACTATTGACAAACTATGCCCATATATCTAACCTGCAACAGTTTTGACCCACCCACTCACATCGAAGTTATGAGGAGTGTTTCTATTGAAGCACAATACTAAGTAGCCAATCAGAAAACAGGTCAGTCTTAAAGACATAGTAACAAAGCTGTTAAACAAAGCTGTAAAATCGTCTTGTAAAAAATAATGAGACATTCAGCCAAGGAGCAGGGAAAAATATAGCATATGGCCTTTTTTAATGTATAAAGAGGCCACATACCGTAGTCTACAGTGCCTTTATGTATAATGGACCACGTGCTCCAGCGTATTGTGGGAGGAGCTGATGGCCAAGCCGTGGCCTCATTGACATGCAAGTGCTGACCCTCAGAGGACACTTTATAGCTTATCCACAGAGGAATACATTTCTACCCTGATATTCATTAAGCGTGGCTGTGGAGGGGGGGAGGGGTCCGTCACAGAGAAGACACAATTACCACTCGGGTCAGTCACAGCTCAGAGCACCAACAGCAGTGGCCAAACACACCCCCTGCCTTGTAAGACCACGCTGTAAAAGGCCCAGGACCCCAGTGACCAGTGCCAAGGGAAACACACGGAGGGCAAGTAAGCCCCCTATCGACCACTGCTGTTACACAGGAACCCATACACACATTTATGTTCTTCATTGTTATGCTGGTTATGTAATGAACTGGCGACATGATCATGGGTCACTGTCTGCTTGATTCCTTCGAGCGGAGATTAACCCTTTAACCTCCAGGACTCTTATTTTGTTATTAATCTTAAGACTTTTTAGTCAGTTTAGAAATGAGTCATTCAGTAAAAAGGCTTACATAAAATCAATTAAAGTTGATTTAAAAATTACGAATTAAAATGCACTTTCTTGGTGGAGTACTAATAGTTATTTGCATATTTGCAGATTTGAAATTCTCCTGCTGGTCTTTTTGTACTGAATTTTGTGCTTTGTAATGTATTTCTATGTTTTTTTATTAACTTTTTTAAAGTTATACTGTTTAAACAACTTTGTGGTTTAATATTTTTCTCCAAGAAAGCATTTTGGAATCTTTTAAAGACTTTAGATGCTTTTGTATTGTCAAATGTATGTTTACATTCATTTTTTTTGCAGTTTCAAGAACAATTACTTAATTAAACATCAACATAATCAGTAGATTATTCTCTTACTACCATAATCAACAGCGCACGCACACACTCACCAACACACACACACACTCATACACACACACACACACACACATAC